>CM040123.1:100863692-101463692 GCA_022559845.1 Amorphophallus konjac
GGATTTTCCTGAGAACAGACGTTGACCGTGGCTTAAACCTCAGATCTGAAGTTGACCACTTCAAGAAAGTTGGAGAGGGATAAATAAGGAAGACGAGATTATTTTCTGTAGATTTTCTAGTGGAGGCTTAATAGGGGAAACAGAATTTATGACACTGGTGGGTCGGATCTGGACTGCACATGACAGAACTGAAATTTGACTGAGTTTTAATTTTTTGGAAGGGGAAAAGAGCTTCTAAATTCGAGGGAAAATTATTGGAGATGGGCTTTGGTGGGAAGAATACCCAGTCCAAATTTGGACTCAATCAGAAAAGGGGAAGGGGGTCCAACAATGGAAAAACATGGTTGTTGTGACATAAAACAGAACATCGACAGATCTGGTAGGCTGGAGAACACGAAATTGAAAAAATAGAAAACGAAGGGTAGAAATTAGGAAACTTTTTTTGGGAGAGGGTATTGGCGTGGTAAACCTACCCTCAAAATTTGGGCTCCAGCAGATCCGTAGATTAGGAGCTGAAATTCGGACATGGAGGCTCTGTCCTGATTTGGGTAGAACTCCAAAGATGGTGGCGGCGGCGCGATGGCGGCACGAAGGCGGCGGCGGCGGCAAGTAGAACTCAGAGGGGCTATGGAGAAGATAGAAGGGCTTCACACCCTAGATTTGGCAGAAATCCATCTGCAAGAGGGGGGAGGAGAGAGGAGGAGGGTGTACCCTTCTTTGGCTCCAACCAAATCCATAATTTTCTCTTCATTAATTCTACTAAAATGGGAATTACATGGTATTTGTATGAAATGTAAAAAGACCCTAATTAACCTCAGATCTAAGTTAGGGGAGGGGTAAATGGGGGAGATCATAAGTATTTCTCCCATGTGGTTTGGAACCACATTTATTATCAATATAAGGGGGGCGCCCCCTTGACTATAAGGGAGGCATCTTGGACATTTTTTACCATTTGTCCCCCTTGAATGGTCAATCTTCTAGAAGCCACCTTAGATCTTTGACCAGCCCCACATGGACCCCCAAGATGCCACTTGGACCAATGAGAAAGGGGTGGAGGGTCCGGTAGAGCCTACATGGACTTTTGCATAAAAACCCAAAGATCCTTAAGGAATGACAAATTGGCTTATAAAACTTTACAATTGCGTACATGTTTTCCCAAGGATATAAAAGCAAATAAAAGGACTCAAATGCAAAATAAAAGTTAGTGATCTTCTCTGATGTCCCCATCAGCGGCCTTCCCGTGACCGCTATCTCCTAGAGGTTTCACTCTGTTGACTCTTCTTTCTTCATGCGTCGACTCTGTCCAAGTTGCGGCCATCCCAAGACCGCCACTTTCAAGTTGCGGCCAGGTTGTGATGCTATTTCAAGAAAATGGCCCAGACATGACCGTTTCCGTCTCAGCTGTGCTTAACCCGAGGTTTTGACCCAAGGGTTGATTTTTCTATGTTCCAGTGTGATCTATTTATTATCTAGACCCTAAAACCTTAATCAATAAATTACTAATTAACTATGGAAACTATAAATGTACCGTTATGCTGCCGAAATCTTTCCGTGGCATGACCTTGTTCTTAATTCATCCTTGAACTCTCATATTCATAATTGGTGCATTCTTACCTTGTTATTGTTATCATGGAACTATTTTTGGACTTTACATTATTGGCCTACTTTATTTATATCTCGTAGACGTAGCTTGATTTATAACTTGAGGATGCGGATCCAAGGGCTCGACACTAGCCCTCTCGGCTGATTGCCGAAAATATGCTATAAACCATGGGGTATGATGAATACTAGCGTCATATTATGTCGGGAGTACTTTTTTTATAGACGAGTGAAAACCACGAGGCTTTACATGAAACTATTACATTCTTGTTACATGACTTTCTAGTGCATAGTCTTTGTGGTTATGAAGAGTACATTCTCGATACATGCTAGTACATTCTTGTTACATGAAAGGCCACTTTACAATCTTGCTTAATCATGCTCTCACTCTACTTGAAATCTCATAGCTCTATAGTCTATATCTTGTCACTTGCGGTATTACTTTGATTTTATTTGCATGTTTCATCGTATGCATTTATATTCCTTTTTAGAGCTAAAATGTTAATTATTTAAATAATACTTACATGTTGATACGAAGATACCTACTGGGCAAGTGTGCTCATTACCCAACTTTTCAATCTTTCCACAAAACTCTAGTGGATCGGATTCAGAGTATTCCGATGGTGGATCCGAGAGTGATGAGTAAAGGCCCGAGAGAAGACTTAGAGTGTCATGAGTCATTACGTTAGTTAGAGCCATATCATGTAATTTCAACTTTATTGAGTCATACTATGAAATTTTCATTTTTATTGAGTCAGGTGTGTCAAGGAGTCAAGTCATGTTATCTATTGTAAAACTTTGATTATTATTCAATAAAAGTAAAGTTTTGTCCAATTATTATGCATTCATTCTTATGTACGGATGTGTTAGCGCTCTGTTTATATTGCTCGCTTGCGGCGTACTAGCCGATTGTTCACGTTCCCCAATATCTTTCGTTGTACTTATATCTCGAGACGTGACAGTTAATTTGGTATCAGAGCCTAGGCATACGTAAGTCTTAGGAAAAATGTCATGTCATATGATAAGTCCAAGGTTTAAGGACCTACACCTATGAACTAAGGAAAGAAATTTCCCACCTAGGAGAGATTGGATAGAGCCCGGGATGAGATAGTTATTTAGAAATTATCTCTAGGATAACTCCCTTTCAATTCCGTAGGAATTAACAAATCGTTCCTTTTCTTAGGTACCATATTCTCGCGATGGCTCACTGTGTTAACTGGGACGAGATGCAACAAACAGTTATGGGTCTTATCTAGGCCCTATAGACTGTGGCCCAAGCTAGCGCAAGGGTTGGCATGGGTAATCTGCACGAAAATTTCTAGAGTATGAATCCTCCGAGATTCTTTGGATCCTCCAACCCAGACGAAGAGGATAATTGGATCGATGAGATGAACCGTATATTCGACATCATGCAATGCTCTGACCAAGAAAAAGTCTATCTCGCCACATTCCAGCTAAATAAAGACGCCCGCATTTGGTGGAAGGCCACTTCGGCACAACAAAAAAATGATCAACTTACATGGGAGGAATTTCTTACACTCTTCCGTGCAAAGTACTTCTCCGAGCACGTCAAAGAAAGAAAGGCCGCTGAATTCGCCTCTCTTCGCCAAGGCATGATGTCCGTAGTGGAGTATGAAGTTCAATTTTCTCATCTAGCCCCTTATGCCCCACACTTGGTGGGCATGGATATCTTAAAGGCAAATCATTTTATGGAGGATTTAAGGCCCGACTTTATTACCCAACTTGGACCTCAGAAGATCCGTACGTATACGGAGATGGTCCAACGGGCTCATTTATGCGAAAGGACCTTAGAGATGGTCAAAAAGTTCAAAGGCAAGAGCGAGGAGTTGAGCCGGAGGTTAGATAAGCGAGGGCGTGAAGAAGAAAAGTTCAGCATCACGGGAACTTACAACTCCCATGATAACAAGAAGAGGTCCCGCAATGGGAATGGATGGAATAATCACAAGAACAAGAAGGTGAAGGAGGAGGAGACACAAGTCACTACGGCTTGCTCATTTTGTGAAAAATTCAATCACCCGGTCGAGGAATGCTGGAAGCACCTTGGCGCTTGTTTATGATGTGGAAGTCAGGAGCCCATATGCCTAATTACCCTCTTTTGAAGGAACAATCTCTTAACGGTGGATGCAGGTGGCCAGCTCATCTTAATGCCGTGATGGAGGAAGAAGCACCCAAGGATGATGGGCTAATGGAAGGTACCGTTCAAATTTATTCGCATCCTGCATTTGTGTTATTCGATACTGGTGCCTCTCATTCTTTTATATCTACTATCTTTGCAAAAACTTTACCAATTTCACCTACTCCTCTACCATCAGACCTGGCAATCACAACACCTTTAGGCCCCATAAAAAAACTTACAACCCACTATACGGATAGTGAGGTAACTGTAGAAAGTCATAATCTTCCTGCAAATCTCGTATGCCTTGACATGGAAGGCTACGATACTATCCTAGGTGTAGATTGGCTTGTTGACCATGACACCTATATAAATTGTCGCAATAGGAGAATTTCTTTTTGAAAACCAGGCCTCCCTCGATTTTCCTTCCTTGGTGTCAAGTATAGGAAGCACCCTACAATCATTTCGTCTCTTCACTCTTGCAAACTCATCTCACAAGGTTGTGAAACTTTTCTTGCTTCCGTGATTATCACCGAGTCCAAGGAAATCATCCTATAAGATATTCCCTTTGTAAATGAGTTCCTCTATGTATTTCCTTCTGATTTACCCAATTTATCGCTCAAAAGGGAAGTAAGCTTCTCCATTGAACTCATACCAGGAGCCGCACTTGTTTCAATAACTCCCTATAGGATGTACCCTACGGAACTCAAAGAACTGAAGAGGAAACTTCAGGAGTTGTTAGACAAGGGCTTCATTTGACCAAGCACATCCCCTTGGGGTGCACCAATTCTATTCGTCAAAAAGAAGGATGGATCCCTCAAGCTTTGTATCGATTACCGGTGACTAAATCAACTCACAATCAAGAACAAATATCCGTTGTCGCGTATCAACGAGTTGTTTGATCAAATTTCTGGAGCAAAATATTTCTCTATCATCAATTGAAGATTAATGATGAAGACATGTACATGTCTACTTTTCGGAGCATATATGGACATTACAAGTTCGTGGTGATGCTGTTCGGGTTAACCAATGCCCCGACAGTAGTCATGCAACTTATGAACAATGTCTTCAGGCCCTATCTTGACCGATTTGTGGTCGTTTTTATTGATGACATTCTCATTTACTCCAAGACCAAGGAGGAACATGAAGAACATTTAAGAATAGCTTTGAAAACTCTAAGAGAGCACCAACTCTACGCAAAGCTTTACAAATGTGAGTTTTGTCTCAAAGAGGTTTCATTCTTTGGCCACATTATCTCTAAAGAAGGTATCAATGTGGATCCGTCGAAGGTGAAAGCTGTCAAGAACTGGAGCCGACCAAACACAGTGCTGAAGTTCGGAGCTTCATTAGTCTAGCTGGTTATTATCAGTAGTTCATCAAAGATTTCTCCAAGATCGCCGTCCGTCTAACAAGACTTACTAGAAAAGAAAATCCTTTTGTATGGACAAAGGAGTACGAGGAGAGTTTCTTGACTCTCAAGGAATATCTCACCACTGCACCCTTTCTAGTACTGCCTGTTGAAGGTGGTAGATTTGAAGTCTATACGGATGCATCTGGCATTGGCCTCGGGTGTGTCCTTATGCAACATGGTAAGGTGATTTGTTATGCTTCAAGATAATTGAAGCGTCGTGAAGAAAACTATCCCGTCCATGATCCAGAATTGGTTGCTGTTATCTTCGCCTTGAAAATATGGCGACATTACCTTTATGGGAAGAAGTTCACTATATTTTCGGACCATAAAAGTCTAAAATACCTTTTTACCTAAAAGGAATTGAACATGAGGCAATGAAGATGGTTGGAGTATCTCAAAGACTTCGACTTTACTATCTAATATCACCAAGGCAAAGCAAATACTGTCGATGATGCCCTCAGCAGGAGACCGATGGCGACTCTAGCAAGCCTCTAGAAAGGTATGATGTAGCACCCCGAATTTTTCTAAGAATTTTTTGGGATTAAAAATAATTACTAAGTAATTAAAAAGGCTTAATGGGCTATTAAGAAGGAATTAGGGATTTATTTTATTGCATTTAAAGGCCCTATATTCATCAAAGGGTGAAGCCCAACTCAAATAGGCCCAAAGACCCAATTCCAAGACTTTTAGACCCACACCCATTAATAAAAAACTTAAATTGAGTAATTTAAGGATTTAAAATTGGATATATACATCAATTAGGGGATAAATAGGAAATAATAGGAAAATCAAAAATTTGGGAATAATGGCCAATTGGCGGTCTATCGCGAGACCGCTAAACCATCCTAGTGGTCCTTCAATGTCCGTTAAACCCCTCTGATTCCGTAAATGGAAGAAACGTGAAAAACTTAGATCTTTGGCATCCAAATCTTCATGGATCGAAGTGTGTAGACATGTAAGCATGTCTAGAACTCTTGGGAATCGATCCTACCCCTAATTAGGACTCCCAATTCGATCAAATCCTCATCCCTAACTTAAAACCCTATAAATAGACCCTAACATCGACCCATGCAAACCCTAATGTTGGCTCACGTAATTCAGAGGTAAGGAGACGTCTACTCAGGTTGGTCCTTTAGAAGAATTTATTCTGCTTAGTTTTATCTAACTACCCTCCAATTTTCATGCTAGAAGATCCAGCCTTTGAAGAATTAGGGCATCTGCAAGTCGCTAGTTCGCTATAGGCTGTGCAGGAACCAGTGTACCGATCTAGTGAAGAACAGAGGATTAGAAGCCCTAAACGTGGTTAGTTCACGTAGTGGCTTTAGAACTTTTTGTTCCCCTTTCTATCTTCTACATACCCTCTAATTTTGACGTATTTAGGTCAAGAGAATCAGAAGAATAAGGGATGTGAAGTTGCTAGTTTGGCACAGGACGTGCAGGAACTATGGTCTACTTCCAATCAGAAATTCGAAGTCTAGGGATTAAATCAAAGTTAGGTTATCTCATGAAAAGGCTAAATCAACATGTTAGGAATAAAATCCTATGGTTTCATTCCGTTTCATGCTTTCTACTGGTAGTGTTTCTTGTTCTATTATGACTGCACATCTAGATTATTTCTACATGCATAATTTCTACCCTTAAAGACAAAAATAATGATCTTAGCTTAATTAATGGCAACCTATGCATCGCCATGAGTTATCTTCTGTGTAGAAATGTTTTCTCTCTCTGCCTAGCACGTTTTACCTGATTTACTATCCTAGATTAGTGTGTACTTCGGGTTTTACTGTTGTTTGCTGTAGACAGAAAGAAATGGTCTTTCTATGACTGCCAGAGGTGTATAGCGACCTTGCGATAGACCGCTAACTCTGGTAGATGGTCCTCACCTGACCGCTAATTGGTTTCCGTGATTATACTTTGTTAACTATAAACAGATGGCAGATTGACCCTATTAACTATATGTTAAGCCTAGTTAATGAGGTCGTATTCCTAGTTTTGACTTCATATTCGTAATATTGGTTATATTGTGCATCATCCTTGATAGATTGCATCTCCTACATGGTTTAAATGTTTATTTTAGCATATGCTACTTTCATGCCAAAACTTATATTCCTGTACTAATGATCATATTTTACATACTTCATAGACTTGTTTAAGTTTTGATTTGATTGCTGTTTTATCACGATCTTTTCTCATCTATAGTCTTTTCTTAAGTACATGGTGTGTACCCCGGTGCGTGGCCATTAGATACACTTTGCATTTATAAGCACACAATCTTGGACTTGTGATCCCCTCCGTTGGATATTCCTTCCACCTGACTAGGTGATCTTGTTTCAAGGCCCCCATAAGTCTCCGCGAGCCTAAGATTCCCACTTGGACGCCGAGCTGGTTGTACCCTCAAAACCCAATTGTCTAGAAAGTACTTTACTGGTGTTTCTTATGGTCTGGACCTTAGCGGCCTTCTGGAAACCACAAGAGTCTAGTAGCGACCATTTACTTGACCGCTAAAGATGCCTAGCGGTCCTGCCACGACCTCAAGGTTCCAGTGATTTTTTACTGTGTTGACACTTTATTTCTTCATGCGTTGACTCTGTCACTAAACGGTCCTATATTGACCGCTACTATATTGAAATAGTCCAGTAAAAGACCGCTATTCGCAGTAAATGGTCCAATCATGACCGCAATTGTCTTCAGTGTTCTTAACCCAGAGTTTGACCCAAGGGTTGATTTTCCTATGTTCCTAGATAGTCTATTGATTATCTAGAACCTAAAACCTTATTCAAAAGCTATTTAATGAATTATGGAAGTTAAAGAATATGTCGTTGTGCTGTCGAATTCTTTCCGTGGCATGACCTTGTTCTAAATCATCTTTGAACTCTCATGTTCTTAATTGGTGCATTCTTACCTTGATATTTGTTGTCATGAAACTATAGTTTGAACTTGTACGTTATTGGCCTACATTATTGATATTTCTTGTGGAAGTAGCTTGATTTATAACTTGAAGATGCAGTTTGGGCACTGATTGTGTCCAAGGGCTCGACACTAGCCCCCTCGGCTGATTGCCGGAAACATGCTATAAACCATGAGGTATATTAAACACTGGCGTCGCATTGCGCCGGGAGTACTTTTTTATAGACGAGTGAAAATCACGAGGCTCTACATGAAATATAAATTCTTGATTACATGACATTCTAATGCATGACCTTCATGGTTATGAAAAGTACATTCTCGATACATGCTAGTACATGTTTGTTACATGAAAGGCCACTATATATTATGGAATGATTATCCTCTCAATCTCTATATAAAATCTCATATCTTCGTAATCATGTCTCGTTACTTACATTGTTACTTTGGTTTTGTTCGCATGTTCATCGTATGCATTTATTCTACTTTTCTATAGCTAAAATGCTAATTATTTAAATGTTACCTTCATGTTGATATGAAGATACCTACTGGGCAAGTGTGCCCATTCCCTACTTTTCCAATCTTTTCAAGAAATTCTAGCGGGGATTCGGACTACTCAAGTGACGAGTCCGAGAGTGATTAAAGATCAAGAGAAGACCTAATATAGTCAAGAGTCAAGTCGAGTCTATGTAATTTTTCATTTATTGAGTCTAGTAAAAAGAGTCAATTGTCAATGTACTTTGAATATTATTCAATAAAGTAAATTTTTTAGTATATTATCTTGTGCATTCCCTTTTTTGTGTGGATGTGTTAGCGCTCTGATTATATTACTCGCTTGTGGCGTACTAGCCGGCTGTTCGCGTTCCCGAATATCTTCCGTTGTACTTATATCTTGGGGCGTAACAGTTAAAGTGGTATCAGAGCCTAGGCATAATTATTTCCTAGGAAAATGTCATGTCATAGGCTAACTCCACAGAATTAAGGACCCACATCTATGAACTAAGGAAAAAGAAATTCCAAACACACGTGAGATTGGGTAGAACCCGGGATGAGATAGTTCATTAGAAATTATCTCTAGGTAAATTTCTATCGTTCCCATCACAATTAATTAGCTATTTACTTTCTCAGGCACTCCACCTTTTTAATGGCCGCTGAACGTGCCGCAAATCGTGCTAATTGGGAAGCGATGCAACAAATAGTTGCGGGTCTTACCCAGGCCCTACAGACTGTGGCCCAAGCTGGTGCATGGGCTGGCGTACGTAATCTGCACGGGAATTTTCGGAGCATGAATCCTCCAAGATTCTCTGGATCCTCCAACCCTGATGAGGCGGAGAATTGGATTGACGAAATGAACATGATATTCGACGTTATGCAATGCACTAATCAAGAAAAGGTCTGTCTCGCAACCTTCTAGTTAAACAAGGATGCATGTACTTGGTGGAAAGCTATTTCGGCACCGCCTCCAAACGCACCACATACTTGAGAGGAATTTCTCACACTCTTTCGAGCAAAGTATTTCTCCAAGCATGTGAAGGAGAGAAAGGCCGCGGAATTTGCCGCACTTCACCAAGGCATGATGTCTATGGCAGAGTATGAAATTCAATTCTCTCGTCTAACTCCTTATGCCCCACATCTGGTGGGAACATATCTTTTAAAAGCAAATCATTTTATGGACGATTTAAGGCCTGGCTTTATTCAACAACTCGGACCTCAAAATTTTTGCACTTGTATGGAGATGGTCCAACGAGCACATTTATGCGAAAGGACCTTGGAGAAGGTTGAAAAGTACAAAGGCAAGAGCGAGAGTCTAGCCGCAAGTTCGAGAAGCAAAGATGAAAAGAAGAAAAGTTCAGCATCCCTTACAACTCCCGGGATAACAAGAAGAGGTCCCACAATGGGAATGAAAGGAATAATCACAAGAACAAGAAGGTAAAGGAGGAGGCAACGCAAGTAACAATGGCTTACTCATTCTGTGAAAAATTCAGCCACTCGGTCGAGGAATGTTGGAAGCACCTTGCCGCCTATTTGCGTTGTGGGAGTCGGGAGCATCGTATCCCTAATTGCTCTCTTATGAAGGAACAACCCTCTAACGGTGGACGCAAGTAGCAAGCGCATCTTAATGTTGTTCTAGATGATGATGAAGCGCCCAATGATGATGGGCTGATAGAAGGTACCGTTCAAATTTATTTGCATCTTGCATTTGTACTATTCGATATTGGGTCCTCTCACTCTTTTATATCTACTGCCTTTGCAAAAACTTTATCAGTTACACCTGTTCCTCTACCATCGAACCTAGCAATCACAACACCTTTAGGTCTCAGAACCAGACTTACAACCCACTACCCCGATAGTGAGGTAATGGTAGAAGGTCATAATCTTCCGACAAACCTTGTATGCCTTGTTATGGAAGGCTACGATGCAATCCTAGGTGTACACTGGCTTGTTTACCATGACGCTTACATAAATTGTCGCAATAGGAGAATTTCTTTTCTAAAACCAAGTCTCCCGCGTTTCTCTTTCCTTGGCATCAACTATAAGAAGCTCTCTACCATTATTTCTTCTTTGCATGCTTGCAAACTAATTTCCTAAGGATGTGAAGCTTTTCTTGCTTCCGTGATGGTCACTGAGTTCAAGGAGATTCACATAGAAGAAATCCTTATTGTCAAAGAGTTCCTTGATATCATTCCATCAGACTTACTTGGTTTACCACCCGAAAGGCAAGTAATCTTCTCCATTGAACTCATTCCAGGAGCTGCACCTGTTTCAATAGCTCCCTACAGGATGTCCCCCACAGAACTCAAGGAACTGAAGAGGCAACTTCAGGAGTTACTAGATAAGGGCTTCATTTGACCCAGCACATCCCCTTGGGGTGCGCCGGTTCTGTTTGTCAAGAAGAAGGATGGATCTCTCAGGCTATGTATCGACTACTGGCGACATAATCAACTCACCACTAAGAACAAGTACCCGTTGCCGCGTATCGATGAACTATTTGCTTAAATTTCTGGGGCAGAATATTTTTCCAAGATCGATCTCAAGTCAGGTTACCATCAGCTAAGAATCAAAGAGGAAGACATCTATAAGTTTGCTTTCTGAAGCAGATATGGGCATTAAGAGTTTGTGGTAATGCCGTTTGGTTTAACCAACACTCCTACAACATTTATGCAACTCATGAATAATATTTTCAGGCCGTATCTCGATCGATTTGTGGTTGTATTTATTGATGATATTCTCATCTATTCCAAAATAAAGGAAGAACATGAAGAACATTTAAGAATAGCTTTGCAAACTCTAAGAGAGCATCAACTCTACCCAAAGCTCAGCAAGTGCGAGTTCTGGCTAAAGAGGTCTCTTTCCTTGGCTATATTATCTCAAAAGAAGGTATCATTGTTGATCCTTCAAAGGTAGAAGCTGTCAGGAATTGGAGTCGACCAACGACCATATCCAAAGTTAGAAGCTTTATCGGGTTGGCTGGTTACTATCGATGATTCATCAAAGATTTCTCTAAAATCGACGTTCCCTTGACTAGGCTCACAAGTAAGGAAAATCCCTTCATATGGTTAAAAGACTGCGACGAGAGTTTCTTAACTCTTAAAGAACATCTCACCACTGCTCTTATCTTGGCACTACCAATTGAAGGTGGTGGATTTAAAGTCTATACAGATGCATCTGGCATTGGCCTCGGGTGCATCCTTATGCAACATGGCAAGGTGATTTTTTATGCTTCGAGGTAATTGAAGCGTCATGAAGAAAACTATCCCGTCCATGATTTGGAATTGTCTGCTATTATGTTCACCTTAAAGATCTGGCGATACTACCTTTATGGGGAGAAGTTCACTATATTTTTAGACCACAAAAGTCTGAAATATCTTTTCACCTAGAAGGAACTGAACATGAGACAAATAAGATGGCAGGAATACCTTAAGGACTTCAACTTCTCTATTCAGTACCATCCGGGCAAAGTAAATGCCGTAGCTGATGCTCTTAGCAGAAGACCAATGACAACTCTAGCAAGTCTCCGGAAAGGTATAACTTATCTTATCGAAGATTTTACTCATTTGAATCTAGATGTGAATGCAGAAGAAGAAAAAGGTATTATTGCCAATATCCGGTCACAACCTACACTGATAGAAGATCTAGTCAAATTACAAGAAAATGACCCCACACTAATGGAGATCAAGGCTAATATTGATAAAAGGCCAGAATTCTCTATCTCAAACGATGGAAGGATATTATTCAAAGATCGAATCTGTGTGCCGGATCATGCCGACACTAAGAAGCTGATCATGAAGGAAGCTCATGAAGTAAAATATACTATTCACCATGGCGCTACCAAGATGTCCCAAGACCTAAAAAAGAATTTTTGGTGGCCTAACATGAAAAGGGAGATAGCAAATTTTGTGTCTCGCTGCCTCACTTATCAGCAAGTTAAAGCAGAACATCAAAAGTCCACTGGTAAACTACACCCCTTAGATATTTCTGCATGGAAGTGGAAAAGTATAGGGATGGATTTCATCATGGATTTACCGAAGACAAGAGGTGGACATGATGGTATATGGGTGATCATAGATCGATTAACTAAATTGGCACAATTTCTACCTATTAAAAGCCGATAGTCCATAGATATCTTGGCTACCTTATACATGAAGGATATCGTCAAGTTACACATTGTCCCTGTAACCATCATCTCTGATCGGGACCCTCAATTCACATCTCAATTCTGGAAGGGCCTACAACATTCATTGGGAACCCGACTCAATTTCAGCACTATTTTCCATCCACAAACTGATGGTCAAACTGAGAGGACAAATCAGATAGTGGAAGATATGCTCAGGACATGTGTTATCAATTTCAGTGGGAGTTGGCACGATCATCTATCTCTAGTGGAATTTCCTTACAACAATAGCTATCAAGTTAGCATTCAAATGGCGTCATTCTAGGCACTATATGGAAGAAGTTGCCGCTCACCAATATGCTAGAATGAAGTGAGAGAAAACCAACTTCTAGGCCCAAAAATCATTCGAGATACTACCAAAAGGATAAAGCTCATTCGAGAAAGACTCCATGTGGCACAAGATAAGCAGAAATCATATGCTGATAATCGAAGGCGTGATCTGGAGTTCCAAGTAGGAGACCATGTGTTTCTCAAAGATTCTCCAGGTCGAGGTATTCGAACGTTCAGCATTAAAGGCAGGCTCACTCCAAGATTTATCCGCCCCTTCGAAATTCTTAAAAGGGTGGGCGAGGTCGCTTATCGACTAGCATTACCTCCACAATTGTCTGGCATCCATGACGTATTTCATGTATCCATGCTCAAGAGGTACGTTTATGACCCTTTTCATACTATAAGTCATGAAGATTTGGTGATACATGAGGATTTGACGTACGAACAAAAGCCAATCAAAATAGTTGAGCAAGAAGTACGTCAACTTCGGAATAAAACTATTCCTATGGTCAAAGTCCAATGGAACAAATCTTGGCCACACGAGGCGACAAGGGAAACGGAAGAAGCAATGCACAAACGATCCAGAGCTATTCAATTGTAAGTACACTCTCCTTAACAATCATACGTATTGAATTTGGGGACCAAATTCTCTTTATGTGGGGAGCGTGTAGTATCCCAGATTTTTTTTGGATTTTTTTGGGATTAAAAATAATTTCTAAGTAATTAAAAAGGTTTAATGGGCTATTAAGAAGGAATTAGGGATTTATTTTAATCCATTTAAAGGCCCTATATTTATCAAAGGGTTAAGCCCAACACAAATAGGTCCAAAGACCCAATTCCAAGACTTTTAGACCCAAGCCCATTAATAGAAACGTAAATTGAGTAATTTATGGATTTAAAATAGGATATATACATCAATTAGGGGATAACTATGAGATAATAGAAAATTCTAAAAAATTTGGAATAATGGCCAATTGGCAGTCTATCGCGAGACTGTTAAACCATCATAGCGGTCCTTCTGTGACCACTAAACCCCTCTATTTCAGTAAATGGAAGAAACATGAAAAGCATAGATCTTTGGCATCCAGATCATCATGGATCGAAGTGTGTAGACATGTAAGCATGTCTAGAACTGTTGGGGATCGATCCTACCCCTAATTAGGACTCCAAATTCGATCAAATCCTCAACCCTAACTCAAAACCCTATAAATAGACCCTAACATCGACCCATGTGAACCCTAATGTTGGCTAGCGTAATTAGAGGTAAGGAGACGTCTACTCAGGTTGGTCCTTTAGAAGAATTTGTTCTCCTTAGTTTTATCTAACTCCCCTCTAGTTTGTGTGCTAGAAGATCCAGCCTTTGAAGAATTAGGGCGTCTGCAAGTCGTGGTTTGCTACAGGCTGTGCAGGAACCAGTGTACCGGTCCAGTGAAGAACAGAGGATTAGAAGCCTTAAATGAGCTTAGTTCACGTAGTGGATTTAGAACTTTTTGTTCCCCTTTATATCTTCTACATACCCTCCAATTTTCACATATTTATCTCAAGAGAATCAGAAGAATAAGGGACGGGAAGTTGCTTGTTTGGCAAAGGACGTGCAGGAACTAGGGTCTACTTCCAGTCAGAAATCCGAAGTCTAGGGATTAAATGAAAGGTAGATTATCTCATGAAAAGGCTAAATCAACATGTTAGGAATAAAAGTCCTATGATTTCATTCTGTTTCATGCTTTCTACTGGTAGTATTTCATATTCTATCATGATTGCACATCTAGGTTATTTCTACATGCATAATTTCTACCCTTAGAGACAGAAATGATGATCTTAGCTTAATTCATGACAACCTATGCATCTCTATGAGTTATCTTCATTGTAGAAATATTTTCTCTCTCTCCTAGCACGTTTTACCTGATTTACTGTCCTAGATTAGTGTGTACTTCAGATTTTACTGTTGTTTGCTACAGACAGAAAGAAACGGTCTTTCTGTGACCACCAGAGGTGTATAGTGGCCATGCGACAGACTGCTAAGCCCGGGTAGATGGTCCTCACCTGACCACTAATAGGTTTCTGTGGTCTGCACTTTGTTAACTCTATACAGATGGCAGATTGACCCTATTAAATATATGTTAAGCCTAGTTAATGAGGTCTAATTCCTAGTTTTGACTTCATATTCGTAATATTGGTTATATTGTGTATCATCCATGATAGATTGTAAGTCCTAAATGGTTTTAATGCTTATTTTAGCTTATGCTACTTTCATCCCAAAACTTATATTCTTTTACTACTGATCATATTTTACATACTTCATAGACTTGTTTAAGTTTTGATTTCATCGTTGTATTACCATGATCTTTTCTCATCTATAGTCTTTTCGTAAGTACATGGTGTGTACCTCGGTGCGTGGCCATTAGATACACTTTGCACTTATAAGCACACAATCTTAGACTTGTGATCCCCTCTGTTGGATATTCCTTCCACCAGACTTGGTGATCTTATTTCAAGGCCCCCATAAGTCTCCGCGAGCCTGAGATTCCCACTTGGACGTCGAGCTGGTTGTACCCTCAAAATCCAATTGTCTAGAAAGTACTTTACCAGTGTTTCTTATGTTCTGGACCTTAGCGACCTTCTGGAAAACACAACAGTCTAGTAGCGACCATTTACTTGACCGCCAAAGACGCCTGGCGGCCCTGCCATGATCTCAAGGTTCCAGAGATTTTTTACTGTGTCGACACTTTCTTTCTTCATGCATCAACTCTGACACTAAACGGTCCTGTACTGACTGCTACTATATTGAAATAGACCAGTAAAAGACCGCTATTCCCAATAAATGGTCCAATCATGACCGCAATTGTCTTCAGTGTTCTTAACCCGGAGTTTGACCCAAGGGTTGATTTTCCTATGTTTTGACAAGATCAGAAAATGACTCCAGCAAAAAGAGTTATCAAATAGATATTTATGTTTGGTCATCTTTTGTTAATTGGGCCACCTGTTTGGGACTAATGGGTCATGTTTTATGTTTATAGTAATTATGTCCACAATAACTATGTAAAAGTCTATTTTTATTTTTTGTCTTTTAGTCTTCCTAAGAGAGTTATAATGAGTAGGTATTAAGTGTTAGGAGAGTTGTTTTTTGGTCTTCTTTGTGTAGTCTATAAAAGGTCATGTAATCTTTGTTTTAGATAATGAAGTTTGAATTAGAAAATTTTGAAAACTATCCTCCGATGTGAGGCCCTTACCCCCTCCAATATGTTCTCTCTCTCTCTCTCTAGGAGTGGATTCTCCTAGCTTCTTTCCCCTCCTGTTTTCTTGCCTACGACACCATTTCTTCCCCCTCTCTTAACCTTCCTACAACGTTTTCCCGGAGACATTCTCCTTGCACCTCCCCCCACCTCTCTCTGAACTTCACTGCCGACTCTCCCACTCCCCTTCCTCTTTCTCTCTCTAACCTGCATCGGAGCAGTGCGTCTTCCTCCTCAGCTCGTCTCTCCCCCCTTCGAACCCCCCTCCTGCTCTCCCTCTCTTACTCTTCACACACTGCCCCTCTCACAACCGTGTCTTCTCCCCCTCCTCTCCGTTGCCCAACCCTGCCTCTCTCCCTTTCCCTATCTTCACTAAACCACCCGCATGGCAGCACAGCAACCCACGCATGCCAGACCCATTCTCCTGCAACCCCCCCGGGTCTCACCCTGGACCCCCTACAAACCCTCTCTCTCTTGCACTCACTCTCTACCACTCTTCTCACTCTCAATCCCACACCACCGGAGCCCCTGTTTCTAACAGAGCACCGTAATCTCTTCTCTCCTCCCACACCCCAGCTTTCTCTCTCACTCTCTACCCCTCACTTCCTCACGTAGAAGAGCCCCTCACATGTTCCCTCTCTCACACCTGCACACACTCGGTTCTACCCCTGCGAATGGCCCCTATGCATGCTACACCTCCACTACCCCCCCTTTCCCAGCCTTATCTCCCTCCAACCCTCCCACTGTTCTGCAGAGGCGCCGCACCAAACTCCCCTTCTCTCGGTGCTCTCACTCCCTCTCTCTCTATAACCTTCGGTCTTCTCCTTTCTTCCCCCATCCCCTCCCCTCTACACTCCCTCTCATTACCTTCCTCTGTCTATTTTTCTCCACCCCGGTTGCTCTGCTCAGAACAGAGCATCGTTTCTCCCTCCTCCCCCCCCCCCCCCCCGCGTGGACCTCCCTCATGCCACACTCACCGTGCAAGTGCCCCGCTCCACCTCTCCCTCTCACCGGTTCCCACCCCTCAACTCTCACCTGCAACTCCACCAGCCGCCTGTCGTCCCTCTGCCCCCCTCCATCATGCAGTCCCAGCCGTACCAAGCAGACACCTCGCCACCACGTACGCGTAGCCCCTGTCGATACAAGCACGCGGAGGCCAGGAGGTCCGCCTCCTTCCCCAGAACGACCACCCTCCGAGCTCGGCGACATCCACAACACGGTGAACACATGTATCACATGACAAGCATGGCACGCCATGCACCCCACGCCTAGTGCACCTCCCGCCGATGTTTCCAATGGACCAAGTATGCCAGCAGTGCGAGCATGCCGTGACTCACGGTCAAAGCACGGTGATCTTTGCACCCATGCCAGTGCCCACGTCACGGCCATGACGCTGCTGTCGTGCCACCATGAGCCCACCGTCTTGCCACCGTATCCGTCGCCGTTGTCGGCTGTCTTCTCATCACCCCGACGGGTGGCCCGACGGCCGGGCCCAACTGCAACCGTCCTATCCGGATCCGAGCACGGCAAGCATGCGGGACTCACATCCGGGCATGGCGAGCACGGCCCCCCCTCCGAGCATGGGGACCATAGCGGCCACTCCTCGCCCCGCCGCTCCCAGCTCGCCACCAACAAGTACCCTGCCCATGCACCCTATCCACTTGAGAGCCCCACCCCTACCACCATGCACGCGGCCATTCAGACCCATGCACTGGCCCTTCCATCCGCAAAGCCATGCAGCACGTACCCCCTCCCACACCCCTCCACAACCACCTGCGTTTACTTGCATTGGCCCTCTCCAGTGCTACCCATGTGCATGGCCCATTTAATGCCCTGACCGCTCCTCTTTATGTTGCTTCTGGGGTTAAGATCATGCCAAGCTTTAATGCATGTGATATCTGGGAAAAGGGCATGAGATCCCCTCGCAAGGATAGAAGTAAAGCTGATGAAGTTATCATCGAGCTCACTAGATTCTCAAATGAGTACACCAGGCTGCTACAAGACCATGAAGGGGTGGGCCCAATCTACAAGCTACTTCGGCTTCTACCGCAAGCCAATTCCACCCCATGAAGCATGGCTCAGCTGCACTTCCTCATCCTCTTATGAACAAAGATGAAGCATGTTTCTTGAAAATAAGAAAGAAAGGCCCAGGGCTTGTTTCACATCAGATGGTATCAGAGCTTAGGGAATCAGGTTGTTCCATCAAATCGGGATCCTGAGCTACGAGGTTCGAGGTCGAACCTCCTCCAAGCGGAGGGGTTTGACGAGATCAGAAAATGACTCCAGCAAAAAGAGTTATCAAATAGATATTTATGTTTGGTCATCTTTTGTTAATTGGGCCACCTGTTTGGGCCTAATGGGTCATGTTTTATGTTTATAGTAATTATGTACACAATAACTATGTAAAAGTCTTTTTTTATTTTGTGTCTTTTAGTCTTCCTAAGAGAGTTATAATGAGTAGGTATTAGGTGTTAGGAGAGTTGTCTTTTGGTCTTCTTTGTGGAGTCTATAAAAGGTCATGTAATCTTTGTTTAAGATAATGAAGTTTGAATTAGAAAATTTTGAAAATTGTCCTCCGATGTGAGGCCCTTACCCCCTCCAATATTTTCTCTCTCTCTCTAGGAGTGGATTCTCCTAGATTCTTTCCCCTGCAGTTTTCTTGCCTACGACACCATTTCTTCCCCCTCTCTTAACCTTCCTACAACGTTTTCCAAGAGCCATTCTCCTTGCACCTCCCCCCACCTCTCTCTGAACTTCACTGCCGGCTCTCCCCACTCCCCTTCCTCTTTCTCTCTCTAACCTACATCGGAGCAGTGTGTCTTCCTCCTCAGCTCGTCTCTCCCCCCTTCGAACCCCCCTCCTGCTCTCCCTCTCTTACTCTTCACACACTGCCCCTCTCACAACCGTGTCTTCTCCCCCTCCTCTCCGTTGCCCTACCCTGCCTCTCTCCCTTTCCCTATCTTCACTAAACCACCCGCATGGCAGCACAGCAACCCACGCATGCCAGACCCATTCTCCTGCAACCCCCCCGGATCTCACCCTAGACCCCCTTCAAACCCTCTCCCTCTTGCACTCACTCTCTACCACTCTTCTCACTCTCAATCCCACACCACCGGAGCCCCTGTTTCTAACAGAGCACCGTAATCTCTCCTCTCCTCCCACACCCCAGCTTTCTCTCTCACTCTCTACCCCTCACTTCCTCACGCAGTAGAGCCCCTCACATGTTCCCTCTCTCACACCTACACACACTCAGTTCTACCCCTGCGAATGGCCCCTCTGCATGCTACACCTCCACTGCCCCCGCCTTTCCCAGCCTTATCTCCTTCCAACCCTCCCACTGTTCTGCAGAGGTGCCGCACCAAACTCCCCTTCTCTCGGTGCTCTCACTCCCTCTCTCTCTCTAACCTTCGGCCTTCTCCTTTCTTCCCCCATCCCCTCCCCTCTACAGTCCCTCTTATTACCTTCCTCTATCCATTTTTCTCCACCCCAGTTGCTCTACTCAGAACAGAGCATCGTTTCTCCCTCCCCCCCCCCCGCGTGGGCCTCCCTCATGCCACACTGACCGTGCAAGTGCCCCGCTCCAGCTCTCCCTCTCACCGGTTCCCATCCCTCACCTCTCACCTGCAACTCCACCAGCCGCCTGTCCTCTCTCGGCCCCCCTCCATCATGCAGTCCCAGCCATACCAAGCAGACACCTCGCCACCATGTACGTGTAGCCCCTGCCGATCCAAGCACGCGGAGGCTTGGAGGTCCGCCTCCTTCCCCAGAACGACCACCCTCCGAGCTCGGTGACATCCACAACACGGCGAACACACAGATCACATGACAAGCATGCCACGCCATGCACCCCACGCCTAGTGCACCTCCCGCCGATGTCGCCAACGGACCAAGTACGCCAGTAGTGCGAGCATGCCGTGACTCACGGTCGAAGCACGGTGATCTTCGCACCCACGCCAGTGCCCACGTCGCGGCCACAACACCGCTGTCGTGCCACCATGAGCCCACCGTCCTGCCACCGTATCCGCCGCCGCTGTCGGCTATCTTCTCGTCACCCCGATGGGTGAGCCCGACGGCCGGGCCCGGCAGTAACCATCTTATCCGGATCTGAGCACGGCGAGCATGCGAGCCTCACGTCCAGACATGGCACTAAGCATCCGGGCATGGTGAGCATGGCCCCCCCTCCGAGCATGGCGACCATAGCGGCCACTCCTCACCCCGCCGCTCCCAGCTCGCCACCGACAAGTACCCTGCCCATGCACCCTGTCCACCTGAGAGCCCCACCCTGCCACCATGCACGTGGCCATTCAGACCCATGCACTGGCCCTTCCATCCGCCAAGCCATGCAGCACGTACCCCTCCCACACCCCTCCACAACCACCTGCGTTTACTTGCACTGGCCCTCTCTAGTGCTACCCAAGTGCATGGCCCATTTAATGCCCTGACCGCTCCTCTTTATGTTGCTTCAGGGGTTAAGATCATGCCAAACTTTAATGCATGTGATATCTGGGAAAAGGGCATGAGATCCCCTCGCAAGGATAGAACTAAAGATGATGAAGTTATCATCGAGCTCACTAGATTCTCAACCGAGTACACCAGGTTGCTACAAGACCATGAAGGGGTGGGCCCAATCTACAAGCTACTTCGGCTTCTACCGCAAGCCAATTCCACCCCATGAAGCATGGCTCAGCTGCACTTCCTCATCCTCTTATGAACAAAGATAAAGCATGTTTCTTGAAAATAAGAAAGAAAATCAAAGGCCCAGGGCTTGTTTCACATCATGTTCCTAGATAGTCTATTGATTATCTAGAACCTAAAACCTTATTCCAAAGCTATTTAATGAATTATGGAAGTTAAAGAATATGTCGTTGTGCTGTCGAATTCTCTCCGTGACATGACCTTGTTCTAAATCATCTTTGAACTCTCATGTTCTTAATTGGTGCATTCTTACCATGACATTTGTTGTCATGAAACTATAGTTTGAACTTGTACGTTATTGGCCTACATTATTGATATTTCTCGTGGAAGTAGCTTGATTTATAACTTGAAGATGCAGTTTGGGCACTGATTGTGTCTAAGGGCTCGACACTAGCCCCCTCGGCTGATTGCCAGAAACATGCTATAAACCATGGGCTATGATGAACACTAGCGTCGCATTGCGTCGGGAGTACTTTTTTTATAGACGAGTGAAAACCGCAAGGCTCTACATGAAATATACATTCTTGATTACATGACATTCTAGTGCATGACCCTCATGGTTATGAAAAGTACATTCTCGATACATGCTAGTATATTCTTGTTACATGAAAGGCCACTATACATTCTAGAATGATTATCCTCTCAATCTCTTTATAAAATCTTATATATTCGTAATCATGTCTCGTTACTTGCATTGTTACTTTGGTTTTGTTCGCATGTTCATCGTATGCATTTATTCTACTTTTCTAGTGCTAAAATGCTAATTACTTAAACGTTGCCTTCATGTTGATACAAAGATACCTACTGGGCAAGTGTGTTCATTCTCTACTTTTTCAATCTTTTTAGAAAATTCTAGCGGGGATTCGGACTACTCAAGTGATGAGTCCGAGAGTGATTAAAGATCGAGAGAAGACCTAGTAGAGTCAAGAGTCAAGTTGAGTCTATGTAATTTTTCATTTATTGAGTCTAGCAAAAAGAGTCAATTGTCAATGTACTTTGAATATTATTCAATAAAGTATAGTTTTGAGTATATTATCTTGTGTATTCCTTTTTTGTGTGGATGTGTTAGCGCTCTGATTATATTGCTCGCTTGTGGCGTACTAGCCGGCTGTTCACGTTTCCGAATATCTTCTACTGTACTTATATCTCAGGGCGTGACATATGACCTATCTTATTGAGGATTTTGCTTAATTAAATCTAGATGTTGATACAGATGAAGAAAAGGGTATTATTTCCAATATCCGGTCACAACCTACACTGATTGAAGATCTAGTCAGATTACAAGAAAATGAGGCCACATTAATGGAAATCAAGACTAATATTGATTATCGGTCAGAATTCTCTGTCCCAACTGATGGAAGGTTATTATTCAAAGATCGGATCTGCGTGCCGAATCATGTCGACACTAAGAAATTGATCATGGAAGAAGCTCATAAATCAAGGTATGCTATGCACCCTGGTGCTACCAAGATGTACCAAGATCTAAAAAGGAATTGTTGGTGGCCCAACATGAAGAGAGAGATAGCAGATTTTGTATTACGCTAGCTCACTTGTCAGCAAGTTAAGGCAGAACATCAAAAATCCGCTGGAAAGCTACATCCCTTAGAGATTCCCAAATGGAAGTGGGAAAGTATAGGGATTTATTTCATCATGGGTTTACCTAAGACAAGGGGTGGACATGATCGTATTTGGGTGATCATAAATCGATTGACTAAATCTGCACATTTTCTACCGATTAAAAGTCAATGGTCTGTTGATATTCTAGCAGCTTAATACATGAAAGAAATTGTCAAGTTACATGGTGTCCCTGTAACTATTATTTCGGATCGAGAACCTCATTTCACATCTAAATTCTGGAAGGGTCTAGAACATTCATTAGAGACTCGACTCAGTTTTAGCACTGCATTCCACCCAGAAATTAATGGTCAAACTGAAAGGACAAATTAGGTGGTGAAAGATATGCTCGGGGCATGTGTTATTGATTTCGGTGGGAGTTGGCACGATCACCTACCTCTAGTTGAATTTGCCTACAACAATAGTTGTCAAGCTAGTATTCAAATGGCGCCATTCGAGGCACTATATGGGAGAAGCTGCCACTCACCTACCTGTTGGAGTGAAGTTGGATAAAGATAACTTTTAGGACCAGAAATAATAAGAGATACTATCAAGAAGGTCAAGCTCATTCGAGAGAGACTCCATGTGGCTTAGGATAGACAAAAGTCATATGCTGATAATCGAAGGCGTGACCTGGAATTCTAAGAAGGAGACCATGTATTCCTCAAGGTTTCTCCGCGTCGAGGTATTCGAAGATTTGGCATCAAAGGCAAGCTCACTCCGAGATTCATCGGCCCCTTTGAAATTCTTGAAACTGTTGGCGAGGTTGCATAATGGATTACCTTGCCTCCTCAACTAGCTGGAGTTCACGATGACTTTCATGTCTCAATGCCCAAAAGGTACGTCCAAGATCCATTCCATGTTATAAATTATGACAACTTGGAGATTCAAAAGGATTTGACATACGAGCAAAAGCCAATCAAAATAATTGAGCGAGAAGTGTGTCAACTTTGGAATAAAACAATTCCCATGGTCAAAGTCCAATGGAACAAATCTTGACCGCACGAGGCGACTGTGAGTGTAGAAATGTGGAGCGTGGCATCACAAGTCACATAGACAAGCATGTGTGCATGAGTGATAACATAATGTGCCAATCAAATGAATATCATAAACATGTGACTATGTGAACATGATAGCATGATCATACAGCAAGACAAAGGCGAAAAAAGATGTATAAGAATACCATGATCACCACCAAGGAAAGACAACGCCAAAGAATGTGAAAGAAGACTATGTGCGCGTTGTGTACCTTGGAAAAAGAAGATGATCGCGCTCAATATCAAGGTTGCGGGGATAATGTGGATTATCTCTCCTCGCCTTCCAACCGGCTAGAAGGTAAGGGCCTCACTTTCCATACTTTTCTGTGAAACAAAGATAAAACAAGAGGCAAAACCCATTAGAAAATGCTAAGTGTAGAAATCTGCCCAAGTGCATAAAGTAGTATGAAAGATTGAGGGCAAATTTACTAGGGGGAGGTTTTTAACCCCTATGGAAGGGTGCAAATAATAGGTGTGTATATTGTGATGAGATTAACATGAAGAGATTGATTTAATATGTCATGATTAACATAGATAAACAAGGTGCAAAAGTGCATGTCACAAGAGAAACTGTGCAAACTGCGAAAATAGGGTGCAAAGACTGATGAAACCAGTAGGGCAAACGAAGTCCAAACAAGGTGAAGCAAGGTATGACAGAAGACTTTAGTATTGTGAACACGCAGGAACAAGAATCACTCCAAAAAGAGGTCTGGACAGAAAGTTATGATGCTAGATATTTAGCAAAAAATGCAGATAGTGCAGAAAATGTAGAATAGTGCACAAAATGGACTCAAAAAATGATGCATAACTCATAGGATAGGACACCAAAAAGGGAAAGAAAAGATGCTATGGAAAGGTGGGAGTATTGTGGTGAAACCAGGGCAAAAAGAATGGTTTAAAACGGGGAAGACAACAGTGCAAAATGGGAAAGAAAACACAAGAAAACAAAAGGTGCAAAACATGATAGAAAAATGACTATCAAAATAGAATGAAAGTGCAAAATGATGGAGAAAAATATGCATGAATAGGACGAGATAATGAGCCCATAATGGAGGAAAACGAAGAGTATACTTCCCTTAAGAGCCTGGAGTCGGAGGGAAGGATTAAAAGTGCACCATGGCTTCGCTCCGGCGACGCAAACGTTCCCCCGTCGCAAGAAATCTGGATTTCAGAAGTTCAAAACAGAATGGTGAAACCTAAAAATTTGGGGCTTGAAAGAGGGGGAAAAGATGAGAGAAATAAGGCACATATATGATCAAAATGAAGCTAATACTCCCCTCTTCAAGATGGAGTCGAAGGAGGACAAAGAGGATGAAGCATGACTCCGCCCCGGCTTGAAGAACAGGCCCCTGTCGTGAAGTTATAGCAGAAAACCAAAAAATTGTGATGATTTGTAAGAAGTAGGGGCGAAGTTAAGAGGGTAAATGTTGATGAAATCGAGCAAATAATAAACCAAAACGAAGCTTATACTTTTCTATTCAGGCTAAGGTCCAAGGATGATGAAGACAATGTGGCATGGCTTCGCCGTCACCTCGAAAACGTGCCCCCATCACGAAGTTCGCACTTGGGCCCTTTATATAGAAAACTACCTAAATATAGAACTTTCCACCATGATTTTAAGAGATAGAGTCCACCAAATCTTGAGATCTATGGATCAATCTCGAGAAAGTAGTTAGGATTAGAAGTAGGAACAAGTGGGACTCAATTTGGTGGAGGATTCTAGAACATATTTGCGCCGCAAGAAGCGCCCGGAGCCTAATCGGGTGGAGTTTGACTTGAACTGGGATTACATAAACCCTGAACTTTTGGCCACGTTCACAAGAGAAATAGCCCATGAAAATTCAAATTCTATAGACCAAACTCGAGATAATACTAAGGGCAAGAGATAGAAACAAACGAGACTCAATTTGGTAGAGAATTTTAGAAGATATGTTCACCGCAAGAAGGGCCCATCGAGTAGAAAATAGAGTTTGATCTGTGCAGAAATTGCATAAATCTAGAAGTTTCCTCCCTGTTTCTCGAGGATATAGTCCACTAAAATTTGTGTTATATACATCAAACTTGAGATAATACTAAGGACAAGAGATAGAAACAAACAGAACTCAATTTGGAGGAAGATTCTAGAAGATAGAGACCCTAGTAGGAGGCCACGTTGAGCAAAATCGACCAGAAAGAGTCTTGCGACTGTAGGACTCTCGGGAAGCCATGGCTGAACGCAGTAGCATATCTCAAAAATGTTGCAGAACTAGTGAAAGGCGTAGAAGAAGAAATTGTAGATAACAAAAAAAATGAATAACTTTCGTGAAGAGAGCAAGATGAGAAAACGAGCGAAAGAGGAGAAAATAGGGGAGAAATGAGAAAAATGCTGGGACATGGAAAACGGTGGAGAACTGGCTAATGACAACGAAGAAGAAAATCTAGGGCTTTAAAAAAATGAACAACTTTCGTGAAGGACACTTAATGAATAGAGGAATAGAAGAGGATGAAAAATGGCCGCGTTCAGGACTACGCACGCGACCGAATGCTTGATGGAAGTTGACCTAAATGGGCTGTAAGTCGACTTGGAAAGTCAGAAGCTGATAAAATAAGCCCAAGGACTCTAAGAAATCATGATCTCTGAAGTCCAAAGGTTAGGGAACAATGAAATGAGCTCGAAATCCGTTTAAGGCTGGCTCCAAAATAATGGAAAATTCAGGACATCAAAATGACGAATAAGAGAAATGACTCAATATGCAGGCTAAAACGAGTGTCAACAGCGACATGAGAAATGGAAGAAGTTATGTGCAAAAGATTTACGGAGATATTTGAATGTAAGTACACTCTCCTTAAAGAACTCATCGAATGAATTTGGGGACCAAATTCCTTTTAAGTGGGGGAGGGTGTAGCAACCCAGAATTTTCTAAGAATTCTTTGGAATTAAATGAGAATTATTGAGCATTTAATAAACTCAATTGGCTAATAAAATAAATTATGGGTTAATTAAATGAATCCCTAGGCCCTACCTATGAACCAAACAAATAAGCCCACTTGAATTAGGCCCAAAGACCCAATTCTATGGCCTTTTGACCCAAGCCCATTACTAGAAACGTAATTTGGGCAAATTACATATTTAAGATAGGATAATAGGCCAATTAATGCGATAAATTATAGATAATAAGAAAATCTAAAAGTTTTAGGATAAATGCCAGATGATGGTCTATCGCGAGACCGCCACCTTATGAAAGCGGTCCAGTCATGACCGCTACTTCCTTCTGATTCCGTGAGTGGAAGAAACGCTGAAAGCTTCGATCTTTGACGTCCTAATTTCCATGGATCGAAGTGTGTAGACATGTAAACATGTCTAGGACTCTTGGGGATCGATCCTACCCCTAATTAGGACTCCTAGATCAATCTAATCTCTCAAACCCTAGCAAAACTCTATAAATAGAGCTCAGATTCGACTTGCCTGAACCTTACTTTTGGCTCGCGTTATTCGACGGTAAGGAGTTGGTATTTTAGGTTGGTTCTTTAGAACTTTTTATTTACCTTAGTTTTATCTAACTTCCCTCCAAATTTCATGCTAGGAGGTCAACCGTCTAGAGAGTTAGGAGCCCCCGAAGTTGTTCTTCCTCTGTAAGATGCTGAGGATCCAGGGTGCCGGTCCAAGGAAGATCTAGAGATTGGAAGCCCAAATCGAGGTATTTAGAAGTTCATCCTTTAGAATAATTTGTTAACCTTTATATCCTCTACCTACCCTCCAAGTTTCATAGATTTAGGTCAATAGGTTAAGGAGAACGAGGAACGAGAAGTTGCTGGTTTGGCACAGGACGTGTAAAAACTAGGTCATTCGCCTAAAGCTTGTAACAAGGGTAGGTTATCTCATGGATGGGTAAATAAACGTGTTAGGAACAAAAGTCCTCTGGTTTCTCGTGATTTCATGCAGAGCACTTGGAGAATTTGATGTTTTATTTTGACTATGCATCTAGGATATTAATGCATGTATGAACCATGCCTTTAATAAGAAAAGTAAAATTTTTTGGCTTAATTCGTGTAAACCATGCATCTCCATGTGTTTCTTATATTCTATCATGTCTTATCCCTCTGTTTGGCATGGTTTTTATTTATCTATTGCCTAAAAATAGGCCTTATATATACTATTTTACTTCTGTTAGCTACAGCCAAGAAACGGCCTCTATCAAGACCGCCATAATCATGTAGCGGTCCTGCGTAGACCGCTACCATCATGATACGGTCCTCCTATGATCACTAATTGCTCTCTATTTTATGCACTTTGTTAACTCTAAACAGATTACATATCAGCCCTTATAATTATATGTTAAGCCTAATTGTATAGGTCTTATTCCTAGTTACATCATTACATTTCTATTAATGGTTACATTGTGCATCCGTCATGATAGATTTCATGACCTACATGTCTTAGAAACTTATTTTCTACTTATGTTAATTTCATGCCAAAATCATATACTCTTGTATTAAAGTGAACCTTCACATGCTATAAATGAACTTATTCTATTGGTGATTTGATCGTTGTTCTCACAATCTCACTCTCATCTAAGTATTTCTAAAGTATATGGCACATATCCCCGTATGATGTCATTAGTTACACTTTGCACTTGAAAGGAACACTCGCTTGGACTTGTGATCCTCTCCGTTGGATATTCCTTCCATCGGACTATGTGATCTTGTTTCAAGGATTTTGTAAGTCTCCGTGACCCTGGGATTCCCACTAGGACGGAGAGCTGGCCGTACCCTCAAAGCCCAATTGTCTAGAAAGCACTCACATGACAGGTGTTTTTATGAGTCCTGCTGATGCGGGACGGGATGCGACTCGACACAACAAGAGACACGAGCTCGCGGACGTCCCTAAGTGAGGGAAACGGGTGGATCTGTGCGGTTGAGAAACTGGCAGTGAGTCAAGGGTGTTCTCTCTTTCATGTGCTCGGATCGAGTCATGGGATGGGTCTCACTCTCGCGGCGGTGATTAAAATTGAACGAGCTAGATATCCTAACACTCAAGTAGCGACATAAAAATATATACGAGATAAGCAAAATACTGAGAGAGAGATAGAGATGATATCTCCACGCTTCGGGCGTGGGGAAGACGACCCCGGTCAAGACTCGTACTCCCAGTAAAGTAGAGTTATCAATAATTATAGAAATATATTTTATTGCCCACTCCACGTAGGGAGGTAAAGGAATACACGTGGGACCAAGGAGTATGAGCTATGGTTGACGGGCAACATTCTTGGGGCAGCTTCGTCGATGCCGATGCACTGCTACTCGGTGCTGGCCGGACGGCGCGTGCTGGCGCTCTGGGTTATCATGCTCCGGTCAGAGGGCCGATCGGGCTGGGAGTGGTACAATTGCGAAGAGGGCTCTTGGAGGTACTATCCCTTGCAGGGGATCGCACTGGATCGCCTTGTGGAAGGCGAGGCGGTCTGACGGCCGTTGCTGCTTACTATCCCGAACCTGCTCTGCAGTTTCAGAGCTACGCGACCCGACGAGAATAAATACTACGATCAGACCCAATGTTGGATCGATGCGAAACTAGCGCCAAGATGTCTCGTAGATCTACGAACACCTAGTGTTACAGGAATTTTCATGTCGCGGTATTCGCCGTGGTGGAATTTAGAACAGGTGGACTCACTGACTCAGAATAGACTGGGCAGATTGGGATCTGTCTGATAATGAGGTTTGACCGAGGCTCAAACGGTGGATCTAGGACTTGAGAATTTTATGGGTGAGAGAGGGGGAAGTGAGGATCAGGCAGAAATATTTTTGTAATTTTTGAGGTGGTTTGAAGGGTGGAGGGATTTTATGGCAGGGGAGGTGGGATCTGGACTGTAGGGGACAGAACAGATTCCGATTTTAACAGAGCTTTTTTAAGAGGGGTAAACAGACTCCTAAAATCGTCAAAAAAATTGTGGAGAGGGTGTTTGATTGACAGAAGTCCCAGTCAAAATTTCAGGTCGATCTAAAATTGGTAAAGGGGCGAAAAATAAGAAAGGGTGGGCTACTAGATCACAGATCTACACAGGGACAGATTGTGTAGATCTGGGAGACTGCGATGGAAAGGGGGGCAAATGGAAGATTTAGGGCATGGGAATTTTTTTGGTAAGGGGAAACCACGTGAGGTACTTACCTCAAATTTTTAGATCGATCAAAGCTGTGGTTTAAGAGAAAAAATTCAGGCTCCAGGCTACTGTCCAGCAGAGAATAGGTTGGAGACGGCGAGGCGGTGGTGGTGCGATGGCGGCTCGATGGCGGCGGCGGTGCTGAGCTTCTCACTCAGAAATGGATCTGATAAGGAGGTATCACACCTCAAGAAGGGCTGCTATCTCAGGTGCAAGGGGTGGGAGAGGAGAGAGGAAGGGGGTGCACTTGGCTTCCAAGAGACAATTCTTGATTTTCTTTCATTAATTCTTTCAACATAATGAAATACAAGGATTATTTAACACTAGCTAAAAGAGCTAAACTAACCTCAGATCTAGGGTTAGGGAGGGGAAATTAAGAGATAGAATAATCTTCTCCCATGTGGTCAAAAGAGAAAATAAGAAAATGGGTAAATGGGGGGGGGGGATATTTAATTCCCCACATGGGGACAAGAGAGGGGGGTGCCCCCCCTCTTCGTGGTCAAGAAGGGTGGCTTGGTCAATATTCTATCTTGGACCATGGACCATCCCTATGGGTCCTAGAGAAGCTAGGTGGCCCAATGGGAGAGAGGGTGGGGGTCCCGCCGGTCAACATGGCCTTTTGCAAAGAAACCCACTAAATCCTAATGACTAACCCATTGGCTTATAATTGCCTTACAATTAAAAACCCAATTGACTCAAGGATATAAATGCAAACAAAAAAAGTTAGTGGCCTTGCTTTGATGTCCCCATCAATTCTCCCCAGGTGGGAGAAGCTCGACCCCATCGAGTAAGGGGTGCGGCTGCTCACGTGGCTCCTGCGGATCCGTATCTCTACTTGGGTGATCCACGTGTCAACGGATGTGGGTCGTACTCTCCACCGTACCAGGTAGCACGGGTACGCTCCACTGCTAGTAATCATCACCTGCTCATCCCGTATATGTTCTATATGCTCATGCTGCTGTGGGAATGAGGCTAGTGGTGGACACTCCAGGGTGGGGTCACTCTCAAAGGGGAGGAGACGGCTCGAAAGACTCACTGGAAATCACCGCTTGGTCCTTGTATGTGACGAGATCCGAGACTTTGAAGGTAGAGCTTATGCCATATTTGTCAGGCAAGTCCACAATGTACGCATGAGATCTGACTTACCTCAGGCTCGAAAGGGACTGGCACCGTGAGCTTGCATTAGACAGACTTGACTCGACATATGCAGACTCACTATGCACTCGACAAATGTATGTATAGACTCCAACACTCATGCACGCATGGGGGATGGGATTAGAGCTATTGACTTCCAAGACCTATGACTAGGGACTGACCTGAATGAAAAAATTAACTTGACTTGGTGTGATTCCCAAACATCACCCATGTACATCATGAATAGAAGCAACTTGACCCATAATCGATGTTTCGGATCTCGGACCACGCCAATCTCCATTGGTTCAAAAAGACTCATCCTCGGGTTTTGAAGTGTTTGAGGATGAGGAGGTGGGTGATGGGAAAGTCATCCAGACGCCTGACATGGTTCATGAGAATGATGGGGTCTGGATGTTGTCTCTCATATGCGTGGTAGAAATCAGACCATAATGCATCAACGTAGGGCGTCGACAGTGGTACGACAGGATAAGCAACTGCACTAACACCGGGACGGCTGACTGCTGCTCAAGGGTGACTGACCAAAGAGAGGTGGCAGACTGGTCAGGACCATTGTGGGAAGCTAGGATGGGCGGATGTCCAGGGTCATCTACGGGCTTCTAAATGATGGGCATGGTCGGGTCAACTGGAGGAACCAAGGCGACGGGTGTGACCGGGATGACCGGCTGCTCGGTCAAGGGGGGACTAGCTGACTGTGTAGGGTTGGCAGATAGGTGCTCCATGGTATTGCTCTCTAACCCATCAACCTCAGCGAGGTACTCCTCGGCCGACCCCTAGTCAACCTCATAACTCACTGAAATAAGCCTGGGATGGGCATCCTCTGAATGTGGGTCCTCTAAGATAGGGGAATGTGAAGGACACTGGTCGGTGAAATGACTACTCCCATGATGAGTGGCCAGAGGGGCGGGCTCCGGGAGAGGTGGCGGGCGTGAGCCCGAAGGCGGAGCGGGCCGCTGGGGTGGGTGGCTGGGGACACGAAGGTGGTCGGCTGAATGCCATCGTGGAAGATGAACTCGCCGGGTAGGTGAGGTGGGTGTAAGGTGCAGGTCCTCCTGTCCCGGTCAAAGATCGCTCTCCTCTCTTCCAGCCAAGTTTATCCTAAAATGATGCATGGACCAGCAAGCGTGTCGACCTTGCACCATGCTCCATCGTCATATAGGACGGGGCCGAACCTCCATTGAAACTCTACGAACGCTAAGCCACCATTGAGAACAATCTCCCCGATCTTAGAGAGTGACTCGACAATGTCCTAAGAAACACAATTAGATGACACCTGACTGATGAAGTCGATCTTCGTATGCAACCCATTAGGTAGGATGGCAGTGGACACTATAGGGCACTGGAATGACTCAGTTGTCGACTTTAGGGTTGGGTCAACCGGTGGTTGAATGATAGGGGCGAGCCCCGGGGGTCGGGCCATGAGATCCTCGAATTGGGCCACCAGGGATGACCAATCTGACACATGGTCTCGAGGAACCGCCATGGGGCTGACGGGTATCTGGACATGCAGACACAAGGAGACAAGACAAACTGACTCTCTAATGGACTAGACACGACCCTAAAATGGCAATGCAAAGTTGGAATGCAGACTCAACTACACACCTAGACTCAACCCATATCCAGTACGTGGCAGAGGTATGATCCGAAGATCGAACTCACGCAAGTGTGCTACCTTCCCAATATGCGAACCTATCGTTCCGGGAGCACCTTTGGATATACCGGATAGAGATGCAATGTGACACCCTTGGACCGACTACCCGAGACTCAAACTATCTCTGATTCCAATTTGATGCAGTACAGGATACGACTTGACACAACAAGAGACATGAGCTCACAGACGTCCCTAAGCGAGGGAAACGGGTGGATCTGCGCGATTGAGAAACCGATAGTGAGTCAATGGTGTTCGCTCTTTCACGTGCTCGGATCGAGTCACGGGATAGGTCTCACTCTATCACTCTCGCAATGGTGATTAAAATTGAACAAGCTAGATATCCTAACACTCAAGCAGTAGCATAAAAATATATACGAGATAAGCAAAATGTCGAGAGAGAGATAGATACGAAACCTCCACACTCCGGGCATTGGGAAGATGACCCTGGCCAAGACTCGTACTCTCGGTACAGTAGAATTATTAAGAATTACAGAAATGTATTTTATTGCCCACTCCACGCAGGAAGGTAAAGGGCTACACGTGGGACTAGGGAGTATGAGCTCGGGTTGACGGGTGGCGTTCCTAGGGCAGCTTCGTCGATGCCGACGCACTGCTACTCGGTGCTGGCCGGACGGCGCGTGCTGGCTCTCTGGATGATCACGCTCCGGTTGGAAGGCCAATCGGGCTAGGAGTGGTACCATTGCGAAGAGGGCTCATGGAGGTACTATCCCTTGGAGGGGATCGCACTGGATCACCTTGTGGAAGGCGAGGCGGTCCGACGGTTGGCCGTTGCTACTTGCTATCCCGACCAGCTCTACAGCTTCGGAGCCACGCGACTCGGTGAGAATAAATACTGCGATCAGACCCGATGTCGGATCGACGTGAAACTGACGCCGTTGTGAATATCTCTCGTAGATATACAAACACCTATTGTTACAGGAATTTTCCTGTTGCTATATTCTCCGTGGTAGAATTTAGAACATGTGGACTCTCTGACTAAGAATAGACTAGGCAGATTGGGATTTGTCTGATAATGAGGTTTGACTGAGGCTCAAACGGTGGATCTGGGACTTGGGAATTTTATGAGTGAGAGAGGGTGAAGTGATGATCAAGCACAAATGTTTTTGTAATTTTTGGAGATGGTTTGAAGGGTGGAAAGGATTTTATGACAGGGGAGGTCGGATCTGGACTGTAGGGGACAGAATAGATTCCGGTTTTAATAGAGATTTTTTAAGAGGGGTAAACAAACTCCTAAAATTGTGAAAAAAATTGTGGAGACGGTGTTTGATGGACAGAAGTCCCAGTTGAAATTTTAGGTTGATCTAAAATTGGGAAAGGGGCGAAAACTTAGAAAGGGTGGGCTACTAGATCACAGACCTGCACAGGGACAGATTGTGTCGATCTGGGAGACTGCGGTAGAAAGGGGGGCAAACGGAAGATTCAGGGCATGGGAATTTTTTTGGTAAGGGGAAACTACGTGAGGTACTCACCTTTAAATTTTCAGATCAATCAGATCTGTGGTTTGGGAGGAAAAATTCAGGCTCCAGTCTATTGTCCAGCAGAGAACAGGTTGGAGACATCGAGGCGGTGGTGGTGCGACGGCGGCTCGATGGCGGCGGCGGCAGTGGTGCTGAGCTTCTCGCTCAGAAATGGATCTGATAAGGAGGTATCACACCTCAAGAAGGGCTGCTATCTCAGGTGCAAGGGGTGGGAGAGGAGAGAGGAAGGGGGCACACTTGGCTTCCAAGAGACAATTCTTTATTTTCTTTTATTAATTCCTTCAAAATAATGAAATACAAGGATTATATAACACTAGCTAAAAGACCTAAACTAGCCTCAGATCTAGGGTTAGGGAGGGACAATTAAGGTATAGAATAATCTTCTCCCATGTGGTCAAAAGAAGAAATAAGAAAATGGGTAAATGGGGGGGGGGGTATATTTAATTCCCCACATGGGGACAAGAGACGGGGGCACCCCCCCCCCTCTTGGTGGTCAAGAAGGGTGGCTTGTTCAATATTCTATCTTGGACCATGGGCCATCCCTATGGGCCCTAGAGAAGCTAGGTGGCCCAATGGGAGAGAGGGTGGGGGTCCCGTCGGGCCTACATGGCCTTTTACAAAGAAACCCACTAAATCCTAATGGCTAACCCATTGGCTTATAATTACCTTACAATTAAAAACCCAATTGACTCAAGGATATAAATGCAAACAAAAAAAGTTAGTGGTCTTGCTTTGATGTCCCCATCACCTGGCTAGTAGCGGCCATCAAGGAGACCGCAACTGTCATGTAGCGACCTTCCCGTGACCGCTATCTCCCAGAGGTTTCACTGCGTCGACTCTGTCCAAGTTGTAGCCATCCTAGGACCTCCACTTTCAAGTTGCGGCCAGGCTGTGATCGCTATTTCAAGAAAACGGCGCAGACACGATCGTTTCCATCTCACCTGTGCTTAACCCGAGGTTTTGACCCAAGGGTTGATTTCCCTATGTTCCTAGGTGATCTATTGATTATCTAGACCCTAAAACCTTAATCAATAAATTACTAATGAACTATGGAAACTATGAAGTGTACCATTATGCTGCCGAAATCTTTCCATGGGATGACCTTGTTCTTAATTCATCCTTGAACTCTCATATTCATAATTGGTGCATTCTTACCTTGTTATTATTATCATGGAACTATTGTTAGACTTTACATTATTGGCCTACTTTATTTATATCTTATGGATGTAGCTTGATTTATAACTTAAAGATGTGGATCGGGCACTGATTGTGTCCAAGGGCTCGACACTAGCCCCTTCGGCTGATTGCCCGAAACATACTATAAACCATGGGGTATGATGAATACTGGCGTCGTATTACGTCGAGAGTACTTTTTTTATAGACGAGTGAAAACCACGAGGCTCTACATGAAACTATTACATTCTTGTTACATGACTTTGTAGTGCATAGCCTTTGTGGTTATGAAGAGTATATTCTCGATACATGCTAGTACATTCTTGTTACATGAAAGTCCACTTTATAATCTTGCTTGATCATGTTCTCACTCTACTTTAAATCTCATAGCTCTATAGTCTATATCTTGTTACCTGCGGTATTACTTTGGTTTTATTCGCATGTTTCATCGTATGCATTTATCTTCCTTTTTAGAGCTAAAATGTTAATTATTTTAATATTGCCTACATGTTGATATGACGATACCTACTAGACAAGTGTGCTCATTATCCTACTTTTTCAATCTTTCCAAGAAACTCTAGTTGATCGGATTCGAGTATTCTGATGGTGGATCCGAGAGTGATGAGTAAAGACCCGAGAGAAGACTTAGAGTGTCATGAGTCCTTACATTAGTTGGAGTCATATCATGTAATTTCTACTTTATTGAGTCATACTATGAAATTTTCATTTTTATTGAGTCAGGTGAGTCAAAGAGTGAAGTCATGTTCTCTATTGTAAAACTTTGATTATTATTCAATAAAAGTAAAGGTTTTGTCCAATTATTGTGCATTCATTCCTATGTACGGATGTGTTAGCACTCTGATTATATTACTCACTTGCAGCGTACTAGCCGGTTGTTCACATTCCCGAATATCTTCTGCTGTACTTATATCTCGGGGCGTGACATGGGGGATATTATCCCACTGTTATCTCGATGTTTTGTCCATCCAAAACTCCATTTTTCGGTCATTATCTCCTCTTTCTAAATCGAGGGTTTTTGGGTTATATAAATAGCACCCCGCTGCCCCAGGCCATCGAGGGAAATATTAGCTTCGTGTTCCTTCACTCAGGGCTCTCTTTCTCTCGCTCCGGATAAGTATGGATGAACTACTTATCTAAAGGGGGGGTGAATAGATCAGTCCTAATTTTTGATTCTACAGTAGTAAATAAAATGTGAAATGAAAAATCTGCTGTGAAACAATCTATCAATTCAAACTGAAGTAAACAGCTAGTATATCCAATGAAGAAATGCTATCAACCACACAGACTACCAGATGATATAATGATCAGTAGATGAGCATTCAAATTGACACCTCAGTCAGGTACTAGGCGGAGGTTTGATTCACAAATCTCCTCACGCAAGAGGCAGTTTTTCAGATAAGTATAACCTATCCTTCCAACTACGATCTTTGATATACCACTGAGATGTTGATCGATAGGTAGATATACGATAGATAAGCTTTTGAATAGATCAAGACAACGGAAGCAATAACACACAAGAGACAAAGAAATTTCAAGGTGGTTCGATCTCAATCTTGAGATCTACATCCACCCCTCACTCAACCGAGTGAGGCTTCCACTAAACACACAACTTAGAACAGCTGATACCACAGCTTACAAACGGCTGAGCTTCACAACTTGCTGTCTGAGGAGAATTCCTTGCCACTGCCTCACAGCTTGGACCTCTGATTACACAGCTTGCAAAATGTTCAAGAACAAACTAAGAGAAACGAAAGAAATTACAAAGATAGAATGTAAAATATAGCTCTCTCTCGAGCAATCGACTCTGGATCTGATCCATAAGTCGAGATTAACATAACTTCTTCTAAAACTCTCTCTTCTCTTTAGACTTCTTCTCCTTCTTCCGATACTATGTTTTCTCTCATCGCTTCTCTGCACTCCGAACTCCTACTCTCAGACTCTCCTCAGCTTCAGAAACTCTCACGCTCAGGCTAGCAGTGGCTCTCGCAAGTTCTGTCTCCTTCTCAAGTGTTCTACCTCTCTTCTCTTTCCTTTACTTTTTCTATAATCTTCTATAGCTCCTTCTCATAGTTCCTCTCCTTGTCTTCCTGTACACTCGATCTCTATTTATCCCTGCGAACATGAATCTTATGGTCCCCACAAAATTCCAATTGGGCGCGTGGAGGGAACGCTCCCGCCCAAAGCTTTCTTCTAAAAAAATGCAGTTCGAATGATCTACATGTCAGGTGTAGAAGGAATGGTTATTCCACATGGTAGAAGATTATGTTTGGCTCCCAGCCTTGGATCACGTGCCAATAAAGGTCACTTTCGAACCACGTGACTTTTGTATTTCTCCAGTTGATAGGTTGCCTTCGAACTTACTCAGTAGCAAGGGTATTTCGTACTTAGGAGATCTTGAGTGAATTCGACTTGGCCAGTTTGGTTCTAAACTTTGCAGTTTAGATGTTTGAACGATTTGCCAAGTTACTCTGGTAATTCTACTTTGATGTTCCTGTGAAAATAGATATGAAGATTCATCATTAACTTCATCCTCATGTAGCTAACGAGATATCAAAGTAAATGATCATAGAATGCAGATTTAAGCATACCATGAAAACAAGCTAAATCATGTGAATGAATGTGTGAAGATCTGCATATGTATCGATGCACGTACAAAGTGCATCAACCTGTCTCACTAATGTGAAGAAAAGAATTTAGCAAGATTGCAATAAAGTATTGACCTGTATATCATACAGGTAGACCTTATTCAGTCAGAAATACTATATCTGCAATGATGCACAAACATAGTGCATCGACATGTCAATGCCCAAGCCTGCACTTTATGTACTACAACACGACGTGCCACTGAGGCGTGTCGACCTGTCCTGGTGAGGTACAATGAAATGCTTAAAGCATCGACGCAAGGCATTACTACATCGACCTGACTTCCAAGCAGATGCACAAGGTGCATCGACCTTACGTGTCGACCTGTCCTGGTGAGGTACAATGAAATGCTTAAAGCATCGACGCAAGGCATTACTACCACGACCAGACTTCCAAGCAGATGCACAAGGTGCATCGACCTTACGTACATGATAGCCTTTATCGCATCGACCTTATACAGCAATCGCTGGTGCATTATTACTTAGCAACATCGACCTGACTACAATGTGCATCGACTAGATAATGCATGACTTCTACAACCGCATCGACCTACTTGGCCAAGATGCGTAGATGCATTGGCCTGTCTAGCAATATGCATGAATATGCATCGACCTGATGTTCTTTACACTAGAAGATGCATCGACCTGATAATGAGCAGAGACAAAGAGACTCAAATCAGCACAGTGTTGCCAGTATCAATCAATTCAAAATCAATTCGTCACAATTTTACCAACATCAAAACTATAGGGAAGACAACATTCTCCCCCTTTTTGATGATGGCAACCGTATTACACTTTCATAACAATATTGAGAATAATGTGAGTCGGAATATACAAAGGACATAGATAAAACAGACAAATGCAATGTGATCTAGATTTCAATGTGATCCAGATTTGGAATCCAGGTTCACAGCTCACTCTCCCCTATATCTCATCTCTCCCCCATATAGGTTAGACACAACACATATGACTTTCCTTTAGAAGATAGGAAATAGACTAAACTCACAATTCAAACAGAATTCGGACAGAAGCTTAAGTTTCTTAAACAGACCAAATTCACAATTCAGACAGAATTAAGACATAAGCTTAACTTTCTTAACTTTCTCTCCCCCTTCGCCGTCAGCAAAAAAAAATGATAGAAACAATTAGAGCTTGATAAGGAAGTGACAAACAGTTTCAAAGTAAGGAGAGCACAGGAATGAATATGCTCACAATCTGATTCAACCTTCATTAGCTTAGCATACACAATTCAGATTCTTCTTTCTATAAGAATTCAAAGAATGCAACCCTGATAGAGATTTGGTTTAAGAAATATGAATGTAGAGTGCAGTAATCAAAGTCTTTGAATGATTTTGCATTAGCAATTAATAGCAATAAACCAGAACTACATAGTGATGTTAAGTTCAATCTCACTTCCTCTTACTCATTCAAAATCATTGAAGTTCTTATGAATAAATTGTGACATGTATTAAGATTAAACATTTTTGACAGTTCTGATTTTTCACCTCAGGGTTACAGCATGATTTTCTTTTACTTTTTGCTCATAATATTCAGAACAGTCAGGTATAATCTATACCTTTTGACGTAAGGGTACACGTTGATTAGACGCCAGTACCCCTAGTTACTCAATGGAATTTACCATTCTATTTCATTTTTGTAGAATATTTATGTATAATTTACACCTTTTTACGTAAAGGTACATGTTTATTAGACGCCAGTACCCCTAGTTACTTAGTGAAACTAATCATTCTATTTTAATTTTTGAATAGAGATAACTAAAACTCTTCATGACATAAGATCTCTTCATATCTTTGATCAAGGACCCAGTTTCTCGGTGCACTCAGCCATTGCTCTGCCTACAGAGTTGTTGACTCATAGTTTTGACATGGCTGCCTTTTGATTTTACAGAGAGCTTTTTGTTTAAAAATGATATACAGTCCAAGTTTCTCGACCAAGTTTATCATGAATTTTAAACTTTCAGATTCTGAAATACTTTACAAAACATATCATGTTAGATGTGGTTGAAGGCTATTAAGTGTGAACTGCAGCCTTTTCATTGAGTTCAATCTTTAAACTCTTTAATTCATTAGACCTAAACCATCAATTTTTCATGGTGCATCATAGAATCTTATATGAAAGATTTTTGATTTTCAGTAGCTCAGAGTAATGAATTGAAGATCAGATTGTCATTGTTTCACATTTAAAAGCAGTTCAAGATTTTGCAAGACATTCTAGTGGACAAGAACCTGATGCCAAGTGACAAGGTGCCACTTGATAAGATAGATATAAAAGGTAAGAACATTGGTCCAACTGAGATTATTCAAATCAAGAACAGTGAAGATTTTGGTTGACTGAAAAAAGATAGAATCAGAACCAAAGACACAGGAAGTGATAGACAAAACTTATGCAAAAAGGTGTCGACTCTGGGTGTCGACATAAAAAAAAATTCACATCTGCCTTGATGCAATAGCATTGACCTCCTATCAATATGCAAAACATAAGATGTACACAGTATGTTTTTGACACAAACTCCCCCTATCTATATGCACTACTACTTTTCACAACATTTAAAGCCTATGTATGAATTTAGACTGTCATGACTAAAACAAGATGCAAGATCTTGACACACCCTTGACCCATGGTACCTGGCGGTGGACTGGCCTCTACGCATTGCGTGGGTTTCCAGACAGAAGAGATCTGCCCTTCTCCCATCATACATTTTGATATACCTTAAGGCTCAAGATGAACAGAATGCAATGCAATGTATGCAATGACAACCACATTCTACTTGTACTAACAGCATGAAACATGTACATTTTCAATATGAAATACTGTAGGCATTTATTCCATGCGAGAAAACTCAAGCAATTGGTTATCATGCTGAAATTTACATAAATCAAGTTCTCTTCTTAAGAATTTAAATCTTTCATTACCAAGAGGTTTAATAAGTATACCAGCAATCTATTTCTCTGATTCTACAAAGTTTAATTCAATTTCATTCTTACTTACTTCATCTCTTAAAAAGTGATGTTTTATCTCTATGTGCTTAGTCCGGGAATGATGGACAAGATTTTTAGTTAAGAAAATAGCACTGGTGTTATCACATAAAATAGGAATGCACCCAAGATTTATGTGATAGTCACTAAGTTGGTGTTTAATCCAGAGTACATGGGCTGCACAGTTTCCTACTGCAACATACTTGGCTTCAGTAGTAGAAAGAGCAACAGTGCGTTGCTTCTTAGATGCCCAAGACACTAGACACCCACCTAGGTATTGACAATACCCACTAGTGCTTTTTCTATCTATCTTACACCCTGCATAATCTACATCAGTGTAAGCTATCAGTTCTAGCTCACGCCTACCAGGATACCATAATCCTAAATCAAGGGTGCTAGATAGATATCTAAAAATCCTTTTTACTGCACTCATGTGTGATTCCATAGGACTAGCCTGAAATCTAGCACATTAACACACAGAAAATTGAATATCTGGTCTAGATGCAGTAAGATAAAGCAAGGATCCGATCATACCTCGATAAGTTTTGAAATCAACCAGTTTATCTTCTGAGTCAGCATCAAGACTAGTCGATGTACCCATTGGTGCAGTGATTGTCTTGAGGTTTTCCAACTTGTACTTCTTCAACAGATCCTTGATATACTTGGATTGAGTGATGAAGCTTCCTTCTGAAGTTTGACAGATATACAGTCCAAGAAAAAACTTCAGTTCTCCCATTAAACTCATTTCAAATTCATCAGTCATTAAATTAGTTAAATCCTCACACATGGATGGTTTATTTGACCCAAACACTATGTCATGTACATAAATCTGAGCAACAAGAATGTCCTTGTTATCTACCTTAGTAAATAGGGTTTGATCAACCTCATCTCTTGAAAAATCTTTACCTGTGAGGAATGAGCTCAACCTGTTGTACCAGGCCCTGGGAGCTTGCTTCAATCCATACAGTGCCTTATCAAGCTTGTACACATGGTCAGGGAAGTCAATACACTCAAAACCAGGAGGTTGTTTGACATAAACATCCTCTTTTATTAGAACATTTGAAAATGCATATTTGACATCCATCTACTAAAGTTTTATTCCTAGGCTACATGTAATTGCAAGAAGTATTTTAATGGCTTCTAGCCTAGCTACAGGAGCAAAAGACTCTTCAAAATCTATGCCAAATTCCTGATTATACCCTTGTGCCACTAGCCTAGCCTTATTTCTAACAATTCTTCCTTATTCATCTATTTTATTTCTGAAAACCCATTTTGTGCCTATAGATCTTGCCTAAACCCATTTTATTTCCTTATTTTTCTGACCAGCTCATACTCGCTATAGATCTTGCCTAAACTCATCAAACTGTTAGTAAGCACCATCAACCTAGCATACATCTCACAGATGGTTTCATCAGATTTCATCTTAAAGGCTTCATACTCAGATACTAACATATTTGCTTTTGTTTCTCTTACCTGGGATGTTCCCTCATAGATTACTTGCAATTTTTCCCACATTTCCTTTGCTGTGGAGCAGGAGGACACTCTGGAAAACTCGGTGGGATGTAGAGCGCATTGCATAGCATTTATTTCACTCCAATTCTGAGTTGATCTTCGAATTTGCTCCTGAGTCTAGACATCTTCATCTTCGGGAAGCTCGAATGGACCTCGGCTGACCACCATCCAGATCTCATGGTCTTTAGCTCTTAAGAAAACCTGCATTCGATTCTTCCAGTAGGCATAGTCAGTTCCATTGAAGAATGGAGGCTTACTTATGGAATGACCTACAGCTATAAGTCCTCTAGCATCCATTTCACCAGATCTCTCTGGGATGTTAAGCCCTTAAGGAGAGTTAGGCTCTGATACCACGTGATAAGTACAGATGAACTACTAATTTAAAGGGGGGTAAATAGATCAGTCCCAATTTTTGATTCTACAGCAGTAAATAAAATGCGGAATGAAAAATCTACTGTGAAACAATCTATCAATTCAAAGTGAAGTAAACAACTAGTATATCCAATGAAGAAATGTTGTCAACCACACAGACTACCAGATGATATAATGATCAATAGATGAGCATTCAAATTGACACTTCAATCAAGTACTAGGAGGAGGTTTGATTCACAAATCTCCTCACGCAAGAGGCAGTTTTCCAGATAGGTATAACCTATCCTTCCGACTACGATCTTTGATATACCACTGAGATGTCGATCGATAGGTAGATATACGATAGAGAAACTTTTGAATAGATCAAGACAAGGCAAGCAATCACACACAATAGACAGTAATTTTAAGGTGGTTCAATCTCAATCTTGAGATCTATATCCACCCCTCACTCAACCGAGTGAGGCTTCCGCTGAATACACAACTTAGAACAGTTGATACCATAGCTTACAAATGGCTGAGCTTTACAGCTTCCTGTTAGAGGAGAATTCCTCGGCGCTGCCTCACAGCTTGGACCGCTGATTACACAGCTTACAAAACGTTCAAGAACAAACTAAGAGAAACGAAAGAAATAACAAAGATAGAATGTAAAATATAGCTCTATCTCGAGCAATCGACTCTAGATCTGATCCAGAAGTCAAGATTAACATAACTTCTTCTCAAACTCTCTCTTCTCTTCAAACTTCTTCTCCTTATTCCGATACTCTGTTCTCTCTCTCTCTTCTCTGCACTCCGAACTCCTACTCTTAGACTCTCCTCAGCTTCAGAAACTCTCACGCTCATGCTAGCAGTGGCTGTCGCAAGTTCCATCTCCTTCTCTCGTGTTCTACCTCTCTTGTCTTTCCTTTGCTTTTTCTATAATCTTCTGTAGCTCCTTCTCGTAGTTCCTCTCCTTGTCTTCCTGTACGCTCGATCTCTATTTATCGTTACGAACATGAATCTTATGGTCCCCACAAGATTCCAATTGGGCGCGTGGAAGGAACGCTCCCGCCCAAAGATTTCTTCTAAAAAAATGCAGTTCGAATGATCTACATGTCAGGTGCAGAAGGAATGGTTGTTCCACGTGGCAGAAGATTCTGTTTGGCTCCCATCCTTGGATCACGTGCCAATAAAGGTCACTTTCGAACCACGTGACTTTTGTATTTCTCCAGTTGATAGGTTGCCTTCGAACTTACTCAATAGCAAGGGTATTTTGTACTTAGGAGATCTTGAGTGAATTCGACTTGCTCAGTTTGGTTCTGAACTTTGCAGTTTAGATGTTTGAACGATTTGCCAAGTTACTCTGGTAATTCTACTTTGATGTTCCTATGAAAATAGATATGAAGATTCATCATTAACTTCATCCGCATGTACCTAACAAGATATCAAAGTAAATGATCATAGAATGCATATGTAAGCATATCATGAAAACAAGCTAAATCATGTGAATGAATGTGTGAAGATCTGCATATATATCGATGCACATACAAAGTGCATCAACCTGTCTCACTAACGTGAAGAAAAGAATGTGGCAAGATTGTAATAAAGCATTGACCTATATATCATATAGGTAGACCTTATTCAGTCAGAAATACTATATCTGCAATGATGCACAAACATAGTGCATCGACCTGTCAATGAACAAGCCCGCACTTTATGTCCTACAACATCGACGTGCCACTGAGGCGTGTCGACCTGTCCTGGTGAGGTACAATGAAATGCTTAAAGCATGGACGCAAGGCATTACTACATCGACTTGACTTCCAAGCAGATGCACAAGGTGCATCGACCTTACGTGTTGACCTGTCCTGGTGAGGTACAATAAAATGCTTAAAGCATGGACACTAGGCATTACTACATCAACCTGACTTCCAAGCAGATGCACAAGGTGCATCGACCTTATGTACGTGATAGCCTTTATCGCATCGACCTTATACAGCAATCGTTGGCGCATTATTGCATAGCAGCATTGACCTGACTACAAAGTGCATCGACTTGATAAAGCAGGACTTGTACAACCGCATCAACCTAGTAGGCCAAGATGCGTAGATGCATTAGCCTGTCTAGCAATATCCATGAATATGCATCAACCTGATGTTCTTTACACTAGAAGATGCATCGACTTGATTATGAGCAGAGATATATTTTGACTTCAGGAGAGACTCAAATCAGCACAATGTTGCCAGTATCAATCAATTCAAAATCAATTCGTCATAGTTTTGCCAGCATCAAAACTAGAGGGAACACAATAGCTCCATCTCTTATTTCTTCGCCCTCCCTTTTTGTGTTTTATCACAATTTTTACACTTTTCTGCACATCTGAACTTTCGCACGTTTTGCATCATTATTTTTCACAGCCTTGTTGCGTGTTAATTTATCTTTTACATCTTTATACATTCACAATATACACACCTATCGTTTGCACCTTTCTACAGGGGTTAAAAACCCTCCCCTGGTGCGTTCTCCTCCTTTCTTTCATGCTACTTTATACATATGGGATGGATCCTACATATGCAGTTCTAATGGGTTTTTCTTCTTTCTTTTATCTTTGATTCGTAGGAAAGCAAGGATAGAACGTGAGGCCCTCGCCCTCTACTCGGCTGGAATGTAACACCCTAGAATTTTTTAGGATTTTCTAGCAATTTTAAATAATTAAAAATTATTTATTAGCATTAAATGGGTTATTAAGGAATTACTTGGTGATTAAAGTAATTTAAAGGCCCTATGTTAACCAAAGGTTTAAGCCCACTTAAATTAGGCCCATAAACCAAATTCTATGACTTTAGGCCCAGACCACACTCTAGAAACGTAATTTGGGCTATTTATGGACTTAAATTGGATAAGTATGCTAATTAAAGGGATAATAAGAGATAAATAGAAAATTCCAAATTTTTCGGATTAAATACCAGATGGCGGTCTATCGAGAGACCGCCACTTGCTAAAGGCGGTCCCGCCGTGACTGCTATCTCCTTCCGATTACGACAATTGTAGAAGCGTGGAAAATTTGGATCTTTGGCATCCTAATCCCCATGGATCGAAGTGGGTAGACATGTAAACATGTCTTGGACTCTAAGAGATCGATCCTACCCCAAATTAGGACTCTAAGTTTTGAGCTAATCCTTCAAGTCCTAGCAAACCCTATAAATAGTTCCCAGGTTCAACCTGCGCAAACCTTACTTTTGGCTCGCCTGGTTCGATGGTAAGATGGTAGAATTTCATGTACGTTCTTTAGAAGAATTTATTCCCCTTAGTGTTGCCTAACATCTCTCTAAATCTCGTGCTAGGAGATCAAGCCGTTGGAGAGCTAGAAGCCCCTGAAGTTGTTGTTCCTCTGTAGAGCGCGCAGAAAATAGTGTGTCGGTCCAAGTAAGATCAGGAGTTTGGAAGCCCTAATCGAGGTATTCTTAAGTTCATCCTTTATAATAATTTGTTCCTCTTTATATCTTCTTATTACCCTCTAAATTTCATGAATTTAGGACGAGAGGATAAGGAGTTAGAGTGGCTGGAAGTTGCAGGTTCCACGTAGGGCACACAGGAACAAACACAACCGTTCTGGAAAGACTTGGAGTTTAGGAACCTTAAACGAGGTATTTTCAAGTGGATCCTTTAGGGTTATTTGTTCCCCTTTATGTCTTCTTACTTCCCTCCAAATATCGTGGGTTTAGGTCAAGAGGCTAAGGAGAACGAGGGATGAGAAGTTGCTGGTTTGGAACAGGACGTGCAGAAACTAGGTAGTTCTTCCAGTCTAAAATTTGAAGTCTAGAGCCTGTTACAGAGGTAGGTTATCTCATGAACGGCTTACACATCAAATTAGGATTAAAAGCCCTCTTGACTTTCTAGCTTTCATGTTTTCTATTTGGAGAATTTCATGTTTTTCTATGATTACACATACATAGTTTTCATAGTATCATATCCATGTACGTACCCTTAACCAAAAAGATGATAATTGTGGCTTAATACATGTAACTCATGCATCTCCATGATTTAACTTAGTTATGGCATGTTTTATTCTTCTATCTAGCATGTTTTCCATGCATATATTGCCCTAGATTAGGCCTATACCTCAGTTTCTGTCCCTGCTCACAGCAGAAGAGAAACGGTCTCCCTGAGACCGCTATAATCAGATAGCGGCCTTGCGACTGACTGTTACCATCAATATGCGGTCCTTATCTGATCGCTATTTGCTTTCTGGTTTCTGCACTTTGTTAACTCCAAATAGATTGCAGATTAGCCATATTAATTATATGTTAAGCAGGGTAATTAGGTCTTATTCCTAGTTATGACACTGGATTCATGTTAATTGATATATTATGCATCCATCATGCTAGGTTTCATGACTTATATGCTTTAAGAACTTACTTTAAGCTTATGCTAATTTCATGCCAAAACCATATAATTTGGTATTAAAACTATATTCACATGCTTTGTGGACTTATTTTATTAATGGTTTGATCAATGTTATCTACACGATTCACTCTCATCTTTAAGTCTTTCTTAAGTACTTGGCATGTATTTCAATATGATGTCATTAGTTACACTTTGCACATGATAGGCACACTCTCTTGCAATTGTGAATGTCTCCGTCAGATATTCCATCTGTCGGACTAGGGGATCATGTTTCAAGGCCTTCGTAAGTCTTCGCGAGCCTAGGATTTCCACTAGGACGCTAAGCTGGTTATACCCTCAAAGCCCATTTGTCTAGAAAGCACTCAAGTTTACAGGCATTTTTTTCTGCATTCTAGATAAGATAGCGGCCCTCTGGAGACCGCCACCATCTGGTAGCGGCCCTACCATGACTGCCACTTTCTAGAGTCCACTGTGTCAACCCTTCTTTTCTCTCTGGTGTCGACTCTGTCAACAAATAGTCCATAATTGACCGCAACTTCATAATAGTGGTCCTAGAATGACCGCATTATCAAAAAATAGCCTAGACAAGATCGTCTTCTGTTCCAGTGTTCTTAACTCAAGGTTTGGCCACGAGTTGATTTTCTTATATTCCTAGATGGTTTATTGATTGTCTAGAACTTAACACCTTGTTAAATAAGTTATTAATGAATTGTGAACATTTAAAGAATGTGCCGTTATGCTGCCAATTTCATTCTGTGGCATAACCTTGTCATTAAATCATCCTTGATCTCATATTTCATATTTGGTACGTTCTTACATTGATATTGTTATCATAAAACTATTATTTGAATTGTACATTATTGGCCGAAACTTTATTTATATCTCTTGGAAGTAGCTTGATTTATAACTTAAAGATGCAAGAGTGGGCACAGACAGTGTCCAAGGGCTCTACGCTAGCCCCCTCGGCAGATAGTTGAAAACATACTATAAAGCATAGGGTATGATGAACACTAGCGTCGCATTGTTGCGGGAGTACTTTTTTTATAAATGGGTAAAAATCATGAGACAATCTTGTGAAATTACATTCTTGCTAGTACATTCTTGTTACATGACTTTCTAGTGTATAGCCTTTATGGTTATGAAAAGTACATTCTCGTTCATGAAAGGCCAAGTTACATTCATGTTATATTCATTCTCGATCTTGCTCTCATTCTACAAGAACTCTAATATCTTTTATGTCTTGATACTTGCGATGTTACTTTGGCTTATTATCGAATGATTTATTGCATTTCATTTATCCTACATCCTAGAGCTAAAATGTTAATTATTTAAACTTGCCTTCATGTTGATACGAAGATACCTACTAGGCAAGTGTGCTCATTACCCTACTTTTCCAATCTATCCAGGAAACTCTAGTGGATTAGATTCTGAGTATTCCGATGATGGATCCGAGAGTGATTATTAAAGGCCCGAGAGAAGACTTAGAGTGTCATGAGTCCTTACGTTAGTTTGGAGTCATATCATGTAATTTTTACTTTATTGAGTCATATTATGTAATTTTCATATTTATTGAGTCAAGTGTATCAAGGAGTAAAGTCGTAGTCTCTATTGTAAAACTTTGACTATTATTCAATAAAGTGAAATTCTGAGTACATCACAATTGTGTCCATTTATCTTATATGTGAATGATTTGTGCTCTGATTATATTCCTAGTTTGAGGCGTATTGCCAGCTGTTCACATTTTCCCTGAGCATCTTCCGTTGTATCTATATCCCGGGACGTGACAGTTAAGTTGGTATCAGAACCTAGGCATAAGTAAGTCTTAGGAAAATGACATGTCATAGGCTAAGTCCAAGGATTTAGGACCCACACCTATGAACTAAGGAAAGAAATTTCCCACCTATGAGAGATTTGGTAGAGTTCGGATGAGATAGTTATTTAGAAATTATCTCTAGATTAATTCCCCTTAATTCCGTAGGAATTAACAAATTGTTCCCTTTCTCAGATACCTCATTCTCATAATGATTCACCATGTCAACTGGGATGAAATGCAACAAACTATTGCGGGTGTTACCCAGGCCTTACAAACCATGGCCCAAGCTGACGCTAGGGTAGGCGCGGGTGACCAACATCAAAATTTCCGGAGTTTGAACCCTCTGAAGTTCTCCGGCTCATCAAATCCCGATGAAGCAGAGAGTTGGATGGACGAGATGGACTGAGACTTTAATGTTATGCAATGTGCGGACCAGGAGAAGGTCCTTTTAGCCACCTTCCAACTTCACAAAGATGCACGCACATGGTGGAAAGCAACATCGGCTCCTCTCCAAAATAGGCAGATTACTTGGGCAGGAGTTCCTTGAACTATTCTGTGCAAAGTACATCTCTGAGCACGTCAAGAAAAGGAAGGCCGTAGAATTCGCCGCACTTTGCCAAGGCATGATGTCCATGGCGGAATATGAACTTCAATTCTCTCGACTAGCACCATATGCTCCTTACTTGGTTAGCACGGACCTATTAAAAGCTAACCGATTCATGGACAGACTAAGACCCGTCTTTATAACTCAACTTGGACCCCAAAATATCCGTACATATATAGAAATGGTCCAATGGGCTTATTAATGTGAAAGGACCTTGGAGAAGGTCAGAAAATTCAAAGGCAAGGAAGAAGAGTCTAGCCGGAAGTTCGATTGGCGAGGAAAGAAAGGAGAGAGGTTCAACATCGCGGAACCCTACAAGACCCGTGATAAGAAGAAGTGATCCTATAATGGCAACAGGAATGGCAAGAACAAGAAAGCTAAATAAGAAGATAAGCAAGTAATGGCGGCTTGCTCATTTTGCGAGAAGTTTGGCCACTCGGCCGAGGAATGCTGGAAATGCCTAGGGGCGTGTTTACGTTTTGGAAGTCGGGAGCACCGCATTCCAGATTGCCCCCTCATGAAAGAACAAACCTCAAATGGCAGGCGTACGAGGCAGGCTCATCTTAATGCTATTCTAGATGAAGAAGCGCCCAAGGATGATGGGCTAATGGAAGGTACCATTCAAATCTATTCACATCCTGCATTTGTGTTATTTGATATTGGTGCTTCCCACACCTTTATATCTACTGATTTTGCAAAAACTTTGTTTTTTTCACCTGTCCCCCTACCTTCGGACCTAGCTGTCACAACACCCTTAGGTCCTGGAACTAAACTTACTACCCACTACCCAAATAGTGAGGTAACAATAGAGGGTCATAATCTTCCCGCAAACCTCGTATGCCTTGATATGGAAGGCTATGATGCTATTCTAAGGGTACATTGACTCGTTGATCATTACACCGACATTAATTGTTGCAATAGGAAAATTTCCTTCCACAAACCTGATCTTCCATGATTTTCTTTCCTTGGAATCAAATATAGAAAACACCCTACTATTATTTTTTCTCTTCACGCTTGTAAACTCATCTCGCAAGGTTATGAAACTTTCATTGCTTCCGTGATCATCACCGAGTCCAAGGAAATCATCTAGATGATATCCCCATTGTGAATGAATTCCTCGATGTCTTCCCATCTGATTTACTCGATTTACCGCCTGAAAGGGAAGTAAATTTCTCCATCGAACTCGTTCCTAGAGCAACACCTGTTACAATAGCTCCCTACAGGATGTCTCCCACGGAACTCAGAATTGAAGAGGCAACTTCATGAATTACTAGACAAGGGCTTCATTCAACCTAGCACATCCCCTTGGGGTGTGCCAATCCTATTCTTCAGAAAGAAGGACGGATCTTTCAGGTTATGTATCGATTGCCGCCGACTAAATCAACTCACAATCAAAAATAAATATCTGTTGCCATGTTTCGATGAGCTCTTTGAGCAAATATCTGGAGTGAAATATTTCTCTAAGATAGACCTTAGGTCGAGATACCATCAGCTCAAGATTAAAGATGAGGACATATACAAGACTACTTTCCAGAGTAGATATGGGCACTACGAGTTCGTGGTGATGCAGTTCGGGTTAACTAATGCCCCAACAACATTTATGCAACTTATGAACAATGTCTTCAGGCCCTACCTCGACCGATTTGCGGTCATTTTCATTGATGACATTCTCATATATTCCAAGACTAAGGAGGAACATGAAGAACATTTAAAAATAGCTTTGCAAACACTAAGAGAGCATCAACTATACGCGAAGCTCAGCAAGTACGCGTTCTGGCTAAAGGAGGTCTCTTTCCTTGGCCATATTATTTCAAAGGAAGGTATCGTTGTTGATCTTTCTAAAGTAGAAGCTGTTAAGAACTGGAGGACCGACGACCGTGTCAGAAGTTAGAAGTTTTCTGGGTCTGGTTGGTTATTATAGGCAATTCATCAAGGATTTCTCTAAGATCGTCGTCCCTTTGACTAGACTTACAAGAAAGGAGAACCCTTTTATATGGTTGAAGGATTGTGAAGCAAGTTTCCTAACTCTCAAGGAGCATCTCACTACTGCCCCTATACTAGCGCTGCCTGTCGAAGGTGGTGATTTTGATGTAAGATCGCAAAATTTTTATAAATTATTTTTGGTATATATAATTATTTTTTGGGAATTTTAAAGACCCAAAATGGATTAATAAATTAATAATGGATTAAATAAGTCATTATAAAGCCTAATTTATGTTAAGTAATTAATCTAGCTTTGATAATTAAAATCCAAAAGGTTAAAGGACCAAGCCCAATAAGTTTGGCCTATATTCTAGAAGGTTATTTAGCCTATTTACGTATTTTAAGGATAAATACCCTTTTTATGGATAATAATATGGATAATTAGAAAAGAGTTTGATTTATGTTGAACTCTGTGCACGTTCGATGTAGCGGTCTATCGTGCAACCGCCACAGCCACGTAACGCACCTGACTGATGTGTTACACCCTGATAGTTCCGTGAATGGAAGAACGAGTAGAAAGATTGGAACTTTGGGATCCTATCTACAAGAGACCTAATTGAGAGAGCTTGTAAGGTTACTAAGGACTCTTAGAGAAATCCATTGTTATTTGATCCAAGGGTTGATATTCTAAAGTTCCTAAATGGCTTGATAATATTGATCAAGAAACTTAATATATGGAATGGAAGTTAAAGAAATGCATTGTTATGCTGCCAATTTGTTTCCATAAGCATACCATTATCTTAATTCATTCTTGATCTCTCATATTTTTAATTGAAGTATTCGTTCTTTGATAATTGTTGTCATAAGCTTATTGATTGAACTTATTACATTCTTGGTCATACGTTATTGTTACACTCATAGAAGTAGCTTGATTTATACGTGAAGATGCAGTTCGGGTGCTGATTGTGTCCAATGGCTCTATGCTAGTCCCCTCGGCTGATTGTTAGAAACATACTATTATAAACCATGGGATATGATGCTACTGGCGTCGCATTGCGCTGAGAATACTTTCTTTATAAATAAGTGAAATCCATGAGCACTAGTGAAAATTTAGTGAATTGCTACATGATTGACGTTCTCGTGTGTAACCTTTATGGTTATGAAAGTGAAAAGTGAGTGCCTTCTTGTTCATGAAAGGCCATGATACATTCTTGATCATACTTGTTACATTCTTGCTAGTTCATTCTTGCTCTCATTCTATCTTACATGATCATCTTGTTACTTTGGTTTAACCGCGTGATTGATCGCATTCGCATGATTTTACCTTATTTCTTTAGAGTTAAAATGATAATTACTTAAATAGTGCTAATCATGTTCATGCGAAGATACCTACTGGGCAAGTGTGCTCATTACCTATTTCCAATCTTTTCAGGAGATGGAAGTGATTCTGATTCGGATTCGGGCTATACAAGTAGTGGGTCCGAGAGCGAATGAAAGTGTTGTCAAGATGAGAGTGAAGACTTAGGAAAGTCTATATTGTTTAGTTGAGTCTATGTAATTTTCCTATTTCTTGAGTCTGATAGGTTGAAAGAAGTTGAAAGTTATTGTATTTGAATATTTGATTATCAATGAAATAAGTTGGAGTTTGATTAAAATAATGTGCAATTGCATTTATGTGTGTGATTATCTTACGCTCTGGTCATTCTTGCTTGCAAGGCTTACCATGCCGGCTGTTCATGTTCCCCGAGCGAGTCTTCCGCTGTCATAAAGGCTCAGGGCGTGACAGTTAAGTTGGTATCAGAGCCTAAGTCTCAGGACTTAGGGAAAGGAGTTATGTCCTAGGATAAGTCCAAGGTTTAAGGACCCATACCTTTGAACTAAAGAAGAAATTTCTTCACCTATGTGAGAATTGTGTAGAACCCGGGATGAGATAGTTATATAGAAATTATCTTAGGATAAATCTTCCCTACTCTAAATAACTAAAATGTCTATGATTCTCAAGTACCTTGATTCTCAATGGCTCATCGTATAAACTGGGACGAGATGCAACAAACTGTTGCGGGACTTACTCAAGCCCTACAGACAGTTGCCCAAGCCGGTGGAAGGGCTGGCGTGGGGAACTTACATAGCAATTTTCAAAGTTTAAATCCCCCATGATTCTCTAGATCTTCTAACCCAGATGAAGTGGAAAATTGGATCGACAAAATGAATTGAATATTCAATGTCATGCAATGCGTTGACCAGGAGAAAGTTCGACTTGCCACGTTCCAACTCAACAAGGATGCTAGTACATGGTGGAAATCCATTCCGACGCCACCTGCAGATGCACATCATACATAGGAGGGTTTTCTTACACTTTTTTGAGCCAAGTACTTCTCCGAGCATGTAAAAGAGAGGAAGGCTATGGAATTTACCTCCTTAAAATAAGGCGCGATGTCCGTGGCAGAATATGAATTACAATTCTCTCGACTAGCACCTTATGCTCCTCACTTGGTAAGCACGGATTTATTGAAAGCCACCCGATTTATGGATGGTTTAAGGACCAGATTTATCCAACAACTTAGAACCCAGAATATCCGCATCTATACTGAGATTGTTCAAAGAGCGCACCTATGTGAAAGAACCATGGAGAAGGTGGAAAGGCTTCGAGGAGAAAGGTCAAGCCGAAAATATGATAGGCAAGAAGAACAAGAAGTGGATGATGGTGAAAATCGTCACATTAAGAGGTCCCGTAATGGGAACGGTAATGGAAAAAGAAATGGAAATGGAAAGAACGAGAAAGTTAAAGAAGAGAAGGAGCAAGCCGTGGCACCTTGCTCATTTTGTGAAAAGTTTGGGCACTCGGTAGAAGAATGTTGGAAGCGTCTCAGCGCTTGTCTCAAATGTGGAAGCCGGGAACATCGTTTGCCCATGTGTCCTCTCATCAATGAACAATCTTCAAGGGATAACAACGGACGCAGGAAGCGAGGTCGATTAAATGCCATTCTAGACGAGGGAGGTGAGATGATAAAAGGTACTCTCTTAACCCATTCATCTTACGTTAATTCTTAATACATTAAAATACGTATACTCTCCATAAAAACTCATATATTGGTTTTGGGGACCAAATTTTCTTAAGTGGGGGAGGGTGTAAGACCCCAGAATTTTTATAAATTATTTTTGGTATATTTAATTATTTTTTGGGAAATTTAAAGACCCAAAATAGATTAATAAATAAATAATGGATTAAATAAGTCATTATAAGGCCTAATTTATGTTAAGTAATTAATCTAGCTTTGATAATTAAAATCCAAAATGTTAAAGGACCAAGCCCAATAAGTTTGGCCCATATTCTAGAAGGTTATTTAGCCTATTTACGTATTTTAAGGATAAATATCATTTTTATGGATAATAATATGGATAATTAACAAAAGAGTTTGATTTATGTTGAACTCTGTGCACGTTGGATGTAGCGGTCTATCGTGCGATCGTCACAGCCACGTAACGCACCTAGAGTGATGCGTTACACCATGATAGTTCCGTGAATGGAAGAGCGAGTAGAAAGATTGGAACTTTGGGATCCTATGTACAAGAGACCTAATTGGGAGAGGTTGTAAGGTTACTAAGGACTCTTAGGGATTAGGTTCTGGCAAATTAAGGACTCTAGAATCAATCTAATCTTCAAACCCGAGCTAAAACCCTATAAATAGGACCTAGTTCTGAGCTGAGCAACCCTTACTTTTGGCTCGTGAAGAAACAAGGTAATGAGTCATAATTTCGGGTAAGTTCTTTAGAAGATTTTATTTAGTATACTTTAGACTAATAGTTCTCCAAATTTCATGTTAGGAGATCAAGCAACCAAAGATATTAAAGCTTCCAAAGTTGCTGGTTCGACCATAATAACCCAAGAAACTGAATGCAAGACCCTGAAGATAAAGAGATTAGGACATCTAAACGAGATAATTAGAGCTCAATCCTTTAGAACCTTTTGATCACCTTAGTTTCATCTTCTTACCCTCAAAATTTCATATCTTTAGGACAAGAGGTCGTGGAGTTAGAGCAGTGAGAAATTGCTAGAAAATCACTAGAAAAGGAGAACTAGGGCACGGTTTTCAGACTCAAATTAGAAGTTTAAAGCTCAGTTAAGAGGTTGGTCATCTCATGATTGGCAAAAACATCTTGTTAGGGATAAAAGCCCTCAGATTGTGTTTGATTTCATGCACTATAGATCATGGATTTCATGTTTTAGTAGAGTCATGCATACATGAGTATTCTTAACCCTAACTAAGTTAAAAGGAACTTTCTTGTCAAATTCACAGAAAACCCATGCATACTAGTAACTTAGCCTTCATTCTATCATGTGAAAGTTTATATATGACTTCCAGACATGATGTAAGTTTAAACCTTGGATCTTTTTATCTATTGCTATTAGCAGGGACTCTGACGCATCATACTTAGACCGTCACAACACTTTAACGGCCTTACGATAAGCCGTCACACCCTCTGTTGCAGGTTAATTCCTCAGTTATCTCTGACGCACCATAACAGGAGCGTTACACTACTGTAACGGCCCCTCGATAACCTGTCACAGGTACTGTGACGCGCTCTTGTTAGACCGTCAGACCCCTGTGTTCTGCCAGCCCGAGTTAGAATGGTAACCAGTTAAGTTTACTTATAAATAAGCTTAGATAGCTAAGTTTGGACATGTTATCATGGCTTTCAGTTTATTTACTGATTCATAATAGAAATTGCATGATTAAGGTATCTTAAGTTATTTTAAGTTATGTTAATTTCATGTGTCAAAATTCTATAGCTTTGTATCCTAAATCATGATTTTCAATGATGTATTGACGGAGTTTTATCTTGGTTTCACGTTACTACACATTCTCTCTATATCAATAGAGTCATTTTCTTTAAGTACATGTCATATATTCCGGTATATGACCATTGGTTTACACTTTTTCACTATAGGAACATTATTCTTGGACATGAGGACCTCTCTATTGGATATTCCTTCCAATGGACTAGGAAATTATGTTTCAAGGCCTCCGTAATTCTCTGCGAGTCAGGGATTCCCACTAGGATGCCGAGTTGGTTGTACTATTAAAACCCAATTGATTAGAAAGCACTATCGATATTTTCTAGTTCTAGCAATGTAACGGATATATATTGGACTGTCAGGCCCATATAACGACCCAATATACAACCGTCACATTTAGCTGAGTCTAATTACTGTTTCTGGATTCAGTCTTTCTAATGGATCAAGGCTCGACCGTCACGTTAACGTAACGGCCCAGTACAAGACCGTCACATTGAATTGAGTCTATTTTCTTCTTTTGGGATTCAGACCATTGTAGCAGCCCAACACAGGAGCGTCACATGAGTGTAACGGCCCAGTACTTGACCGTCACAATACGTGAGCTAGTTAACCAGAGGTTTGACCCAAGGGTTGATATTCTAAAGTTTCTAAATGGCTTGATAATTGTGTAGGACTTATCATATTGATCAAGAAACTTAATATAATGATTGGAAGTTAAAGAAATGTACCGTTATGCTGTCGATTTATTTCCATAAGCATAACATTGTCTTAATTCATTCTTGATCTCTCATATTCTTAATTGAAGCATTCGTTCTTTGATAAGTGTTGTCATAAGCTTATTGATTGAACTTATTGCATTCTTGGCCATACGTTATTGTTACACTCATGGATGTAGCTTGATTTATACGTGAAGATGCAGTTCGGGCACTGATTGTGTCCAAGGGCTCTATGCTAGTCCCCTCGGCGGATTACCGGAAACATACTATTATAAGCCATGGGGTATGATGCTACTAGCGTCGCATTGCGCTGGGAGTACTTTCTTTATAAATAAGTAAAATTCATGAGCACTCGTGAAAATTTAGTGAATTGCTACATGATTGACGTTCTCGTGCGTAACCTTTATGGTTATGAAAGTGAAAAGTGAAAGTGCATTCTTGTTCATGAAAGGCCATGATACATTCTTGATCATATTTGTTACATTCTTGCTAGTTCATTCTTGCTCTCATTCTATCTTACATGATCATCTTATTACTTTGGTTTAACCGTGTGATTCATCACATTCGCATGATTTTGCCTTATTTCTTTAGGGCTAAAATACTAATTACTTAAATAGTGCTAATCATGTTGATGCGAAGATACCTACTGGGCAAGTGTGCTCATTACCAATTTCCGATCTTTTCAGGAGATGGAAGTGATTTGAATTCGGATTCGGGCTATACAAGTAGCGGGTCCGAGAGCGAATGAAAGTGTTGTCAAGATGAGAGTTAAGACTTCAGAAAGTCTATATTGTTTAGATTGAGTCTATGTAATTTTCCTATTTCTTGAGTCTGATAGTTTGAAAGAAGTTGAAAGTTATTGTATTTGAATATTTGATTATCAATGAAATAAGTTGGAGTTTGATTAAAATAGTGTGCAATTGCATTTATGTGTGTGATTGTCTTGCGCTCTGGTCATTCTTGCTTGCAAGACTTACCATGCCGGCTGTTCATGTTCCCTGAGCGAGTCTTCCACTGTCATAAAGGCTCAGGGCATGACATTTGAAGTCTATACCGATGCATCTAGCATTGGGCTAGGATGCATTCTTATGCAAAATGGTGAGGTGATTTGCTATTCTTTGAGGCAGTTGAAGCGTCATAAAGAAAACTATCCCGTGCATGATCTGGAGCTGGCTACTGTTATCTTCGTCTTAAAAATCTGGCGACATTACCTTTATGGGGAGAAGTTCATGATATTTTCGGACCACAAAAATCTGAAATATCTCTTCACCCAAAAGGAGTTAAATATGAGGCAACGAAGATGGTTGGAGTATCTCAAAGACTTCGACTTGTCTATATAATATCACCCAGGCAAAGCAAATGCTATAGCAGATGCCCTCAGCAGAAGACCACTAGCAACTCTAGCAAACCTCAGGAAAGGTATGACTTATCTTATGAAGGATTTTGCTCAATTGAATCTAGATGTTGATAAAGAAGAAGAAGGGTGTATGATTGCTAATATTAGGTCGCAACCCACGTTAATTGAGGACCTAGTTAAATTGCAAGAGAATGATCCGATGTTGATGGAGATTAAAACTAATATTGATCAAGGGCCAGAATTTTCTGTTTCGACCGAGGGAAGACTATTATTCAAAGATTAAATCTGCATGCCGGATCATGCCGACACTAAGAAGTTGATTAGGGAAGAAGCTCATAAATCAAGGTATGCTATTCACCATAGTGCTATCAATATGTACCAAGATTTGAAAAGGAATTTCTGGTGGCCCAATATGAAAAGAGAGATAGAAGATTTTGTATCTCACTGCCTCACTTGTCAGCAAGTTAAGGCAGAACATCAAAAACCCGCTAGAAAGCTGCATCCCTTTGAAATTCTCGAGTGGAAGCGGGAAAGTATAGGGATGGATTTCATCATGGGTTTACCTAAGACAAGAGGTGGACATGATGGTATTTGGGTGATGATAGACCGATTGACTAAATCTACACATTCCTACCAATCAAAAGTCGATGGTCTTTGGATATATTAGCAGCTTTATACATGAAGGAAATTGTCAAGTTACATGGTGTCCCTTTCACCATCATATCTGATCAAGATCCTCATTTCACATCACAATTCTGGAAGGGTCTACAACATTCATTAGGGACTCGACTCAACTTTAGTACTACATTCCATCTATAAACTGTCACGCCCCGAGATTATGCAGCGGAAACAATCGAAAACGCGAACAACCGGCATGGTAAGTCTCTTGCAAGCAAGAATAATCAGAGCGTGAGAATAATCACACAAAAGCAATTGCGTAATAATTAACTCAAATCTTCACTTTCATGAATAATGACAACCATAATTCAAGTACATGAGACATTGACTTCTCTAAACTTGCTAGACTCAATAAGAGAAAATTACACAGACTCAATCTAGACATTTTGGACCTCCTAAGTCTTCACTCTTTAATCGCTCTCGGACCCATCATTGTAATGACCTGAATCCAAATCTGACCCACTGGTACTTCTTGAAAAGATTAAAAAATAGGTAATGAGCACACTTGCCCAGTAGGTATCTTCGCATCAACATGATTGGCAATGTTAAAGTAATTAATATCTTTAGCTCTAAAGAAAAAGATAAATCATACGAATACCATCAAACATGCGATTAAAGGCAAAGTAACAAGATATAATCAAGCTTGAGATATGAGAATATGAATTGATCAAGTATAATCCAGCAAGAATGTAACAATGGCCTTTCATGAAACAAGAATGTACTAGCAAGTCATGTAACAAGCAAGAATGTACCCTTTACTTAGTAACAAGTACTTCGTGAATTCATGTAGATCTATATTCAAGTCCCGTGGATTTAAACTTATTTATAAAGAAAGTACTCCCAGTACAATACGACGCCAATAGCCTCATACCCCATGGTTTATATAGTATGTTTCCGACAATCAGTCGAGTGGACTAGCATAGAGCCCTTGAACACAATCAATGCTCGAACTGCATCTTCAAGTATAAATCAAGCTACTTCCACGTATATAACAATAAAATTTGGCCAAGAGTGTACAATTTCAATGAAAGTTCCATGATAAAGTAACCAAAAATAAGAATGCTTCTATTGAGAATAAGAGTTCAATAAACATATTGATAACTAGGTTATGCCATGGAAATAAATCGGCAGCATAACGGTACTTTCTTAACTTTCTCAATTTACTTAGGTATGTTTGAAATAATGTGACAGGTTCTAGATAATCGATTAGACTATCTAGGATCATAGGAATATTAACTCTTGAGTCAATCCTCGGGTTAACTGTACTCAGGAAAAAATAGCGATCATTTATTGGGCCATTTCATGAATAAAGTGGTCTAGTGTTGGACCGTTAAGGACAAAACTATTTGGTAATTTAAAAAAGATTATCTGGAATATTTAGCGATCAATGAAAGAACCGTCTAGGATCCGTTAGCGATCTAGTGAAGGTCCGCTAGCAGGCTCTGGCGGTCAACAAGAAGGCCGCTAAGTTTCAGAAATATAAAACACTGGTATAAGTGCTTCCTAGACAATGGGCTTTTAATGATACAACCAACTCGGCGTCCTAGTGGGAATCTCAGGCTCGTGGAGAATTACGGAGGCCTTGAAACAATATTTTCTAATATCCAAAGGAGAGGTTATCAAGTCCAAGATTGTGTGCCTAATGTGCATAGGTGTAACTAATGGTCATATACCGGGATATATGCCATGTTCTTATGAAATTGACTCTATAGATGATAAAAGAAATCATTAAAACAGTGATCAAGGTAAACCATGAATCATCTAACTTTAGAAACATGTATTTAATTACAAAAATATATGATTTTTGCATAAATTAACTTATGTTTAAAAATAATCTCAAGTACAATAAAGAACATCAAATCCATTGTTGTGACAGTAATAAAACCCATAGTAAGAAACAATACTTAAAATAGGCTTGGAACATAATTAACTAGGCATATTTAAATGACAGAATTTAGAACGTTAGAGGTCTAATATAGAACCGTTTACCAATGTTTAGCGGTCTATCGTACGTCCGCTTTGTGGTTCTATAATAGTGAAATCGCAAGAATCTCTAATGGTCTATATTTTGGCCGCTAATCCTTGATAAGTGATTTATCGTAGTGCCGCTAACTAATGCTGGCAGTACATTTTTAGGCCGTTTGGCTTGATAGAAATTAAATAATTGAATTAAATGCTATTCCAAGACACATCATGCCTAGAAATCAACATATATAAAACTTGCACCATGATAGAACGAAGAATAGGCCAACAATATGCATAGGATTCATGTATTATGACAAGAGAACTAATTTAGTTCATTTAGGGCTAAGAAAGATGCATGTACGCTATGCTAGATGCATGTACGCTATGCTAGATGCATAGATACTATTAAAACATTAAATTCTCCGTATACAATGCATGAAATCAAGTGCAACAAGAGGGGTTTTACTCCTAGAATGACATTTTAGCCCTAAATGCATGAAATCAAGTGCAACAAGAGGGCTTTTAATCCTAGAAATTAGGGACCCAAAATGAGGTATTTAGAAGTTGTGTCTTTAGAACTTTTTGTTCTCCTTTGTATCTTCTTCTTACCCTCCAAATTTCACGTAATTAGGTCAGGAGGATCAAGAGATATTAGGTCGTGAAGTTGCTATTTTAGCACAAGAAGTGCAAAAAACTAGGGTTAACTTCCAGGCTTAAATTCGATGTCAAAGACCCAGGACAGAGGTAGGTCATCTCATGAACGGCTAAAACATCATTCTAGGATTAAAAGCCCTCTTGTTGCACTTGATTTCATGCATTGTATACAAAACAATTTCATGTTTTAATAGTATCTATGCATCTAGCGTCGCATACATGCATCTTTCTTAGCCCTAAATGAACTAAATTAGTTCTCTTGTCATAATACATGAATCCTTTGCATATTGTTGGCCTATTCTTCGTTCTATCATGGTAGAAGTTTTATATATGTTGATTTTCAAGTATGATGTGTCTTGGAATAGCATTTTGTTCAATTGTTTAATTTCTGTCAAGCCAAACGGCCTAAACATGGACAGCCAGCATTGGTTAGCGGCCCTACGATAAACCGCTTATCAAGGATTAGCGGCCAAAATATAGACCGTTAGAGATTCTTGCGATTTCACTGTTATAGAACCACGAAGCGAACGTACGATAGACCGCTAAACATTAGTAAACGGTTCTATATTAGACCGCTAACGTTCTGAATTCTATCATTTAAATATGCCTAGTTAATTATGTTCCAAGCCTGTTTTAAGTATTGTTTCTTACTATGGGTTTTATTACCGTCACAACAATGGATTTCATGTTCTTTATTGTACTTGGGATTATTTTTAAACATAAGTTAATTTATGCCAAAATCATATATTTTTGTAATTAAATACATGTTTCTAAAGTTAGATAATTCATGGTTTACCTTGGTCACTATTTTAATGATTTCTTTTCTCATCTATAGAGTCAATTTCATAAGTACATGGCATATATCCCGGTATATGACCATTAGTTACACCTATGCACATTAGGCACACAATCTTGGACTTGAAAACCTCTCCTTTGGATATTCCTTCCAACGGACTAGGAAATCTTATTTCAAGGCCTCCATAATTCTCCGCGAGCCTGGGATTCCCACTAGGACGCCGAGTTGGTTGTACCAATAAAAACCCATTGGCAAGAAAGCACTTATATCGGTATTTTATATTTCTGGAACTTAGCGACCTTCTTGTTGACCGCGAGAGCCTGCTAGTGGACCTTCACTAGATCGATAACGGATCCTAGACGGTTCTTCATTTGACCGCTAAAGACTCCAGATAATCTGTTTTAAAATATCGAACAGTCTTGTCCTTAACGGTCCAGAGCTAGACCGCTTTCTTTATGAAACAGCCCAGTAAACGACCGCTATTTTTTCTGGGTATAGTTAACCCGAGGATTGACTCAAGGGTTAATATTCTTTTTATCCTAGATAGTCCAATTGATTATCTAGAACCTGTCACATTATTTCAAAGATACCTAAGTAAATTGAGAAAGTTAAGAAAGTACCGTTATGCTGCCGATTTATTTTCATGGCATAACCTAGTTATCAATATGTTTATTGAACTCTTATTCTCAATAGAAGCATTCTTATTTTTGGTTACTTTATCATGGAACTTTCATTGAAATTGTACACTATTGGCCAAACTTTATTATTATATATATGGAAGTATCTTGATTTATACTTGAAGATGAAGTTCGAGCACTGATTGTGTTCAAGGGCTCTATGCTAGTCCCCTCGGCTGATTGTCGAAAACATACTACATAAACTATGGGGTATGATGCTACTGGCATCGCATTACGCTGGGAGTACTTTCTCTATAAATAAGTGAAAATCCACGGGACCTGAATATAGATCCACATGAATTCACGAAGTACTTGTTATTAAGTGAAGGGTACATTCTTGCTTGTTACATGACTTGCTAGTACATTCTTGTTATATTCTTGTTTCATGAAAGGCCATTGTTACATTCTTGCTGGATTATACTTGATCAATTCATATTCTCATATCTCAAGCTTGATTATATCTTGTTACTTTGCCTTTAATCGCATGTTTGATCGTATTCGCATGATTTATCTTTTTCTTTAGAGCTAAAGATATTAATTACTTTAACATTGCCAATCATGTTGATGAGAAGATACCTACCGGGCAAGTGTGCTCATTACCTATTTTCCAATCTTTTCAGGAAGTACCAGTGGGTCAGATTCGGATTCAGGTCATTCCAGTGATGGGTCCGAGAGCGATTAAAGAGTGAAGACTTAGGAAGTCCAAAATGTCTAGATTGAGTCTATGTAATTTTCTCTTATTGAGTCTAGCAAGTTTAGAGAAGTCAATGTCTTATTTACTTGAATTATGGTTGTTATTATTAATGAAAGTGAAGGTTTGAGTTAACTATTGTGCAATTACTTTTGTAAATTGAAAGAACCAATCAGGTAATAGAGGATATGCTCAAGGCTTGTACAATTAATTTTGGTGGGAGTTGGCACGACCACTTATCTCTAGTGGAATTTGCCCACAACAATAGCTATCAAGATAGTATACAAATGGCACCGTTCGAGGCTCCATATGGAAGAAGTTGCCGCTCGCCCATATGCTAGAATGAAGTTGGAGAAAAATAATTTCTAGGCCCCGAACTCATCAGGGATACTACCGAGAAGATAAAGCTCATTCAGGAGAGACTCCAGATGGCTCAAGATAGGCAAAAATCATATGCTGATAATAGAAGGCGCGACCTGAAATTTCAAGTGGGAGACCATGTGTTTCTCATGGTTTCACCGGGTCGAGGTATTCGAAGATTCGACATCAAAGGCAAGCTCACTCCAAGATTTATCATCCCTTTTGAAATTCTTGAAAGAGTTGGCGAGGTGGCATATCGGATTACCTTGCCTCCTCAATTAGCTGGAGTCCATGACGTATTTCATGTCTCTATGCTTAAAAGGTACATTTATGACCCTTTTCTTGTTATAAGTTATGACGACTTAGTGATCCAAAAGGATATGACATATGAACAAAAGTCAATCAAAATCATTGATCGAGAGGTATGTCAGCCATGGAATAAGACAATTCCCATTGTAAAAATCGGGTAGAATAAAGGATCGGACCAAGACGTAACATGGGAGATGGAAGAAGCTATGCGCAAGAGATTCTCAAAACTATTCAACTGAAGTATACACTCCATAAAAACCTATGGAATGAATTTGGGGACCAAATTCTTTTTAAGTGGGGGGGTGTAACACCCTGGAATTTTCTTGGATTTTCTAAGAATTTTCAAGATTTAAAAATTATTTATTAGCATTAAATGGGCTATTAAGGAATTACTAGGTGATTAAATTAATTTAAAGGCCCTATGTTAATCAAAGGGTTAATCCCACTTAAATTAGGCCCATAAACTCAATTCTGTGACTTTAGGCCCAGACCACACTCTAGAAACGTAATTTGGGCTATTTACCGATTTAAATTGGATAAGTAGGCCAATTAAGGGGATAATAGGGGATAAATAAAAAAATCCAAATTTTTTGGATTAAATACCAGATGGCAGTCTATCACGAGACCGCCACTTGCTGAAGGCGGTCCCGCCGTAACCGCCATCTCCTTCCGATTACAAGAGTTGTAGAAGCAAGGAAAACTTGAATCTTTGGCATCCTAATCCCCATGGATCGAAGTGTGTAAAAATGTAAACTCTAGGACTCTTAGGGATCGATCCTACCTCAAATTAGGACTCTAAGTTTTGAGCTAATCCTTCTATCCCTAGCAAACCCTATAAATAGGTCCCAGGTTCAACCTACGCGAACCTTACTTTTGGCTTGCCTGGTTTGATAGTAAGATGGTAGAATTTCATGTAAGTTATTTAGAAGAATTTATTCCCCTTAGTGTTGCCTAACATATCACCAAATCTCGTGTTAGGAGATCAAGCTGTTAGAGAGCTATAAGACCCCAATGTTGTTGTTCCTCTGCAGAGTGCGCAGGAAAAAATGTGTCGGTCAAAGGAAGATCAGGTGTTTGGAAGCCCTAATCGAGGTATTCTTAAGTTCATCCTTTAGAATAATTTGTTCCTCTTCATATCTTCTCCTTACCCTCCAAATTTCATGAATTTAAGATGAGAGGATAAGGAGTTAGAGCGGTTGGAAGTTGGAGGTTCCACGCAGGGTGCACAGGAACAAACGCAACCGTCCCACAAAGACTTGGAGTTTAGGAACCTTAAATGAGGTATTTTTACATTGATCCTTTAAGGTTATTTGTTCCCCTTTATGTCTTCTTGCTTCCCTCCAAATATCATGGATTTAGGTCAAGAGGTTAAGGAGAATAAGGGACGAGAAGTTGCTGGTTTGGCACAGGACGTGCAAAAACTAGGTCATTCTCCCAGGGCCAAAATTTGAAGTCTAGAGCAAGTTATAAAGGTATGTTATCTCATGAACGGCTTAAACATCAAGTTAGGATTAAAAGCACTCTTGACTTGCTAGCTTTCATGCTTTCTACTTAGAGAATTTCATGTTTTCCTATGATCACACATGTATAGTTTTCATAGCATCATATCCCTGTACCCTTAACCAAAAAGATGATAATTGTGGCTTAATACATGTAACTCATGCATCTCCATGATATAACTTCATTATGGTATTGTGGACGCCAAAAAATGTCGATGAGGATCATACGGCATGCACGTCTCGACACTCGAGAGCAAGCCGAAGATGGAAATGTCGAACAAACCTCACGCCTCGCCCGATCAGGACGAGAACTCTCTTGGTGGTCTACTACCCGCTAAGGAAGCCCCCCAAGCGAAAGATACAGCTACAACGCTCCGACCGGCCATGCTGAAAGCTGAATCAGAGAAAAGTTAGGAACTCCGGCACAGTCTCGGCATGCACCAAAAGTTACGCAAAGTCTGGGACCAAGCCCCAAAGGCTACAAATGGAATATTATGGAGGCCACACATTACAACTAGAACATTCCGGGATCACCAACACTAGAATAAATGGCTGCGACTTCGAATAGAATCCATTTGAGGCTTAAAACGGCGTGGAAGGGACTTAAACCGGCGCGCCCCTTCAACATCTTAATCTGGCGCCCCCAAAACCGGCGCGCCCCATTTCCCATTTGCCCTTGATGTTACCTTAATACGGCGCGCTACTATTCCTTGGGCTTTAAGCCTTTCCCCCTCATCCTGATGCTAATCCGACGCGCTCACCCCCCCCCCCCCCGCGCTGGTTTAACCCCATCCTGTCCCGTCGTCATCCCAATGCTCTGTTTTGCACCATTATGGCGTGCAGAGAACATTGAATGCCCGACGCTCTGTCTCTGCCTCCGTTCGACAGCATAGAAGCGACAACGGCGAGGCAGGCCCCGGCAAATCTGTGAACATCCCTTCCTCGGATAATTGCCAGCGTACTGCGCAAATCAACGGACGACACCATGGCATGTCAACTCCGGATGCCTCAACGAACGAGGAGGAAGATGGCGGGAGTTCTTTCCATCCGAGCGAAGAAAGGGCAACCGGCTATATATACTCTGCATGTTCGACAGAGAGAGGAGGTTGGGCTATTGAAGAGAGAAGAGAGGGCCCTCGGCGGTAAGCAGTGAAGAGAAGAAGAAAAGGAGAGAGGATGGAACTCCCTGGCTGGCCGTTGAAGAGAAGAAGGAAATGAGAGAAGAGAAGCTCCATCCCCCGACGCCCGTGAGGTGAAGAAGAAGGGAGGGTCTGTGAGAGAAGAGGGGTGAGTTCGGAGGGGGGGGAGCTTGTGCTTCCTCCCCCTTCCCCCACCAATGTGTCTTTCTTTTTTTCCTCTGATGTATTTCTCCTTTTGCTTTGCTGTCTTTCCCCTTGCGGATGAATAAAAGAAAGGCTTTTGCGACATATGCTATTCTATTGCTATGATCTCTTCCCCTTTCCTTCAGTTTTTCTTTCTCTCAATTTCCTACATCACCCGGGGTCCTCGGAAGCTTGCCCATCTGTGGCATGAACTTTGAGGGAACCCGTTTGGAGGGTGAATATGCATAGCCATTCATGGCGAACATCCGTCCCTGTAGAACTTCCACAAAATCACCACCTGTAAGCTGCTGGAACTCTTGAAGGCTTGTCCTCGAGTCTCCACATGCACTTATGGGTTAATGGAGGCTTTACTCCGTGTTTTGAGGTTCACCCCGGAGCAATCCGTTTGGTGTTCCCCATTTGTCTCTGGCAAGCCTCAGTCCGGGGGAGGTGTGCCCATTTTTCGCCAGGAACAAACGAACAAGCTATTCTCTGAGGGCCAGAGCATCACATGCTTGAAGCCTTTGAACCAAACTGAGCTACCCAACACAATGAACACGTCTAATAAAACACTCGGATTTTCATGACAATTCACCTTAACAAATGATCAAATGCTTAAACTCCATCTCCACAAACTTAATCCACCAATTCGGTGAACAAATCAATCAAACAGATTAACTTACAGTTTGAAGAAACAAGAAATAGAGCCAACAGAGTGAAAGAAAACCTCCTAGAACTTATCCCGGTGCGCCCTAATCTGGCGTGGGCTAACCCGGCGCGCTACCCCCCCCCCCCCCGCGCCGGATTAGCTCCACACTCAAATCCACTTCGGAATTCCTGAGCTCAAACCGGCGCGCCCCCCCTTTAATGCCCTTATCCGGCGTGCATCACTATTCATCACCCTATTCCGGTGCGCCCATGGCCCTTTTCCTTCTTGCCACATAACCGGCGCCCCCCCTTAACATCTTTAACCGGCGCGCCGCTCTCAACACACTTAAACCGGCGCGCCCATCCCTTGGCTTCTCCCTTAACCGGCGTGCCTAAAAAAGAAAAAAATGATTAATCAAATGATAGAAAAGACTTAAAGCTAATGAATAAAACTAATAAAAAAGTTTCCCCCTTCCATAATAAATGAGATAACACACTTAAACCCCGCGACCTGACCGCGCAGGTCGATCCGCGTGCGAGGGCGCACGATGGCGAGTTCGGGATCCACATTTAACAATTCACACCCCCGGACTTGGTGAAAAGAGAAAACCAATGATGCCTTATGGTATCGGACGTGGACCTCGGAACCTCCGACATGGCCATGATCCGAACACATATCGGGCCAATAGTTCGTTATCCCGACCCGCTTCTCCCGGGATCTAATCCCGCAACCCCACATTAAACTTGTCGTGTCTACGGCAGACATTTGCACGGTTTTATCATCATCTTCGATGCTTCAAACGTGGACTCGCGTCCGAACAATGAATGGTCCGACCGTGACCGACACGCACCTATACCTTGGAACCTTCGTTTCCCAAGACTGTGCGTGAAGAGAAAAGTAATGACGTCCCATGGCATCAGACGTGGTCCTTGGAAACCCCGATATGGCCATAGTCCGCAACCACCTTGGGCCAATAGATCATCGGCTTGACCCATCTTCATCGGGATCCGATCCCGCACCCACATTAAACTTGCCGCACCTACGGCAGACATCCGTACGGTTTTATCGTTGTCCTTGACGCTACTAATACGGACTTCCGTCCGAATAATGAATGGTCCGTTAGTTACCGACATATATATGCCGGGATCTAATCCCGCACTTGCATTAAACCTGCCGTACTCACGGCAGACATTTGCACGGATTCGCTTCCGTCACCGTCTTGTTTTCGATACGGATCTTTGTCCGAGCATAAAATGGTCTATGAATGACCAACAAAATCTGAATGGAACGAGACGGCTCTCGTCTTCCCCCAACCACACGTGTGGGAATATCAATAAGACCTTCGTGAGTCGCATTTGGACCTTGGGTTCGCCCCCAACCATGGTTATCGCCTGACCCATATCGTAGGCCTATAGTCGGCTATCTCTGTACACATCTTTGTTTTGGAATATAGTCCCGGGACACTTTCCCGCTGCCCTTCGGCACCGGAAATATTAATGATGCCCACGCAAGCCTCGTTTGGACCGCGGGAGGCGCCCCCGAAATGGTCCTGACTCGATCTCACACCGGGCCAATAAACTCGCTGATTTCCGATCACTCTAACCAGGATTCAGCCGAATGTCTCCTGTCCCTTTGAACAATAAACTTGCCATACCCCTGGCATACATATGCTCCGATTTTCTCGTGACGATTACGCGATTCACAAGCCGGACACTCGTCCGAACATCAAATGGTCAACACACGACCGACATGATCTCGAATTCTTTCTTCTCACCCTCGCTTGGGGATTTCAATGTTTCCTAATAGACTTTTCACGGAACTAATTTTCTGGCCATGAGGCCCCTTTTCCTGGCGATTAATCAAGGGTGTTCCCCTCTCTGAGGGGATGTAAATAACGCCGTGACCTTTATGGCGCGGCGGGTTTCAGTCCCGACACGAACCACACAATCGTCTGATTAGTCAGATCGAGCACACAATAAATCGTCACTTTGTGACTGGCACGCCCACGCACTTAATAAATGCCAATAAACAAATAAATAATGATTTATTAAATAAAAAGTGCGTCCACAAGTATGTGCTATTCTTCTATCTAGCATGTTTTCCATGCATATATTGCCCTAGATTAGGCCTATACCTCGGTTTCTATACCTGCTCACAACAGAAGAGAAATGTTCTCCCTGAGACCGCTATAATCAGATAGCGGCCTTACGACTGACCGCTACCATCAATATGCGATCCTCATCTGACCGCTATTTGCTTTCTGGTTTCTACACTTTGTTAACTCCAAACAGATTGTAGATTAGCCCTATTAATTATATTTTAAGCAAGGTAATTAGGTCTTTTTCCTAGTTATGACCCTGGATTCAGGTTAATGGTTATATTGTGCATCCATCATGCTAGGTTTCATGACTTATATGCTTTAAAAACTTACTTTAAGCTTATGCTAATTTCATGTCAAAGCTATATAATTTTGTATTAAAACTATATTTGGCATGCTTTGTAGACTTGTTTTATTGATAGTTTGATCGCAATTTTCTACACGATTCACTCTCATCCTTAAGTCTTTGTTAAGTACATGGCACATATTCTGGTACGATGCCATTAGTTACACTTTAAACATGATAGGCACACTCTCTTGGACTTATGAACCTCTCCGCCGGATATTCCTTCTGTCGGACTAGGGGATTGTAGTGCCCCAAAATTTATATAAGTAATTTCTAGGTTATTTAATAATTTTTTGGAATTTATAAAGGCCTAAATAAATTAGTAAATGGATTATTAGATTAATAAGTTATTATAAGGCCCAATTGTGCTAAATAATTAGCCAAGCCTATTCAAGTAAGACTCAAAAGGTTTAAGGACCAAGCCCATCAAGTTTGGCCCATATTCTAGAAGGTTATTTAGCTTATTCATGGATTTTAAAGGATAAATATCCCTTAATTAGATAATTATATAGATAAAACGAATAGAAGAGCTTTATTAATTTGAAATTTTGTACACGTTGGCTGTAACGGTCTATCGGGCGACCGCCACATGCATGTAACGCATCAGGACTGGACCGTCACACCCTGTTAATTCCGTGAGTTGAAGAACTTGCAAAAAGATTGGATCTTTGGGATCCTATCTGCAAGAGACCTAATTAGGAGAACCTGTAAGGTTATTAGGGACTCTTAGAGATCAGGTTTTGGCCAACTAAGGACTCTAGAATCGATCTAATCCTCAAACCCTAGCCAAATCCCTATAAATAAGACCCAGTTCTGAACTGAGCGACCCTTACTTTTGGCTCGTGAAGAATCAAGGTAAGGAGATAGAATTTCGGGTATGTTCTTTAGAAGGTTTTGTTTATAATACTTTAGACTTATAGCTCTCCAAATTTCGTGCTGGGAGATAAACCAACCAAGGAGATTGAAGCTTCCAAAGTTGTTGGTCGGACCTTAGCCACCAAGGAAACTGAACGCAAGTCCTCTGAAGATCAGAAGATTTGGACATCTAAACGAGGTAATTAGAGTTCAGTTATTTAGAACTTTTTGTTCCCCGTAGTTTCATCTTCTTACCCTAAAAATTTCACGTCCGTAGGTCAAGAGGCTGAGGAGCTAGAGTAGCGTGAAGTTGCTAGAAACTCACTGAAAAGGGAGAACTAGGGCACATCTCTCAAACTCAAATTAGAAGTTTAAAACCCAGTTAAGCGGTAGGTCATCTCATGGTTGACAAAAAAATCTTGTTAGGGATAAAAGCCCTCTGATTTGACTTGATTTCATGCACTATACATCATGGATTTCATGTTTTAGTAGAGTCATGCATACATGTGTATTCTTAGCCCTAACTAAGTTAAAACGAAGTTTCTTGTCAAATTCACAGAAAACCCATGCATGCTATTAGTTTAGCCTTCATTTTATCATGTGAAAGTTTATACATGATTTCCAGACATGATGTAAGTTGAAACCTTAGATCTTTTTATCTATTGTTGTCAGCAGAAGCTCTGACGGATTAAGGTAGGGCCGTCACAACACTCTAACCGTCTTACGATAAGCCGTCACACCCTCTGTTGTATTCAACGCTCTCTGCAGACTCTGACACACCATAACTAGAGCGTTATATAACTCTGACGGTCCCACGATAAACCGTTACATCAGTGTAACGCGCTTAAACTAGACCGTCAGAATGCTTTGTTCAGGCAATTCGAGATAGAATTGAAGAATAGTCACATTAACTTATAAATATGCCTAATTATCTAAGTTTTGACCTATTAGAATGACTTTAAGTTTATCTACTGATTCATAATAGGAATTGCATGATCTTGAGTTATTTTAAAGCATATGTGAATTTTATTGACTAACTTTATAGTTTTGTATTTAAATCATGATTTTTCTAATGTTATATTCACAGAGTTTTATCTTGGTTTCACATTGCTACACATTCTCTCTCTATCAATAGAGTCATTTTTCTTTAAGTACATGGCACATATTCCGGTATGTTGTCCATTAGTTAACACTTTACACTATAAAAATATTATTCTTGGACATGAGGACCTCTCTATTGGATATTCTTTCCAATGGACTAGGAATTCTTGTTTCAAGGCCTCCGTAATTCTCCGCGAGCCTGGGATTCCCACTAGGACGCCGAGTTGGTTGTACCATTAAAACCCAATTGATTAGAAAGTATTATTGATGTTTTCTAGTTCTAGCAATGTAACGGATCTATATTGGACTGTCAGGCCCATATAACGGCCCAATATATGACCGTCACATTTCACTGAGTCTAATTCTACTGTTCTGGATTCAGACCATTATAACGGCCCAATACTGGAGCGTCACGTTATTTAACGGCCCAGTACAAGATCATCACAGTTCTATATTTTGTTAACCCAAGGTTTGACCCACGGGTTGATATTCCAAGGTTCTAGATGGATTGATAATGGTCTAGGACTTACCAAATTGATTCAAGATACCTAATTTAATTTATGGAAAGTAAGAAATGAACCGTTATGATGCCGATTTATTTCCATGAGCATACCATAGTATAAGTCATTCTTGATCTTTCATATTCTAAAGTGAAGCGTTCATTCATTGATTATTATTATCATGAGCTTATTGAACTTATTACATTCTTGGCCATACTTTATTGTTACATGCGTTGAAGTAGCTTGATTTATACTTGAAGATGCGATCGAGCACTGATTGTGTTGAAGGGCTCTATGCTAGTCCCTTCGGCTGATTGTCGGAAACATACTATTATAAACCATGGGGTATGATGCTACTGGCGTCGCATTGCGCTGGGAGTACTTTCTTTATAAATAAGTGAAAATCCACGGCACGACATGACACTCTTGTACATGACTTTCTTGCTTGATATTCCACAGAAATTCACGAAGTACTTGCTCATAAGCAAAAGATACTAGAGTGATGATTATGTGGCTTGCTAGTACATTCTCGATACATTCTTGTTTATGAAAAGTCAATATCATGTTCTTGCTACATTCTTGCTAGTTCATTCTTGCTCTCACTCTATCTTACATGATTGTTTTGTTACTTTGGTTACTCGCATGATTGATCACATTTCGCATGACTTTACCTAAATTCTTTAGAGCTAAAATGCTAATTACTTTAATAGTGCTAATCATGTTGATGCGAAGATACCTACTGGGCAAGTGTGCTCATTACCTATTTCTAATCTTTTTCAGGAAATGAAAGTGATTCGAATTCGGATTCAGGTTATACAAGTAGCGGGACCGAGAGCGAATGAAAGTGTTGTCAAGATGAGAGTGAAGACTTAGGAAAGTCTATATTGTTTAGATTAAGTCTCTGTAATTTTCTTATTTCTTAAGTCTGATAGATTTGGGGAAGTTGAAAGTTATTGTATTTGAATATTTTGATCATTGATGAAGGAAAGGTTTAAGTTTGATTAAATATTGTGCAATTGCATTTATGCGTGTGATTATCTTGCGCTCTGATTATTCTTGCTTGCAAGAGGCTTACCATGCCGGCTGTCCGCGTTCCTCGAGCGAGTCTTCCGCTGTAATAAAGGCTTGGGGCATGACAGTTAAGTTGGTATCAGAGCCTAGGTCTCAGGACTTAGGGAGAAGAATTATGTCATAGGATAAGTCCAAGGTTTAAAGACCCCTACCTATGAACTAAGGAAGAAATTTCCCATACCCATGTGAGAATTGGGTAGAGCCCGGGATAAGATAGTTAATTAGTCTTAAGATAAATTTTCTTCCAATTTCACGAGAAATAACCAGTTGTTATATTTCTCGGAGGTACCTTATTATTACCATGGCTCATCGCGTAGATTGGAATGGCATGCAACAAATTGTTGCCGGCCTTACTCAGGCATTACAAACCATGGCGCAAGCTGGCGCAGGGGCAAGGGCTGGCGATTTACATCGTAATTTTTGGAGTTTAAACCCTCTGTGTTTCTATGGTTCCTCTAATCCGGACGAAGCAGAGAACTGGATTGACGAGATGAACCGTATATTTGACGTCATCCAATGCAGCGATCAAGAGAAGGTGCGTCTTGTAACCTTCCAACTCAATAAAGATGCCCGTACATGGTGGAAGTCGGTTCCGGCACCTCCGGCCGATGCACCTCATACGTGGGATGGCTTTCTCACCTTATTCCGTCCCAAGTATTTCTCTGAGCATGTGAAAGAAAGAAAGGCTATGGAGTTCGCTTCTCTTCGACAGGGAATGATGACAGTGGCCGAATATGAATTACAATTCTCAAGGCTAGCACCTTATGCACCGCATCTAATCAGTACCGATCTATTAAAGGCAAATCAGTTTATGGACGGGTTACGTCTCGATTTTATTTAGCAGCTTGGGACCCAAAATATCCGTACTTATGCGGAGATGGTTCAACGGGCATACTTATGTGAGAGGACCTTAGAAAAGGTCAAGAAATTGAAAGGGAAAGGAGAAGAGTCCAACCGACGATCAGATCGACGTTATAAGAAAGAGGAATTCAGCATCACAGAGCCTCATAAGAGCCGTGATAGTAAGAAGAGATCCAGGAGTGGGAACGGTGGAAGTTCCCAGAAGAACAAGAAGATTAAGGAGGAGGAGCAAGTCGCCACGGCTTGCACTTTTTGAGAAAAGTTCGGCCATTCAGCTGAAGAGTGCTGGAAGCGCCTCAGCGCTTGTTTACATTGTGGAAGCAGGGAGCATTGCATGCCAGATTGCCCCCTTATGAAGGACCAGTCATCTGGTGGTGGACGCAGGAGGCAAGCTCGCCTCAATGCCGTTCTAGAAGAAGAGGAAGCGCCCAGGGATGGTGGGCTTATGGAAGGTACTCTTCAAATTTATTATCATTTTGCATTTGTCCTATTTGATACTGGTGCCTCTCATTCTTTTATCTCCACTACTTTTACAAAAACATTACCAATTGCATCAGTTCCCTTACCTTCAGATCTTGCTATTACCACACCCTTAGGTTCTGGAACAAAGCTTACCAACTATTATCCTGATAGTGAAGTGATAGTAGAAGGTCATAATCTCCCTGCAAACTTAGTATGCCTTGACATGAAAGGTTATGATGCCATTTTAGGGGTAGATTGGCTTGTAGATCATGATGCTTATATCAATTGCAGAAACATGATTATATCCTTCCGAAAATCCGGTCTTCCAAGATTCTCTTTTCTTGGCATCAAATACAAGAAACACCCCACTATCATATCCTCATTTCACGCTTGCAAACTTATCTCACAAGGATGTGAAGCTTTTCTTGCTTCTGTCATTATTACGGAGTCTAAGGAAATTATCATAGCAGACATCCCTATTGTAAATGAGTTCCCAAATGTATTCCCATCCGAATTACCTAGTTTACCACCCGAGAGGGAAGTGAACTTCACTATTGAACTCATTCCAGGCGCAGCACCTATTTCTATAGCCCCTTACAGGATGTCCCCCACAGAACTCAAGGAACTAAAGAAGCAGTTGCAGGAACTACTGGCTTCATCAGACCTAGCACATCCCCTTGGGGTGCGCAAGTTCTTTTTGTCAAAAAGAAGGATGGTTCTCTCAGGCTATGCATCGATTACTCGCGACTGAATCAACTTACAATTAAAAATAAGTATCCGTTGTCGCGTATTGATGAGCTCTTCGATCAGCTTTCGGGAGCAGAATATTTCTCCAAGATTGACCTCAGATCAGGTTATCATCAGCTTAGAATTAAAGAAGAAGACATTTATAAATCAGCTTTTCGATGTCGTTATGGCCACTATGAATTCGTGATAATGTCGTTCGGGTTAACTAATGCCCCAACAGTATTTATGCAACTTATGAATAATGTTTTCCAACCATATCTGGGCCAATTCATCGTCGTCTTCATTGATGACATCTTGATATACTCCAAGACAAAAGAGGAACATGAAGAACATCTGAGGATAGCTCTGCAAATATTTAGAGAGCATAAACTTTATGCAAAGCTTAACAAATGTGAATTCTGACTCAAGGAAGTTTCATTCCTAGGCCACATTATTTCCTAGGAAGGAATCGTTGTGGATCCTTCGAAAGTAGAAGCTGTCAGGAATTGGAGCTGGCCAACGACTGTATCAGAAGTAAGAAGCTTTCTTGGACTAGCTGGTTATTATAGGAGGTTCATTAAGGACTTCTCAAAGATTATAGTTCCTTTAACAAGACTTACAAGAAAAGAAAACCCTATTGTTTGGTCCAAGGAATGGGAAGAGAGTTATCAAACTCTTAAGAATCATCTCACTACAGCTCCTATTCTATCACTACTAGCGGAAGGTGGTTGATTCGAAGTATATACGGATGCGTCTGGTATTGGCTTAGGATGTGTCCTCATGCAAGATGGAAGAGTAATATGCTATTCTTCAAGATAATTGAAACTTCACGAGGAAAATTATCTTGTGCATGATTTGGAATTGGCAGCTGTTATGATCGCCTTAAAAATTTGGCGTCATTATCTCTATGGAGAAAAGTTCACGGTATACTCGGACCACAAGAGCTTGAAATATTTATTTTCTCAAAAAGAGCTAAATATGAGGCAGAGAAGATGGTTAGAATACCTCAAAGATTTTGATTTTGCTATTCAATATCATCCTGGCAAGGGTAATGCTGTAGCCGATGCACTCAGCAGAAAACCAATGGGAATGCTATCAAGTCTTATGGTTAGTATGACTAATCTTATTCCTCAGTTTGCTCAGTTGAATTTAGATATTGACACGAAGGAAGAGGATTGCTTCATGGCTAATATCCGAGCTCAACCAACATTAATAGAGGATCTGGTCAAGTTGCAAGATGATGATCCCGCGTTACTGGAGATTAAAGCTAACATAGATCAGAGGCCGGATTTCTCCGTTTCCAATGACGGAAGATTGCTATTTAAGGGCCGAGTATGTGTACCGGATCATGAGGATCGAAGAAATTGATCCTAGAAGAAGCACATAATTTCAAGTACACCATTCATCCAGGAGGTACAAAGATGTATCAAGATCTCAAAGGAAACTTCTGGTGGCCTAATATGAAGAGAGAGATAGCAGATTCCGTGTCTCACTGTCTCACTTGCCAATAAGTTAAAGCAAAGCATTTTAGACCCGTCAGTAAATTACATCCCTTAGACATTCCAACATGGAAGTGGGAGAGTATATGGATGGATTTCATCATGGGTTTACCTAAGACCAGAGGAGGACACGATGGTATATGGGTAATCATAGACCGATTGACTAAATCTGCACATTTTCTACCAATAAAAAGTCGATGGTCTGTGGATATTCTAGCAGCATTATACATAAAAGAAATTGTCAAATTACATGGTGTCCCTGTCACTATTATATCTGATAGAGATCCTCGATTCATACATCACATTTCTAGAAGGGTCTACAAAACTCACTAGGGACTAGATTGAACTTTAGCACAGCCTTTCATCCTCAAATAGATGGTCAGACGGAAAGAACAAATCAAGTAGTAGAAGATATGCTCAGGGCTTGTGCTATTGATTTTGGAGGAAGTTGGCATGATCACTTGCCTCTGGTAGAATTTGCATATAACAACAGTTATCAAGCCAGCATACAAATGACACCTTTTGAAGCGTTATATGGAAAAAGCTGTAGATAACCTATTTGTTAGAATGAAATAGGGGAAAGGTAATTTCTAGGCCCCAACCTTATCAGGGATTCTACAGAGAAGATCAAGCTCATTCGAGAAAGACTACAGATGGCACAAGATAGGTAAAAGTCTTATGCCGATAATCGAAGGCGCGATTTGGAGTTTCAGGTTGGAGATCATGTATATCTAAAAGTTTCTCCAGGTCGTGGTATTCGAAGATTTGGCATCAAAGGAAAGCTAACTCCCAGGTTCATTGGCCCATTTGAAATTCTTGAAAGGGTCGGTGAAGTAGCTTATAGACTGGCTTTACCTCCACAATTAGCAAGAGTTCATGACGTATTTCACATCTCTATGCTGAAAAAGTATGTTTATGATCCTGACCATGTTATCACTTATGATAATTTAGAAATTCACAAAAGCCATGACGTACGAGCAAATGCCAACAAAGATTTTGGAATGAGAGGTGCGCCAACTAAGGAATAAAGTTAATCCTATGGTCAAGATTCAATGGAAGAAAACATGATCATATGAAGCAACATGGGAAACCGAAGAAGCTATGTGGAAAAAATTTCTAGAATTATTTAATTGTAAGTACACTCTTCATAATCCATATATTGAATTTGGGGATCAAATTCTTCTAAGCGGGGGAGGGTGTAGTGCCCCAAAATTTATATAAGTAATTTCTGGGTTATTTAATAATTTTCTAGAATTTATAAAGGCATAAATAAATTTATAAATAGATTATTGGATTAATAAGTTATTATAAGGCCCAATTGTGTTAAATAATTAGCCTAGCCTATTCAAGTAAGACTCAAAAGGTTTAAGGACCAAGCCCATCAAGTTTGGCCCATATTCTAGAAGGTTATTTAGCTTATTCACGGATTTTAAAGGATAAATATCCCTTAATTAGATAATTATATAGATAAAATGAATAGGAGAGTTTTTTTAATTTAAAATTCTGCACACGTTGGCTGTAACGGTCTATTGGGCGATCGCCACATGCATGTAACGCATCAGGACTGGACCAACACACCCTGTTAATTCCGTGAGTTGAAGAACTTGCAAAAAGATTGGATCTTTGGGATCCTATCTGCAAGAGACCTAATTAGGAGAACCTGTAAGGTTATTAGGGGCTCTTAGAGATCAGGTTTTGGCCAGCTAAGGACTCTAGAATCGATCTAATCCTCAAACCCTAGTCAAATCCCTATAAATAAGATCCAGTTCTGAACTAAGCGACCCTTACTTTTGGCTCGTGAAGAATCAAGGTAAGGAGATAGAATTTTAGATAAGTTCTTTAGAAGGTATTGTTTATAATACTTTAGACTTATAGCTCTTCAAATTTCGTGCTAGGAGATCAACCAACCAAGGAGATTGAAGCTTCCAAAGTTGTTGGTCGGACCTTAGCCACCAAGGAAACTGAACGCAAGTCCTCTGAAGATCAGAAGATTTGGACATCTAAACGAGGTAATTAGAGTTCGGTTATTTAGAACTTTTTGTTCCCCGTAGTTTCATCTTCTTACCCTAAAAATTTCACGTCCGTAGGTCAAGAGGCTGAGGAGCTAGAGCAGCATGAAGTTGCTAGAAACTCACTGAAAAGGGAGAACTAGGGCACGTCTTTCAAACTCAAATTAGAAGTTTAAAACCCAGTGAAGCGGTAGGTCATCTCATGGTTGACAAAAAAATCTTGTTAGGGATAAAAGCCCTCTGATTTGACTTGATTTCATGCACTATACATCATGGATTTCATGTTTTAGTAGAGTCATGCATACATGTGTATTCTTAGCCCTAACTAAGTTAAAACGAAGTTTCTTGTCAAATTCACAGAAAACCCATGCATGCTATTAGTTTAGCCTTCATTTTATCATGTGGAAGTTTATACATGATTTCCAGACATGATGTAAGTTGAAACCTTAGATTTTTTTATCTATTGTTGTCAACAGAAGCTCTAACGGATTAAGGTAGGGCTGTCACAACACTGTAACGGTCTTACGATAAGCCGTCACACCCTCTGTTGTATTCAAAGCTCTCTATGGACTCTGACGCACCATAACTGGAGCGTTATATAACTCTGACGGTCCCACGATAAACTGTTACATCAGTGTAACACGCTTAGACTAGACCGTCAGAATGCTTTGTTTAGGCAATTCGAGACAGAATTGAAGAACAATCACATTAACTTATAAATATGCCTAGTTATCTAAGTTTTGACCTGCTAGAATGACTTTAAGTTTATCTACTGATTCATAATAGGAATCGCATGATCTTGAGTTATTTTAAAGCATATGTGAATTTTATTGACTAATTTTATAGTTTTGTATTTAAATAATGATTTTTCCAATGTTATATTGACGGAGTTTTATCTTGGTTTCACATTACTACACATTCTCTCTCTATCAATAGAGCCATTTTTCTTTAAGTACATGGCACATATTTCGGTATGTTATCCATTAGTTCATACTTTGCACTATAGGAACATTATTCTTGGACATGAGTACCTCTCTATTGGATATTCCTTCCAATGGACTAGGAATTCTTATTTCAAGGCCTCCGTAATTCTCCGCGACCCTGGGATTCCCACTAGGACGCCGAGTTAGTTGTACCAATAAAACCCAATTGATTAGAAAGCATTATTGATGTTTTCTGGTTCTAGCAATGTAACGGATCTATATTGGACCGTCAGACCCATATAACAGCCCAATATATGACCGTCACATTTCACTGAGTCTAATTCTACTGTTCTGGATTTAGACCTTTCTAACGGCCCAATACTGGAGCGTCACGTTATGTAACGGCCCAGTACAAGACCGTCACAGTTCTATATTTTGTTAACCCAAGGTTTGACCCACGAGTTGATATTCCAAGGTTCTAGATAGATTGATAATGGACTAGGACTTACCAAATTGATTCAAGATACCTAATTTAATTTATGGAAAGTAAGAAATGTACCGTTATGCTGCCGATTTATTTCCATGAGCATAACATAGTATAAGTCATTCTTAATCTTACATATTCTAAATTGAAGCGTTCATTCATTGATTATTATTATCATGAGCTTATTGAACTTATTACATTCTTGGCCATACTTTATTGTTACATGCGTGGAAGTAGCTTGATTTGTACTTGAAGATGTGATCGAGCACTGATTGTGTTCAAGGGCTCTATGCTAGTCCCCTCGGCTGATTGTCGGAAACATACTATTATAAACCATGGGGTATGATGCTACTGGCGTTGCATTATGCTGGGAGTACTTTCTTTATAAATAAGTGAAAATCCACGGCACGACATGACACTCTTGCACATGACTTTCTTGCTTGATATTCCAAAAAAAATCACGAAGTACTTGCTCATAAGTAAAAGATACTAGAGTGATGATTATGTGGCTTGCTAGTACATTCTCGATACATTCTTGTTTACGAAAGGCCAATATCATGTTCTTGTTACGTTCTTGCTAGTTCATTCTTGCTCTCATTCTATCTTACATGATCGTTTTGTTACTTTGGTTACTCGCATGATTGATCGAATTTCACATGATTTTACCTAAATTCTTTAGAGCTAAAATGCTAATTACTTTAATAGTGCTAATCATGTTGATGCGAAGATACCTACTGGGCAAGTGTGCTCATTACCTATTTCTAATCTTTTTCAGGAAATGAAAGTGATTCAAATTCGGATTCGGGTTATACAAGTAGCGGGTCCGAGAAGGAATGAAAGTGTTGTCAAGATGAGAGTGAAGACTTAGGAAAGTCTATATTGTTTAGATCGAATCTTTGTAATTTTCCTATTTCTTAAGTCTGATAGATTTGGGGAAGTTGAAAGTTATTATATTTGAATATTTTGATCATTGATGAAGGAAATGTTTAAGTTAGAGTAAAAATTGTGCAATTGCATTTATGTGTGTGATTGTCTTGCGCTCTAATTATACTTTCTTGCAAGAGGCTTAACACGCCGGCAGTCCACGTTTCCCAAGCGAGTCTTCCACTGTAATAAAGGCTTGGGGCGTGACATGGATCATGTTTCAAGGTCTCCGTAAGTCTCCGCGAGCCTGGGATACTCACTAGGACGCCGAGCTGGTTGTACCGTCAAAGCCCATTTGTCTAGAAAGCACTCAAGTTTATCGACATTTTTTTCTGCATTCTAGACAAGATAGCTGCCCTCTGGAGGCCGCCACCATCTGGTAGCGGCCCGACTATGATCGCCACTTTCCAGAGTTTCACTGTGTAGACACGCCATTCCTGATGTCTCCTGAGAAAGTCTCATATTACTATACGACGCCCCGCGACGGCTTACGCATTTTGAATCGCTCGAGTGCTTCCTTTTCTTGAGTCTTCTTCCGCCCTTTTCAGCATCCGGAATCGTCTCGTTGCAGCATTCGGACGGCATCAACACCATTCAGACACGCCAAAAAATTCCGGAACCAGGAAGGGTGTCTATCGGGGAGCTGCCGACGCCTTTTCAGCAGACCCGGGGGGGTCTTAATGGAGGCGTCCAGTCTCCTGGATGCCTCCATTACTTTAATTTATTTCTTAAGACCAAAAATACATAAAAAAAATGATATATTAATGGAGGCGTCCAGGCCCCTAGACGCCTCCATGAAAATAGATATAAAAAATATAAAAATGCCAACTTTGGCATAAAAACAAAACAAAAATAAAAAATATATTTATTGGGGGCGTCTAGGACTCTGGACGCCTCCATCAACTTGCCCATTGGGCCCCGTCCACCGACTGACGGTTTGTCGTGTGTGAAAAAAGCCAATTATGGAAGCGTCCAGACAACTGGACGCGCCCATTTCCGAATCACGAGGCGCCGCTCACAAAACCACGCGTTGTGCCAAACCGTGTGCGGCTTTCGGTGGAGTTCGGTGGACCTTATTGAGGAGTCCGGGATCCTGGACGCCTCCACGAAAATATTCGAAAAAAATGAATAAAAATAGAATAAAATATTACTTCGGCCCTGATGGAGGTGTCCAGGGTCCTGGACGCCTCCACCCTCCGGAGCCCTATAAATAGAGGCCCACCCCCTCAGTTCTGAAGAAGCTGAGAAGCGATCCGATAGGCTGCCGGAGCCCAGAGGCTGCCGGAGTCATTTTTCTAACCCGTGGGGTCCTTTTGTAGGAGGAGGTCATGCCGGCTTCTCGGGTGTCTAGGCTCGCGAGAGGAAGGTTGTCTTCGTCCACCGCACTTCCACGTCATCCCCACGCTACCGAAGCTCCGTCGGATCTCACCATCGGCTCATCCAATAAGCCATTTATTCCCCTTTTTCTCTATAGCTCTTTACATTCATCATACCGCATCCTCTATCTCCCTTCATAAGGGCGTCGCCTCTTGCATACTTCTTGCATTCGTCATCACATTTTCCTCCTAGTCGAGTCCGAGAGGGATTTAAAACCACAACAACCAGGTGTGTGTTAGGTCACGATCTCGTTACTTTTATTGCAAAGAATTGTTACTACACTGCCGTTTTCTAATTCCATTCGTTTATTGTCTATTGTTTTGCAAGGGTAACCGAGGAAAGCCCTCTCCGTCGACCGACCGGTAGGAGAGGAAGAAGCAACCCACCGTCTCCCGCTCTTGAGGTAGGCGTGATCTCTTTCTATTTTGGGGTCCTCGACCCCTGGCGATCACCTTATATTCTCGAGGCCGCGGAGAGATACTTCCCGCCATGGCCGTTTAATTTTTTTCATTCATATTCTGCCTCTTTCTCACATTTGTCTTTTATAATTGCCATATTCTCGAGGCCGTGGCGAGTTACTTCCCGCAATGGCCGTTTAAATTTTGTTCTTCATAATCTGCATCACTCTCGTATTTGTCTCTTATATCTGTTATATTCTCGAGGCCACGGAGGGTCATCTCCCGCAATGGCCGTTTAAATTTCTGTCATTATATTACGTGTTATTCTTCATATCTGTCTCTTATATCTGTTATATTCTCGAGGCCGCGGAGGGTCATCTCCCGCAATGGCCGTTTAAATTCCCGCCATTATATTACGTGTTATTCTTCCAACTGTTATATTCTCGAGGCCGCGGCGAGTTGCTTCCCGCAATGGCCGTTTCAATTTCCGTTATTTAATTTTTACATTATATCTGTCCCGCTCGCCCCGCCGGAGCAATCTCCCGTGGTGGCCCCTTCTCTCTTCTCTCTTGATCTCTTTGTGTTGCAGCTTAAAGCACCAGGATAAAAGTAAAAGAGGAGCCCGCGCGCTCCGCTCTCTTCATCTTCGCTCCTCGAACCGCGTGACGTCTCTCACAGATTGGCGATCATGGTGGGACATCTACTGCTTCCTTTTGGCTACCCTTGCAAGTTCGGCACCGTCCGTGCCTCTCCACCCTGGCGCCCTCGCGCGCCCCCGTTGTGGTCACGGCAGCACTGTCAGTTGTGATTGGTTGGGTGTTTATTATATGTTTGTTATTTCTATTATTTTCTTACTCTATATCTCTGTCAGCATTCCATTGCATACATCCATCCCTCTTTTATATCCTTTTTCATTTTTTCTAAGGATCACCCTTTTCCGGTGAAGGAAGGACTCTCTGTTTGAGAATTCCTCTCAACGGACTAGAATCTCCTCCACTGGGACCTCCGTAAGTCCCCGACATCGAAGAATCTCCTCTTCGTTCATTGGGCTTGTTGTACCATTGAAGTTTCCCAGAGTTAGTCATCCCATTCGTGGTGAGACGAGAGACCCTAGCTGACATGGCGGTGAAACAAAAATAAACTAGGGTGATACGAGAAAAATAAAGTGATCTAGAAGGGGAGGGGATGAATAGATCACTGTTTTCAACCGATTAAAAATTATTGAAGAATGATTCACTGAAAACAAGCAATCTCGGAGTTGAACCCACAAAAATCGCAGTGCGGACAATAGCTCGAGTGGATAGAAGGCACACCATAAAAACACCACAGACAATCACACGAGTACTAAGAAGTTTTTAAGGTGGTTCGGTCAGACCTCCAATCTGCCTACGTCCACCCCTCACTTCAAATCGAAGTGAGGCTTCCACTAGCACCTGCTAGCAAAGCAGACTCAGTCTGCGACAACGGCTGATTCACAGCTTCACCAGGGGAACACCCTCCCCTCTTCCTCCACACCAGGAGGGAACCCTAAGGACGCCAAGTCCCTAGAAACCAGGAAATAATTTTCTCTTCCTCCAACCGGAGGGAACACTAGTGATCTGTAGTCACTAGAACCAGAGACCAAAGTCTCTCTTCCTCTGAATCCCAGAGGGAACACCTCTTCTACGAGAGGGAACAATACTGCAACCTCTGTTGCAAGTAAACCAGAGAGAACACGTCTCTCTCTTCCCCTGAACACCAGGAGGTAACATAGAGAACTTTCAATCAAGAAAGAAAAACAGATAAAAATGAAAACAATAAAGAAGGAATCCAAAACTCAGAAACTGGAAACAATGTAGCTCAAACTGAGCAGCAGACTTCGGATTTGATCCATAAGTCAATACCCATCTTCTGATCACTCTTCTGCTCTCTCTTCTCTCTCAACTGTAACACTATAGTTTCTCAGGGAGGCACTTTCTCTTCTGCTCTCACTCAAATTTCTTTACTGTAACCTCGGAGTGCCTCACTTTTCGTAGATGATGAGGCAGTGCTATTATAAGTGATCAGGAGGGTGCATGCAAGGCGTGTGCTTCCCGCGCTCGATCCAGAGCCTTCTTGCCACGTGCCCTTATAGCATTGGTTCCTTTAGTATCGGATCACGTGCAGCCCAGACACCGGTGAATGTTCTTCCTCGGACCACCTTCTTCTTTTTGTTTTTCTTTTTCTCCTGCAAAGAAATTAAGAACATTAAAACTCAGGGCTACAAAAACTAAAACTGCATGAGGTATGTGATAGCAATACGAGATGCAGTATACTAAGAATGACACGAGATACACAAGATAACTACAGCACGAAATAAAGAGAGAATGACAGGAGATACACAAGATGACTACAACACGAAATAAAGAGAGAATGACACGAGGTCAGATGAAAAACAGCACGAGGTAAAAAGGAAATAACACGGAGTAAAACGGTAGTAAAACACGCGATCAGAGGAAACCTGGACGAAGATAGAAAGAAGCAACACGAAGACATAAAAGCAACACTAAGACACAAACACAGAAATAACATGAAGACTCAAACACAAAAATAACACGAAGACACAAGCAAATGAAGACACAAACACAGAAACAACACGAAGACATAAACAAAACGACTCGAATACAAAATTACTCGAACTTACGAATGACTCGAAGACGAGGACGACACGAAACAACATGGACTGAAACCAACTCGAAGACGAACACAGAAACCGACACGAAGTGTGGTCACAAGGCAAGAAAGACACTACCAATCGTACAGCCTTCATATGATGTCAGGCGATGTGTAGACTTTGCATTCAACTGGATGTATAGCCTTAGAACGGTCTTCAAGGCAACAATGTACAGACTTTGAAATAAAGAGTGTACAGACTGAGAGTTCAAGGCCACGATGTATAGACTTTGCCCAAGGAATCGAATGTGTAGACTTTGGCTTGGAACGAAAGTAAAGATGAGGTTGTATAGACTTGGCCAGAACAAGACACGAAGACATAGGGGTGACACAGATGGAGCGACACGATGTGGCACAGAAAGCAGCACGAGGTGCTGCAGTGTTCAGCACGCTATGGAACAAAGAACGACACGAAGACAACCAACAAACATAGTTGGAACAACACGACGTACAAAAGGACAAAACGAAGTGTAGTGAACACAAACAACACGAAGTATGAAAGGGACAGTACGGACATGCAAGGTATTATCTCATAGCAGTTTTTCCTGTTAATCATGGAAAGTTCGAATGCATAATATTTCGCAAGATATCTGATTAAAATGACAATATTTAACATAGTGATGCTCATCATCAAAACACTAGGAAAGACACAAAAATCCAACAATCTCCCCCTTTTTGATGATGGAAACACTATATTAAATAACAGAGATGAAGTGCAATGAGATTAAGTGAAGATAAGCTGTGAGGATAAGCAAAGCAGACACACAACACACTCGCCTCCTCTGACGACTCCCAAGAGCTCCCCCTGAACACAACAACTGCCTTCCTCTGACTAGATAACTCAGGGCACTTATCTTTCGCTCCCCCTCAGCAAAACACAAGCAAGACACTGATAAGCAAAGCAGACACACAACACACTCGCCTCCTCTGATGACTCCCAAGAGCTCCCCCTGAACACTACAACTGCCTTCCTCTGACTAGATAACTCAGGGCACTTATCTTTCGCTCCCCCTCAACAAAACACAAGCAAGACACTCTCCCCCTTTGACATCATCAAAACTAGGGGCAAGTCTGAAGATATCACGAAAAAAAACTTGCTGATAGTGGAGAGAAAACAATAGAGAGTATGGCTGATAAAGGAAAGTTATTGAGATGTTTAGGCAATTAAGAAAGCCATTAATTTTATGTGAGGGTTTTGAGGATCAGTTAGTCAGACTGTGTGCAAAATGGTGAATGAAGATCTGCTCCATACACAGAACCAGATTCTAAGCAAGTAAGGTACAAGATACCAGTATGGTCAGAGTAAGTCTTTACTTAGAGAGTATAAAGCAAGGAAGTCAGGAAAACAAAGACCTGTGGTATTGAAAACAAACAAACCAAGACCTAAATGCCAAGTGAACAGGATCTTGATACCAAGAGGGAGAAAATTTATCAAAGATGGTCAAGATCAAAGGTAAATCTATCAAGTACACCTTTGACATTAGGGAGACACCTTGTTTAGAGGTAGGAATCCCTAGTTACTAGGTGACAAGACCACATTACCCCTTCTGACAAGAGGACAGAGATAGTATTCTAACTGGTGTTGACATTAAGGTGACACCTTTACCAGAGGCCAGACACCCTAGTTACTAACCAGTTATGTACCATAGCTCTGTATGATCAAGACAGCTAATTAAGCCTAATTTATACTGCCATCTCATGACATGGGATTCTTTCACTTCATTGATGAAAGTCCCAGTTTCTCAATGAACAGTTAACAAGGTTGTTAAAACTTCTTTCATGAGTGTTTTCATTAAACTGCACTTGAAACCTTATAAATTAATCTTGATTCAGTTTGAGAACAATACACCAGCTCCAAAGTTTTTCAGACAAAAAAAAACACTATATACCTCATTTCGGACTTAACTAGACTAAGTAGGTATGCTGTACTGGCTAGATCAGAAGTCAGTTACAGTGTAGGAAGATAGTCTTGAATTCAGATTTTGATCTCAGTGGGACTAACAGCTGAAATTCCAACAAGAAATTAGATGAACAGTCTTAACGGATAAAACATCCAAAAATTTCTTTTATACACCTACTCAAACTGATTCTCTTATAAGGTCAGCAAAAGTCCGTTCAAAGTATGTTCAGATTTGGCCAAAAGAGCAAGACACCTATTATTAATCTAGCTCCCCCTGAGACCTTGACTCCAACTCAAACTTAACCAAGACATACCTCAAAACACCTCAAAGAAAACAAAGTGATATCAATCAATACGAGTGAATCAGCAAACACTCATAATGAGGTTATTTTCAGCAACAGATAATGAGCATAGATAAGCATAAGAGCACATGACAGATTATTCAGAGATCAATTATTCAATCATGAAATCCTGTAAATGCCTAATTCTCTGCGCAAAGTGCTAAATTTTTCAGTATCCAGTGGCTTAGTGAAAATATCTGCAATTTGTGAGTTAGTGCCAACATGGATCAACTCAAAGGTCTTCCTAGCTACTTCATCTCGAATAAAATGATACCTGATTTCGATGTGTTTAGTTCGAGAATGAAGTACAGGATTCTTTGCAATGTTTATTGCACTAGTATTATCACAAAAGATGGAAGTGCAACCTAGCTCAACTGAGTAATCCAGAAGCTGGTGTTTTATCCATATAACCTGTGTGCCACAGCTCCCTGCTGCCACATACTCAGCTTCAGCAGTAGAAAGAGCCACAGAGTGTTGCTTCTTGGATCCCCAAGAGACTAGGCACCCTCCTAAAAATTCGCAGTGACCACTAGTACTTTTCCTATCCAATTTACATCCTGCATAATCTGCATCTGTATATGCAATGAGATCTAAACTACATGATGTAGGATACCAAAGACCTAGATCATGGGTAGCAGATAAGTATATAAAGATTCTTTTTACAGCTGCCAAATGCAATTCAGTAGGCCTAGACTGGTATCTGGCACACATCCCTACACTAAATTGAATGTCAGGCCTGGATGTTGTTAAGTAGAGGAGTGAACCGATCATACCTCTATATAATTTAGCATCCACCTCTTTACCTTTTTCGTCTGAATCCAGTGAGGAGTTGGTGCCCATGGGTGTTGAGATAGTCTTGAGGTTGGTCATTCCAAACCTTTTCAGCATCTCCAGAGTATACTTGGTTTGATTTATGAAACAACCATCCTCCATTTGTTTGACCTGCAGCCCAAGAAAATACTTTAGTTCGCCAACTAAACTCATTTCAAATTCATGAGACATATATTCAGAAAATTCTTTACACAATTTTGAATTGTTAGATCCGAAGATGATATCATCAACATATACCTGGACCACTATTAAATCCTTTCCGGGATTTTTGGTGAAGAGGGTTTGGTCAACCTTACCTCGAGTGTAGCCCTTGCTCAAGAGGAATTCAGAAAGTCTCTCATACCAGGCTCGGGGAGCCTGCTTTAATCCATAGAGGGCTTTATTCAACCTAAAAATCATGTTAGGCTGAACAGAGAAATTAAAACCTGGAGGTTATTCAACATATACTTCTTCCTTCAATACCCCATTTAAGAATGCGCTTTTGACATTCATCTGTTGCAGCCGAATGTTCCTATAGCATGCAAATGCAAGCAGAATTCGTATAGCTTCCATCCTAGCCACTGGGGCATAGGATTCATCAAAATCCACACCAAATTCCTGACTGTAGCCTTGAGCTACAAGTCTTACTTTGTTTCTAGAAATAGCTCTATTCTCATCAACTTTATTCTTGAAAACCCATTTAGTGCCAATGACATGAGTATTATCAGGTCTGGGAACTAGTTCCCATACAATATTTTTCTCAAATTGATTTAATTCCTCACACATGGCGGATACCCAAGAATCATGTTTTAAGGCTTCTTCCACAGATTTGGGTTCCACCTGAGATACCAATGCAGCTAAGTCCTGTTCTTGGACAATTCTAAAATGAGACCTAGTCCTAGGAGGATCATGCAAATTGTCTATGACATTTTCACTAGGGTGGTCTTTGTGAAATATTATCTCACCTGAGGGTTCACCTACCTCAGCTGCTCCTTCTTGCTGTGAGTTTTCTGGTTGAGCAGCTGGCTGCATTTCTTCTTCTTCAATTCTCTCCAAGAAATCTCCCTCATTAGATGGCTCCCTGTCATCATCCATCACTTTGTTAGAGAAATCATTTTCATCAAACACTACATGCGGTGTTTCTTCAACAGTTTGATCATCTTTATTGAAAACTCTGTAAGCCCTTGAGGTTTCTGAATATCCGAGAAAAATTCCAGGAGAGCTTCTAGCTTCAAATTTGTCCAAACCATTCTTACCATTATTGTGAATAAAACATTTGGAGCCAAAAACTTTAAAGTAAGAAATGTTTGGCTGCTTACCCTTGAGAAGTTCATAAGGAGTTTTCCTATGAGTAGGTCTTACCAAGGCTCGGTTTAGAATGTAGCATGCAGTATTCGCAGCTTCAGCCCAAAATCTCCTTGGAAGTCCACTCTCAATCAGCATAGTCCTGGCCATTTCAATTATTGACCTGTTTCTTCTCTCAACAATTCCGTTCTGCTCCGGTGTCCTGGGAGAAGAGAATTTGTGAGTCACTCCCTCTCCTGAGCAAAATTCAGAAAATGAAGAGTTCTCAAACTCTCCTCCATGGTCAGACTGAATTGTAATGATATTATGTTCACCTTGCAATTTGATTTTATTGAAAAGTTCTTCAAAGTGAACAAAGGCATCATTTTTATTTGCTAAACAAAACAACCAAGAAAATCTAGTGAAGTCATCAACTATGACTAATCCATATCTCTTACCTGACAAACTTTGTATGCGAGTAGGACCAAATAGATCCATGTGCAAGTGCTGCAGCAGTTTAGATGAAAGACTCTCAGTTCTCAACTTAAAAACTGCACGAGTCTGTTTACCTTGTGCACAAGCATCACATAGCTTGGACCCTAACTGAAATCTTATTCGGGGCAAACCTCTAACTAGGTTATGCTTAGACAGCTTATTCATTGTAGACAAACTAGCATGGCCTAGACGTCTATGCCAGTCAAAAGCAACCTGTTCAGAATTAGCAGACATACACAAGTGAGTTTCAGGATTATCATCCAGGTCTACGATGTATACATTGTTTACTCTATGACCTTTGAACATGATGTTATCAGAATTCAGCTCAAAGACAGTGCAGGAATTGTGGTCAAAGAGTACCTTGTGTCCTTTGTCGTAGAGTTGACTTATACTTACCAAGTTGTGCTGAAGTCCTTCTACAAGATACACATCTTCAATGGAGTTAGTAGAGGACTTACGAACTGTACCAATTCCAATTATTCTTCCTATGTTATTTCCACCGAATTTGACCAAGCCCCCAAACTTCATTTTCAGTTTGCTAAATTTGGATCGGTCTCCTGTCATGTGCCTGCTACAGCCGCTGTCAAGATACCACTTGTTATGCTCGGCTGCCAGGCTAACCTGCGAGAGTTCAGACAAAGTAATGTGGGACCCAATTCAAATTGGGTCCAAGGATAGTTTTCAATTTATCCAAATCACACTTAGGAACCCACATTTGTTTTACTATTCTTTTCAGTGATTTCATGTAGATTGATTCTTCCTTCTTGGCATTTCTCAGTGGGTGTTGAATGAGCCTATTCCTATTAAAATTATGATGTTTCTGAGCAGATAAATTGTTGTTTGGCCTCTTAGAGGAAACACGTGTGTGCTGAGCATAATTCATGTAACCATTTTTATTCAAATGAAAATTGTACTGAAGGTGATGCATGTTCGCATGCTTTCCTTGATAACTATCATGCTGAACTTTCTTAGCGAAACTGTTCACCTTTCTAGTGACATCAATACGAATGGTCATGTGAAAACCTTTGTTCCACAACTGTTGCATAGGAGCAGTTCTAGTCTCAGGGTTTCCTGACTTAGCTTGCTGACCAGTGGATTGACTGGATTTGCTGGTTGAAACCTTCAATGTAGAGACAGATTTGTAACTGGATGGGGTTTCCAGTTTTTCTTTGCCCTTGGTGGGGCAGAAGGTGACAGTTTTGAATTCAAAGGGTTTTTTACTTGTGGGATTGTATCCTAATCCCTCCCTGTTGAAGTTTACCCTCGACCCTAGAAGGGCATCCAGATTGTTTCTCCCCTCTGTAAATTTTTCTAGCATTTTTCCTTTGTCCTCAATCTCCTTCTGAAGTTCATTACATTGGTCCTGGAGTTCCTGATTAACTTTTCTAACCGCCTCATATTTTTCTACAATCAGTCTAAACTCCTTTTTACTTTCTTCAGTTTTACTCTTCAGCTCATTCATCCTAGCTAGATTTTCCTCTCTTTCCATTCTAAACTTCTCGATCTCACTTCTAGCCTGATCTAGCTCAATGGCCATCTCCTTGGTTTTCATGTTATCCGTAACAGCAATAGTGTTCCTCAGAAACAGAGTGAAACTTTCGTTTAAGCATTCTGTGCTCCTTGGTTAGAAAATTATATTTAGCTAACAGGTCGCCATAGGCGTCCTCCCAATCATCCAAAGTAAAATTCTCAAATAAGTTCGTTACCTCTTCCTCATGGTTGGCCATGAGGCAAGTCTTCTCTTCACCTTCACTGGACGAGGTGGCTTCTAGATCCTCCTCTTCGTCGCTCCATGTGCACAGCATGGCTTTCTTCTTCTTGTGCACCATCTTCTTCTGGTATCCGGGAGCCTTAGCTTGCAGCTCTGGACATTCACTTTTCATGTGACCAGGTTTCTGACAATGGTAGCATGTAACTTTCTTAACAAACCGGTTCTTCTCAAGTCTCGTTCAGGAGACTTCCTTGCAGCATTAAATCTCTTTCTCCTATAGAATTTCCCTTTAGTTCTCAAGAACTTTCTGAATTGCCTGGTGAGCATGGCCTGCTCGCCCTTGTCCAGGTCTGAGAATCTGTCAGAGTCTTCACTGCTACCACCACTGCTGCTGCTGCTGCTGCTCTTCTTAGTATGTCGTGAGACTTTCAGAGCAACATTCTTTTCCTTTCTGTCATGTCCATCATTCCCTTGTCTGAAGTTCATTTCGTGGGTCATGAGAGACCCAATCAGCTGGGTTACTGACATGGTGGATAAATCTCTAGATTCCTCTATGACGGTCACCTTAGTGTCCCAGATGGGAGTTAGGGACCTAAGGATCTTCCTGACAATGTCTTCTTGATGAATCTCCTTTCCAAATCCTCTCAGACTATTGATGATCACAGACAATCTAGCATACATTTCTGTGATCGACTCCTCTGGCTTCATCTTAAACAACTCATACTGAGTTGTAAGCATATTGATCTTGGTAGCTTTCACTTGCGATGTGCCCTCATAAATTAACTGCAATTCATCCCACATTTTCTTTGCAGTCTTGCACGCTGAAATCCTCAAGTACTCTTCCGGGTGGACGGCGCACTGTATGATGCTAAGAGCTGTCCAATTCAGTGCGAAAAGTTTAACCTGTTCCTCTGTCCACATGTCTTCGTTCGGTGGAAGTTGGTACGGACCATCTGTAATTACTCTCTAGAGCTTGTGGCTTTGGGCCCTGATAAAGACTTCCATCCTGTTCTTCCAAAAGAAATAGTTATTACCATCGAAGAAAGGGGGACGGGTGATTGACTGCCCTTCAGCAATGTAGCTGCGAGGACCAGCGGATCCGTTTCCCTGGCCGTTGGACCACATATTGGGAAATACCTGCTCTGATACCAAGTGATACGAGAAAAATAAAGTGATCTAGAAGGGGAGGGGATGAATAGATCACTGTTTTCAACCGATTAAAAATTACTGAAGAATGATTCACTGAAAACAAGCAATCTCAGAGTTGAACCCACAAAAACCGCAGTGCGGACAATAGCTCGAGTGGATAGAAGGCACACCACAAAAACACCACAGACAATCACATGAGTACTCAGAGGTTTTTAAGGTGGTTCGGTCAGACCTCCAATCTGCCTACGTCCACCCCTCACTTCAAATCGAAGTGAGGCTTCCACTAGCACCTGCTAGCAAAGCAGACTCAGTCTGCGACAACGGCTGATTCACAGCTTCACCAGGGGAACACCCTCCCCTCTTCCTCCACACCAGGAGGGAACCCTAAGGACGCCAAGTCCCTAGAAACCAGGAAACAATTTCCTCTTCCTCCAACCGGAGGGAACACTAGTGATCTGCAGTCACTAGAACCAGAGACCAAGGTCTCTCTTCCTCTGAATCCCAGAGGGAACACCTCTTCTACGAGAGGGAACAATACTGCAACCTCTGTTGCAAGTAAACCAGAGAGAACACGTCTCTCTCTTCCCCTGAACACCAGGAGGTAACACAGAGAACTTTCAATCAAGAAAGAAAAACAGATAAAAATGAAAACAAGAAAGAAGGAATCCAAAACTCTGAAATTGGAAACAATGTAGCTCAAACTGAGTAGCAGACTTAGGATTTGATCCGTAAGTCAATACCCATCTTCTGATCACTCTTCTGCTCTCTCTTCTCTCTCAACTGGAACACTCTAGTTTCTCAGGGAGGCTCTTTCTCTTCTGCTCTCACTCAAATTTCTTTACTGTAACCTCGGAGCGCCTCGCTTTTCGTAGATGATGAGGCAGTGCTATTATAAGCGATCAGGAGGGTGCATGCAAGGCGTGTGCTTCCCGCGCTCGATCCAGAACCTTCTTGCCACGTGCCCTTATTGCATTGGTTCCTTTAGTATCGGATCACGTGCAGCCCAGACACCGGTGAATGTTCTTCCTCGGACCACCTTCTTCTTTTTGTTTTTCTTTTTCTCCTGCAAAGAAATTAAGAACATTAAAACTCAGGGCTACAAAAACTAAAACTGCATGAGGTATGTGATAGCAATACGAGATGCAGTATACTAAGAATGACACGAGATACACAAGATAACTACAGCATGAAATAAAGAGAGAATGACACGAGATACACAAGATAACTACAGCACGAAATAAAGAGAGAATGACACGAGGTCAGATGAAAAACAGCACGAGGTAAAAAGTAAATAACACGGAGTAAAACAGTAGTAAAACACGTGATCAGAGGAAACCTGGACGAAGATAGAAAGAAGCAACACGAAGACATAAAAGCAACACTAAGACACAAACACAGAAATAACATGAAGACTCAAACACAAAAATAACACGAAGACACAAGCAAATGAAGACACAAACACAGAAACAACACGAAGACATAAACAAAACGACTCGAATACAAAATTGCTCGAACTTACGAACAACTCGAAGACGAGGACGACACGAAACAACACGGACTGAAACCAACTCGAAGATGAACACAGAAACCGACACGAAGTGTGGTCACAAGGCAAGAAAGACACTACCAATCGTACAACCTTCATATGATATCAGGCGATGTGTAGACTTTGCATTCAACTGGATGTATAGACTTAGAACGGTCTTCAAGGCAACAATGTACAGACTTTGAAATAAAGAGTGTACAGACTGAGAGTTCAAGTCCACGATGTATAGACTTTGCCCAAGGAATCGAATGTGTAGACTTTGGCTTGGAACGAAAGTAAAGATGAGGCTGTATAGACTTGGCCAGAACAAGACACGAAGACATAGGGGTGACACAGATGGAGTGACACGAGGTGGCACAGAAAGCAGCACGAGGTGCTGCAGTGTTCAGCACGCGATGGAACAAAGAACGACACGAAGACAGCCAACAAACATAGTTGGAACAACACGACATACAAAAGGACAACACGAAGTGTAGTGAACACAAACAACACGAAGTATGAAAGGGACAGTACGGACATGCAAGGTATTATCTCATAGCAGTTTTTCCTGTTAATCATGGAAAGTTCGAATGCATAACATTTCGCAAGATATCTGATTAAAATGACAATATTTAACATAGTGATGTTCATCATCAAAACACTAGGAAAGACACAAAAATCCAACATAGGGTCCCTATTTTGTGTGATCTTCGGATCTCGCTAAAAACACACAAAAAATCATCAAAATTAAAACATAAAAAAAGGCGTAAAGGCATCCACTTGTTTGATAATCTCTGCTACTTGCTTGCTAGTGTATGTTTTTACGTTCTAGAAAAACTGTGAGCATGGCTCACGAGTCTTTTGAGGAGAACCACCCTAGTCATGGTTTGTCAGCCGACCCGCGAGTCTATGCTATGGACTCGGGTCCTTCTCATGAGCCCTCGCATGAGGTGCAGGTTATTACCAGGGACACATCCCCACCACAGGATATCTCTTCCTTACTGGGCATCCACGCCAACACGGAGCTTACCTCTGAACAGCTCCGGGCCTTCTAGGCCATTCTGAAGGGGAAATCTGTTTCCCCCACACCCCAGGAATCAACTCCGGCCATCGCACCTCTCCAAGAGTCCATGCAGGCCATTCCATCTCCTTCATTGGCGCAAGCCATCCAGTCTCCCTCGCTTCAAGGACAAGCGAGCCAACAACCACCCTCATTCCAGTTCCCGTCACAATCTTAAACTCCCGTTGTTCCCCACATACCGCTTCAGCCAGGGCCAACTGTCGGCGGTCCGATAGCTCCCTCTCATTCGGGGTTCCCCCCTCAAGTCTCCGGGAGACAGTTTCTCCCCCAGTGGCAAGTGCCACCTTCACCTCCAGAGGAGCTCACCCAATCGCTCCTCAATAGGTTCAATCGCATGGACGAGCAGTTTCAAAATCTGAGAAGAATGGTGGACGTGAAAGCCACCCCGGAGGTTGCTTTGCCAATCCTTCCCGTCATTCATCTTCCTCCCTTCGAAATGCCCACGTACCGCAGATACAATGGTACCGGCAACCCCTTCATTCACCTCAAGGATTTCATGTATGAGTCCTCCTATTGGAAAAATGATCAGAGGTCCCTGGCATACCTATTTCAGAGATCATTGGATGGTCCCGCGCTAGAGTCGTTCTATTCTTTGGAGCCCCGAGAGGCCGAGAATTTTGAAATAGTCCAGAGAAGGTTTTTGCAGAAACATAGGGATAGGGTCGGTCCCTCACTCTCCATTACCGACCTAGTGGCCGAAAAGATGAAGCCCGACGAGGATTTTATCCGCTATGCTGATAGATGGAGGTCTCTGGCGGAATGAATAAGGGATACCCTCTCGGAGCCCGAACAAGTGAAGATGATTGTGTCTAATGCAACCCCACAGTTCAGACACGTCCTGGCCATGAATAAACTTACTACAATGGAGGAACTCTATGAAAGGGCCCGGTACATCCAAACCCAGTTAAGAGACTCCCCCATTATGAACATGTTTGAGTCGCCGAAGCCCAAAGTGGTCAGAAAGACAGGCGCTGGTGTCCCGGGCGGAGCCACAGAAGGGGTCGTGATAAATGAGCAAGTGGGTGCGGTCAACAATGCCAACAATGCAGTCAACCCAAGGCCTCCACAAATGCCCTGACTTCCCCTCCAGCCAGGTCCTTTCCCTCTTCATCCTCCACCCCAAAATAATCCACCCCAGGATAATATGCCTCTATTACTTCAACCCTAGCAACAACAACCACAACCTCAGCAACAACAACCACCACTTCAGTACAACCAAGTTCCACCCCCAGGGAATTATGGTCCCCAACAGCAACAAAGGAGGCCGGTCGGTCCCAAGAGAGCCTACTATCCACCGTTGCCAGAAACTCTGGCGGATATTTTCAACGCCCTCATGGCCTCAAACATACTTGTGCTACCCAGGGAAAGGCCCGTGTGGCCCCCGAATGTTGATACCTCCAAATACTGTCGTCTACCACAGGCAGCCAGGACACACAGTAGATTACTACTTCCATTTCAAAGATTACATCCATGATATGAATGATGAACATCAAATAGATTGGGATGAAATGAGACGATACGTTGCCGCTCTCAAGGCTAGGAGACCTCCTCATAGGCCACAGCAGCAGTTACAACAGCAGCAGTTACCACAACAGCAGTTACAACAGCAGCAGCAGCAACAACCACAACAACAACAACAGCCTCAACATGCCCCACAACAACAGCCCAACATGGGCATAATCCAGAATCCATTACCGGAGCACCAACAGCCCAATCATCAGGTTAACCCCATCTCCTCCTTCCCGGAAGTCGAGAGAGAGCAGGTGTGGCACCCGTAAAGTACCTCCATTCTTTCTACCGCCAATCCTATCATCACGCAACACCCTTGCCTTGCCCGGGTAGCACCTCTCTCTCATCAACCCGCGTCAGTATCGCCTTCACCATTTCCACTACCATTACGCCCTCTCATCCGCACCCCGATCTCCTATCAACCGACACTCTCCACTACGCCTTCACACCCTCTCATCTTCTCTCACTCCCCCACTTTACCATCCACCTCTACCACATTTACCCCTACGCCTTCAAAATCCCTTATCATTCGTCAACCATACATAACCCCGTCTTTCTCCACCATATCACCACTAATGCCTTCAAAACCACTCATTACCCATCACCCACCTCAAAATCATTGCCCGCTTCAAGCCCTACCCACTTCTACTTCGTCTCCACCTCCACCTTCCAGACCCCTTATCATTCATAATCCGTGTGATATCCCCTCTACCTCCACCATGCCTCCACCTAACAAACCCCTCATCAGAATCCCTGCTCCCGTCATCACCCCTGCTTCATCAACCATTCCTCCACCACTCCCCCTCAAATCCCTATTAAAACCCACTGCTACCCCCACAGAGGTACAAAAGCCGTAGGCAATGGTGCTCCGGAGTGGAAGGATTTTCCACAGGGTTTTTCCCCTACAACAGTCAGAATCTGAGCAATCTCAGCCAGAGAAGGATGATGGAGAACAACCAGAAAGAGCTATCCCTGGAACACTGTATGATCTATTGAAAAACTTGGACAAGACGCCTGCTCAGATCTCCATCCTGGAGCTACTTCAAAGATCCACATCCCACCAGGCGGCCTTGATGGAATATCTTCAAAAGGTCATGGTTAATGAAGACCTCCCCGTGGAGAAGATTTCGACCGTCCTGACCCCAACAGATACACAACCAACCATCATGTTCCACAACTACGAGCTCGCTCCCAAGGAAGCTCTGAAATATGCATTATGCATTTCAATAAAAATTAATGGGGTATCCATAAACCCGTGTCTTGTGGACACGGGTGCGTCCATAAATGTGATCTCCATGGACACCCTTCAGTTGTGTGGGGTCAACGAGGAACAAATAAGACCTTCCTCGATCACGGTCATGGCTTATGAAAATAGCAAAAGGCCACCGCAGGGGATGATTATTCTGAAGGCAGAACTAGGCCCTATGTCAGTTCTCACGGAATTCCATGTCCTCGACATAGACCCCACATTCAAGGCTATACTGGGTCACCCCTACATTGAAGCCATGGACGTTGTGCCTTCCACCAACCATCAGTGCCTGAAGTTTCCTTACAATGGGAGGATTTTTAAAGTGGTTAGCACACCTGTCCTTCACACAGTGGATGCTATCAACACCTCTCTGCCCTCTGTTTGGCCATCTCATCGGCCCATATTGTCATTGCTGGACGTGCGTGATCTATCTCACATTTCACTAGCACCAAAGGAGCCGGTCAGGGCAACCGCAACATCATATCTCCCTTTTCAATCCAAAGGTTGGGAGATTATGAGGAACATCAGTGATGGGAATCGACGCCGAGCATTAACTTTTATTTTTATATTTGAGTCCTTTTATTTACTTTTATATCCTTGGGAAAGTATATGTACAATTGTAAGGCTTTGTAAGCCAATGTGTCATTCCATAGGATTGTGTGGGTTTTTGTGCAAATGTGTAGTAGGTCCAGTTAGGGGGGCCTCTCCCCTTCCCCATTGGTCCACCTCATCCATGTGGGGCTGGTCAACTATCCTAGGTGGCCATCTAGAAGGTTTGAATACTAATTGACCACATGGGAGACAAAGGGGTTAAAATTTCAAAGGTTGGCCACCTACCTTACCTACCTAGTCAAAGTAGTGCTCCATTCATATGTAATTTATTTTTTTTGAGTTTTGACCACATGGGGGAAGAAAATGACTTATTTCTCACGAAATTCCCAGCCCCCCACCCCTTGCCATTTTCTATATAAGCCTATGTATAGTGTCATTAGAGATTAACGAAGAAATTACGTGAAAATTGCTTGAAGCAAGAAGGGTGTGCCCTCTCTCCCTCTCTTCCCCTGTTATTCTTCCATCCCCAACCCCAGATCTAGAGTGTATTCTATCTTCTTTCATCTCCTCTCAACCTCCGGTGATCCTCTGTGCCGCCGCCGCCGCCGTTCGTGCCGCCATCGAGCCGCCTCTGCAGTTCTATCTTCATCCAACCATAGAAGCTTCAATGAATTTTCTGTGTTAGCCACGAGTATGGATTGATCTGAATTTTTTATGGTATGTTCAGCCCTTGCATCCCAAGATCCACCTAAATTTTCACGCCAAAATTCCATCTTTTAGTATTTTTACATTTTCGTCCAACCTGTCATCCCAGATCTGCCAGGTTTCTATCTACAGTGATAGAACCTCTGAGTTCTCCCCCTACGACCATCTTTTTGATTTATCCAAACCCTCCCACTTTTACTGGGAGTTCTGTCCATCCCCCTCTACCTCCAAAAATTTTCTTAATTTTTTATCAGCCTTCTAGCTATTTTTACAAATTCGTGTTCTTCCTCTGATACAGTGTTTTTAGTCAGATCCCAGATCCGACCACACTCCATATCAAAAATCATAACTAATCACCACCACCTCCAAATCCAAATCCCAAAATAGTCCTGGTTTCCTTGTTCAATTTCCTACAACCTTGATGAAGAACACATCTTCAAATTCGGACATCTACTTCACGGTCAAAGGTAATCAACAGGGACGTTCTCTGCAGATCTGAGTCTTCGGTTACTGTACAATAGTAGCAAATAAAATTAGCCAACATAAAGTATAAATATGGTGAATTTTTCTGAAGGCCACTAGATTGTAGTACTTCGAAGCAGCTTTCCAACGGCTCTGATCTCGTCGCATTCAGACACCGGTGCTGATCGCAGGGTTTCGCGCGCTGAAATACAGAACCGGCAGATTTCCGATCGGTTTTTCCGACCGATGTCGAACGGAGCCGCCCGGCCTCCGACCGGCGAACCAGCGTGCCGCCAGCCCGGGGAGCGCTTCTCCAAGTGTCTCCACTACAGCGGTACCACCGGGTCCCACACGGCCCCTCCGGACAGCACGTGGGCCCCACGGTCGTGAACACGCGTGTAGCCGAATCAACACACGAAGCTGCCCGTCAACCCGAATTCGGTCCTCCCGGGCCCATTTGTATAGCCCTTTACCTCCCTGCGTGGAGTGGGCATGTTCCCATTGCTGTAATTATTGTGTGTTAAGTTTCCCGGGAGTACGAGTTTTCGGCCGGGTCCGTCTTCCCCACGCCGAGCGCGTGGAGGTATCGTTCTCGCTCCCTACACTCGGCATTTGCTTATTTTCATATATACTTGTTTATGCCGCTGCTAGAGAGCATGCTTTAGGTCCGTTAGCTCGCTATATTATCATTCACCGCTGCTGCGAGAGAGTGCGAGACCGTCCCGTGACCCGATCTGGGCACACGAGAGAGCCGATCACCCTAGCTCATTGCCGGTTTCTCAACTGCGCACGTCCAACGCTTCCCTCGTTAAGGGACAGTCACGAGCTTGTCGTGTCCGTGGTCTCGTCCCGCATCAATTTGGTATCAGAGCGAGTTTGAGTCTAGGGTGTCCAAAACAAAAAAAAAGAGTGTCATTTAAGTCATTGTCTAAGTCAGTCTATGTTGCATTTGCATCCCTTTACTCGGTATCTCAAAAGGTGTTGTCCAAACGTTAGGCTATGCCTATCGGGAAGGCCGCACACTTGCGCGAGTGATCTTCAGATCGCTTATCTCCGCCATGTACCGAGTCTTGGTTTACGTCTAGGGTCCTTAGTGTGCATGCATTCCAAACTTGCATAGTCGAGTCACATTCTAACTTGCATCGCATTTTAAGTCATGTCTAGGCGCTTGCATTAGTTTGCTTATAAAAGAAAAAAAAAATGGCCTTGCATATCCAATCCTAGGGGACCCAACCCATCTTGGCCACCATGGCCACGCCCCGAGTCCATAGTGGTGATGAAGTGGCCGGAATGTTCCGAGCCATTATGGGAGCATTTAAGGGGTTGAATACGAGCCTAGATCGGGTTAGTATTAACCTAGATCGATTTTCCACCGGGGTAGATCGGATGTTCTTGGAGCCACCCCACGGGCCCCTTCTCCACGAGGTGGACACCTCCACGAGGGCTCCATTGCCACCCCCTCCAACCCGTGCCCCCTTCGAGGAGTTCGATAAACTGATTTCGGATTGGTTGGAAAGGACACGTGCTCCTTCACCACCCGTGGATGCTCCATTGCTATCCACTTCCGATCTTCCTCCAGAGCCATCAAACTTGGGGTCACCCCATCCCGAGCCTCCCGTGTTTCTAACGGGTACGCTATATATAGCCGAGCCACTTCTTAGATGGCTCAAGAAAGGCTCAGTCCCACATTCCTTTCCATCCATGGACCCCACCTTACCTTTAGTGCCGGTCAACTCATTTCATACCACATTTCGATCTAGTCACCATGTTGATACGTTGGACGATCTTATCATGGGATTAGATTCACAATGGAAGTTGACGCACCTACTGGCCCGAGGCTTTGACCAACCCGCTAGTCTTAGCTTCACCCATCCGGTCTTAGGGTCCATTACCTCCGAGTGCACCGTGGGTTGTGTCACCACGGAGGTCCTCTTACTCCACCCCTTACCGGACGAGCCCGAATTCATACCCTTTTGTCCGAGGGAGGAATCATACTTCTTGCCTACGATCCCCGTCTCACCCGTTACAATTCAAGAAGGTGACTACCCACATCTTCAAACCTTCTACATGTGGGACCGTGACTTGTGGGAACCCACCACAAGGGTCATACCTTCTTTGACCCTTTTGACCCCTTCACTATTAGGCTTCCCGAGTTACCACCCGTACTCCCCTTCTTCAAGGAAGCCCACTTTTATGCCCCTTCCCCTCGGGATGGTCCATCTACATCCACCAATCCCGACCCACCTACACCCGGCCCTTCTAAACCACCCGAGTCACCCACATTCAAAAGACCATCCACGCATAACCACACCCGACGTATAGGTGTTCCCCATGCCATCCATTCCCAGTTGCCCAACATGCATGCATGGCACATATTCGGGTGTCCTGGTCCGCCGTCACCCATGTCCGGGTCAGACTAACATTAGGTGTGTCTAGGGTCATAGGTGAGTCCGTGTGTTTTTATCTGTGTGGTTTGCATACGGGTGTGTAGTTTGTTTGTCTGCATGTGTCTTGTGCAAGCTCGTCGATGTCAGTCCCTTATGAGGGTGAAGCGAGTCGACTCACTCGATGAGTATGGCATCGGTTCTATATCTATACCCGGATCTAGTCACCTACAGAGACTCAGCGGTGATTCCTAGTGAGTCTTCGAGCTGCTTCCTTCCCTTTTGAGAGTGCCCCACCCGGAGTGTCCACCTTTAGCCCATAGCAATTCGCGCATATCGAGTATATATGGAATGAGCAGGTGACGATCACTTGGAGTGAGACATACCCGCGTTACTTGGCACGGTGACGGATCCGCCGGAGTACTCGAGCATCCATACCCCTACTCGACGGGGTCGAGTTCCTCCCACCCGGGGAGAGTTGATGGGAATCGATGCCGAGCATTAACTTTTATTTTTATATTTGAGTCCTTTTATTTACTTTTATATCCTTGGGAAAGTATATGTACAATTGTAAGGCTTTGTAAGCCAATGTGTCATTCCCTAGGATTGTGTGGGTTTTTGTGCAAATGTGTAGTAGGTCCAGTTAGGGGGGCCCCTCCCCTTCCCCATTGGTCCACCTCATCCATGTGGGGCTGGTCAACCATCCTAGGTGGCCATCTAGAAGGTTTGAATGCTAATTGACCACATGGGAGACAAAGGGGTTAAAATTTCAAAGGTTGGCCACCTACCTTACCTACATAGTCAAAGGAGTGCTCCATTCATATGTAATTTATTTTTTTTGAGTTTTGACCACATGGGGGAAGAAAATGACTTATTTCCTACGAAATTCCCAGCCCCCCACCCCTTGCCATTTTCTATATAAGCCTATGTATAGTGTCATTAGAGATTAACGAAGAAATTATGTGAAAATTGCTTGAAGCAAGAAGGGTGTGCCCTCTCTCCCTCTCTTCCCCTGCTATTCTTCCATCTCCAACCCTAGATCTAGAGTGTATTCTATCTTCTTTCATCTCCTCTCAACCTCCGGTGATCGTCTGTGCCGCCGCCGCCGCCGTTCGTGCCGCCATCGAGCCGCCTCTGCAGTTCTGTCTTCATCCGACCACTGAAGCTTCAACGAATTGTCTGTCTCAGCCACGAGCATGGATTGATCTGAATTTTATATGGTGTGTTCAGCCCTTGCATCCCAAGATCCACCTAAATTTTCACGCCAAAACTCCATCTTTTAGTATTTTTACATTTTCGTCCAACCTATCATCCCAGATCTGCCAGGTTTCTATCTACAGTGATAGAACCTCTGAGTTCTCCCCCTCCGACCATCTTTTTGATTTATCCAAGCCCTTCCAATTTTACTGGGAGTTCTGTCCATCCCCTTCTACCTCCACAAACTTTCTTAATTTTTTATCAGCTATCTAGCTATTTTTAGAAATTCATGTTCTTCCTCTGATACAGTGTTTTTAGTCAGATCCCAGATCCGACCACCCTCCACTTCAAAAATCAGAACTAATCACCACAACCTCCAAACCCAAATAAAAAAATAGTCCTGGTTTCCTTGTTCAATTTCCTACAACCTGGATGAAGAACACATCTTCAAATTCGGACATCTACTTCACGGTCAAAGGTAATCAACAGGGAAGTTCTCTGCAGATCTGAGTCTTCGGTTATTGTATAACAGCAGCAAATAAAATTCGCCAACATAAAGTAAAAATCTGGTGAATTTTTCTGAAGGCCACTAGATTGTAGTACTTCGAAGCAGCTTTCCAACGGCTCTGATCTCGTCGCATTCCGACACCGGTGCTGATCGCAGCGTCCGTTCTCGCCGGAGCGCGCGCTGAAATACAGAACCGGCAGATTTCCGATCGGTTTTTCCGACCGGTGTCGAACGGAGCCGCCCGGCCTCCGACCGGCGAACCAGCGTGCCGCCAGCCCGGGGAGCGCTTCTCCAAGTGTCTCCACTACAGCGGTACCACCGGGTCCCACACGGCCCCTCCAGACAGCACGTGGGCCCCACGGTCGTGAACACGCGTGTAGCCGAATCAACACACGAAGCTGCCCGTCAACCCGAATTCGGTCCTCCCGGGCCCATTTGTATAGCCCTTTACCTCCCTGCGTGGAGTGGGCATGTTCCCATTGCTGTAATTATTGTGTGTTAAGTTTCCCGGGAGTACGAGTTTTCGGCCGGGTTCCTCTTACCCACGCCGAGCGCGTGGAGGTATCGTTCTCGCTCCCTACACTCGGCATTTGCTTATTTTCATATATACTTGTTTATGCCGCTGCTAGAGAGCATGCTTTAGGTCCATTAGCTCGCTATATTATCATTCACCGCTGCTGCGAGAGAGTGCGAGACCGTCCCGTGACCCGATCCGGGCACACGAGAGAGCCGATCACCCTAGCTCATTGCCGGTTTCTCAACCGCGCACGTCCAACGCTTCCCTCGTTAAGGGACAGTCACGAGCTTGTCGTGTCCGTGGTCTCGTCCCGCATCAATCAGCTACCAACAGGGTAAAGGTCTGGGCGCACAGTTACAGGGTAGGCTCAAACCGCCAAAGGAAATTAGGCTGAACCGCAGGTTTGACCTAGGCTTCAAAGGACCGTTCAAGGCGGATTGGAAGCCCCTCACATGGACTCTATCAAACCACTTCAACAGAGGGCCCGTTGTTCAGATGGGAGATTACCCACGAGAAGCATATGGGGGATCACATGCTGTATATTTGGCTGAAAAATATCCGAGGATCACAAAAAGAGGCAAGATCAAAGATCTAGAATGCGAGTGGAACAAATGGTTCGACATACGGGACATTTTCGTTGCACTGGAAAGGATGTTCTCGTCTCCGTAGCTTGAAGGACCACCATTGATCTCCGGAATACCAGAGAATATTACCACTCTTGCCAAGGTTCCAAACTATCCTCGTCCTCGCCAGAAGGACCCTGTCATCGACGGATCTTCATCCGTCCTTAACATTTCCGTCGACGGCTCATTAGCCGTCATCTTCTCCATCCACTCGTCTCAACCTTTGCTGATATTTTCTTCCTGGGCCAGACAGTTGTCTGATGATCTTCCCAGGTCCCCTTCTTTGCTTACATACCTACGTGGGCTTTTCAACCTGCGCCAGGTCTTCAACCATGATCTGCTCTATGAGCCTCGCAATCCTCTAGCCATAACCACTTTTCTCTCTCCTCCGATCTCTTTTAACTGTTTTGTCATCAAAAATGAAAACGAAAAAAAAATGTCAATTTTCAAACTCCTCAACAACACATCTTCGTTGAGGAAACCTTCTACATCTCCCACGGGTGCGTCCTGCCCTGCGGACCACCCGTCCAAGGTCCGATGAGCAACCTTTTCTACCCCTCCTCTGAGGGGTCTTCTCCTGTACATTCTACACCATCCTCTTCGTCTTCCTCTTCTTCTGTAAATATTGTCAGTCAATCTAGGAATGATAGGTCAAGGGTAGTACCTAGGAAGAAATCCAAGGGTAGGAAGATCCCTCATCGATTCCTTCTGGATTTAGCCACCAGGTGTCAAGCCCTCCTTGCCATCCCCCAGTTGTTAGAAAATCCCATCCGGCTACCGGAAATAGAATGTGAGGGCGACAGTGCATTTGATAAAGGGTACGGAGTCTACGAGATCACGGATGAAGAATACCCTACCGAAGATGAGGGTGAGGAATATGAGGACGCGGCTGGCGCATATGCTAGTGGAATGAGGAGATTCAAAGAGCCATCAACCGCCGTAGAAGAATCCACCAAAGAAGTCAACTTGGGAACTGAGGAAGACCCTAGGATCATCCTCATAAGTGACAACCTACCACCCTCTGAAGAAGAGGCATTAATTGAGGTTCTCAAGGAATATAAGGACAGGTTTGCATGGAGCTACGAGGATATGCCGGGTCTGGATCCAACCCTGGTCGAACACCGTTTAACCTTAAAACCAGGGTTCGTCTCGGTAAAACAAAAGTTAAGGCGTTTCCACCCTCAAATGGCTTTGAAAATGAAAGAAGAGGTCGATAAGCTCCATAAATCCAGGTTCATTAGAGTCGTTCTTTATCCTCAATGGGTGGCGAACATTGTCCCGGTCATGAAGAAAGATGGGAAAGTCAGGATTTGTATCGACTTCTGGGACCTTAACCGCGCGTGTCCAAAAGACGATTTTCCCTTACCTCACATTGATGTGTTGATTGATAACACGGCAGGCTACGAAACCCTCTCATTCATGGATGGATTTTCAGGATACAATCAAATTCGTTTGGCAGAAGAGGATCAGGAAAAGACGTCATTCACTACCCCTTGAGGAATATATTGTTACGTGGTCATGCCGTTCGGATTAAAGAATGCTGGAGCTACTTACCAAAGAGCTATGATGGCCATATTTCATGACATGATGCACATATACCTGGAAGTGTATGTGGATGACTTGTTGGTGAAATCAATGACCAGGATGGAACATCCAGAAGTTTTGGCTAAGGTCTTGCAGAGGTCAAGGGAGTTCCAATTGAAAATGAACCCGAAGAAGTGTGTGTTTGGTGTGTCGTCGGGTAAATTGCTGGTTTCATTGTGAGTAAAAGAGGGATCGAGATAGATCCCGATAAAGCCAAGGCTATCAGGGATATGCCGCCTCCCAAGAATTTGAGGGAAGTCCGAGGTTTAATCGGGGAGGTTACAGTTTATTCATCGGTTTGTGTCCCAACATTCACAAAGGTGTAGACCTCTCTACGAGTTGACCAAGCCAGGAGTAGAATTCCACTGGAATTCTAAATGTCAGAAAGCTTTTGAAGGGTTGAAGGAATATCTGGCTAGTCCACCCGTTCTCATTCCACCCAAACCAGAAAAACCTCTGATCCTTTACGTCTCAGTCTTGGATGACTCTGTGGGAGCCGTCCTCGCACAAGCTGATGAAGAAGGCAAGGAACGGGTAACCTATTACTTGTCCAAACTTCTCAATCCCTGTGAACAGAAGTACACCGTCATGGAGAAAACCTGTGCTGCCCTCGTTTGGGTAGTGCAGAAATTGAAGCACTACTTCTTGGCTCATGAGGTCCACTTGATTGCTCGAATGAATCCTATCAAATTCCTTCTGGAGAAATCCGTCCTTACGGATAGGCTAGCACGTTGGCAAAGTTTTCTCTCTCAGTTCAACATCACCTACATCCAGCAAAAGGTGATTAAAGACTATGCCATAGCCGAGCATCTCGCTCACCATCCTCTTCCCAAGTTCGATCCCGTCCAATCAGAGTTTCCAGATGAGGAACTAATGTCCGTCAACCAATCAGATGAGCCAATGTGGACGCTATATTTTGATGGAGCTCTGAATTCTCAAGGGAGAGGAATCGGCGTCGCCCTCCTGTCGCCTGAAGGCCTCACATTCCCATTGACATACCAGCTCAAATTTCTAGTTACCAACAATATAGCCGAATATGAAGCTCTTCTAGCTGGCCTAGAACTCGCTCATTCTTTTCGTATCACTGAGTTGTGAGTCGTAGGTGATAGTCAACTCATCCTTCGCCAGGTGCTCACTAAATATCGCACTAGCGATCCCAAACTCAAGCCATACCAAGAACTCACTGCTGCCTTTGCCAAACTGTTCACCAAACTAATCTTTATTCATGTTCCTCGTCATAAGAATATTCTCGCCGATGCCCTCGCCTCGTTGGCATCATCCATAAGGTTCCCTCTAGGAAGATGGTTTGAGTCCATTTCCATCTACAAACTTCACGCCCCTACAATCGATGATGCTTCCTACGTAAATATCAAAGACAGGATAGCAAGGAAGATCCTGCAGGAAGATATCCTTGAGAAGAGGGAAATCATGTTGACAGAGGTCGAAGAAGAACTGGCTGATGAAGAGAAACCATGGTTCTATGAAATCGTCAAGTACTGCCAAGATCAGTCTTATCCTAAAGGGGCCACCACAGAGGACAAGAAAGCCATAAGAAGGGTGGCTCAGAAATACACATTGGTTGGAGGTCTACTCTATAGGAGGAGCCTTACTGGTATTCTGTTAAGATGTCTTGGTGACGATGAGATTTGGAAATGTGTAGAGGAGACGCACTCGGGTGTGTGCGGTGGCCACGTGAATAGTCAGATGCTCGCCAAGAAGATCATTCGCCAAGGCTTTTATTGGCCCACTATGGAAGAGGATTGTGCTGTCTATGTCCGTAGGTGTGTCAAGTGTCAACTTCACGCCGATAAAATCCATTCACCATCTTCCTCACTTCATCCAATATCCTCCCCGTGGCCTTTCTCCATGTGGGCATTCGACATCATTGGTCCCCTAGGTGATCCCAATTCCCTCACCAAGCAGAAATCTTTCATCCTTACTGCGACGGAATACTTCACCAAATGGGCCGAAGCCGAAGCTTACGCGGAAATCAAGGCGTCAACAGTCTGCAAGTTCATCATGAAGAACATCCTCGCCAGATTCGACGTCCCAAGCACAATCGTCACCGACAATGGGCCACAGTTCATTTCTCAGGACCTATACGACCTCTACAAAAGGTACACAATTGCATTGCATCATTCATCGCCTTATTACCCACAAGGTAACGGCCAAGCGAAGGCCACCAATAAAACATTGCTCAAAATCATCAAAAAAACTTACGAGTCTAGTAAGTTTTCAGACTGGCCAGTAAAACTTATCGAAGCCCTATGGGCCTATCGCACTTCAATCCGTACCCCCACCGGGCAGACTCCATTTGCCCTTACTTATGGTATGGAAGCGGTAGTCCCGTACGAGACTCTGATCTCTTCTCTCAGGGTACAATTGGACGAGGAATTTCCCCTCGATGATCATCGTAATTCACTCCTCGCCTAGTTGGAACTCTTGGATGAGAAGCGGCTGGCCGCTACCGAACACGCGTGTATCAAAATAAACTCGCTCGCTTTTACCAAAAGAAAGTCGTTGAGAGAAAATTCAAAGTCGGTGAGATGGTCGTAAAAAGAATTTTTATCAAACCTGGAGGTCCGCGTTCTAAGCTCCAACCTAATTGGGAAGGACCATTTGTAATTCAAGCCGTGTACCCTGGCGACGCCTACAAGCTAGTCAACGCCGAAGGGACCGAGTTATCCCACCCTTGGAATGGGCTTTATCTTAAGAAATACTACCCTTAGCTTAATCTCAAAACACAAAAAAAGATGAAAAGATAGAAAACATCAAAAATAAAAAATATTGAAAACCACTAAAAATATGGAAAATTCAAATTGCCAATGCATGGTGGTCACCATGTAGTCAAGTCACTGCATCTAACCTTCATGTTAGGATAGGGCCCATTAAGGCTTGGTAGGCACCGGGTCTTGGTTTGCCAGAACCGTGGAGATCCCTGTTCGGCCACGTCGGCCTATGCTCGCTCGAAGGAAGCTAACATGTGCTCACTTATGTATTTTATTCAAAAAAAAAGTCGGTAGCATCACCTACGGTGGGGCCCCACCCAGAAGATCTCCGGAAGCTGTAATCTTTATTCTTTTCTCTTCGACCAAATGAGACAGTCGGCGCCCTTAAAACGCTGAGCATGAGAAACCGAAACTCAAACCCCAAGGGCAAGAGTAGGATCCATTTCCTCGAGCATCGATCAGAGCACGAGAAGAGGGCAGTGTCCCCGCAGGCATACGAAAGGGAGCCCACAAACATCAAACGACTATATCTCCCTCACAAAAAGAAATACAAAATCAAAATCAAGAGCCTGGTCGTGACCGTGCCTGATGCGATAAATGGAACCCCTCAAAGCAAAAGTTCGAATTCACAAAAGGGGGGGGACTGTGGAATGTAAATGCTCGAGATTTGGTCCGAAGTTGTCCGAAAGGAAAGAGTTAAATGGACCCTTATTGGCTCGCCGGGTTAACGGTTTTGCCGATCCTCTCAGGAGGTTTATCCCCCATGCTCTTCCTTCTTCCTTTGAAGATGAAAGCTAGATGGAGTTTCTAAAGGGCGAAACCCGCCAAGGTCTGCGACCTTATTTTAATATACACATATGGTTGCCTACTTTGAAAAGAAAAGGCTATCGCTACGAAGGAGTCTCTGTGTTTCTGGCTGGTCAAGACCCATGTTTACCGCCTTGATGTCTTCTTGCTTAACCTTGGGCTTAGGCCAATGCAAGCGCGTCACCTATGGGTGCGACGGCGTCTGATTCTGGGTCAGCGTCGCGCGGTTGGTCGTTAGGGTTCTAGGGTGTTCCATCATATACCATCTAGAGTTGTGAGGAAACAGACCCGGGTCGGGCAAATCATTTACCTCAAACATCTTTTGGGTGAATCCCTGTGGTCGGAAGCGATTGGGAGCCTAAGCATGGCATGACGGTATTGTCATCAGGGTAAGTCTTAGCCGGTGGGATCATCATTCGAGGGGTCTAGAGGCCCAAATCAGCCTAGGTGTGCACTTAGGATACCTGGGAGGTTAGTAAGAAACCCCTGTTCTCACGTAGGTTAGGTGCCATTTGGGTGCTTGCCAGGCGTTAGCAACAAAAAATTGAAATGATAAAAACAACAAAAAAGGGAAAAGGAGAAAATGTACATATTTGCAAACAAATTTTTTTTTTGAATACAACAAAAAAAATGCCAAATATAAAAAGAAAAATAAATCAATTCTGCATGATTGCATTTGTATGCAGCATTTCACTTTAATATCGTTTGCATTCGCATACTTGTCTGTTGCATCCATCATCACCACATCTTTCCCTTGCCTTCGTTAATAAAGGCTTGGCCCCTTGACCAGTTATCAAGGACAGTCACAGTGACCATTTGCTTATTGAGCAAGGGGCCAAGTCAGAACAGAGATTCTGATTTGTTTGTTTCAGTGATGTGTGCAGGGATTCGAGGTGACAAAAGTAAAGGTGAAAACAAAACAGACCAAACCTTGTATTTTATTCCTTTCCAAAAAAAAAATTACATCAAGTTCCGCCCTCTCTCTCTGCATTACTCGTCCCACTACTCACCGGGCAAAACGCTCTCAAAGGTGCTACCCAACTACGAAAAGCGGTACTCCTACCACTCTGTACTCCTATTCCTATTCCCACACCCCAGCGTTGATCCACGGAAGTAGCAGAGAAGCTACCAACACGAAAGCCACGCTCTCGTGCTCTTCGGTAGCGCTCCTCACCATCTCTCAGCCACTGTTCAGCAAGACCAAGGTTGGTTCGGAGTTCGAACAACTGGGCCTCCATGGCCCTTCGTTCCTCCCTTTCAGTCAATCTGTTGGCTCTTTCTCTCTCTACGTCTCTTTCTCTCTCTGCCCGTTCTCTCTCACGGTCTTCCCTCTCCCACTGGAGAGTGATCCTCAGTTCCATATCATCCCTGGAAGAGTCGTCATCTGGACGACGCTGCAGTTCCCCCTCCAGCTCTGCTATCCTAGCCGCCCTCTGCGCAGCTTGGGCAAGCACGTCTTCCGTCTCCTTTTCCTGCCAGATGTACCATCTCAAGATACGCGGCAAGGCATAAACAAGGAGAACTCAACACTGAGACTCTTACCTGTATAGAGAGCATCCCTTCTGCCTCCGCGGCACGCTGCGTGGCACGAGCAAGTTGCTCGTGAAGCAAATCGAGTTCTGAGGTAGGAATCCACAAGCTGGAAGAGACACCGCCTACTCCCATCGCTGAGGAAGCCGCGCCAATCTGGGCATGCTATAACCACATGAGTTAGCAGCCAACACCTGGAATCTAGGGTTTCAATTAGGAGCGCGCACTGTACACCTACCGAAGCACTCAAGGCTTCACGGGCATCGCCCAATTGTTGCTCCATCTCTGCCAAGCGAGTTCGTAAATTCGCTATCATGGCATCCCGGACATCCTGCAGTCATACGAGTCAGCATTTTCACCAGAAAACCAAAAAAAGGTGAAAGAAGAAAAGAGAAAAAGGGGAAACCTACCTCCACAAGTCCCCGGGGTTGGAGTCGCTCTGCGTACTTTGTCCTATATAGACGCAAGTAGTCCTCGCTATCCCGTGCATGTGATTCTACAATCGTGCCATCCCGTTGCCAGTCTTCATACTGTTCAGGGAACCGCACGCGCCAGTCAATGCAGGTTGCCGGTCCCCGCGTCTTTTTCCCGACGCGAGGTGGCGCAGCCGTATCCACCCATTCTTGAGCCAGTCCCAAGGACCTCATAACCAATCGCAGCCGAAGCGGCTCGATTTCATTCAGGCAGTGCATCCACAGTTCCCGTCCAAACCGGGCACGACTTGTTAGAACCCATGGTTGGTCGGCATCGACCATGTCTGAGTAGGGTCTCCAATTTACCTAGGTTAGGTTGTGCATACCTGTTTAGTGAGTCAAGACCAAAGATAAAAACAAAATAATTCAAAAAAAATCCCACCATCGCTGCAGGGAACTCTTGTAGCTCCCGCCTTAGCACCACCAGTTGGTAGGTTAGGGGTGCCGCACTCATGATGAGTTGCCACCATCTGGCTAGCGGCACCATCGTGGGTCGCCAATGCCACGCTCTCCCGATGGGGAGGTAATAATAGCTCCACAACTGCTTTGGCACATGTCGTCAATATCTTACAAAAACAAAAACAAAAAATATAAAATAAACAAAACCAAAAATACCTGGATGAATGGTGTGAAACCACTCACAGCCATCTCACGATCCGCTTCTTGGAACAGGCCTGCAAACAAGTGTGCCAGCATGGCAGCTCCCCAGGCATAGTATCCTACTCTTTCAAGGTCTGATAATAGCTCCAGGAAGCAACAGTGGATACCGTCTCCTTTCGAGCTTAGTATCAACCTCCCCAGCAGGAAGAGGAGAAATCTCCTCAAATCTATGTTGCATCTTTCCCAATTACCGAAATCTGTGCAGTACACAGCACAACATCCTCTTTCCATCCTTTCCATGAATTCTTCTAAAGATTCATCGTCCCGTCGACGAGTGTCAGTGAGCCCTAATGCATCCATGAGGGACGCCCTAACTACTGACCTATTTTTTCGACCATCTAGGTCCAAACCCAGTAACTTCTGGGCACCTTCTCGGTAGTCCGCGTAAGTGACTCCAGTCACTACCTCGCCATCCACCTTGAGGCTCGTAATTTGGACCACATCTTGCAGGCTGGGCACCATGTGCCCCTAAGGCATCAAGAATGCCCGGCTCACTAGGTCCCATCTCTCACACAAGGCTTGGATCAGGACCAGGTCGAGCTCGAGTGGCTCGATCCGAAGAAAGGTGCCAAATCCCATCACGTCTAGCCTAGCCTTCTGAAAATCTGGGAGACCCCTGTATGCGGCCACTGCTAACTCCCATGAAATGTGTGATTTCATCACACTCTGTGCGTGCATAAGAAATGGAGAAGGGTGTTGTCAAGAGGAAGGAAGAAAGAATGAGAAAAGGGCAGGAAAGCTCAGCTTACGAGTTATGATTGGGCCCTTTCGCTGAAGTGCCCTTCGAGGTTCGAAAGCCTCCTGGAACTACTACCACTAGACCTACTTCTCTTCGAGGAGTGGGAAGATTCGCCCTCCATCCAACTCTCGGAATTTTGAACTCCTCCTCTCCCGTGAGAACTTGTGCTCCTCGAGTTAGCTCTCGATATACCTGGGAGGATAAAAGGGACAAGAATTTATAGAAATGGAAGGAGTGCAGGCCAAGATTGCCTCCATCACCTTTAATGATAGCCTTCGCGATGAGGCACCTACCATGCGATCCCGTGTGTCACTTCACCGCTCGCACAGGGTGATTGATTGGACGAAGAATATGACGACTAGCCCCCTATGTTGTCTAGGGATACCCTATCATGTTTTGGAGGACGTCCGCAAAATTTGACACAACATCCGGGAAAAGGGACTAGGGCCGTGATTATTGACTTCGACGGTAGATTCCCGTGGAAAATAGTCACAACAAGACGCGATTCTCCGCTTAGGGTGGAGTCTCGGCAGACCCATCACATGGGAACAGTACAAAGGAGAAGAAGTGTAGGGAAGAAGGAACGCACAAGAGAACAAACAAGCAGCAGAAAATCAAATCACTCCATTCATAATTCTACATAAGCTGTCATAAACACTACAATCATAGAGATGAGGCGGTCCACTGGCTCGCCAACTCGTGCCATTATCTTCACGCTCGTCCCTCTAGACGTCCCTCTCCTCTCCCCTGAGGTGAGGGTCCCTAAGAAGCCTTCTGGATCCCCGTGCAGCAGCACCCGCCTCGCCTCGTGGCGCCGGCTCCACAGCAATGACTCGCTGCTCCTCCCCTAGCGTGGCGAAGAAGTCACTAGCGGCAAAGCGACAAGACTGGCGCAGTCACTCCCCGAACTCTCGCGCTCTCTCGTAGCACGTCTCCGTCACTCCTAGCCTCTGCACCGCGACCTGAAGGCCCAGCTGGAGCTCCCTCACCTGGGCCTCCATGGCCCTCCTCTCGGCCTGATCTCGCTGTCGCTCGGACCTTCTCTCGACTTTCTCTCTCTACCTCTCTCCTCATCATCTGTAGAAGAACCCTTAACTCCAGGATGTCTGGAGAAGGTCTCTCCTCACCGCGATGTCGCAGCTCTACTACAGTCGCCACCCAGGCATCACGCTCCTCTTTCGCCCGGGCAGCCCGAGCCACCGCACCGGCAAGTTGCTCCCGGAGGGAGGCAATCTCAAGAAAAGGGGCCGAGGAACTGGAAGATGCGCCGCCAGCCACTCCCACCATCGCTGTCTGCTGGGCACGCTGGAACGAACAAACAACAGCCGTCAGCTAAGCTCCACATTTAAAAATAGAAAATGCAGCACTTAGCTTACCAGGAGCGACAGTTCCTGTTGAGTGGCGGCCAGCTGCCGCCTGACCTCGGCTAATTGGGCACGCGAGCTGTTGACTTCGCGCGTATCCCCGGCTCGGGGAAGACCCACGTAACTCTATCTCTGCTGCCACAGGAAGTCGGCACTGTCCTGCACCAATACGCTCCCTTGCTGTCCAGGGAGACGTATGTGCCAATCCTCGAGCTTCACCTTGCCGCGACTCTCCTTCCTGACACGGCTCGGCTCATCTGCACTCGCCCATTCATCGGCCAAACCCGGGGTCTCTGCCATGTCCTGCATCAAGAAAGAAGGGCCTCGCGTCATAACAAGAACGCGTCTCCTGTCAAGGACGCGTCCATCATTTGAGTGCAACACTCGCCAAAACCTTTTCCCCCCACGGCTCGCTTCAAAACTCAAAATGGATCAAAGAAGGGGAAACTGAAGCAATCACCGAGCCGTGTTCACCTCCTTCCGCGCCATTGAGCCCCTCGGGTCCCTCGGGGGTCCGAAGCGGCCCTTCCTCCTCCATGGACGCCGTTCCGTGCTCTGACGCGTCCCTCCTTGGGCGAGGGGTCCCGCGTCCCTCTCCACCTTCGCCGTGGTCCAGACCGCCGAACTCCCTTGATCAAGAGAGGAAGAAGACGAAGACAGGCGGGAGGATTTTGACAGGAAGCGGGCTCGTTTGCGGGTAAGGCACGGGAGAAGAAAGGCCGCCCGACACTTTAAATTTAAATTTGAAGGTTAAGACGCGTCCTCATGCCTGGACGCGCCCAAAAGAAAGAGAAAAGGGGATCCCTCTGTGCGAGGCGTAGTTCCATGCTGTTTAGGGCAAGGTCTCGTGAAGCGTGCCTCGAAACAACTTGGTGCAAGATAAGAAGTGTAGGAAGGGAAGATCGCTACAGGGCAGAACATGTCACATCAGTGGTCAGTGTCAGGATTTTGGCTAGATCTCCTTTCCATTGTGGTGCGATTCTGTTATGATTCTGTTACTTTCTGATGTTATTAATCCATACTGGTCTGTGCAGGTTTTACTAACGGACGTCTTTGTCCTATCTCCTGTCCCACCTTTCAATGGTTGGTCCCACCATGTCATGCATCGTAGTATATGATACCTACGCTACTAGAACATGTAAAGGACCTCGCGGCCCGAACGAATCTGGGATTTGAGTTCCCCTTCAACAAAAAATAGTGATGATCCCGGAAGAATTTGGGTTGTACAGATAGGCCGTTAACTTGTGATAGCATGGGGACGACGGTTCCATTCAGTGAGTTGGTGCGCGGATAAACGGGCCCCAGCCCAGTGTCGGCTCACCGGATCGGTATCCTGACCCATTCTTAACAAGTTGACAATATTATCCTTGGCTATTTTCTATTTTAGTTTATTTTAAATTTTTATTTAAACCCAGCATGCATTCATATAGGACTTTGATTTATTGCGAAAGATCATTCAAGTGATTCGATTGTGAAAGCCGTTGTGTTTCAATTCCTACAAATATGAGATATTCCACTCCGAATGAAATACTGAGTTTCCTTGAAATGGCCCTACGTTGCTCTTCCAAAGGAGACCCTTGTTTGGACAGACTCTCAGATATTTCTTTACTTTTTACTTTGTTTGACCCACCTTGGCCGCAGCACTTCCACATTGGCTCGTAACCGCTCACCGAAGGTGAAACCTGCAGGTTTATGACCCAGGTACTTCCACACCGAGAAGTTGGTCTCTTTTTATTTCCTTCCTGAGCGCACATCTCACCCTCCCTTATTTGATCTCCGTCCAAGCAAATCGTCAAATCTTGAAAGACCTCCTTCAAGGTCACCTCATTGAAATTTCAGAAAAGATTCCAAACAGTAACGTCAAAAGCGTGTCTCATCACACCTTGGCATCAACTTATCAGTCCGCTCCAACTTCATTTCACTCCACTTTGATACCATTCCACTACGTGTCGCTCCCTTGCAAAGTAGACGCCAAGGCGGGGCAGCTGTAGACACGCCATTCCTGACGTCTCCTGAGAAAGTCTCATATTACTATACGACGTCCCGCGACGGCTTACGCATTTTGAATCGCTCGAGTGCTTCCTTTTCTTGAGTCTTCTTCCGCCCTTTTCAGCATCCGGAATCGTCTCGTTGCAGCATTCGGACGGCATCAACACCATTCAGACACGCCAAAAAATTCCAGAACCAGGAAGGGTGCCTGTCGGGGAGCTGTCGACGCCTTTTTAGCGGACCCGGGGGGGGGTCTTAATGGAGGCGTCCAGTCTCCTGGACGCCTCCATTACTTTAATTTATTTCTAAGACCAAAAATACATAAAAAATGATATATTAATGGAGGCGTCCAGGCCCCTGGACGCCTCCATGAAAACAGATATAAAAAATACAAAAATGCCAGCTTTGGCATAAAAACAAAACAAAAATAAAAAATATATTTTTTGGAGGCGTCCAGGGCTTTGGACGCCTCCATCAACTTGCCCATTGGGCCCCGTCCACCTACGACGGTTTGTCGTGTGTGAAAAAAAGCCAATTGTGGAAGCGTCCAGACAACTGGACGCGCCCATTTTCGAATCACGAGACGCCGCTCACAAAACCACGCGTTGTGCCAAATCGTGTGCGGCTTTCGGTGGAGTTCGGTGGACCTTATTGAGACGTCCGGGACCCTGGACACCTCCACTAAAATATTCGAAAAAAATGAATAAAAATAGAATAAAATATTACTTCGGCCCTGATGGAGGTGTCCAGGGTCCTGGACGCCTCCACCCTCCGGAGCCCTATAAATAGAGGCCCACCCCCTCAGTTCTGAAGAAGCTGAGAAGCGATCCGATAGGCTGCCGGAGCCCAGAGGCTGCCGGAGTCATTTTTCTAACCCGTGGGGTCCTTTTGTAGGAGGAGGTCCTGCCGGCTTCTCGGGTGTCCATGCTCGCGAGAGGAAGGCTGTCTTCATCCACCGTGCTTCCACGTCATCCCCACGCTGCCGAAGCTCCGCCGGATCTCACCATCGCCTCATCCAAGAAGCCATTTCTTCCCCTTTTTCCCTATAGTTCTTTACATTCATCATACCGCATCCTCTATCTCCCTTCATAAGGGCGTCGCTTCTTGCATACTTCTTGCATTCGTCATCGCATTTTCCTCCTACTCGAGTCCAAGAGGGGTTTAAAACCAAAACAACCAGGTGTGTCTGAGGTCACGATCTCATTACTTTTATTGCAATGAATTGTTACTACACTGCCGTTTTCTAATTCCGTTCGTTTATTGTCTATTGTTTTGCAAGGGTAACCGAGGAAAGCCCTCTCAGTCGGCCAGCTGGTAGGAGAGGAAGAAGCAACCCACCGTCTCCCGCTCTTGAGGTAGGTGTGATCTCTTTCTATTTTGGGGTCCTCGACCCCTGGCGATCACCTTATATTCTCGAGGCCGCGAAGAGTTACTTCCCGCCATGGCCGTTTAATTTTTGTCATTCATATTCTGCCCCTTTCTCACATTTGTCTCTTATAATTGCCATATTCTCGAGGCCGCGGCGAGTTACTTCCCGCAATGGCCGTTTAAATTTTTTTCTTCATAATCTGCATCACTCTCGTATCTGTCTCTTATATCTGTTATATTCTCGAGGCCGTGAAGGGTCATCTCCCGCAATGGCCGTTTAAATTTCTGTCATTATATTACGTGTTATTCTTCATATATGTCTCTTATATCTGTTATATTCTCGAGGCCGCGGAGGGTCATCTCCCGCAATGGCCATTTAACTTCCCGCCATTATATTACGTGTTATTCTTCCAACTATTATATTCTCGAGGCCGCGGCGAGTTGCTTCCCGCAATGGCCGTTTCAATTTCCGTTATTTGATTTTTGCATTATATCTGTCCCGCTCGCCCCGCCGGAGCAATCTCCCGTGGTGGCCCCTTCTCTCTTCTCTCTTGATCTCTTTGTGTTGCAGCTTAAAGCACCAGGATAAAAGCAAAAGAGGAGCCCGCGCGCTCCCCTCTCTCCGTCTTCGCTCCTCGAACCACGTGACGTCGCTCACACACTGCGTCAACCCTTATTTTTTCTCTGGTGTCGACTCTATCTCGAAATTGTCCGTAATTGATCGTAATTTCATAGTAGCGGTCCTAGAATGACCGCATTATCAAGAAATAGCCCAGATAAGACCGTGTTCTATTCCAGTGTCCTTAACCCAACGTTTGGCCACGAGTTAATTTTCCTATGTTCCAAGATGATCTATTGATTCTCTAGAACTTAACACCTTGTTCAATAAGTTATTAATGAATTATCCAAATTTAAGGAATGCATCGTTATGCTACCGGTTTCCTTTCGTGGCATAACCTTGTTATTAAATCATCCTTGATCTCATGTTTCATATTTGGTATGTTCTTACCTTGATATTGTTATCATAAAACTATTATTTGAATTGTACATTATTCGCCAAAACTTTATTTATATCTTGTGGAAGTAGCTTGGTTTATAACTTGAAGATGCAAGAGCGGACACGGATAGTGTCCAAGGCCTCGACGCTAGCCCCCTCGGAAGATAATCGGAAATATACTATAAACCATGGGGTATGATGAACACTAGCGTCGCATTGTACCATGAGTACTTTTTTTATAAATGGGTGAAAACTACACGGTAATCTTGTGAAATTACATGCTTGCTAGTACATTCTTGTTACATGACCTTCTAGTGCATAGCCTTTATGATTATGAAAAATACATTCTCGTTCTTGAAAGGCCAAGTTACATTCATGTTATATTCGTTCTCAATCTTGCTCTCATTCTACAAGAACTCTCATATCTTTTATGTCTTGATACTTGTGATGTTACTTTGGCTTATTATCGTATGATTTATCGCATTTCATTTATCTTACATCCTAGAGCTAAAATGTTAATTATTTAAACTTGTCTTCATGTTGATGCGAAGATACCTACTAGGCAAGTGTGCTCATTACCCTACTTTTCTAATCTTTCTAGGAAACTCTAGTGAATCAGATTCTGAGTATTCCGATGATAGATCCGAGAGTGATGATTAAAGACTCAAGAGATTTGTAACTTCTACCCTCATTGCTCTTATTCCTAAAAGAATTAATGTGTCCGATATCTCAGATTTTAGACCTATTAGTCTCTACAATTTCTTTTACAAGATTATTTCCTCCAACTTGAATATCAGACTTGCATCTATTCTACCTAAAATCATTTCTTCTGAGCAGTCAACATTTGTAAAAGGGAGACAAATTGTGGAAAATATTGCTCTGGCTCAAGAAATGGTTAATGAACTTGGCAAGAAGACAAGAGGTTGTAATGTTATGTTTAAATTAGACATGGCCAAGGCATATGATAGATTAGAATGGGATTTTTTATTTGCTGTTCTGAAAAGATTTGGCTTCAGTCTTCAATTCATTAGCCTCATTGAGCGTATGGTCAACAACTGCTGGTTTTCTATCCTGTTCAATGGTGATTCGGCTGGATTTTTTAAGTCTTCAAGAGGTGTTAGACAGGGTGATCCAATTGCCCCCTCCCTTTTCATTATAGATGAAGAAGCCTTAAGTAGATCCCTGCAGCATGCCTTCTCATCTAGCCAAGTTGAATGGTCTGCAGGCCCTAGAGGCTGTCCTAGCATTTCTCATCTTTTATTTGCAGATGATACCATTATTTTTAGCAAGGCCTCAGCTAAATCAGTTTCCAATTTACTCAAGGTGCTTAGAGTTTATGAAAGAGCTTCTGGCCAACTCATAAATATTGGTAAGAGTGGCTTTTTCCTGCATCCTAAATCCAATGCTGCTACTGCCAAGCAAATTGAGGACCTTTTAGGTTTCATATGCCACTCTTTCCCCCACAAATATTTAGGTTTTCCCCTGGTTTTTGGTAGAAGGAAGAAAGTACACTTTGCTGGCATCATCACCTCCATACAGAAACAGATTGAGGGCTAGCATTCTAATTTGATGTCTCAAGGATCTAAATTGATACTTATTAAACATGTCCTCACATCTATTTTTATTTATACATTGGCTTCCTCAGCCCTGCATGCTGGTGTACATAAACTGCTAGATAAGTCTTTTGCCAATTTTTTCTGGGGTTCTTCCAACTATGGCAACAGGAGACATTGGACGTCTTGGCAGAATATTTGCAAGCCTATCTCTCAGGGTGGTTTAGGTATCCAGTCACTTAAATACATGGACCTTGCTCTGCGGGTGAAAATGTTATAAAGAGCCCGTCACTCAGATTCCCTTTGGGCAGCCTATTTTAGAGCTAAATATATTAAAGGCTGCCACCTTGCTGATGTTCAGTTCAGATTCATGATAGGCCATGCGAAAAGGGGTTGGGTTCAAAGCCAAGAAGCTTATCTGCAGCACAAGAGAGTTCTTATTGGTGACGGAAACTCCACTAATTTCTGGCATGACACTTGGTTGGGGAATTACTGCTTGGCATCCTTTGTCCCTGCAGAGGTCATCCCTAATAACATGATGAAGGTTAAAGATGGTCTCCTGCAGCCTTCAGATGAATTAATTAATCTATTCAACATGTATCTTCCCCTTGACATCCAACTGGCTTTAATGCATATCAACTTGTCACCTCACTCGGATAAGGAAATCTGGAGTCTATCTTCCTCTGGAGAATGTACAGTCTCCACCATCTACAAAGCTCAGTTTAATTTGCCATGGGTGCAGCAGGATCGGTTAAATATGTCATGGGTTCAGATTCTATCAAAATTAATGCCCAACAAGGTGTCCATTCATTTGTGGAAGATCTTGAATAACAGCATTCCTACTGACTTTAATATAAAGACTGTGGGCATCCCTCTGTGCTCAAAATGCCACTGCTGCAAGGACTCTCAAGAAGAAGACATAAATATCCTTTTCACTACCAGCGACCTTGCTGCTTTCATTTGGTCTTCAGTCCGTGCTTCAGGTCTGCAGATCGAGGGTACGCAAGCCAAATCTTTGATACTAAATTCCTTGTCACAGGTTCAACCGAAATCCCTTTTTGGTCTGCTTACTCTGGCTATCATTGGTTTTGCGATGTGGGAAATTTGGAATGCTAGAAATGCAACAAAATATGAAGGGAGATCTTTTTCCAATCAGAGTATTCTTCATAAAATTCAAGTGCAGGCTAAACAGATTTGTTTGATTGCTGATCTAAAGGAAAGAAATCATAACAGGAAGAAAATTTTGACAAGTTTTGGCATTGATATTTTTATGAAAAATAGACCGAACATCAAGATCATCAAATGGATGCCTCCTCCATGACCTTTCATAAAACTGAATACTGATGAAGCTTGTAAACGGTCAGGTATTTCAGGTGGTTGTGGGGTCATCATAGATGCTGCAGGGCATGTTATTCTTGCATTCTCTCATTTTTATGGATACTCCAATAGCATAATAGCTGAAGCCAGAGCACTGCTTGATGGCATTAAATATCTCCATACCATCAGTTGCAGTCCAGTCCTCGCTGAATGCGACTCCAAAATTATTGTGCAGATTGTCAATAGAAAAGCTCAATGTCCTTGGGTGATCCTCAGCTATATTAGAGAAATATGGAATCTGCTCTCTCAAATGAATTCCATTTCTCACATCTTCAGAGAAGCAAATTGGGTTGCTGATTCTTTAGCCTCTCTAGCATGCCCCGAGCAATGTAATTATTTTTATTCAAATAATGAGATGCCTAGATATACAAAGGGAGCTGCTCGTCTAGATAAGCTGCGTATGCCCATCATTCGGGTGATGTAATTGTACATTCTTCATTTTATATCTATAATATTCACCTCCTAGTCCTGAGTTAGTGGAGTGGCTTTCTTCTTACCTCTGGTAAGGGGTGCACTCTCCTACCTCACTCTAGGAAGGGTTTTCCAAAAAAAAAAAAAGACTCAAGAGAAGACTTAGAGTGTCAGGAGTCCTTACGTTAGTTTGGAGTAACATCATGTAATTTTTACTTTATTGAGTCATATTATGTAATTTATATTGAGTCAAGTGTATCAAGGAGTCAAGTCATAGTCTCTATTGTAAAACTTTGATTATTATTCAATAAAGTGGAATTCTGAGTACATCACATTGTGTCCGTTCATCTTATGTGTGAATGATTTGTACTCTGATTATATTGCTAGCATGAGGCATATTGTCGGTTGTTCACGTTTTCCCCGAGCATCTTCTGTTGTATCTATATCTTGGGGAGTGACATGGAAGGTGAGGAGGTGTAATCCACATAGTTTCCCACACCCGTTTCATCACGCACGATCATGTCTTAGCGGTCTTCTTTGGCCGCATTCTTCTCTTCATTTTTCCAAGGTACGTAGTAGGTTTTTCATCTCTTATAGCACTATTTTTCTACTGTAAACCCTTTGGTGGTGATCATGGTATGTTCCTCTCTCATCATCGCCCCCTTTCCCTTTGTTCATATTACATACTAATATGCATATTGTTCAATAGTTCAGGCCAGGTTTAATAAATATCTACAGCTGCGAAGCAGATATGGCCTCCCTCTCCACCTTGGTCAGTGAAGGTCCTCCGAAGGCAGACTATGACGACTACCTAGATGATCATGAAGAAGTCCTGCAGCTCTCAAGGCCAGGAGATATCCCAAAGCCCCGAACAGTAATACAAGAAAGGCAAGAACCCGATGCCCCTACAAATGCTGGGAATCTGTTGTTGCAGAGGCTGCCACGACCTCCGATGAAGCCCCGTAGGGACAAGAAGTTACGGATCTCCTTGCAGCCCTCAAGGGCGATTCATCCACGAGCCAACATCCAAGCTGCCTGAAAGTTGCATTGTTAGCTTCACTATCGATTCCCCAACAAACTCAAAAGCCGGAGGAAGAAGCTGGTAATGTCCCGTCACCAAGTGAAATGAGGCCAGGAAGCATCTATGATGTCCTCGAAGCCGAAGAAGATGACGAAGGCTTCATCAACTTGCAGTCGGCTCCCCCGGAGATAGAAGATGGCGGCCAAGCCACCGTTGATGAGCTGGTCGAGGTGAACCTTGGCACGAAAGAGGAGTCTAGGCCAACCTTCCTCAGCACTCTCCTTCTCCCAGAAGAGAGAGAGCGATACATACAGCTGCTTCAAGAGTTTCGAGACTTCTTTGCTTGGAACTACAAAGAGATGCCAGGCCTCAGCCCTGAAGTTGCTCAACACACCCAAGCTATCGACCAAATAGTCAAGCCGATGAAGCAGCCACCTTGGCAGATGAGGCCGAAGCTAATAAACCAGATTTGCAAAGAAGTCGACAAGCTCTTAGACATTGTCTTTGTAGCAGAAAATCAATATACCACATGCCTGGCCAACAGTGTGACTGTCAAGAAGAAGAACGGATAGATCTGGATATGTGTGGACCTTTGGGACTTGAACAAAGCATGTCCAAAAGATGATTTTCCAATGCCAATCACTGAAGTCGTGATCGATGCTGCAACTGTCCACGAGGTGCTATCATTCATGGATGGCTCATCCGGATACAACCAGATATGGATCGCCGAGCATGAAAGAGTTCACACGGCTTTCCGATCGCCCAAGGGGATATTTCATTACAAGATGATGCCCTTCGGCCTCAGAAAAAAGGGCGATGATGAAGATATTCAACCAGCTACTCTACGATAAAGTTGAATGCTACATTGATGACTTGGTCATCAAGATCGAGAAAAGAGAAGACCACCTGACCGATCTCAGGATCATATTCGAAAGGCTGCGGCAGTTCGAGCTAAAGATGAACCCGATGAAATGCGACTTTGATGTCTCAAGTGAAAAATTCCTCGACTTCATCGTCAGATATCGGAGAATTGAAATAGAGCCCTCCAAGATAAAAGCTATCTAGGAATTGCCCCCTCCGAAGAATTTGACAAAATTACGGTCATTACAAGGCCTATTAGCTTACATCTGCAGATTTATTTCCAATCTATTCGAACGATGCCAGACATTCCACAAGCTAATGATGAAAGATACGCCATTCTACTGGAGCCAAGAGTGCCAAAAGGCCTTCAACTAGTTGAAGGAATATCTGAAGAGCCCACCTGTGCTGGGGCCACCTGTCAAAGGGCAGCCGTTGATTCTTATATAGCTGTCACAGAATACTCACTTGGGGCAATGCTGGCCCAGAATAATGATGAAGGAAAAGAGTAGGCACTTTACTACCTCAGTCGAAGATTAGTTGGGGCAGAAGGAAATTACACCCCGATCAAGAATATTTGCCTCGCATTGATCTTTACAGTCAAGAAGATGAGACATTACATGCTATCCCATGAAATGCAACTGATATCAAGGGCAGATCCAATCAAATATATATTGTTCCAACCGGCTTTGAAAGGATGACTGGGCAAATGGGCCATCATATTGATGGAATTTGATATCATGGATGTGCCGCAAAGGGCCATCAAGGGCCAGGCCATAGTAGATTTCTTCGCAGCGCATCTGGTGCCTAAAGATTCTATGTTAATCACGAAGCTCCCAGATGATGAAACACTAGAAGTGGGCCAAGTCCATCAAGCCATGTGGTAGCTTTATTTTGATGGGACGTCAAGAATAAAAAAATCCCAAATGGGGTAGACAAGAATAAGAGTCGGAGCAGGCATCATCCTCAAATCCCTAGAAGGAGAAGTGATGCATACATCATGCGCATTTAACAAGCCTTGCATAAATAACGAGGCAGAATATGAAGCCCTAATTATTGGCCTTCAGATTGCTCTTCATATGGAGATCTAGATGCTGCAAGTATTCGACGATTCAATGCTGATTGCCAAGAAGATACAGGACAGTTTGATGTCCGAAAGCCTGAATTACTTCCTTATTACGCCAAAGCGAAGAAGCTCATGTAGCGATTCTACTTCATTGAAATAAGCTATCTCGGTCGGATTCAAAATGCTCAGGCAGATGCGCTAGCAAAGCTAGCAAGCTCGCTGGCAGTCGCGCCAGATCGATCTCTCAATATAACTGTGATAAACAGACGCCAGCTGTAGACACGCTAAAATCGATGCTATGTTGAGTAAATCTCATGTCACCATGTGACGCCCCAAAGTGGACTTCAATATTGGTTTAATATGAAGTTTTTCTATTTTATATATGGTAATTGTGATTTCTTGAGTTTTTTCTGTGATAATTGGAATTAACGCCTTAACAAGGGGCGTCATTTGATTGACGGCCTAGCTAGGGGGGCGTCTTAATAATTGGACGACCGTGTCTAGAGGCATCGTTTTCTAGATTTTTACAAATCCTAAACAAAATGAAAAATCAAAAATTGACGTCCCCCTCAGGGGCGTCTATTGTTTAACGCCTCTTAGAATAGGCGTCATTTCATAATTTTTAATAAGGAAAGTATTTTGTTGCCATAATTAAATCTAGTAATTGACGCCGCTGTATGCGTCGTCATTTTAATTAACACCTTTGGTGACATCGTCATTTTTAATTGATGCCCTTTGTGAGGTCGTCATTTCCAGTTCCGTCCCCTTTTCGTCTGCTTCTTTCCAGTAATAATCCCTTCCCCATTTTACACATTGTGTTTGATTGGGAAGAAGGTTTCTTATTAGAGGGTCATTACCTTGATTTAATCCTTATTTTGCAAGGATTTTAAGGGCTATAAATACCCCTTGCTGTGCCCCTCGCGCGAGAGAGGGAAGTAGAGCTGAAAAGAGCTGAAGAGAAGAGAATTGTGCAATAACGATAGCAGAGAAGCTATTGAGAGTTTTCTTAACAGGGGAGAAGAGAGTTTTTGGTTTTTGCAGGTTCTATTCTTCAAGCAATCCCTCTTCCTCCTAGTGCTGATCATCTTCCACGGTGGTCATCAGCTGCCATTCGACCTCTTTGGTTTTCTCTCCCAATACTACTGTACACACAGCAGAGAGGAGACTCTTCTCTTCTTTATTAGCATTTGGTTAACATCTTCATCTTATTCTTTCTAACTACTTTGCTAGAAGACATTGCTATTCACATCATATATCTTGCTTTGCATATTGTTGCATTCACATTCCCCATACCTTTTTTACTCCTCTTAAGGGGTTTAAAACCAAAACACACAAGGGTAATCAAGCTAAGAACCCCCTTCATCGGCCGGCCGGCCGATCGGAAGAGAAGGAAAGCACTCACAATCTCCCCCGCATCCTTTTGAGGTATTTATATTCGTGATCCCTCCATTGATTATTTGTTATATCCTCTGAGGCCCTCGCGTCTCTGGCGATAACATTCCCCTTAGCATCCTCGCATGCTCCCCTTTTCTCCCCTTTTCCCTTCCTTTTTCCATTAATTCTTCTTAGTTTTTCTAAGTGGATTTTCCATAATCTACAAATTGGCGATCACGGTGGGACCCCTTTTGTTTTTAGTTTGATTACCCGTCCATTGTGCTCCACGTAGCACCCTCCCATTGACACCCTCGCGTGTCCCTCCTTTGTTACCCTCGCGTACCCCTCCATTGTGCTCCACGTAGCACCCTCCTATTCACACCCTTGCGTGTCCCTCCTTTGGTACCCTCGCGTACCCCTCCATTGTGCTCCACGTAGCACCCTCCTTTGGTACCCTCGTGTACCCCTCCTTTGTGCTCCAAGTAGCACCCTTCCCCTTGTGCACCACATGCACACCTCCCACTGATTAGCCATTTTTTGATTTCTGTCTGATTGCCAGGGCTGTCGGTTCTCTGAACTGAATAGCGCCTTCCACACTGTCGTCATTTCTTCATACAACAACCGCGGACAGAGGCGCTGCTTCAATCTTTTTTCCTGCATTTTTGTCATTTTTATAATTCATGCCCTATTCAGAGGCGTCAATTCATTATTTAACGTCTTACATCAAGGCGTCATTTGCATTGATTGCCACCGATTTGGAGTTCACCTGATCACTGTTCACTGCCATTTGACGCCCCTTCCCAGAGGCGTCCTTTTGTTATTTAACGCCTCACATCAAGGCATCTTTTCTACTTGCTGGTACTTACTGCACGATTTGACGCCTCCCACGGAAGCGTCTTTTACTGATTCAGCGCCTTATCTCAAGGCGTCATTTTATTATCATCATTTTCATTTATACGGTGAGCACTGTTCATTGATATTTGATGCCCCTCACAAGAGGCGTCATTTCACTATTTAACGCCTCACTCCAAGGCGTCATTTTGTTCTGTGCCCACATGCTTACTGTGTGTTGCTGTTTGTTCGTACTGATCTGTTTTGATATCACTTGTTTGACAGTGCCTGCATTAGATTGCATCTAGGGCATTCGGATTGGGAGACCTCCTCTCCCTACATTTTTTAGGAGCTACACCCCTCTTGGTGAAGGAAGGACCCTCCTTTGAGCATTCTGTCTCATTGGACCGGAAATTCCTAAGCCAAGCCTCCGTAAGTCCTCGCACCCGTGGATTCCCTCACGGACGCCAGGCAGGTTGTACCATTGAAGTACCCGGAGTATAGTTGACACGTACGTTGGAAAGGAGAAAGAAAAATCTAGATACCCGGATATTATACCCAAATTTTCAACTAGGATCCACTTTCAAAAGAGGGAACCTAATATCGAACTTATCCTAATTTTCAAAGAAAATCCTAAAATTTTTGGGGCTCATTACAACTTCTGTGTCTCTTTTGCTTGATATCCCTTGGTTATATTCCATTGTTGAAAATTCATTTCTTTCTCCTTAAGCATGAAATTGCGTTCAGGTAAAATCATCAATATGGCCAACTACGGGTACACTTATGATGGTTATGAGGAGGGTCACTCTGACCCGTTCTATGAGATTCCCTCTCAGGATCCTGTCTATTACGAGGGAAATTACACTTCTTCTCCTACTCAGGTCCACATGGTGGACACTACTTCTTTGGAGGTTGAGCCTTCTTCCCAAGCTCAACCTACCACTCAGAATACTTCAGGGGACACTTCCCCTTCTTTCAACTTCAACGAATTTCTCAAAACTCTTGCTCAGTTCGATGACTCCCAGCGTCAAGCGACTCAAGCCCTCCTAAAGGGAAAATCTATCCCGTCATCTTCTAACCCTCCCCAGGCCATGGGTGGCCACTCTATTAACTCTCCCAACGACCCGACGGTCGCCCCTAGGGTGCCCTCGCGCCCATCAACTCCTGTTATGACTATGTCGGCCCAACTAGCAAGTCACTCCGTTGCTCGGCCTCAACAACCTCATGTTTCTCAAATTTTAAGAAGGCCTATGACAAACCAACACTCTTTTCATCCGGCCCCAGCCGAGTCTGATAGCCATGCGCTACTCCTCCAAAAACTGGCTAGTATGGAGGAACAGCTTAAGAGGGTTACCGCATCCAAGATCGCTCCCGAAATTATGCTTCCCCCTATGCCGATTTTTCATCTACCACCGTCTGAGATGCCAAATTTCCGGCGGTATAATGGCACGGGCAACCCGCACATCCATTTGAAGGACTTTTTGTATGAAGCATCATTCTGGCAGGATAATAAGAACTCATTGGCTTATCTCTTTAGGCGGTCTTTGGATGGCCCAGCACTGGAATGGTTTTATTCTTTGGAGCCGGCTGATGCCGGTGACTTTGATGTAGTTCAACAGAAGTTCGTACAGAAATATACGGACCGTGTGGGTCCCTCCTTGTCTGTTACTGATTTGGTTGCGGAGAAGATGAAGCCCGAGGAGGACTTCGTCTTATTTGCTGATAGGTGGAGGGCTATGGCCGAGAAATTAAAAGACACATTGTCGGAGACAGAACAAGTAAAGATGATAATATCAAACTCTACTCCACAATTCCGTCATATTTTGGCCATGAACAAATTGAGTACTATGGAGGAGCTCTATGAAAGAGCTAGATACATACAGACTCAAATGAAAGATTCGCCCATTATGGGCATGTTCGAGCCAAGGCCAAAGGTGATAAGGAAGAATGTTAATACTAGTAATACTGGCCCAACTACTGAAGGCACTGTCATCAATGAGCAGGTGAGCGCGTTCGGCAACTCCACTCCTTTCCGCCACCCTCCAAACCCAAGGCCACCGCCACAGCAAGCCTTCCAAAATCAAGTCCATCAGCCATATAATAACCCTCCTCAGACCCTAAGGCCTCCTCCACCTCCTCAACAACAACAACTCCCCTTTGCTCCACAAAATGAATATCACCAAGTGCCCCCCCGGCTAATTATCAACCGCAACAACTGCAACAACCAAGAAGGCCGATGGGTCCACGAAGAGCCCAATACCCTCCACTACTTGAGAGTCTATTAGACATTTTTAACGCCCTCATGGCTGCTAACTTGCTCACATTGCCTAAAGAAAGGGCAGTATGGCCGTAAAATGTGGACACCTCCCGGTATTGCGTCTTCCATCGGCAGCTGGGGCACAACATTGATTATTGTTTTCACTTTAAGGATTACATACATGACATGAATGATCAAGGTGGTATTAATTGGGATGAGATGAGGAGGGTCATCGCTACTTTGAAGGCTCGAAGACCTCCTCGGCAACCGTCGGTTCAGCAACCACAGCAAGGTCAGCAACAGGTTCCATAGCAACAACAGGCTCCTGCACCCCAGCCAAACATGGGGATTGTTAATAACCCGCTACTGGAGCACCCGGTTCAGAATCAACAAGTAAACATTTTCACCTCGACCCATGAAGTGGAGAGAGGGCAGGTTTGGCATAATGAAAATGCCTTTGTCGGGGCCATTAATCAAAATCTCAATCAACCACAGCCACCTCCATTGTTAAGAAGGCCTCAGCTTGTATCTCCTTCCCAGCCACAACGTACCCTTATACACTCTACCACTCCTTCGCAGCCTCTTCTTTTACGCCAAACTCCGAACTCCCCTCCACACCAAAACCCTCCACCAAATAGACCTCTTCTTATCCGCCGCTCGCCGGCAGCCATCACTCCTCCTGCTCCACCTCCACCTACCACTATTATGATTCCAAGGCCTCTGCTTGTCACCCGGCCTCCGCCTCCGCCTTCCGATAATCCCCAGACGGCGAGGTCCCTTACAAGAACCTCTCCCCCTGCCATTCCAGCACCCAATACCACTATTCCCTCCACCTCCTCTACCCCTTTACCCACTCTAGGCCCGACAGAGGCGCCCCGAACCATGGTGCTCCGTAGTGGACGGATGTTCCACCGAGTGTTTCCCCAGCGGGAGCAGGAGCTAGCTCAAGAACAAGGAGAGCAAGAGCAAGAGTCTACACCGGGAACGGAATATGATTTATTAAAGCATTTGGACAGAACGCCGGCACGAATTTCTATTTTAGAATTGATTAAAAGATCAACCACACATCAACTGGCCTTAAAACAGTACTTGCAGAAAGTGATGGTCAATGAAGACATTCCTGCTGAACAAGTCACTACAGTTTTGAATCCGACCAGTAATCAACCGGCTATTACCTTTTATGAACATGAGTTAGCTCCTCAGCCGGCTAGAAAATATGCATTGTGTATCACTATTGACATCAATAAGATAGATGTAAAGCAGTGTTTGGTTGACACCGGGGCATCCATTAATGTTCTTCCGCCAAGCACCTTGAAGATGTGCGTCATTCCAGAAAGTCAAATTCGGCCATCTACAATTACCGTCACTGCTTATGATAATACTAAGAAGCCGCCATTGGGAATGATCACTTTAAGAGTTGGTTTGGGTCCGGTGATAGTCACAGCAAATTTCCACATTTTAGACATGGATCCGACATTCAATGGTATCCTGGGCCGTCCCTATATTCAAGAACTTGATGCTGTTCCCTCTACGAAGCATCAATGCATAAAATTTCCACATAAAGGTTGCATTATCAAAGTTATTAGCATGCCCATCTTTCCAACAGAAGACATACATTCAGCAACTTCAGTACCTTCCATGTGGCCTTCCAATAGGCCTTTACTTTCAGTCTTGGATGTTGCCGACCTGCGACAAGATTTGCTAAGGCCCCCAGTCACTAAACTAGCTTCACCTCTAATAACACCCCTGCCTCCCCAAGGAAAGAAAAAGAAGAATATGATGAACACGCTTGGATGGAATATCTTATTAAGAATGGGATATAAGACTGGTAAAGGCTTGGGGGTCAATCTCCAAGGCCGGGTTAAGCCTATTAGGCACCAAAAAATGATTCCCCGGGGTGGCTTAGGATACAAAGGGCCAAGTAAAGACAAGGATAAAGATCGACCATGGGCCGTCATGACTTCCACTTTTAAGACAGACCGGCAGCCTCTTACATGGACCTTGCAAACACATTTTATAAAAGGGGGAACTCATAATGATGAACAAACTACACTTGTTACTTCCATGCTAGAATGTCAAGATGTGCATGCAAGGCAGTTTGCTCGCCACATAGCCCCACTGGCTACTTACAAAGCCTTGGAATCCTTGCAACCGGATAAGAGAAGAAAGATGGATGACCCTGAATGTGACTGGTATAGATGGTTTGACATGAATGACATTGCCATTGCTATAAGCCGACTGTTTATGCCAACTGACCCGGAATGGCCGCTGTTGATTCATGAGCTAATTGAGAAGCCAACAGTGATCACAGATAAGAGGCAGTTGTTAAGTGATTATACAGATACCGGAGAGCCCGATGTGCCGTTCGAGGAGGGCTTCAATATAGACAAGCTGTGGGCCGGCCTCTTCCTTACCAAGTCCGTTCACCTGACGGCTGTTGTCCGTTTGATTGATCAACTATTTTTCTCAGATATTCCTAGACCACCTGCGGTCTTAATAAACTTTTCTTCAAATTCACTTCAAGTTTCTCCATTAATTCCTCCCTTGCTCCTCGAGCAATTTTCCAAACTCTCCATCACACCCCCGCGCGGGTCATCACTCATTCAATCTTTTGCCAATCTGTCAATTTCAACTCCACCTCCTATTCCTCCCTCTCATTGCCTTCTTCTTGAAGATAAAAATGAAAACGAAAAAAAATGCCAAAATTCAAACTTTCCAATCTTACATCTCCATTGAGGAAGCCTCCTATCTTCTTCCTGAGTGTGCCCCAACCCAGGGGCCGCTCTTCCCAGATTCATTAGAGGACCTTCCCTACCCCTCCGGTGAGGGGTCTTCATCTGTATCTCCTCCTGTACTTGCTTTTCCCCCTCTTTCCTCTTCTCCATCAGGTTTTAATGATCAGGCTAGTTATTCTTATTCCTCTAATTTTAAGGCTCATGGGGTAGTTTCACATAAGAAATCCAAGGGTAAGCAGATTCCTCGTAGATTGTTGTTGGAGTTAGCCATCAGATGTCAGGCTTGTTTAGCCATCCCCGAATTTGTGGAAAATCTAATTATCCTGCCAGAAATAGAATATGAGAACGCTTATGCTTTTAATGAGGGTTTTGGTGTCTATGAGATTAAGAACGATGAAGACCCTATTGAAGAGGGGGATGAAAGTTACGAAGAATATGAGGACGAGGCTGATGCTTTTGCTAGTGGCATGAGGAGATTTGATGAACCATCAGTCTCAGTAGAAGAGCCTATCAAAGAAATAAATCTGGGTACGGAGGAAGACCCTAGGATTGTCCTCATTTCAAAGAACTTGCCGCCCGATGAAGAAGAGGCGCTTATTTTGGTTCTTCAAGAATATAAGGACATGTTCGCATGGAGTTATGAAGATATGCCTGGACTAGACCCTGCGCTTGTCGAACATCAACTTACACTTAAACAAGGGTCCATTCTGGTCAAACAGCGGTTAAGACATTTCCACCCTAATATGGCATTAAAGATGATAGAAGAGGTCGATAAGCTTCATAAGGCTAGATTCGTCAGAGTTGTCCTCTATCCCAATTGGGTGGCTAACATCATCCCGGTAATGAAGAAAGATGGAAAGGTTCGAATTTGTATAGACTTTCGGGACCTCAATCGCGCGTGTCCTAAAGACGACTTCCCCCTCCCTCATATTGATGTTCTAATTGACAACACGGCGGGATATGAGACTCTCTCCTTCATGGATGGCTTTTCAGGTTACAATCAAATTCGCCTAGCTGAGGAAGATCAAGAAAAAATATCGTTCACTACACCATGGGGGACTTATTGCTATGTGGTCATGCCCTTTGGACTTAAGAATGCTGGAGCCACCTATCAAAGGGCTATGATGGCAATTTTTCATGATATGATCCACATTTATATCGAGGTGTATGTTGACGATTTGGTAGTGAAATTAAGGACAAGGATTGAGCATCCCAGGGTTCTAACCAAAGTCTTGCAAAGGGCACGGGAGTATCAATTGAAGATGAACCCTAAGAAGTGCGTGTTTGGTGTTTCATCAGGGAAGTTGCTTGGATTCATCGTGAGTAAGAGGGGTATTTAGATTGATCCCAACAAGGCGAAGGCCATAAGAGAAATGCCTCCTCCCAGGAATTTGAAAGAAGTTCGAGGATTGATTGGGAGGTTGCAATTTATTTGCCGCTTTGTCTCCCAGCATTCACAAAGATGTAGGCCGTTCTACGAGCTTACTAAGCCGGGAGTCAAGTTTATTTGGGATGACAAGTGTAAGGCAGCTTTTGACGGATTGAAGGATTATCTCTCAAATCCTCCTGTCCTGAGGCCGCCAGTTCCAAGCAAACCGCTTGTTCTTTATATTTCCGTTCTGGATGACTCTGTAGGCGCTGTCTTAGCCCAAGTTGACGAAGAAGGAAAAGAAAGGGCAGCCTACTATTTGTCAAAGCTTGTCAACCCCTGTGAGCAGAGGTATTCAGCTATAGAGAAGACATGTACTGCTTTAGTCTGGGTAGTTCAGAAACTTAAGCATTATTTCTTAGCTCACGAGGTTCACCTCATCACTCGTATGAATCCAATCAAGTTCCTTATTGAAAAGTCTGTTCTCACCGATCGATTAGCACGATGGCAAAGCTTCCTTTCTCAATTTGACATCATCTACATTCAGCAAAAAGCGATTAAAGGCTATGCTATAGCAGAACATCTTGCTCACCACCCTCTCCCCAGATTTGATCTCGTTCGCTCAGAGTTTCCAGATGAGGAACTAATGTCCGTCAATCAAGCCGATTCGATGTGGACGTTGCATTTTGATGGAGCTTTGAATTCAAAAGGGAAAGGGATCGGTGTTGTTCTTCTATCGCCAGAGGGTATCACTATTCCACTCGCCTCTCAGCTTGCATTTCCAGTTACAAATAATATAGCTGAATATGAGGCTCTTCTGGCAGGACTAGAGGCCGCTCATCAATTTGGTGTTACCCAATTGCGGATTGTAGGTGATAGCCAGCTTATTCTTCGCCAAGTGCTCACCAAGTGCCGCACGCTTAATCCTAAACTCAAACCCTACCAGGAATTAACTTCTGCGTATACCAAGCTTTTCACTAAATTAATCTTCATCCACGTTCCGAAAGAGATTCCCATTCTATCATTGTTCAAAAGAGGCTCACTCCAGCTATTAAGGATCCAGCTTTCCTTAGTGTTAAGGAGGAGGTGCTCAGGAAGGTGAAACAAGAAGGAATCATTGAGAATAAGGAAGTCATGCTATTGGATTTAGAGGAAGAATTGGACGATGCAAAAAAGCCGTGGTATTATGAGATTGCTAAGTATTGCCAAGATCAATTGTATCCCCGAAGGAGCCACGGCTGAAGAGAGGAAAGCCATTCGAAGAGTTGCTCAGTGATACACCCTGATTGGAGGTGTGCTCCACAGAAGAGGTCTTATCGGTGTTTTGCTAAGATGCCTAGACGATGATGAATCTTGGAAGGTTGTGGAAGAAGCGCATTCAGGAGTGTGTGATGGTCATGTCAATAGCCAGATGCTAGCTAAGAAGATCCTTAGGCTAGGTTTCTATTGGCCCACTCTAGAAGAGGATTGCTCCATCTATGTTCGAAGGTGTGTTAAGTGCCAATTACACGCCGAAAAAATTCATTCTCCTGCTTCTTCACTCCATCCTATGTCTTCCCCATGGCCTTTCTCCATGTGGGCTTTCGATATCATTGGACCCCTTGGTGATCCGACCCTCCTCACAAAACCAAAGTCATTTATACTCACGACAACGGAGTACTTCACCAAGTGGGCGGAAGCGGAAGCTTACGTGGAGACAAAAGCGTCAACCGTCTGCAAATTTATAATAAAGAACATCATCGCAAGGTTTGACATCCCGAGTACCATCGTCACCGACAATGGGCCACAATTCATCTCTCAGGAGCTCCCAGGACCTCTGCAACAGGTATAATATTACATTGCATCATTCATCTCCTTATTATCAGCAGGGAAATGGTCAAGCAGAGGCAACTAATAAAACTTTGATTAAAATTATCAAGAAAATGTGTGAGGCTACCAGATTTATGGATTGGCCAGAAAAGTTAGTGGAAGCTCTTTGGGCCTATCGCACCTCTATTCGAACCCCTACTTGGCAGACCCCTTTCACCCTCACTTATGGAATGGAGGCGGTAGTCCCTTATGAGGTTCTTATCCCTTCTCTACAAGTACAATTGGACAAGGAGCTCCCCATTGATGAGTGTCGCGAATCTCTCCTTGCTCAGTTGGAACTCCTAGACGAGAAGCGTTTGGCCGCCGCCGAGCATGCGCGTGTTTATCAAAACAGGCTTTCGCATTTTTATCAAAAGAAAGTGATTGAAAGAAAATTCAAAATTGGTGAGATGGTAATTAAAAGAATCTTTGTAAAACCTGGTGGACCTCGTTCAAAACTTCAACCTAACTGGGAAGGTCCTTTTATTATAAAAGATGTTTATCCTGGCAACACTTACAAATTAATTAATGCTGAAGGTGAAGAGTTAACACACCCTTGGAATGGTCTCTATTTGAAGAAATACTACCCCTAAGTCGACAAAAAATAAAAAAAAGGGCAAAAAGCAAAACAAAACAAAAAATTGAAAATCACAGGCAGACATGGTACATGGGCCACGAGCTTGAGTAATCATCATCCTTAAGTCATTCTTCAGTCTCGATGATTTAACCTTCGAGTCAATCCACGCACACACTACACGCTTTACTCTTAAACTCAAGCGGCCCGAAATTCGAGGAAGGTCCGACCCAAACTAAGAGTGTAAAAACCGTACCTATTCTCTTCTTTTTGGCTCACGAGAGGGAGTACAAGTCAAGGGTTACTAACCAAGCCTGCCCGTCACCCTAGTAGGTGGAAGTCAGAGCCTAAAAGGGAACAAAATACTTAAAGCCCAAGTACAATTAGGTCTTTATCTATTTCGAAAAAAGAAAAGAAAGGAAAATGAGGTTATGATAAAAGAAAGCATGTCAAGAGGGCAAAGTCCCCGCAAGGAAAACCCTGGTCATAAGTATACATGAATAAGGGTAAAAAGAGCAACAAAATTTCCCTAAGCCAAAGACCGAATCCCAACAGGCACTAGGGCAGGGGAGGGGCGTTCCCCATTCTTGAAAACCTTTCGTGAGCTTCCTCAAATTATTCTTCTATTCTCCCTCCATGGTGGGTCGTAAACTCGAAGAATGGCAAAGACCGACCAAGGAGGATGGGCTGCAAGAGAATATGAGTAAAAGCATAAGTCAGTTAGCACGTTGACCCCTTTGTTAAGGTTTTCGAGAAAGATTAAAGAATTTAAGATCATGATGGCGTAAGGTTTAAAGGCCCCGTGCTATTCTTGCTTTCAAAAATACAACAAAAATAAAAAAAATGGAAAAATCAAAACAACAAAAAAAGAAAAATCAAAACAAAATAAATAAAAAATTCACGCCTCTTCCTATAGGCGTTATTTTCAAAATTCATGTCTTTAATTAAATCGTCATTTTTAAAATAATAAAAACAATGGAAAAATGTAAATTCACACCTTCCCTATAGGCGTCTTTTTCAAATTTTACGACTTTCATGTAGTCATCATTTTCAAATCAAACAACAAAAATATATATTTTTCAAAATAAACGCCTATCATGGTGGCATCAATTTCCCAATAAACGCCGTTTGCGAGGGCGTCATTTTGAAAATTGAACAAAAATAAAAAGATAAAAAATAAAAAAATAAAAAAAATGGAACATCGAGCCGTTGTTATGCATATGCTTGGTCGCATTTTTGTGTGGGCATCTTTTATTTTGATAAAGCATCTGCTTGCTTGCATGTCGCATTTTCCTTATATATTATCATTTTGCCTTCGTTGATTAAAGGCTTGGCCCCTTGACCCGTTATCAAGGTCAAAGTAAAGACATCCCTTGCTTATTGAGCAAGGGGCCAAGTTGAACAGATGGATTAACCTGTTTGTTCAAGTGTGAACTACAGCTACAGGCACACGGCAAAAGTAAAAGGCGAGAAAGAAAACACAAGTACACAACTACACAAGTGCTCAGGTAACGAAAATTTCAATCTCATGTATATATGTATCATAAATATCTGGGTATAGATGTGAGGGTGGAGGAGTACAAGTAAAGCCTCTCTCAGCTCTCGCCTCCACCCTCCTCTCTCCTACTCTCGGCCTCACTCTCATCCTCCCGACGAGGCGCTCTTGGAGGGGGCATGGACCCCCGAGAAGTAGCTGGAGCTCGAGCCGGCCCCTCTGCCTCGCTACTCTTCCAGAGAGAGGAACCCGCCACAAAAGTGGAGCTGGTGAGGGCGTACCCCGCAGCCCGCTCTCTCTCCCGGCCTCACTGGAGGCGCTCCTCTGTCGCTCGTAGCCGGTCCTAGGAAACGGCTAGCTGGGCCCTCAAAGCCACAAGCTCTGCATGGTCCGCCTGGTGCTCCTCGCGCTCCCGGGCACGCTCCCTCCGCTCCATCTCAAGGGTGACTCGCAGCTCCGCCACGTCCTGAGGCAGCTCCTCTCGCCGCCTCAAGGCCCGCTCAAGCTCGGCGACCCGCTGCTCGCGGATCGCCAACTCTGTCCCGGCCAAGGCAGCCCGGGTAAGTGCCGCCTGTAACTCTGAGGACTGCAAACAAATAAACAAATCATCAGTTCCACAATTCAATAATTCATGAAATAATCAATAAACAATTGAAAATAAATAACTCACCCGGGTGGCCATCGCCTGCTATCCCTCCTCGATGCAGGTAAGAGAGGCCCGGAGCTCCTCAGTCTGTAAACACATTTTTTTATGAAAGCATATCATATAAACAATTGAATGGAAATTTGAGTTTTAAAGTTTAAGGCATACCCATGTGGCGAGGTCGTGCTCTGCCGCCTCGGCCCGTGCTACTGCTCCAGCCAGCTGCTCCGCTAGTGCAGTCGTCTCTGCACTAGGTCCTCTCGAGCTGGAGGCCTCTCCTGTCTCTCTCGCTGTTGCTCCCTGCTGGGCACACTGCATTCATTAAGATTGTCAGTGGCTAATCATCAATAATTCAGGAGTTCATTTGCATATAGATAATTTAAACACTCACCAGGGTCTCGAGGTCTGCCCATGTGGTAGCTAACTGGGCCTCCAAGCTATGGAGGTGGGTCTGCATGTCCATCGCCACTATGTCCCGCGCATCCTGCATTCTGCACATGTTAGTCACATGATAGATATACAAAGCATTTGCATTTAATTAAAATTGAATAGAAAGTGCATTCATACATACCCCTAAGACCCTCATCTAGGGTCGGCCGGCGTAAACCTCCCAGTAGCGTCGAAGGTACTCGGAGCTGTCTGTCGCCTGTGAGGTGACTCGGGTCCCGCCCCGCTGCCAGTCGGCTTGCTGGTCTGAGAACCGAACTCTCCAGTCAATCGCCTTCGTACGACCACGCGTCTTCTTGCCTATCCCCCGCGGCTCTCCAACCTCGACCCACTCCTGGTGTAGGCCGAGGGTCCTCATCACCAGCCTAAGCCGTAATGGATCAATCTTATTCAGGCAATGAACCCAAAGCTCATGCCCGAAGCGAGGTCAGCCCGCTACGACCCAGCGTTGGCCCTCGTCGGTCATCCCCTCGTAGGGTCTCCATCTCACCTGCATTCACAACATGCATATCATCATATCAACATATTCCACATAAAACATAAATAAAAATTGCATCATGCATACCAGTGAGGTGGGGAAGTCACGGAACTCCCGTCATAACACTCGCAACTCGTAGGCAAGTGGGGCTCTAGTCACCACTGGTAGCCAGCGCCGTGCCAAAGGGAAAGATCCCTCAACTCAAGGCCGTGGGTCGGCACGCCCCATCGGCATGCATAGATGGCTCCATATCTGCATCCATCCATTGCATTAGTAAAGCATTCATATACATATAAAAAAAAGAGAAAAAGAGAAATGCATACCTGAAGAAAGGGTGAAAAGCCACTGATAGTCGTCTCTCGACCTATCCCCGTGGACAAGTCGGCTGTCAAGTGCGCCAGTAGCGCCGCTCCCCAAGCGTATCTGCCAACTCCCTCCAGATCCTCGAGTATCCCCAGGAATCGGCAGTTGATGATATCGCCCTTTATGCCGAGCCGCAACCTCCCGAGCATCAGGAATAGGAATCTCCTCAGGTCTCGATCTACTCTCTCCCTCTCAGTCGTGTCCTGGCAATAGGCTGCCCTAGCCCCGTCTATCAGCCTCTGTGAAAACTGCTCCAGAGACTCCCTCGACCTCTGCCTAGAGTCACCTAAGCCCATAGCTATAGTAAGGTCGGTGCGGTAGATGGTCTTACACTCGCTGGGCGTCTCGTAGACTGTCTCTAGCCCTAGCAATCTCTGTGTCAGCTCGCTATAATCGGGTAGGGTGATCCCGCTCACCGCCTCTCCATCTACCCTCAACCCGGTGATCCTAGTTGTTGATTTTATTTTGCCTATCTATCTTTTCTTTGTGGTTTTGAATGATGAAACGACAAGCAAGTAATCAAAGATCTGCTCTTAACCTATGAACATGTGATCATGAACCTAGGCAATCAAAGCTAGCTCTAGCATGGGCATGCTATCTCAATCAAACTAGGCTAAGGAAAAGGAAAACACACGCCGGAGCGTGGAGCAAAGAGTAAATAAAAACACGCCACAAGGGGTGGAGCAAGCAAGAAAATAAAAGAGATATGTGATGAATGAGAAAGCTGATGCCCAAGACTAAGAAAAGATGTGATCGCCACCAAAGTAAAAACAAGCAAAAGACCTGTAAATACCTTGGAAATAGGTGGATGAAGCACCCGCCCATGGGAGAGAAAACCAAAGAGAACCTGCAGGTCAGCTAGAAGTGACGGCTAGAACCCTGTGCGTCACTTGAAAGTAACGGCCACCCGATAGACCGCCAGAATAATATGACGCGCCTGCACCAGACCGTCAGATAACCTGCAGTAGCAAAGTGTAGATTTTTTTAACTCCAACTCTTCCAGCCGGCTAGAAGACTTGGCCCTCGTGTTGGTGAACCTGTAAACCTGCCAAAGATGTAGAAGATAAGAACAAAAAAACCAAAATTAGCCCTTTCAATAATATAGCATCAATTCTCAAAGAACTTAAGGACATCAAAAGGAGAGGGGATTACCGGGGAGTTTTTGGTTTTTTAACCCCTCTGGGCATTTTTTAAAAGATGGGGAAGATGTTTGGATGCTTAGAGAACAGTGAAAAATGGGGAGAAAGAGGAGGGACAATGCTTTGATTGAGGAAAAACCAGGGAAGAACTTAAGCATGCAATGATGAACTTGTAAGACTAAAACCAAAGTACTCCCTTGATTATGAGATGGATGAACGTGGGAAGCAGTTCCTCTTGGATGAAGATGGCTCCTGAGTTCGGCAGCACTTCGTCGTGAATTTTAAAAAAACCCTCCTCTCTCGGGCCATGAAGTCAAGGGTTCTATTTATAGACCCTCAAACTCTTAGGTCGAGTAGAGGATAATCCAGCAAGATAAAGGGATAACTCTTAACAAATCCTCGAAGATAATATCACCAAGAGTCCATAGAAACAAACAGAAGGTTCTGAGGATCAGATTTGAAAGAGATATCATCAATCCAAACCCTTATCTCGACCACGAAGTAGCAGAGAAAGGGCCTGAACTGCCAGGACTCTCTGAAGGAAGTAACAGCTGAACGACAGACCGCCACTTGGAAATAACGCACCAAGGAACATCCGTCACTATCAACCTTATCCCTAAAAGATAAGATCAACGGGAAGAAGACCCAACATGTTGGACTCTTCAAGAAGCAACGGCCAAGGCATAGGGCGTTAGAATAAAATAACGGCTGCACGACAGACCGTTATTATTAATGTGCAATCAAAAAGGATAAGCTTTAAAACGAGGCCTTAAGCCTTAGGACTCTTCAAAGAGTAACGGTCCAGGACCCATCCGTAAGAATGAAACAACGCGCCTAGGACCGACCGTTATTATCAAAATGGAGAAAAAAGGAATAGAGGCATTGCTAAGATTCATCCAATGAAGTAGCCACAAGGAACCATATCTGATCAAGGAGTTAAGACCCAAGAAATAGGCTTCAACTAATCAAGAGACTCAATGAAGAGTGAACGACTCGGAACATCATATAGAATGAATAAGGAGATGACCCGACTTATTGGTCATAAAACGGGTGTCAACAGATGCCCCTCCTTAACGTCCTCTTTGCAGGGGAACAAGCGGAGGTGAAGCGAAAGCGAAATGGAACATGGAGATGAAGCGGGTGTTAAGGTAAACGACACCCGTTCTCAACCAACAAGCGATAGGAATTTTCTGGAAAGCTTCAAAACTGATCACAAGGAAATAGCCAACCAAAGGATGCAAGTCTGGAGGAGCTAATAACTAAGGAAAGGAAACACGGCTAGCCGTCGAAGGCAACAAAAAGAACCAGAGACTAAACTCCAGACAGGAATCTTCAGCCAACCAGATCAAGCGAGCAGATCAAAGGAAAACCTTCTAATTCAGAGTGGAATGATTCTCCTTGTTCGGGATCAAAAACACAGCTATTCACCAACACCGAGACACTTGAACAAATGAAGCTTCAAAATGCTCAAAGAATGCGTATAATGCATGCTGGGCTAAAGAAAAAGAAATCTTCAAAACAAATGTAAAGAAAGATAAAATATCAAGATACTCGAGAATAATATTGCTAGACCAGAGAAATTAGGGTCAGGACACCATCTGCAACCACGGCGTACAAGATAGAACCATCATCCCCAAACTTATTCCAATCTAACGACCTATCCAACGATTAAACATGTGAACTTAGATCATCATCATTTTTATTTAAGGGGAACATCAGATCCCAGAACACATGAATGACCAGTCGGTTCTCGAGATAATATCGTAAGTATCATATAGTAATGCATTAAGGGATAAGGGACAAGATACAAATACCTGACTTACCTTCCGGATGGACGGTAAAGCTTGATTTCGTTCATAAATTCCTTCATAAAAGATAGGTTAGCCAAAATTAAATATGATCATGAATCAAGGCATAACCATTCGTACGTGTGAGAGGCATCAATAATGAACATCTTGACAGAACATGGAACCATTTTGACATCCAATATACCATTTAATTCATCAAGAAACTTGCAAGTTTGTAACGGTCTGATGAAAGGGCGTCACATCAAGTAACGGACCATCCCTAGTCCGTCATAAACCTGGCGGTTCACATTCTTCAATAAAATAATCCAATCATATGTAACGGTCACATCTAGACGCGTCAGAAGGATGTAACGGCCAGACGATAGACCGTCGCATTTCCTGAGCGTTCAAAAAAAATAACAACCGAACGGTCACGGCAATCATTCCACATTCAACAACCCCCAAAACCCCAACCGAGAGAAACCACCAGCGACCAACCTCTCCACCACTGCCATGACCGGCGATGAGGCACCTCAGCCACCACCACAGAGAAGGGAATGAGGAAAGAGGAAGGCGATACGGCGTCTCCACCGTCGGATTAAACGGGAGATCATCACGCCGACCACGGAAGAAGAAAGGGAGAAAGAGAAAGCTCCCACGACTGCAGAGGACCCAGGGGAAGCCCCCTTGGGTGAAGAGGAACCCAAGGAACCAGAGAAGAAAAGGAAAAGAGGGCAAGACCGCGAGGTAAGCCTCCGCCCTAAATTTTCAAATTTTGATTTTTTTGTGTTTTTATTATGAATGCATGTGGGATTAAAGGGTAGAAATGGGTCCATGAACCCCCTAGGAATGATTGTAGGCCATTTGGCCATAGTGGGAAACCACGAGAGTGCAAAGGAAAAGAGTCCCAATAGCAGACAATGTGACGGTCCTGCCAGCGACCGTCACACGTCTGACGCGCCACCATGAGTGCGTCAGAGACAAGTTGATGTGACACAACCTCGGACCTAATGCAAGCAAGCACAATCGCATTGAAATGGGCCGAATTGGGCCACCGCTCTATCGACGCTCACCCAAGCCCGGGGTGACTTGGCAATGCCAAGTGGAGGAAGTGGGGTTGGACCCTTGCTAGTAGAGGGCCAGCAAGACCAATGTTTGATTCCCAAAGGGTGGGGATGCCCAAATCAAGGGGGCCGACAAAGTGCCAAAGGCACCGGTTGCAATATTCCCATGGTGATCACTCAAGTTTATGGGGCTTGAGGATCGGGCTCTCACTCGCATAACCAGCGGAATTAGAACTAATATTGAAAGACAAGCACTAAGTGGAGTGAAGGTTTGAGCACTTACTCGACCGGTTTGAAGAAACCGGTCCCGGTCGGAGACGAGGGCGAGCGGGGAGGCGAGTGGATCCCCACACGCCACGGCGGTGTCGCTTGACCTGCCCAAACAAATTACACCACTACACCTCTCGCAGGAGGGGGACCTTGGGGTGGGGGTTAATGAAATTACAAACCAAAACTACCTCCACACAGGGAGGGGCCTTTAGCCGGCCAAGCGGGGAGGGGAAAATGCGAAAGGAACACCGAAGTTGGTGGATGCCGATTCTGCTCACGTTCTATGGGTGCTGACAGCTGACTGAAGATATGACTACGATGGTTGCTCACGAATTTTGTTTGGGACGAAACCACCTGGAGAAGCTTCGTAGGAGGCCAGGGAAGTCGTCCAATTTTTGTTGATTTCTTCTGACGCCGTCGCTGAGCAGGATGGAGGTCCAAACAGAGAGGCAGACTCACGGACTGGCAGCTTCTGGTTTCTAGTAGTAGGTTGCAGAAGGTACCCCGACTGGAGGCTCTGAACAAGGATGACTGGTCGGTGTAGACTGTGGGGAAGCAGATCCGTGCAGCAGAGGGAGAAAATTGACAACTTCTGCTACGGGATGCCGAATGGAGTTCCGCTTATTGATTCTGAAAGTAGACAGGCCGATGAAGAACTTTGAAGAAGCACTTGAGGACTGATTCCTTCAGGGTTCGTCGTGGCAGAGCTTCTAATCCGGCTCAGGTCCTCAACCGAGGGGGAACTGCGCAGTTGTGGGAGAATGGACCTCCTGGACGGCTCGGAGATCGGAAGAAGATGAAACCACTTCTGTTGTGAAGGAGACTGGTAGACGCTTCCGACGATGGCTCTTGGGTCTTCAAACTCGTCCGGAGGAAGTCGTGGTGTCCGCTGCAAGTTACTGCTCTTCTGTAGATCTTCGGTTGAGAGCTGTAGGTTGAAGATGATGGGGGGAATGGGGTATATGGGAGGGGAAATGGGGGTGGATGAGTGTAGGGAAAGCCCGGGCTGTGAGGGGGTCTAGGAGGGGGTGTTCTAAGGTGGGGGAAGGGAAGAATGGGGTCTAACAGGTGGTGGGAGAAGGAGCTACGAATTTGGGAAGGTGGGTGAGAGGAGAAGGTGAGGGGGGGCACAAGTGAGTGGAGGGAAGGGTGGATTTCAAATTCAAATATGCTTTGGAAGTTGTGGGGTTGTGTGGGGAAGGGGTTGATTGTGTTGGAATAGGGAAAGTTGTGTTGGAATGTGAAAGATGGTGTTGGAATGGTGAAGGATCTCCTTGGGACTAGGGGGTGGAGTAATGGAGGCCATGGGGAAGTGGAGGGCTTTAATGATGGTAGGTGGGGGTTGAGGTGGTTGGGAAGGGAGGAGAGAGAAGAAAATTCGAAATTGGGTGTTGAGGAGAGAGAAAGTGGAGTGAAAAAGAGGGATTAGGAGAGGGAAGGGTGGGGAATCTCTCCCCTAAGGTTTCTCACCCAAAAAATGTTGGAATCACTCCACTAAACTAAGCTTTGGATACTCAAATGGCATTTTTCATTGATTCATTCATTAAGTTGAAATGGGGGGAATGTGGTCCTATATATAGGAAACCCACATTTCTACAAAAGTCCCTTACAAAAGACTCAATAACAAATAACCGAAGGGGTAGGGGGGCTCATGGGCCAAGCCCGAAGAATTGGGCCCAATAGCATATTACACAATCTAATGACACTCAAACTTAGGAAAATAAATGCAAGACCTAGGAACATGACTCAAATAAAAGGGAAAATACATCAAATGACTCAAATAAAATTACAAAGGACTCAAAATTAAATGACTAAACCATGCCGGATGCAACCGGGGTGAGGAGACGAACGGTAAACGTGGGCATGGGAGGTGATGTCCCCATCATACTCCCGCGGTGCGGAGAACTCGACTCTGTCGAGTAAGTGTCCTTCCCTCCTTGGAGGGTGTAGAAGTGGTACCGCCCTCAAGTCTCCCGAACGAGACCGATCCATCCACCTGCCGAGATAGCGCTCATATACCTTGCTCCGAGTGGTAGTGACTTGTTCATCCAATATTTGTTCAATTTGTTCACGCTGGGCTCTCTTGGCTGGTGGTTTATCATCATGGGTGGGTGCTCTCTCAAGGGAAGAAGTAGGCTCAATCTCCTCACTAGGTACCACCGTGGGTCCCTTATATGGCACTAGGTCGGCAACATTGAATGTGGGACTTCTTCCATACTCCTCATGGAGATCTAACTCGTTGGCATTTGCACTTATGTGCCTCAAGACCTAGAAGGGACCAGCCCCACGTGGCCTCAGTTTAGAGTTGGCTCCCGGGGAGAGCCTCTCCATCCTTACCATCACAAGGTCACCCACTTGGAATTCTTGGTGATGTCGATGAGAGTCGGCCAGCCTTTTATAAGCCTCATTCTTTTCGTTGATGTGCTTGCAAAGGTTTTCATGCAATTTTGTGAATGCTATCCTTTTAGTGGTTATGGGTGGACCTGGACAACCATAGATGGACCTATCCTGCCATGATGCCAGATGGACCATGATGAACCTTGGTGGGCCGGTGCAACCATTTGTGGACTTATCATGCAATGTTATCATGTAGACTTTGGTGGGCCTAGGTGGGCCGGGGCAACCGTAGGTGAACCTATCATGTAAAGTGGTGATGAATGTGGGGGGCCCGGACATCCGTAGATGCTTTTGACATGCTTAAGATCCATGATGAATGAAGGAGGACCATGACATCCGAATGTGGCCCACTCATGCTTTCTACTTGACATGTGAGTGATATAAATGAATGGACCCAACATAGTGTTCATGCCAAGGGGTGTGGAAAGCCTAGACACATGCATGCTTTTCCCAAAAGTGACTTCCATGTGTATAGGTGTGGGACAACCTTTGAACTCCCATTGGAAAGGATCGAATGGATCTAAGAAGGTGGTCATCATGGGGTGGGGCACCACCTTATTCCCTAGGGATATATGGTCCAAGGTTATGGCTCCCAAGGTGCAGCCCGGGTCATGGATGAGGTGGGTTTGGCCCAATATGGTGAGTGAGGGTAGGACAGGGTGGGTGGTTGGTAAGATGGTTGGGTCATATGAGTCCCTTGACTCCCATTGGAAGGGATTATATGGATCGTAAAATAGGTCACTTAGGGGGAGGAACTCCATGTCCTCAAGATCCTTCAAAGGTGTTAAGTCATCCTTCCCTATGATAGTTGGGCCAATGTTCTTGACAAGTGGGTCGGCCATGAGTGGAGGGCTTGGCTTTCTACCCGAGATAAGAAGCTCTAAATCGAGGAGAAGGTTGGGCTCATCCGGTGTAGGGAGGAATAGAAGGAGGTCGCTAGTGTAGCAACCATTGGTGCAAACCGAGGTGATAGACCCAATGCATAGGTGTAGGAGGCTAAGGCTCCTAGGTTGTTCGACCATAGGAGTCAACATGCTAGTGAACTCAATTTGCCATGCTAAGCCTCTAAGAAAATCCTCTAAGGCCTCCACTTGATAGGATGCTTGGATTGTGGTGTGATAGGAGAAGATGGGCACTAGGGGAAAATTTTGTTCTATGGGAGGGCAAACATGGGTCGAGGTCTCTCTAATTAGGCTCTTCCTTAGCCACCTAACAAGGGACTCTTCTAAGATGAATTCGGCCTTATCTAGAGGGGGTGGTGTAGGGTGAAGATCCTTGTGCGAGGCTTCCTCTTCAATTGGGACATGGGTGCTCTCTATGGAGGGGATAGGTTCCCGAGGGATATTTATCTTCATGTGGCAAAGCGGGTGGACTACTTCTTCCAAAACTAATGGAGTGGGAAGGTTCTTTGATGGTGGGGTGATGATGGCCGGAGTATGGTGCACCCGGGGTGGTGAACGAGGGTGGGATTCCGGCGGGTGGGAGAATAAAAGGTTGTTGAATTTAAAGGTTCCCGAAAGGTGTGGCGGACGCACAAGGTAAGTCCGACGTGTTGGGTCGATGTTGGCATTCCTTTCATCTAACCATTTCTTACCTAGGATTATACATGGACCTGCCAATGTTCCCTTTTGACACCAAGCCCCATCCAAATACTTAATCTTCCCGAACCATTTATGGAATTCAATAAAGACTTGGTCTCCATTGTGCACAATTTGTCCGGTCCTACTAAGAGAGGTAACGATATCGGGGGACACCCAATTTTCAGATTCTAGGTCAATGAAATCAATTTCTACGGGCTTTCCATTAGGTAAGCATGCATGGGATATGATTGGGAGAGGAGCCATGTGACCCAAGACTCAATGTTAACAATGATGGGTTGACAATGCACGGTTCGGACAAGAATGCAAGCATGCCCTAGGACTTGACTTGTAGAGACAAGTCAAAGACTTGCTCTGATACCACTTGATGTGACACAACCTCGGACCTAATGCAAGCAAGCACAATCGCATTGAAATGGGCCGAATTGGGCCACCGCTCTATCGACGCTCACCCAAGCCCGGGGTGACTTGGCAATGCCAAGTGGAGGAAGTGGGGTTGGACCCTTGCTGGTAGAGGGCCAGCAAGACCAATGTTTGATTCCCAAAGGGTGGGGATGCCCAAATCAAGGGGGCCGACAAAGTGCCAAAGGCACCGGTTGCAATATTCCCACGGTGATCACTCAAGTTTATGGGGCTTGAGGATCGGGCTCTCACTCGCATAACCAGCGGAATTAGAACTAATATTGAAAGACAAGCACTAAGTGGAGTGAAGGTTTGAGCACTTACTCGACCGGTTTGAAGAAACCGGTCCCGGTCGGAGACGAGGGCGAGCGGGGAGGCGAGTGGATCTCCACACGCCGCGGCGGTGTCGCTTGACCTGCCCAAACAAATTACACCACTACACCTCTCGCAGGAGGGGGACCTTGGGGTGGGGGTTAATGAAATTACAAACCAAAACTACCTCCACACAGGGAGGGGCCTTCAGCCGGCCAAGCGGGGAGGGGAAAATGAGAAAGGAACACCGAAGTTGGTGGATGCCGATTCTGCTCACGTTCTATGGGTGCTGACAGCTGATTGAAGATATGACTGCTGTGGTTGCTCACGAATTTTGTTTGGGACGAAACCACCTGGAGAAGCTTCGTAGGAGGCCAGGGAAGTCGTCCAATTTTTGTTGATTTCTTCTGACGCCGTCGCTGAGCAGGATGGAGGTCCAAACAGAGAGGCAGACTCACGGATTGGCAGCTTCTGGTTTCTAGTAGTAGGTTGCAGAAGGTACCCCGACTGGAGGCTCTGAACAAGGATGACTGGTTGGTGTAGACTGTGGGGAAGCAGATCCGTGCAGCAGAGGGAGAAAATTGACAACTTCTGCTACGGGATGCCGAATGGAGTTCCGCTTATTGATTCTGAAAGTAGACAGGCCGATGAAGAACTTTGAAGAAGCACTTGAGGACTGATTCCTTCAGGGTTCGTCGTGGCAGAGCTTCTAATCCGGCTCAGGTCCTCAGCCGAGGCAGAACTGCGCAGTTGTGGGAGAATGGACCTCCTGGACGGCTCGGAGATCGGAAGAAGATGAAACCACTTCTGTTGCGAAGGAGACTGGTAGACGCTTCCGACGATGGCTCTTGGGTCTTCAAACTCGTCCGGAGGAAGTCGTGGTGGCCGCTGCAAGTTACTGCTCTTCTGTAGATCTTCGGTTGAGAGCTGTAGGTTAAAGATGATGGGGGGGAATGGGGTATATGGGAGGGGAAATGGGGGTGGATGAGTGTAGGGAAAGCCCGGGCTGTGAGGGGGTCTAGGAGGGGGTGTTCTAAGGTGGGGGAAGGGAAGAATGGGGTCTGGAAGGGGGTCTAACAGGTGGTGGGAGGAGGAGCTACGAATTTGGGAAGGTGGGTGAGAGGAGAAGGTGAGGGGGGGCACAAGTGAGTGGAGGGAAGGGTGGATTTCAAATTCAAATATGCTTTGGAAGTTGTGGGGTTGTGTGGGGAAGGGGTTGATTGTGTTGGAATAGGGAAAGTGGTGTTGGAATGTGGAAGATGGTGTTGGAATGGTGAAGGATCTCCTTGGGACTAGGGGGGTGGAGTAATGGAGGCCATGGGGAAGTGGAGGGCTTTAATGATGGTAGGTGGGGGTTGAGGTGGTTGGGAAGGGAGGAGAGAGAAGAAAATTCGAAATTGGGTGTTGAGGAGAGAGAAAGTGGAGTGAAAAAGAGGGATTAGGAGAGGGAAGGGTGGGGAATCTCTCCCCTAGGGTTTCTCACCCAAAAAATGTTGGAATCACTCCACTAAACTAAGCTTTGGATACTCAAATGGCATTTTTCATTGATTCATTCATTAAGTTGAAATGGGGGGAATGTGGTCCTATATATAGGAAACCCACATTTCTACAAAAGTCCCTTACAAAAGACTCAATAACAAATAATCGAAGGGGTAGGGGGGCTCATGGGCCAAGCCCGAAGAATTGGGCCCAATAGCACATTACACAATCTAATGACACTCAAACTTAGGAAAATAAATGCAAGACCTAGGAACATGACTCAAATAAAAGGGAAAATACATCAAATGACTCAAATAAAATTACAAAGGACTCAAAATTAAATGACTAAACCATGCCGGATGCAACCGGGGTGAGGAGACGAACGGTAAATGTGGGCATGGGAGGTGATGTCCCCATCACAAGTAACGCCCTACCCCAGGGCCGTTACATCTGCTAGGGATTCAAAACTTATTTTTAGGTTTTCAATTTTGAATTTCTATTTTGTTTTGATTATATGAATGCTTATGCAATGATTTTTATGATGCAATGGACTGACTTGTGATCTAAATGAATGCAGGGAAAGCGAAGATCAAGGATCTCCTAGCTGCAGGTCCGGGCCGTGTACGAAGCGCTACCGGACTACCAGAGGGAGCGACTGGCGGGCATGGGATTCGCCGAGGTGCTCAGCATCGAGGTGATCCGGATGGACACGCCCCTGCTGTACGCGCTGCACGAGAGGTGGGACCCGATCAGCAGGGCGTTCATCTTCCCGTGGGGCCACATGATCCCCACGCTAGAAGACATAGTGAGGATTACAGGACTGAGAGTCCATGGAGCCGCAGTGACCGGATGGACATACGGTGACTACAGGGAGATGGCGCAGCAGCTGCTCGGATTTGACTTGATCAGGCCGGGGCAGTCCTCTTCCCAGCTCTCGAGATCGGTACTGTAGGAGAGCCTGGGACTGAGAGGAGCAGCGATAGCCGTAGGAGAGCTACCCGAGGAGCATTTGGGCAGAGTGATAGACCAGGTGCGCCCTCGCGTGGCGGCGGAGGTAGGACCTGAGGGAGACCGAGTGCTCAGACGCTTCCTGATGCTGCTATTCGGGAAGCTCCTCTTCGCGACTCGGGCGGACGTCATCAGCTGCAGACTGCTGCCGATGATAGAGCACTTGCACAGAGTTGGGAGATATGCTTGGGGAGCAGCAGTGCTAGCATTCCTGTTCGAGTCCCTCAGCACGACGGACTGGCAGACGATGCTGGGCGGCTTCTCGCCTTTTCTACAGGTAAATGCAATTTAAATGCTCCTATAAAGGTTTATGCAGGAATGTTATGCCATGTGACTATGCAATTTTGACTGACTTGATTTCTAATAATGCAGATCTGGACCTATATGTACCTCCCGGGCATCGGGAGAGGCACACTACTCCACCCCGGCCGCATCCCGATCGCGAGGCGATGGACGGTAGCGAGGGACACAGGGTCGATCATCAGATTGACCCGGATGATCCAGGAGGACCTGGGCTCCTTCCCACACACGTTGGTAAGTCCATAACTCAAAGTGGTTTCTACATGCTCTTAAATGCTTCTAAATGCTTTTAAATGCTTCTAAATGCTTCTTAAATGCTTCTAAATGCTTCTAAATGCTGATGAATGGACTGAATGCTTTCAGGTGAGATGAACCCCGTACCGCGGCGAGGGTTACACGGGGCAGCCGTGGGTGGAGGCGGCTTTGTCGTACTGGGGACGAGACATCTGGCTGCACTGCATCCACATCATCGAGCCTCTACACTACCGGCTGATCCTGCGGACTCGGGGACTACACCAACCCGAGGTGACCTTTCCACGCCACAGCGATGACCACCCAGGCAAGTCGGCACGGGGCATCAGTGGCAACGTGGATTGGTGCGCCCGGAAGGTGAAGTACGTCCATGACTGGAACAGGCGGGGCCGAGCGGTGAAGGAACGAGACGAGAGCGACGAGGCATATATGAAGGCCTTCGCTCGACTCTACGGTGACCGGGTGTACCGAGGTACCCGACGACCGGTATGCAAATTCTAAACTCAAAAAACTCTTTCTATATGCAAGATGCATTGTGCTAGATGTACTGACTTACATGCTTTAAATGCAGCTAGACCCCGAGGGATGGATAGCCGAGCTGGAGGGACTACTCCACTCCACCATCCAGCAGCGGGACGAGTACCGAACCGCCCTGGAGCTTCTAGTAAGATTCTAAAACTTAGACTTAAATGATTATGATTATGCAATGTAAAAAATGATGCTAATGCTGACTAACCACTACTTCTAATCATGATTTCTAAATGCAGCGGGCCGAGGGAGCCCAACGAGTAGGACTGGAAGCCCCATCGTACTCCTCTTATCCTGCGGGAGGCAGAACAGAGCAGGATGCCGAGTTTGCTCGGGCGGTTGCCCGGGCCGAGGAGGCGGAGGCCACCCTCGCGGAGCGGGTAAGATGCTAAATGCTTATGCTCATGATCATGCGTACGCCAAAAAATGCTTTTTGATCAACTATATGACATGCAACCTACAGGCGAGAGAGCAAGCTGCACGGTGGCCGAGGCTAGACATGCTCGATTGGAGGCAGAGCGTCTCCAGGTAGAGATATAGAAAAGCCGGGCTGAGACTGAGCGGGCCCGAGCAGAGACAGAGCTAGCACGGGCAGAGATGGCCCGGCTGAGAGCGGAGACCCCTAGACGCTCGGATGATGCAGAGGTGGAGCGACTTCGGACGGAGCTAGCTCAGTCACAGGCTGAGGTAGAGAGACTCCGGATTGGGACGGTGGATTTGGACCGATACCGGACCGAGGCACGCGAGGCTCGGCGCCAGGCTTATGATATGAAGATCGCGTTGCGGAACCTCGAGGGGATTGTCCAGATGATAGGCCGAGGACCTGAGCGGAGTGTTTCGCAGAGCGGAGCACATAGGAGCGTCGCCCGGAGCGGGTCGGTGGCTGATTTCCTTGTGAGTTCCTCCGACCAGCAGAGGAATGAGAGGGTGGAGAGAGGACAGCAGGAAGAGAGCGCCTCCATAGCACCGCCAGCAAGGAAGCCGGAGGGTGGAGATGAGGAGGGCGGCCCGGCGAACGAGCCGGCCGAATGATGCATTTCTTTTTTATTTTTGTACATGACTATATATAGAAAAATGAAATTCTTTTTTGGCATTTTTGTTTTGTTTCATGAGTGTGAATGAATAAATATACAGGAATGAATGAGTGAGTGAATGGTTTAGCAGGTTTGAATGTGAATGCAGAAATGAATGATTGATTCAGATGATTTGAGTGCGAGAGATGTGTGTGAATGTACGAATGCATGTATGCGGAAAAAAGGAGTGTGTATGCGAATGTGTGGATGATGAATGAGTTGTAGAACGTGTGAAAGACCGCCAGGTCTAACACAAGGGTAGGAAGAAATTACCTGAATTCAGCAGTAGAGAAAGTAACGGTCCAGGGTCAGACCGTCATGATCAAATAACGCACTGGCTGAAGGGCATTATACACAACAGAGGCCAAATTTGTAATCTGAGCTGCAGGAAAAGCGACGGTCCACCTCTGGTGCGTCAGAGGGAAATAACGGCCAATGCTAGACCGTTGATCATGGCAGAACGATGGGTTGTCAGGGCAACTAGTAGGAAATGCGACGGCCGAAGGCTGGCGCGTCGGGGTGAAATAACGGTCATAACAAAGACCGTCGGGAAAATTTGGACCGAAAAGCCAACATCTGAACGACCGAGAGTGTAACGGATCATGGTTCACGCGTTACAAGATAACGACGGCCACAGTATAGACCGTTAAGCTTCACAGAACAGGGTCTGGCCAAATCAAACCCACAGAAAATGCGACGGCCCAAGGATGGCGCGTTAGAGACAAATAACGGCTCCACGATAGACCGTTAGAGACTGAGTTGTGTTCCGAGACGGATTGAGCCGTGAGAGCCTAAACCCGAGATTTATCCACTTAATCTCCCACTAGAACCTATCTAGATTGAAGATAAAGCCTTCCAACTCAAGTCTTATCCTTCCTAAGCCAAAATCAAGCCTTTAAAACTTGGAAACTCAACCAAAAAATGTAGCTTTGCTAAAAACCTCTGCTCTAGGGCTGAAGAACCTCTCCTAAGGGCAGAAATCAAGATGAAGAGAAGCTTCGAGGTGATGGCTATGGAGGAGAAGGTCTACACCGGACCTAAAGCTGCCAGAAAAGAACATGGAGAGCTCCAACGGTTGACGTCAATCCCAAAGCACTTAAGCTCCAATGTTCAAAGGGTGGTAAGTTCCCAACAACTCATCCAGGTTCAGAAAACTCTGCTCTTTAATTTCTCTTTATGACTTCTTCTTCTCCTTCTTTCTTCAAGCCTCTTCCTGGTCCAAGATGCTACTCTAATCTGAAGTGGGTGGCTCCCATGGTAAAAGCACTCCCTATAGAAGTCACATCCATCCTTAAAGCTTGGCACCTTCAACCTCTCTTGGTTTTAGGTAAAAATTTCCAGAAATTATCCTTAGATTGGCCAAGTATTTCAGCTCTTGTAGAACTATGGCATCCACAAACTCATACTTTCATCTTCCCTTCCTTCGAAGCAACAGTCCTATTAGAAGAGGTAGAGACCTACCTAGCCCTTCCTAAGACTAAGGCGGGGGATGAAGACCGGTTTGCTACACAATAGAGCCTATCGACCCATCCTTGATCTTGAGTGATTTATTCATAACCCAAAGGACGTGAGGACCATGATCAGCCCACACCACATTCATTTGATACCCTTGGCACAGTGGATAGTGTCTCATTGTAAAAACAAGTGGGAGAGACACGAAGCAATAGCCAAGGCGGTGGCGGTTTGCCTATGCGGAGTCTTCCTTTTCACTACGACCGACCACCTCTTAGACATCCAAAATCTTAGCATTATTAGCGGGCTGTGGCGGGGAATGTCCATCTCTCAAGCGATCCTTTCATACCTTTATGAAGGACTAAGCTCGGCTTGCCTAGGAGGACTTCTGTTCGGCTCCATGATACTCCTTGAGTGCTGGATGGGAGTAAGAGTCAAATTCCAACACAAGGAGGACCTAACTTCAACTAGCCGAATCTTCGGGAGCCACCCTCTCTTCTTCATTGGAGGGGCGTTCGGGTATTCTTCACAGGTTGAATGCAAGACGGCGGATAAGAAAATGCGGGATGAATGGCGCCTCTTCTTCAACACTTTGCCAATAGACAAGTTCAATATGCGACCAAGAATCCTTCGGAGCACTCTTCTCAAAATACCGCGGCGTCAAGGCCTGGACCTCCAACTAGTGGGGAATACCACCATGGCGATCTACAACCCGCACCGGTGCCATCTTCAGATCGGACTTCCAAGAACCCAAGCTCCTGCACTATCACACTACCCTCCCCTTCTACTTAGGAAGATGGGGACCGAGGAAGATGAAAGAGCAGTACGGAATGCGCTGACCATGTGGGAGATCAGCAAGGTGCGCCCGTGGCAAGCAGAAGTAGAAGAGAACGACGCAGCACGCCGTGATTATGTGAAAGAGTTGAGGAAAATCCGCCCTCTTGCGGATAGAAAATTGAATGTACCTTGATTTTCTTTTGTTCATGAGAGATATTGTTTGTAATTAACAATCAAAGCTGGAATTTTTATGAATTCATGTTTTATTAAGCTTGCTTGAATGAGATGAGACTGGCTTAGTTGAATGAGCATAAGTTTTGTGGGTTTGATTGGCTAGAATGATGTGAAGAGGCAGAGCCTCTGGAGGATGTAACGGATGGGCAGTGGACCGCCATAAAGAAACGACGGTCTGATGAAGAGCCGTCAGAATGAAAGCCTTATTAATCCTGTTTTCTGAAGAAAGTAACGGATGGGAGATGGGCCGTTATATAGAAATGACGGTATGGACCAGGCCGTCAGAGGGACAAAAGAATAAAAAGCCCACGCCTGAAGGGAATTAACGGTCAAGGAGGGGACCGTTAAATGACTGTGACGGTCGAACACTGATGCGTCACATCCTGCGTAGTTGCAATCCTGCATTTGAACCTGTTGTCTGCACATGCTAAGACATGAAACAAGTTAGATCTGTTCTTAGACTCAACCCCTTGCCTTGAAGCAAGTCAGATAATGACCGTTTCTTGATATTTGGTCAAGGGGTGGAGCCTTATTAAATAGGCGAAAAATATAATAAAAATGCAATGCATGCTATGCACATGATGGAGTTTTGGAAAAACATCTGATTTTTGTGGGATTTTCGCAGATATTTGGTTTTTTTGGATTTTGGAAATATTTGGTATTTTTGGATTTTAAAAATATTTCATGTCTTTGGTTTTTTGAAAATATTTGATGTTTTTTTTTGGATTTTGAAAACCAGTGTCTCCCCTAGCAACGCGAACCCTTCCTTGTTCAGAATCAGGAGTCCCGAGGTTGGCGTGTAACATGGGTGACAATCCTTGGCCAAGGCCCAATTCACATGACGGTGTTTCTACCAAGGCCATACCCAGGGTACTAATCTTGGTCCTAAAAAGAAAAAAGGAACACGGGGGTAAGCTTAGGCCAGATATGGAAGTTTTTAGGACTTGATTTCCTCACCGTACAGCCCTATTAGAGATTTGGTCTGTTGCGCCGGGGCTTTGTGTCCGTCATCGAACCTTCGTCCACTCTAGGCATGCATGCGACCGGGCTCATGACGTCCCGCGGGGAACTATACTGCCACTCTTGTCATGCCTAGCTTTTCTGTTTTTGTATTCCTGGAGCTTTGGAGTTCAGAATCGATAGACTTTTGATATGATGCTTTTGATTTTATCACAGAGATTGCCCCTTTGCTGTCTTTTCTGTTGTGTTCTTGTGGCGTCAGGTCATAACGGACTTGCCCCTATTTAAGACCTCCTCTTGTTAGGGTGTTTGGATTGGTTGTCGCCTCCTTATTCACTTCTTGCCCCTGGATTCAGCCGAAGAATGAAGCGGACAGGGACTTCGATTTTCCCCGAAAGCATGGCCGAGGAGAAACGGTGTCTTTTAGAATCGGAAAACCTGACCAGGGATGTCGTGTAGTGTGTGATTGCCTTACTCGGGACCCTTCTTAGTGAAACAGGAGGGAGCATCCTGCTGCCGGGGAAGCACGTGGCTTAGACTCTAAGGAAAGAAACGCTTAAGATACAACCCATTCCACGGGTGAGAGAGCTCCTCACCTTCCGCGTTTACTAGGCGATAAGCATTCCCTGGATAAGCTTCTTTTACGACAAAACGGCCCTTCCCAGTTAGGTTGCAATTTAGACCTTGGACCTGCAGACCGAATGAATTTTCGTTTCAAAACCATATCACCTTTTAGAAACTTACGTTCGATCACCTTCTTTTGAAAATAACGCGAAACCCTCTTTTGATAGACGGATACGTGATCGGCCGCATTCATCCTCTTTTCATCTAAGAGTTCCAACTGGACCAGCAACGCCTCTCGACGTTCATCGAGATTAAGTTCCTTATCGAGCTGCACTCTAAGTGAAGGGATCAAGATCTCATATGGGAGCACCGCCTCCATCCCGTAGGTAAGAGAATAGGGAGTTTGTCCCGTAGGAGTACGGACGGAGGTGCGGTAAGCCCACAGAGCTTCTACTAATCTTTCCGGCCAATCAGAAAACTTATGAGCTTCGCATGTTTTCTTGATGATTTTAAGAAGGGTTTTATTAGTGGCTTCGGCTTGACCGTTGCCTTGAGGATAATATGGAGATGAATGATGCAATGCAATATTGAACTTCTTACAGAGGTCTTTAAGCTCTTGAGAGACGAACTGGGGTCCGTTGTCGGTGATGATGCTGCTTGGCACTCCGAACCGCGAGATGATATTCTTCATGATGAAGCGGCACACCGTTGTAGCTTTGATCTCTGCGTACGCCTCGGCTTCGGCCCATTTGGTGAAGTACTCAGTGGCGGTAAGAATAAAGGATTTCTGCTTGATCTGAGAATTAGGATCACCGAGCGGGCCGACAACGTCGAAAGCCCACATAGAGAATGGCCAAGGAGCAGTCATGGGATGGAGAGATGAAGCAGGAGAATGGATTTTATCAGCATGGAGTTGGCACTTAAGACACCTCCGGACGTAGAGGGAGCAATCTTCCTCTAGAGTGGGCCAGTAGTAGCCCTGCCTAAGGATCTTCTTCGCTAGAGCCTGGCCATTGACATGACCCCCACACTCACTAGAATGGGCTGCTTCAGCCACCTTCCAAGCTTCAACATCATCTAAGCATCTCATGAGCATTCCGTTAGTAGCGCGCCTGTACAGTTCTCCTGCAACAATGGTGTACCTTGCGGCGGCCCTTCTGATTGACTTGCGTTGCTCAGCTTTTGCCCCTTCTGGGAACGACCCCTCTTTGCAAAACAACTCGATTTTATGATACCAAGGTAATTCCTCTTCGTCCAGAATCTCCTCTAGCTCTGCTAATGAAACTTCCTTGAGATCTTCCTTCTCAGCCTTCGCCTCTACGGATTTCCTAAGGTTGAGGTACCAAGGATCCTAAAGAGAGGGTGCGTCCAATCTCTGGACGACGATAGTCTCAGTATTCCGACTGAGAGGGAAAGATAGGGAGGAAGCAAGAGATGCCAGAGCATCTGCTAGAATGTTCTGAGAACGGGGAGTGTGGATATAGATCAGCTTACGGAATTGCCTAGCGAGAAGCATGACCAAATCTTGATAAGGTTTGAGCTTGGGGTCACGAGTACGGTAAGTGGACAGAACTTGCCGAAGGACGAGCTGAGAGTCTCCTATGATGTTCAGATAACGCGCGCCTAGGAGATAGGCGTGCTTTAAGCCGGCCAGGAGAGCCTCATACTCAGCGATGTTGTTGGTAGCAGGAAACCGACGTTGATAAGAAAAGGGAATGGTTACCCCCTCCGGGGTAAGCAGAACAACACCGATCCCTCGGTCTTGAGAGTTGAGTGCACCGTCGAACTGCAGAGACCAGAAGGGGTGATGAGAGATAACAGAAAGATGCTCATCAGGGAAATCGTCCTGAATGGAATCGGTGTGAGGGATGGGGAGATGGGCGAGATGCTCAGCAATGGCATATCCTTTGACTGCCTTCTGAACAACAAAGGTGATGTCGAACTGAGAGAGGAAGCTCTGCCAGCGAGCTAACCTACTAGAAAGGATAGACTTTTCTAAGAGATAGCGGATCGGGTCCATTCTAGAGATCAACCTTACTGGGTGGGCAAGGAAGTAGTGTTTCAATTTCTGAGCTACCCACACTAAGGCGGCACAAGTCTTCTCCATAGCGGTGTATCTGGATTCAGCTGGATTAAACAATCGAGAGAGATAGTAAGCAGCCCGCTCTTTCCCTTCATCATCTACTTGTGCTAAGATCGCCCCTAAGGAGTCCTCAATGACCGAGATGTATAGGATTAGGGGTTTCCCAGGGACAGGAGGTTGCAGAACCGGGGGATTGGATAGATATTCCTTGAGGTCCTCATAGGCCTTCTGACAATCTTGATTCCATTCGAACTTGACCCCCGCTTTAAGCAATTCATAAAACGGACGGCACCTTTGAGAATGCTGGGATATGAATCTTCTGATGCATTGCAATCTACCAATCAATCCTCGAAGTTCCGTAATGTTCTTTGGCGGAGGCATGTCCATGACGGCCTGTGCTTTATTAGGATCAATCCGGATCCCCCGTTTGCTTACTATGAAACCTAGCAGCTTCCCTGAGGAGACACTAAATACACACTTCTTCGGATTCATCTTGAGCTTGTACTCCCTGGCTCTCTGCAGCACCTTAGCCAGGATAGAGGGGTGTTCTTCCTTAGTTCTTGACTTCACCAGGATGTCATCCACGTAAGCTTCCATATAGATATGCATCATGTCGTGGAAGATGGCCATCATCGCCCTTTGATAGGTGGCACTGGGGTTCTTCAGACCGAATGGCATAACCACATTACAATACGTGCCCCAGGGCGTGGTGAAGGAAGTTTTCTCTTGATCTTCCGGAGCGAGACGGATCTGATTGTAGCCCGAGTATTCATCCATGAATGATAGAGCTTCATACCCGGCTGTATTATCCACTAGGACGTCTATATGAGGTAGCGGGAAATCATCTTTGGGACATGCTTGGTTAAGATCCCTGAAGTCAATGCATATGCACACTTTTCCATATTTTTTAAGAACAGGGACTATGTTTGCCACCCACTGAGGATATAAAACCACTCTGATGAATCTATCTTTGTATAGCTTGTCGACCTCTTCCTTGATCCTCAAGGCCTTGTGGGGGTGAAATCTTCTTGACCTCTGTTTCACAGGTGTTGCCCCTGGTTTAAGCATGAGTCGATGTTCTACTAAAGAGGGGTCAAGACCTGGCATGTCCCCGTAAGACCAGGCGAAGGAATCGCTATACTCCCTTAGTACCTTAATCAATTCCTCTTCTACTTGTGAAGGGAGATTAGCAGCAATCATGATGGGCCTTGGGTCTTCTTCGGTTCCCAAGTTGATTTCCTTTGTAGGTTCATCCACCGCCGTCGACGGCTCGTCGAATCTTTTTAGTCCTTGTGCATATAGATCGGCAGTGTCATCTACATCGTTGTCTTCATTAATTGGATCCTTCTCATCCAAAATCTCATAGACGCCTAATCCGTCGTCGCTCCACACCCCTTCTATTTCCTCGTCATCTTCAATCACAATTGTTGCGGCGACGAATTCCGGGCACTTCAAAAGAGCATGGCAACGCTGAGCTAAATCTTGCAAGAACCTATCAGGAATAGATCGGAATGGATGAGCAAGCGAGCGCGGCTCAGAAGAGGAAGGGTTGGACGACCTAGAACAAGACCCTACTTCTCTAGACCTAACTGACTCTACTTCCCTAGACTCGACGGACCCTAATCCTAACCTAGGAGAGAGGAAGCCTAGTGGAAGGGAAGGAGCAGGGGACTCGTGCCCCTGCGAGGAGGATGGCGACAGGATAGCGTAATCTTCCATTGAAATCTCCGTTTCAAATTTGACATTTTTTTTGGAGATCAGCGGAGACTACACAGCAAGATGGAGGAGGTGGGAGCTGCATAGGGAACAGCTCAGGGAAAATGCAGTCAAAGAAAGGATCGGAAGAAGAGAACCACATCTCATGGAGTTGGGCGTTAGGAGGAGGAGGAGTGAAGAGAGTGGATAGATCAATGGGTGGGCACCTCCCGCAAGCACAAGGAATAAATAGAATCTCGGGTGGATCAATGAAAGATGGATCTATTATGATGGGAGGAAGGTAGGGTATGAAGTCCCTTTGCTGAAAAATAGCTTGAAAGCATGAGGGAGACCAAGAAAAGACAATTAGAGAGCTCCCCTCCTTCTGTAAATCAACAATAGGCCGCTTCTTCGGCCTCCACTGCACAAGCCGAACCTCTAGTTGCTTTTGACATTCTTCCTCATGAAAGAGCCCATGCAAGGCCTGACCATAGTCGAGCATATCATCATCTGACCCTCCCGGCAATGGGGGTGGGTTGGTAATCAGGCAGACTGCATTTCTTTCTGGCTGAACTGGTCTTGAAGCTAATGTACCGGGCTGGAGAGGCCCTCTGAAAAAATGCTGGCGATAATCCCAGGTGAGTGGCCCAGAATCACCCATCATAGATAATGCAGTCTCTCGGTAACCGAGACCTCTCCTGTCCATATTTCTTCCCTTGGGTATGGGCTTGGTCATTCCTTGTAATTGCGCACCGAGGCCTCTCCCCGGTTGATAGCCTAGTTTCAGTATGATGTTCCAGCCCTTGGAATCTCGAATCTGCGGCTTCACTTTGATGTTGACTGGAGTAGCGGCAGGCTTGGGAGATGCATACGCCCAGGGGAAGTTCAAGTCCAGCACTAATATAACGGGCCGGCTGCTTGGCCAAATTGTGGGAAGAACCTGCCCTGATATGGCCTTAACTGTCTGCACCGCGGACAAGCTTTAAACTTTGACGACCCTTCCTTGGAAGGGGAATTTGACGCACTAATGTGCGGTGGAGGGCACGGCACCGAGTGTATCAATCCACGGACAACCCAGGATAGCCTTGAACATAGGGTCGATATCGAGCACATAGAATTCCACGGCCATTGTAAGGGGCCCGAGCTCCGCCTGAATGGTGATCACCCCGTGACACGCTCGCGTCGAGTTGTCATATGCTGCTATAGTGGTGGGGGTAGGCCGCAGTAACTCATCAGATATGTTGCACGCTCGGAGGGTGCTAAGCGGATAAACATTAATTGAAGCCCCTGTGTCAACCAGCGCTGCTTCAATGCTGACTTTGTTCAGAGTGATTGTAATGCAGAGCGGCATTTGCCGAGCTTCCGGAGGTGCTAGCTCAGTTTCTGAAAATGTAATTGCCGGCCCTTTGGAGATGGTTGCTAGTGCGGTCGGTAAGCTGTCGACTGCCATATCTTCACTGACCATTACCTTCTGTAAAAAGTCTCTTAGTGCATCCTGATGAAGGGTAGACCTTTTGATCAGCTCTAGCACAGATATTTTAGCGGGCACCCAGTCTAGATGATGTAACAAGTCATATTGAGTACCTGGCAGCGGCTCAGTTTCTTCTTGCTCGGCCGTTGGCTGGGAGGACTGGGGATTAGAAGTAGTGGGGTAATTCCGATGGAACATCTTCCCGCTCCTCAGAGCACAATTCGCCGCGGCATCTGAAGATAGTATGATGGGCCCTACGGGGTGGATGAATGGAACAGGCGGTGCGGGGGAGATGGTTTGGTGGAGCGTAAGGTTGGTGGTGGTAGTGGGTGGTGAGCGGATGATGAGCGAAGGGTTGGTGGAAGGCAGGGTGGTGATGAGTGTCGACGCGGGTGGAGGGAAGGCTAGTGGAAGGGTAAGGATGGATGAAGGGTTGGATGGTGGTGTGATGACGGTAACGGGGTTAAGTGGTGGAGGGTATGATGGAACGGTGGGTGGTAAGGAATTTGCTGAAGCGGGTGTAATTGGGAGGATGAATGGAGGGGATGTTGGGTGTGCAAGAAGGACGAAAGAGGGAGTGAGAGGATTGCGGTGGTTATGGTGGAGGGCCATGACCTGTGGTGCAGCACTATCATCATCAAAAGACCACCCGGCATTGGGGGCTGGTGGTTGGACCACGTTTACTTGTGCTGGTGCTGACGGCTCTGCTGAGGAGCGGGTGGATGGTTCGGCATCAGATTCTGATGGATGCCCAAGTCCTGTACTTGTTGTGGTTGCTGTGGTTGCTTTTGTGGTAGCTACTGCGGCTGTGGTGCTTGTTGCTGCTGATTTTGCGGCCTCGACTGCTGCCCTCTCTTCTCCTTGATCTCAACAATGGCCCGATGCATTGCGGCCCAATCTATCCTTTGCCCTTCATGGAGATCATATACCAGATCCCGGAACTGGAAACATCCTTCTATGGTATGGCCCGGCTGCCTATGGAACATACAATATTTAGTCTGATCAACGGCTGGGTTCCAAGTAGGCCGTTCTGGAGGAAGTTGGATCGCATTCACTGACATGAGGGCGGAGAAGATATCTGTAAGTGTCTCTGGCAATGGAGGGTATTGAGCTCTCCTGGGAGCCGGGCGCTTGCTGTTAGGGTTGTTGTTATAGCCGTTAGGTGGAGGGACATTGTGGTATTGCGGAGGTGGTGGTTGTTGTGGATTGGTGAAGGCATTTTGTGGAGTGACAAAGGTAGGCGGAGGGTTTTGTGGGGTTGCCTGGAAGTTTTGTGGAGCGGGGTTTTGGGAATTGCGGGGGTTTTGGGGGAAGCGGAATGGTGCGGCCTGGAATGGGAAGGCAACGGCTTGCACTTGTTCATTTGTCTGGACCCCCTCGGTAACCGGCCCTTGTGGCTTCTTGTGGTACTTGGGCTTTTGGTTTTCAAATAAAGAGTGGATGGGGGAATCCTTAAACTGGGTCTGGATGAAGCGCGCCCGGCTGTAGAGCTGATGCATGTTGGCTATGTCATTCATTGCCAGGATGTTCCGGAAGGTTGGAGTAGCATTTGAAATCAACAGCTTGACCTTCTCTTCCTCCGGGATGTGGCCAGGCACTCTAGCGGCCATCTGTCTCCACCTGTCTGCATAAGTGGCAAATTCCTCGTCTGGCTTCATCTTCTCGGCCACCAGATCTGTGAACGAGTATTCTGGGCCGACCCTGTCTTGGAACCGCTGGATGAACTTGTCCTTGACTACCTTGAAACTCTCAGCCTCTTCCAGTGGTAGAGAATAGAACCATTCCAGAGCAACACCATCTAAAGATCGGTGGAATAAATACGCCATAAGGCGATCATCATACTGGAATTGCGCCGATTCATATAGAAAATCCCTCACATGAATAAAGGGATTGTTGTTCCCATCGTACTTGCGGTAGTTGGGGAGCTCTGATTGAGGAGGGAATCGGATATTCTGGAAGCTTGGAATAGGAATATCGGCCAAAGATGGTGGGCCAACCCGCTTCTGAAGGAAATCGAGTTGCTGCTGCATGGCGGCCCACTTGTCGAGCAAGTCCTGCTCTCGGGAGGGAGCAGGGGCGGTGAAAGATGCTGATTGAATGTGAGGAGCAGATGGAACGTTTGTGGCAGAAGGTGGGTGCCCACAGGAAGGAGTGGAGGGATAAACAGTAGAGATGGGGGGCCCGTAAGAAGGATATTGGGCATAAGCTTGACCCGGATTAGGATAAGCTTGGGCCGCCCCTTGCTGAGAGCGTAAGAAGTCGGAAGGGCCCATGAGAACTTGTGGAGCTACCGGAGTAGATATGTGATGATCCATTTGAACACAAGAAGGGATGGGCGACTTTCCCTTATCGAAAAATTGTTGGGCCGAATTGCAAGACTGGCCCGTTTCCATGCCCGTGAAAGTGATGGTCCGTGGTTGGACCGGAGTAAGATCAATTGGAATGGGCTGAACTGGGAGCCCAACAATGGAAGAATTGGATTGATTTTGGATGATGGTTGAAGGAGATGCGTTGGACCCTTGCACGGCCTGATAAAGAACTTGGAGTTGGGTCGGATCCAATTGGGCCATCATCTGAAGGACGGAGCCCACGGAAGGAGTGGAGAAATAAGGGGTAGCTTGACCACCTTCCATAGAAGTGGAGGACGGAAGAGGGGTATTCCCCTCCCCGGAGGAAAAGGTAACAACCCTAGGAGGGTTCTCAAGGAGCCCTTGAGGAAGAGAGTCCTCTTGGGAGCGGGGAGGATTAAAGGATGCCATGGTGGACTCGAAAAGAGGATTGGAATAGAATGTGAAGAAGGAATTGACTTGAGGAGATGACCCGGACGAACGAAAACAACTCCGCATGCAACGGACAACCTTGAAAAATGCAAAAACCAACACAACCAATCACACAATGAGTAATCAAACTTAGATGATTCTGATAAGATGCAAGTGATAAAAGATGAAGGCACTCAAAGGCAACCAAGTTGTTTTAAGATGATGCAACCCAATTCTTGTGATTCCTCCTTCGGAACTTTAGTGAATTGATTAATATGTGCTCTCGACAATAGGTTCTTTAGTAGGAGATGGGTATGAGACTTGGTTTGACTCTAAGTGTAATCATTCCTTCACTTATGCAACCCTAGACACGGGGTGGGAAAGGTACAACCAGCCCGGTGTCCGTGTGGGAACCCACGGCTCGCGGGGACTTATGGAGGTCCCTGGTGTGATTTCCTAGTCGGCTCCAAGGAATATGGAGACGATAGGTCCTCACAACAAGGTAGGAAAATGCAACCTAAGATATGACAAGATGAATGACCCTATGTGCACTGGAGTGCATGCAAAGTCTAGCCTAAAATCTAGCAATCAATGATGCACACAATGATATGAATATATGAACAAAGCAAGGAGAAAGTCAGGTATCACCCAAGCACCAAATCACAGCAGAAACTGCGGAAGTAAATGCACCTCAGATGCGTACCTGCTTGGAGTATGACGGTCAAGGATCCCTGCGTCAGAATACAATAACGGTCGAAGGCCAGACCGCCAGAAATAATATAACGCAGGGAGATGGGCCCGTCAAATGAGCCAGAGCCAAAATCGGACAGAAATAAAAGGAAAACCCGTGGAAGCTCACACAGCAGAACAAAAGTGGCGGTCTAATGCCCCTACGTCAGAGGTCTGTAGCGTAGGGACACACGGCCGTCAGAATACTCAGAAAACCAGAATCAGCAAGAATAAGAGAGAAATCCAAGGGAAACCAAATAGGCAGATGATGGCAGGTTCAAACAGGAATCAAAAGCACGATTAGCACAAGATGTCCCACCGTGATCGCCAAAAAATTATCTGTTGATTTTATTTTTCCTATCTATCTTTTCTTTGGGGTTTTGAATGATGAAACGACAAGCAAGTAATCAAAGATCTGCTCTTAACCTATGAACATGTGATCATGAACCTAGGCAATCAAAGCTAGCTCTAGCATGGTCATGCTATCTCAATCAAACTAGGCTAAGGAAAAGGAAAACACACGCCGGAGCGTGGAGCAAAGAGTAAATAAAAACACACCACAAGGGGTGGAGCAAGCAAGAAAATAAAAGAGATATGTGATGAATGAGAAAGCTGATGCCCAAGACTAAGGAAAGATGTGATCGCCACCAAAGTAAAAACAAGCAAAAGACCTATAATACCTTGGAAATAGGTGGATGAAGCACCCGCCCACGGGAGAGAAAACCAAAGAGAACCTGCAGGTCAGCTAGAAGTAACGGCTAGAACCCTGTGCGTCACTTGAAAGTAACGGCCACCCGATAGACCGCCAGAATAATATGACGCGCCTGCACCAGACCGTCAGATAACCTGCAGTAGCAAAGTGTAGATTCTTTTAACTCCAACTCTTCTAGTCGGCTAGAAGACTTGGGCCTCGTGTTGGTGAACCTGTAAACCTGCCAAAGATGTAGAAGACAAGAACAAAACAACCCAAATTAGCCCTTTCAATAATATAGCATCAATTCTCAAAGAACTTAAGGACATCAAAAGGAGAGGGGATTACCGGGGAGTTTTTGGTTTTTTAACCCCTCTGGGCGTTTTTTAAAAGATGGGGAAGATGTTTGGATGCTTAGAGAACAGTGAAAAACGGGGAGAAAGAGGAGGGACAATGCTTTGATTGAGGAAAAACCAGGGAAGAACTTAAGCATCCAATGATGAACTTGTAAGACTAAAACCAAAGTATTCCCTTGATTGTGAGATGGATGAACATGGGAAGCAGTTCCTCTTGGATGAAGATGGCTCCTGAGTTCGGTAGCACTTCGTCGTGAATTTTAAAAAAACCCTCCTCTCTCGGGCCATGAAGTCAAGGGTTCTATTTATAGACCCTCAAACTCTTAGGTCGAGTAGAGGATAATCCAGCAAGATAAAGGGATAACTCTTAACAAATCCTCGAAGATAATATCACCAAGAGTCCATAGAAACAAACAGAAGGTTCTGAGGATCAGATTTGAAAGAGATATCGTCAATCAAAACCCTTATCTCGACCACGGAGTAGCAGAGAAAAGGCCTGAACTGTCAGGACTCTCTGAAGGAAGTAACGGCTGCACGACAGACCGCCACTTGGAAATAACGCACCAAGGAACATCCGTCACTATCAACCTTATCCCTAAAAGATAAGATCAACGGGAAGAAGACCCAACATGTTGGACTCTTCAAGAAGCAACGGCCAAGGCATAGGGTGTCAGAATGAAACAACGGCTACACGGCAGACCGTTATTATTAATGTGCAATCAAAAAGGATAAGTTTTAAAACGAGGCCTTAAGCCTTAGGACTCTTCAAAGAGTAACAGTCCAGGACCCATCCGTCAGAATGACACAACGCGCCTAGGACCGACCGTTATTATCAAAATGGAGAAAAAAAAGGAATAGAGGCATTGCTAAGATTCATCCAATGAAGTAGCCACAAGGAACCATATCTGATCAAGGAGTTAAGACCCAAGAAATAGGCTTCAACTAATCAAGAGACTCAATGAAGAGTGAACGACTCGGAGCATCATATAGAATGAATAAGGAGATGACCCGACTTATTGGTCATAAAACGGGTGTCAACACTAGTGACATCCTCTAGGCTAGGAACCATATGCCCCCATGGCATCAAGAATGTCCGGCTAGTCCTATCCCATCTCTCTCTGAGCACCTGGATCAAGGGTAGGTCTGGTCTCACTGGCTCTATGCTAAGGAAGGGTCCAAACCCCATAGCGTCTACCCTAGCCCTCTGGAACTCAGGGAGCCCATAGTAAGCTGCTCGAACTTGGACCCAAGAGATCCGTGTCCTCATCAACCCCTGCATGCAACAAAAATAAAAATTCTCGCTTAAGTTTTCATGTGGATATTAATTTGTTGTTACATTTGCTCTCTGTTTTAATTAACGACCTCCCTTGGGTCATGGTTTAATCAATTGACGCCCCTAAGAGAGGCGTTATTTTAAAATGTGTTTCTAATAATTTCATGCGCAATTTGAATTAACGACCCGCCCTGGGTCGTTGTTTACTTAAATGACGCCCCTATGGGGAGCGTTGTTTTGAAAGTAATTTCCTAAATTCTGAGAAATTTTGAATTGACACCCAGACCTGGGTCGTCATTTGTTTAAGTTGTGGGGGGCGTTGTTTAAAAGGTGATTTTTTATCCTTAATTATAATTCTAAAAATTTTGAATTGATGACCACACCCGTGGTCGCTGCTTAATGAATTGACGCTCCGGTGGGGGGCGTTGTTTTTCTTGGGTTTCAAAACTAATTAACATGCGAAATAAAAATGAACAGCGGCACATATGTTTTAAATAAATGAAACAGCATGGAAATTAACCCAGAGATGAATAAACATGATAAATTTTAAAAATGACGACATGCTGCAGGGCGTCATTTCATGCATTAATCATTTTTCAGAAAAAAAAAATTAATTGAATTGACGACCCAGGCTTGGGCGTCGTTTTAATTGACGACACCCCTGGGGGCGTCATTTGGCTGGTTTTCTCTCAACCGAGACCGAGAGCTATGGAAATTGGTGGAAAATGAAAATAAAATAGAAATAAAATGGAAAATAGAGGGTTGGGGCTACCTTGGGTCGCTCGGGTACGATTAATCCTCCCCGGACGATTTCCCTTGGTTGCTACAGTCGTCGGGGTTGGCCGGGTCGTGGGACAACCGTCGCCGCCACCGGCGGTTGCTCTCCTTCTCCTTCCTCTCCTCCTTGTTCTTCTTCTTCTCCTTCTTCATCCCCTTCGTCTTCTTCATCGTCGTCATCATCTTCACCATCGTCTTCTTCTTCTCCATCTTCCCTTTCTTCGTCTTCGTGCTCCGTCGCCGGAGCGTCTTCGGCCGCCGCGGGAAGAAGCTCCTCCACGGCGTTCTCGTCTTCCAAATCCACGACCTCGGGGGCGCTCACCCTTTGGCATTTCTGTGCGCCGCCCGCCATGAGAACGAGAGATAGGGAGAGTGAGAATGAGGAAGATAGAGTATGGGGGGTTCTTTTGGTTAGGGTTTGAAGAAGGGAAAGAGAGAAGACGAAGGAAGGAGAAGAAGGAGAAAAAAGGGTTTTAACAGTCAAAATGAATTGACGCCCGAAGGGAAGCCATTTTTTGATTAATTGACGGTCTTAGGAAGGGCGTGGTTTGTTGATTTGATGACCCGAGGCTAGGCGTCATTTTCATTTGCGTGGGAATTTGCAACCGTCGTCAGATGCATTAATGGGAAAGTGATAGATTTAATTGATCATAATAATTACTATTTGAATCTGACACCGATGGAAATGGGCGTCCGTTGAATAATACATGACTTGATTAAAGGCATCTATTTTATGCAATGAGGATTTATTTTGAAAATATTTTTAAGGAATTTAAAGCGATTAACGCCTTGCCTAGAGACGCGAATTAATAAACGCCTGTCTCGAAGGGCGTCATTTGTGGTTTTTAAATTATTTTAAAGAAATGATTTAATGGAATTGATGACATTATCTGAGGCGTTATTCAACAAATTGACGCCATGAAAGAAGGCGCTTCTCAGGACAGAAAACCCGTAGCTCAGTTTCTTTAGACAGAATCACATGAATTGGAAGAGATAATCATATAAACTCATTGTTTTGGCTCAAAATAAGAAGAGAATCATTATTTCATTAAGGAAAATCGTGATTACATTTATTGAGCCATCATAGGCCTTATCTTCCTAAGTGCTAGCACATCTGATTTGCATTTGTCTTCTTCTTCTTCTACGCGTGCCTTGGACTTTTGGAGCAGTCCAACCTTCCATTGAGCCATTATTGTCTTGACTTCTTCTCGATCTCCACTTGAGCACAATTCCCTTCTTTTGAGTGGAGGTAGGTGAGAAGGTTCTTCAAAGAGGTGCCGAGGTAGCCCGAGTTGTGGGAGGCACCGGTGTGCATTGTAAAGGATGAAATCACTCCCGCCTATCAATCGGAGCTCTATGCCGGGGGAGAGCCTTGAGTGGAGTTCTTGGGTTTTGAGGAACCCTGGTGTGCAAGTAAAACCACTCTTTGGAATGGTCTTGAAGTAATCACTCCATTCACTTCTCTTCTTGAGCTTGGGAACCCGGTTGGTTACTCTCTCACATAAGCCCAAAGAATCTATCATGTATCGGAGGGGGCTCTTGGAAAAGATTTTGGAGGCCGCTTGGGTTGCTTGGCAAGGGTCAAATTTAAAGTGAAGATCCACCCAACAAGATACAAGAAGCATTGACCCATAGAGGGGCCGTCCTAAGGAAGCCGAGGTAAGCCCATTGTATAGGTTGGCTAATACCGCCGGACCTATTCTTTTTCCCTCCCACATTCTAGCAATAGCACTTAAGTGATGTTCCTCTAGATGGTCTTCCATTGAAGGGAAGAGTAGAGCTCCCGCTATACATATGACAAACCCCTTCATCACCCTCTCTAACAAGTCTTCATCTTCTTGAGCTTTGTCCATGTTTTTGAACACCCATGAGGCTAACTTTAAAAGGTTTATTCCCTTATGAGCTTTAATTTGGTTCACTAGATTTGGGCTTTGAATAAGGCTGGTGAGTAGGTCATGAGCTTGTATTGGTTTAGCCATGTGAGCCATCTTAGATTCCTCTCCTTGCCTCATCTTTCTTAAGCCTAGGAGTGTCTCTACTTCTTCTAGGAGTATGGTAGCTTCAAAGGTTGGAAAGAGGAAAGTGTGGGTATGAGGGTGCCATAGTTCTATAAGAGCTCCAATGGAGGCCCAATCTAGGTGAATGTCATTGTAATGGGTAGCATGGGTTATGAGGCCAAGAAGGTGCCACCTAGAAAGGAAAGATTTCATATCTAATGAGAGTTTGGAGAGTAATAAAGGAAGCCACTTAATCTTTAGAAATTTCCTTGGTCCTCGAACAATTGGGTAATCCTGAAAATATAAAAAAAAAAGAAGAAAGAAGAAGAAGAGAAAATGCAATCAGAAGTTTTGAAAAGGAAGGAAGAGGAACAGAAATAAAAGCTTTAACATAAAAAACACTTACTTGGCTGTTAGCAATTCTCCCACTAATATGGCCTGGAACTTCAGAAATCCGTGGAAAACTCATCTTTGGCTTCTTGGGAGGCCTTTGCTTCTGCATCATCGTATTCATCTTCCTGGAAGTTATTCTGCAAGTGCTATGCTTCTGTTGAAGAGGGCTTCAGTTCTTCTGCTGTTCTTCTTCAGTTCTTTGTCTGATGTGCTTAGAAGACGAACAGTTGCCTTTTTATAATGTTTTGAATGCTAATGGGTATCATGGTTTGTGTCTGAATAAAACGAGTTGCTGGAAGCTTAATTCCGAGCAGGAAACGAAAACAATTAATTGACGACTCACAGTTTGGCGTCATTTATTAAATTGACGACACAATCAGGGTCGTCATTTAAGTAAACGCCTCCCTGTAAGGCGTCATTTGCAGTCCAATTCCAAATCAAACTTCATTTGTAATTAACGCCCCAATGACAGTCGTCATTTCTCATTTTGACGCCACTCGCGAGAGTCGTCATTTCTTCAGTTATTCATGAACTTAAGTGCTATTATATCTTGATGGAATTATTCATATTATGCACTTATGATCATAGTGTGAGCTGTCCTGAGCTGATAATTCTGTTGATGAGCTAATGAGCTTTGAAGTGCAGAGGTGCAGGTTTTGCAAGTCTGGAAATGCTTGGGTTTTCACGAACCCACAATCAAGATCATAAGTTCAAATAATGCCCGCCCATTCACATTTCTTCTTCGTTGGCTCACACCCATTTTGATGCATATTTGCATAAGTGTTAAGCAAAGTCTGTGCAATATCCAAGTCTGATCACACCCAACGTCTGTGCATTCCCCATGCATCTCCAAAGTCTGAGTATAGCATCTCCCATTCCATAGTAGCATGTACATTCCATCCATCAAAGTCTGTACATTCCTCCAAAGTCCAAGCATTCTAAGTCCAAGTCTATACATCTATCTAAGTATAAGTCTATACATTCCTAGTCTATACATTCCATCTAAGTCTATACATTCCAAGTCTGTTCATCCAAGTCTGTACATTCCATGTCTAAGCAATGCACAAATCTAAGCATAGCAAAGTCTGTACATTCCATGTCTAACCATTCCACGAGTCTAAGCATCTTCCAACCCATGATCTGTGCATCTCCATTCCTCCAAAGTCTGTGCATCTACAGGTCTAAGCATTATCCCAAGTCTAAGCATGGTGCACTCCACACGTATGTGCATTTTCAAAGTATAACCAAACCCAAAGTCTGTACATTACATTCTAAGTCTAAGCCAAGTTTGTGCATTTCATGCAAAGTCTAATCGCACTCAAAGTATGTGCATTACAGTCCCCATTCTAGCCATTCCGAGGTCGGTGCATCCCCAAAAATAATTAACTATTTTCAAAAAAAAATCTTGAACATTTTTCTAAAAATCCAAAAAAATCTTGAATATTTCTCTAAAAATCCAAAAAAATCTCGAATATTTCTCTAAAAATCCAAAAAAAATCTTGAATAATCAAAAAAAAAGAATCTTTAATCTAAAAAAATCTCGAATATTTCATTAAAAATTCCAAACAAAATTAAAATATTCTCAAAATTCAAAAAAAATTCAAATATTTTCCAAAATCCATAAAAATTTGAAATGCTTTTCAAAACCCCTACAAATTTACATACTCCAAAAATCTAAAAAAAATGCATTATATTTTTTTCTAATGATATTTTTTTAGGGACAATTCCTGTGCAAGGACCGAGAACACGGGATGAGTATTCTTCATTCATTGTTATCAATCTTTTGATTCTTTCATTGCCTTATGCATCCTTATATCTTGGCTAACGAAGTTTGAGCGTAGGATAAGAAGCTCTTGGTCCCACCGACTGGGCATCAACATTCAAGCCCCGCGGCGTTTGCACATTATTCCCCACATGCTCATTGCTATCACCATCTTCCTGTATTGCATTGTTACTATATAATATCTACGCTATTATAACATATCAAGGACCTTGTGGTTCTGATGAACCTGGAATTTGAGTTCCCCTTCATCAAAAACAGTGATAATTCCAGGGGAATCTTGATCACACGGATAGGCCGTTGAGTCATTTAAGGTTTGGGACGATGATTCCACTTTCTGAGTTGATGCGTGGACAAACGGGCTTCGACTTTGTGTCAGCTTAGAGATCTGGATTCTTGACAAAATCTAGATGGTTTAACAATATTATCCTTGATTATTTTCTATTTTTAGTTTGATTTAATTTTTCTTTTAGCCCAGCATGCATCATGTAGGACTTTGAGCTTAATGATGAAAATCTTCATATTACGCTAATAATGAAGGTCGCTTGCTCTTAATCGATTTGGCATGGGATATTCCATTCCTAATCAAGTACTTTATTCTCCTTGAAGCTGCTCAGGCTGGTTCCTTGAAAATCATTCATTTGCTGGACCTTTATCTTAATTCATTTTATTTTTCTACAAAATCCACCTTGGTTGTAGCACGTCCACATTGGCTGGTAACCGTTCTCCAATGGTGTCTCCCTTTCGTGCCCTCGTGCACATTTTAGTTCATTTAGTTTAGTCCCTTCGGCCCAGCTGATCAATGTTTTCTTGTAATCATCCGGAGTTGTTTCATTCAGAGTTTTGGAAAGATTTCCAACGCTTAGTGTCGGAGGCGTGTCACATCACACCTTGGCATCTACTTATAAGTTCGTTCCACTTCCTTCCGCTTGTTTCGCTTCATTCTGTCTCACTCCCTTGCAAAGCAGACGCCAAGGCGGGGCAGCTGTAGACACGCTAAAATCGATGCTATGTTAAGTAAATCTCATGTCACCATGTGACGCCCCAAAGTGGACTTCAATATTGGTTTAATATGAAGTTTTTCTATTTTATATATGGTAATTGTGATTTCTTGAGTTTTTTCTATGATAATTGGAATTAACGCCTTAACAAGGGGCGTCATTTAATTGACGGCCTAGCTAGGGGCGCCTCTTAATAATTGGATGACCGTGTCTAGAGGCGTCATTTTCTAGATTTTTATGAATCCTAAACAAAATGAAAAATCAAAAATTGACGTCCCCCTTAGGGGCGTCTATTGTTTAACGCCTCTTAGAACAGGCGTCATTTCATAATTTTTAATAAGGAAAGTATTTTGTTGCCATAATTAAATCTAGTAATTGACGCCGCTGTATGCGTCGTCATTTTAATTAACGCCTTTGGTGACGTCGTCATTTTTAATTGACGCCCTTTGTGAGGTCATCATTTCCAGTTCTGTCACCTTTTTGTCTGCTTCTTTCCAGTAATAATCCCTTCCCCATTTTACACATTGTGTTTGATTGGGAAGAGGGTTTCTTATTAGAGGGTCATTACCTTGATTTAATCCTTGTTTTGCAAGGATTTTAAGGGCTATAAATACCCCTTGCTGTGCCCCTCGCGCGAGAGAGAGAAGCAGAGCTAAAAAGTGCTGAAGAGAAGAGAATTGTGCAATAACGATAGCAGAGAAGCTGTTGAGAGTTTTCTTAACGGGGAGAAGAGAGTTTTTGGTTTTTACAGGTTCTATTCTTCAAGCAATCCCTCTTCCTCCTAGTGCTGATCATCTTCCATGGTGGTCATCAGCTGCCATTCGACCTCTTTGGTTTTCTCTCTCAGTACTGCTGCACACACAGCAGAGAGGAGACTCTTCTCTTCTTTATTAGCATTTGGTTAACATCTTCATCTTATTCTTTCTAACTACTTTGCTAGAAGACATTGCTATTCTCACATCATATATCTTGCTTTGCATATGGTTGCATTCACATTCCCCATACCTTTGTTACTCCTCTTAAGGGGTTTAAAACCAAAACACACAAGGGTAATCAAGCTAAGAACCCCCTTCATCGGCCGGCCGGCCGATCGGAAGAGAAGGAAAGCACTCATAATCTCCCCCACATTCTTTTGAGGTATTTATATTCGCGATCCCTCCATTGATTATTTGTTATATCCTTTGAGGCCCTCGGGTCTCTGGCGATCACATTCCCCTTAGCATCCTCGCATGCTCCCCTTTTCTCCCCTTTTCCCTTCCTTTTTCCATTAATTCTTCTTAGTTTTTCTAAGTGGATTTTCCATAATCTACACCAGGTTCCCAGCATGATAGAGAAGTCAAGTGAAGAAGAATGTAAAGCTACAACAGTAGAAATAGTCAGCTCACCCGATTGGAGGGAACCTCTGATACAATTGTTTAAATACCAGCAACTGCCCAAGTAAAGGGAAGAGAAGATAAAATTGATCAGAACAAAAGATTCTTATGAATTTAGGAACGGGACTTTGTTTCGGATTGTGGCAGATGCCAAAAGAAAAGTACTCCTCTGATGTCTATCAATAGAGGAGGCTTGGACGATCATGAAGGAAGTTCATGCCGGATCAGCTGGTGCCCATCAAGCCATGCCAAAGATGAAGATTGAAATCAAGAAATTGGGATATTACTGGCCAACTATATTCGATGATTGTTGCAAGTATGCCAAGTCATGTCGTAAATGCCAGGAACATGCTACGGTCCCAAGAAGACCTTTGATACAACTACATCTGATAGCGCCTAGCTGGCCGTTTGCTCAATGGGGCACCGATGTTGTGGGCCCGCTACCCGCATCCTCATCAAGATGCAGATACATTCTAGCAGCAACAAATTACTTCTCCTGCTAGGCAGAGGCTATAGCTCTAAAAGAGGTGATGGGCGAAATCGTGGTCAGATTTATCCATCGAAACATTATATATTGATTCGACGTGCCTGATCGAATCATCTCCGACAACGGAAGCCATTTATGGAATCATAAGGTCTACAGGCTGGCCGATAAATTCAAGTTTGACTGGAGGACATCCACTCCTCACAACCCGCAAGCAAATGGGTTGGCTAAAGCTTTCAACAAGACCCTCTGCACACTTCTTGCTAATACGGTTAGCTCTAGCAAAAAGGACTGGGAAGATAAGATGTGCGAGGCGTTGTGGGCATACCGCACTGTATACAAGACCCCAATAGGTTGCTCACCGTTCTCATTAGTGTACCGCTAATAAGTAGTCATCCCGATAGAGCTAGAGATACCCTCATTGTGGGTCACAATCTAGCACGAACTGGTCAAAGACGGCTAGGCAAATATAGAAAGAAGACTGGAGGAGCTCTTCGATTTAGAAGGGCAACGGCTCAAAGCCTAGCAAAACATATAGGTCTACCAAGCTCGTATGACGCGCACCTTCGACAAGCTTGTCAAAGAGAATGAATTCAAGAAAGGAGACCTTATCATGGTCAAAAGAAAAGAAGTGATGGCAGCCAATCCAAAAGGTAATTCAAATGAAAACTGGTAAGAACCCTATGTGGTCCAGAGGTCTATGAAGGCAGAGCCTACGTCATCATCAACCATCGAGGGGAAGTTCAATTTTCACCCCTCAATGGGAAGCACCTAAAGATATACCATGTGCCACTACCTCAGTTTGGCGATCAACTAAAACCAACATCCCACAATGAACAAACATCTACTTTAGAACTCTTTTGATGAGTTGCTATCTCACACCAATGTTGATGGTACCACTTTACTCGGCATTGTACCAATGTTCATAGTACCACTTTACTCAGCGCCCATGGCCTCTTCTAGTCTTAGCTGAGGGGTTTTGACTTTGACCTTACGTCCAAGTCAGCCAAACCTGATTTCTTTGCATCGGTACTGTCCCGGCACTGATGATACCACTTCACTTGGCTCTCATGGCTTCTTTCTGCACTTAGCTAAGGGGTTATGACTTTGACCTTTCATCTAAGTCAGCAATGCTCGATTCCTTTGCGTCGGTGCAATCCCAGCACCAATGACACCACTTACTCAGCGCACATGGCCTTTTCTAGTCTTAGCCGAGGAGTTATGACTTCAACCTTACGTCTAAGTCACTGATACCAGCATAAACCCAATTCTGACGATATCATCATCAATCCCACCGTGATTCCCATCACGAGAATCAATATAACCCAACGGCTTAGACCTTCCATCTAAGATCGGATTAAACGATATCCTTGCATTGGCATATACCTAATGCCAATGATTTCACCAAGGTTTGTGCTTGAATTCTTGTCTAGACTGTTGACACCTATTTTCAGCCCACAAGTCAAGTTATTTCTCTTATTCTCCTTTATAATACCCTGAATTAACCATTGTTTTGGAGCCTTCTTTGAGCCTATTTCGAACCCATTTCTTGACCATTTTTCAAGCCCATTGAGATTTGGAAGCTTTTATCTTCAATTCCCAAACTTTCGGGCCCATTTTGGGCCAATTCGAGGATTAAATGGTCGACCGGACGACACCCGGGTAGCCCCTCTAGTAGCGGTCATGGGTTGACCGCTACCAAGAGGTAGCGGTCAACCAAGGACCGCTGTTTCCCTGCCATATTTAATATATATATATATATATATATATAATATAATATCTTTAGATAGCGATCTTGGGAAGACCGCTACCTTCAAGTGGCGGTCCCTCCCCAAGACCGCTACCTCCCTTTCTTCGCCCGTTTGTGCCCGGCTGGTCCCCAGTCGCTTGGCGGTCACCCATATGACCGTTTCTACCCAAATGGCGGTCCTCCCATGACCGTTTCTTCAAGTGGTGGCCCTGCGATAGACCATTTCTTCGATAGAGAGTCCAGAACCTCTTGAACTCTGATTTCTTTGGCCGAGGACTCCTTGGAGTCCTTGTTTGATCCATTTTCTCCGAGATAATCCTCTTTGATCGATTCTAATCCATCTTGGAGATATATTCCCATTATTATCTCATCATTGTATCAATCTAGGACTCCTATTTCAAAGCTTTATCTCCTAAATTCGGGCTAGGGTTTCTGCAATCTCTATAAATAGGACCCAATCCACAGAACGCGAAGCGGGGCTCTTTCTCAGTTCGGGGTGAAGCCATGCCGCTTTCTCATCTCATCTCTTCGACCCCATCTTGAAGAGGCTTTCAATTCCACGCTCAAGGGCATTATTTCATTGTCTCTACTCTTAGTTCTCTCCTCCTACTTTTCCAAAATTGATGCGGGACGGGACGCGACTCGACCCATTTGATGCAAACCTTGGACTCTAGCTCGTGATCATCCTTGGGCGAGGGAAACGTGCGGATGTGCACGGTTGAGAAATTGACAATAAGTCTCAGTTATCGGCTTTTCCGCGTGCTCGGATAGAGTCACGGGACGGGCTCCACTCACTCGCTCGTAGCGGCGATTAAATTTGAACGAGCTAATATCCTAACAATCGCTCATGCAGCGGCATTCAAAATATATACAAGGAAAGAAAATGCCAAAGAGGGGAGCGGAAACGATACCTCCACTCTTCGGGCATGGGGAAGACGACCCCGGTCAAGACTCGTACTCCCGGTGTACAGTAAATAAATAATTACAACAGTGAATTTTTATTGTCCACTCCACGCAGGGAGGTAAAGGGATACAATGGCGACCCAGGAGTAGCGAACTCGGGTTGATGGGCAACAAGCCGGAAGGCTTTCGGGCCGGAGACGGTCTACTAGTCCAGCTCGATTCTGCGGGGCCCACGGGATAGCAGGCGGGTCCGACTGCTGGGACGATGGTGGCCGAGCGTCTCCTTGCTGAGGCGGCAGGCTGAGACGCTACTGAGGGGTTGCCGATCGATCTCTGAGAGTGGCGGTCGCCAAATGTGAGCCGGCGTATTTTACCAGAATTAGCCGGCGGATTGATTTGCTGGCCTATTCTCGAGATAGAATTACGCGCCTCCATAAAAATAATTGTTGCGCCCAGATCCGGTGTCGGATCGAAGCAAAGTTAGTACCGTTGGAAACTAGACTCGAAGGGATACAACATATATTATTTTAAGATCCATCCACTGAAAGTATTGAAAATGAAAATGAATGTGGCACAGACTCTTTTCTGGCTTGGAATCCAGAACACAGAGGATAGAAAAAGATCTGTCTGAAGATGAACTTTGACCAAAATAAAAACGATGGATCTAGACTCTGGGAAAATTATGGGTGGAAGGGAGGGATGTGAGGATCATGTATATATGTTTCGGAATTTTTTTGGAGAAGACTAAGGGGGTGGAAAAAATACAACAACAGACATCTATCCCGCAGATATGCAAACAGGCAGATTGTTGGGGAGGAAAACTAAATTACAGGAAAAATAGTAAATGAAGGCGGAATGACACGGAATTTGAACTGGAGATGGGGGATGACAGTAAGAACAAACCATCAAAATTTGAGGTTGAACAGATCTCTTGATTGGGAGATAAAATTTCAGCCTCAGATTGCTATCCAGAGATGGACAGAACTCCGACGAGGTGGCGGTGGTGGTGCGATGGCGGCTCGATGGCGGCGGCGGCGGCAGTGCTGAGCTTCTCACTCAGAGAGGGTTTGATAGGGAGGATTCACACCTCTAAAAATTAAAGCTTTCAAAGCTCCAAGGTGGAGAGAGGAGAGAGAGGGACTGCGCCCTATGGCTTCTTCACCAAAAACTGATTTTTCTCTTTATTAATTCCATGAAATGTGAAAATACAAAGCTTATATAGAAATTGATAAAAGACCTAAAATATCCCTAGATCTAGGGTTATGGAGCGGCAAATGGGGAATGGGGAAATAATCTCCCATGTGGTCAAATGACCAAAATAAAAAAATACAACAATGATTAAAAAACATTAAAGGGGGGGCGCCCCTTTTAAAATGGGGTAAGAAGTTTGAATTTTCTTCTTTCTTTGTCTCCTTGGTCCAAGTCCAATCTTGGACCATGGACCAGCCCATAGGGCCCATGATCCTATGTGGACCAATGGAAAAGAGGGTGGGAGACTCTGCTGGACCTATTGGCCTTTTGCAAAGAAACCCAAAGATTCCTAAGGACTAACAAATTAGCTTATAATGTCTTACAATTGCAAACCCAATTAGCCCAAGGATATAAATGTAAACAAAAAGATACAAATGTAAAAAATAAAAATGTTAGTGTCCGGTGTTGATTCCCATCAATTCTCCTTGGGTGGGAAGAACTCCACCCCATCGAGTAAGGGGTGCGGCTGCTCGTGTGGCTCTTGCGGATCTGTCACCATACCAGGTAGCGCGGAGTACGCTCCACTCCAAGTAATCGTCACCTGCTCATCCCGTATATATTCGATATTCACATGCTTTTGTGGGAATAAGGCTAGTGGGGGACACTCCGGGGTGGGGTCACCCTCAAAGGAAGGAGACGGCTCAATGACTCAGTGGGAATCACTGCAAAGTCCCTATATGTGACTAGATCCAAGATATTGAGGTAGAGCCGATCCTAAATTCTGACAAGTCGACAACGTACGCATTAGACCTAACCTGCGTTACACTGGAAAGGGACTGACATCGCGAGCTTGCAATAGACCGACTATGCAACTCCTAATATCCTCGACACATGCATGTACAGACTCTGAAGAAATAAACAATGACACAGACTCACGCAAGACCCTAAACAAACCTACTATTAGACCAACCCATACATATGCAATGGTGGACCAAGACATCCGAATGTGTGCCATGCATACACAAGACGCAACCAAATATCGGTAGAATCATGGACTCTTAGACATCCCAAAATGCACCATGCATGCAAGGACTTCCTATTGGACTAGGGAGGTTTGGGTGGGCCAGGGGAGTTGAATGCACCTTTCTCATCACCCATATATGTATGTATATCTCGCCAGTGAACGGGCTTGATGGGTGTAGATGGCCCGACCCGTGGGAAAGGGGTGTGATAGTGGACTCCCTCAAAGAAGTGGAGTAGATGTGGTTGGTCAAGTGGTTCACTAGGGAAGGGGTCGAAGGGATCAAAGAAAGTATGACCCCTTGAATTGGGTTCCCACATGTCACGGTCCCATGTCTGAAGTTCTTGAAGGTGTAGATGGTCACCTTCTTGCATTGTGGTAAGTGGGACTGTGATCTCATATAGAAAATACGGGTCCTCCCTCAGAATAAGTGTAATGAAATTAGGCTCATCAGGAATGGGGAGGAGCAAAAGGGTATCCGTGATGACATGACCCATGGTGCACACAGAGGTAATGGACCCTAATGCTGGATGTGTGAAGCTACGACTATTGAGTTGGTCGAAGCATGGGGCCAACATGTTCGTCAACTTCCATTGCCAATCTAATCCCCTAATAAGGTCATGCAATATATCAACATGGTGACAAGACCAGAAAGTTTTTTGGAATGAGTTGACGGGCACTATTTGTAGTGCGGGGTCCATGGATGTGTAGGAAAAGGCTTTAGGGATCAAGCCTTGCTTGAGCCAGCTAAAAAGTGGCTCGTCGATGATTAGCTTCCCCGATAGAAGTATGTGTGGCTCCAAATGCGGTGGCTCCGGATAAAGATCGGAAGGTAAAGTAGGTGGCAAAGGAGCTCTAGGGAAGGGTTCCCCGGATGGGTTGGGTGAGGTCGCGGGGCAGGTGCATCCTACCTCGTAGGCTCATGTGGCCGTACCGGCTCGGCACTCTGTTGAGAGGTAGATGCTTGCCGTAGGGCAGCATCAAACCTTTACTCGAAAGGCTCAACCTCTAGAGCGACCTGGTAAGAATGCTCTAGAGTGGTCACGTCGTGACAAAGTAATTCAAACTGGTAGTGAAGCCGCAAACCTCTCCGGAACTGAAATGCGGTCGTGGTGCTCTTCTCTCCAACTCCATAGCCCAACTAGTACTCATCAAAGTCTCTAATGTACTCAGACACGGACTTGTTGCCTTGGACGGGCCTGATCGGGGCTTCCTCTAGGGCGGGGACTCGTGTAACTAGACCTTGGATAGTCTGGTCGGTAGCATCCATCCTATCCTCCACGACGTTAAGCCTACCCTCGGCATGGCAAAAATATTCCCACATGTCTCGGTCACGCTTGTCCATCCTATCCATGATGATGTGTATAGATTTAACCAAGGAAGGGGTGCATGGGTTGGCCATAGTTGCGAACAAGTGGGCATGCAAGAGACTCTTTTTCTTTTTCTTATGCAAAACTAATGCAAGCACCTAGACACGACTCTAAATGGTGAAAAGGGGTAAAATGTAGACTCGAATACAAACCTATACTCAACCCATACCCGATACGTGGCGGAGGTTTGATCCGAAGATCTCACTCACACAAGTGTGCTACCTCCCCAATAGGTGTAACCTATCATTCTGGGAACACCTTTTGATATACCGGGTATAGGAATGCAATGCGACACCTTGGACCGACTACCCCAGACTCGACCCTCTCTGATGCCAATTTGATGCGGGACGGGACGTGACTCGACCAATTTGATGCAAACCTTGGACTCTAGCTCGTGATCATCCCTGGGTGAGGGAAACGTGCGGACGTGCGCGGTTGAGAAACCGGCAATGAGTCTCGGGTATCGGCTTTTTCGCGTGCTCGGATCGAGGCACGGGACGGGTTCCACTCACTCGCTCGTAGCGGCGATGAAATTTGAATGAGCTTATATCCTAACAATCGCTCATACAGCGACATTCAAAATATATATGAGGAAAGTAAATGCCAAAGAGGGGAGCGGAAACGATACCTTCACTCTCCGGGCGTGGGGAAGACGACCCCGGCCAAGACTTGTACTCCCGGTGTACAGTAAATAAATAATTACAGTGGTGGTTTTTTATTGTCCACTCCACGCAGGGAGGTAAAGGGCCACAGTGGTGACCCAGGAGTAGCGAACTCGGGTTGACGGGCAGCAAGTCGAAAGGCTCTCGGGCCGGAGACAGGCTGCTGGTCCAGCTCGATTCTGTGGGGCCCGCGAAATAGCCGGTGGGTCCGGCTGCTGGGACGACAGTGCCCGGGCATCTCCTTATTGTGGCAGCTTGCTGGGACGCTGTTGAGGGGTTGCCGATCGATCTACGGGAGTGGCGGTCGCCGAATGTGAGTCGTCGTATTTTACCGGAATTAGTCGGCAGACTGATCTGCTGGCCTGTTCTCGGGACAGAATTGTGCACCTCCACAAAAACAATTGTTGCACCCAAATCCGGTGTCGGATCTAGGCAAAATTGGTACCGTTGGAAACTAGACTCGAAGGGATACAACATATATTAATTTCAGAACCATCCAGTGAAAGGATTGAAATTGAAAATGACTGTGGCACGGAGTCTTTTCTGGCTCGAAATCCAGAACACACAGGATAAAAAAGGATCTGTCTGAAGATGAACTTTGACCAAAATAAAAACGATGGATTTAGACTCTGGGAAAATTATGGATGAAAGGGGGGGATTTTTGGATCTCGTATGAAGTTTTTGGGATTTTTTGGAGAAGACTAAGGTTGCGTTAAAAATACTACAATAGATATCTATCCCGTAGATCTGCAAATTGGCAAATTGCTGGGGAGGAAAGTAAATTACTGGAAAAATAGTAAATGAAGGCAGAATGACACGAAATTTGAACGGGAGATGGGGGATGATAGGAAGAAAAAACTCTCAAAATTTTAGGTCGAACAGATCTCTTGATTAGGAGATAAAATTTTCCCTCAGCTTGCTATCCAAAGATGGATAGAACTCCGACGAGGTGGCGGTGGTGGTGCGACGGTGGCTCGATGGCGGCGGCGGCGGCGGTCTGAGCTTTTCACTCAGAGAGGGGTTGATAGGGAGGCTTCACACCTCTAAAAATTCAAGCTTTCACAGCTCCAAGGGGGAGAGAGGAGAGAGAGGGGCTGTGCCCTATGGCTTTTTCACCAAAAATTGTTTTTTCTCTTCATTAATTCCATAAAATGTGAAAATTCAAAGCTTATATAGAAATTGATAAAATACCCAAACTATCCCTAGATCTAGGGTTAGGGAGGGGCAAATGGGGAATGGGGAATTAATCTCCCATGTGGTCAAATGACCAAAATAAAAAAAATACAACAATGAATAAAAAATATTAAAGGGGGGGCGCCTTTTGAAAATAGGGTAAGAAGTTTGAATTTTTTTATTTCTTTGTCTCCTTGGTCCAAGTCCAATCTTGGACCATGGACCAGCCCATAGGGCCCATGATCCTATGTGGATCAATGGGAAAGAGGGTGGGGGACCCTGCTGGACCTACTGGCCTTTTGCAAAGAAACCCAAAGATTCCTAAGGACTAACAAATTAGCTTATAATGCCTTACAATTGCAAACTCAATTAGCCCAAGGATATAAATGCAAACAAAAGGATACAAATGTAAAAAACAAAAATGTTAGTGCCCATTGTTGATTCCCATCAAAAATCATCACAGATTCTTATTTTCTGCATTTTTCAACATATTGCATGCACGTTTACCGCAGTTGTGCTACTTGATTTTTCCTCATATTTGTTTCATTCTCATCACAATATACACATCTTTTATTTCCACCCTTCCACAGGGTTAAAAACCTTCCCCCGATGCGTTCTCCCCCTTTCTTTGCATGTACTTTATCACTTTGGGATAGGTGCTACACTTTCATATTCTAATGGGTTTTTGCTCTTGTGTTTGTCTTTATTTTTGCAGGAGAAACATGATTGAACATGAGGCCCTCTTCTTCTAGCCAGCTGGAAGGCGAGGATGTTTTATTCCACATCCTTTCCCGCACCCCATATCACGCACGATCAAGTCTTCATCTTTCCAAGGTACACGGCATCGTTGCACTCTTTTCTCCATCCCTTTGGCGTTGCTATAACCTTGGTGGCGATCACAGTCAGTATTTCTATATCTTCATCGCCCCTTTTCCCTTTGTTCATGCTGTTTCAAGTTCATACTCCATGCATATATGTTTATTAGTTTGGGGATGGGGTAGATAAATCATCTAAAACCTCTATTTTTTGGCGATCATGGTGGGATGCCTAGTGCCCATCACGTTGTTCATGCTCTCCTATGAGTTAGATGTGTGTATGTGCATGTTTAGATAGCGTTTCATCCATTTTTCTGCTATTCTGGGTGTTCTCGGGTCTGTGAAGAGGTAGCGGTCATCTCTGAGGCCGCCTTGTACCTTTAGCTGCCTTCATAAGGCCGCGACTGTAGTAGTGGCCTTCCAGGAGACTGCTACTTGCAAGAAACGGTCATCCAGAAGACCTTGTTGACATCTAAAATATTACTGGGCGATAATTATGTGCCCGAAGGAGCCAACTTAAAGTCAACGACGGATCCACTCGGACCGCTGAAGCCTCAGGTCACCTCACAAGAATTACCGGGGACTCTACATTTCACTATCTCGGGGTAAAACGTCTACCACAGCTCACTAAGGCCGTATAACGGTCAGAGCCAATGAACCGACATCGAAGCAAGCATGTCTGATATGTCCCCACACCCCGTCCGGTCAGGATGAGAATGTAACAGGTGTATCTTCACTTGATAAAGAAGCCCCCCAAGATGAAGAAATGCCCCTGGTCCCTCAGAATAGGGAGCCGAAGGCCAAATCAATGGAAAACCTAGGTGAGCCGATCAGGACTCCCGGAGTGCCGATGTGGTCCATAAGTGACCGAAAAGTGGTCCCATAAGGGTGAAAATCTCCAAATGGATGCCCACTAAATGAAGACGCTTTGTACAAGCGTAAAGCAAGCCCAAAAGCACAATACCTAGTGCCGAATGCGATATCAGCAAAAAACCCAGGAAGTCCGCTTAGCACATGCGGAATGTTGGGATGGTCTGTAAAGTGGCCATAGAAATGTCCAGTCTGGGAAAAAGTGCTTCGAGGGGTGGCCCTCCAAAGGAGGATGCTCCACGTTGTTGACGCCCATTTTTTACCTATGAGTTGAGTCATTCCGCTTACTATCATTTGTTGATGCCTCGAGTTGTCCATTACTCATTGGGATATTTTCAGGCATGCCTTTGGACTTATTTTATGAGTACCTCCCTCCCTGACTTGGTCTGCTCTTAAGTTAGGGCTTATTGGGCCTTGGTTTCACTCGATTTTGGGTTAAATGGGCTCATTTATCTCATTTTATCAAATTCAAACGCCCAGGCTGTACGCGGTCTAACGACTGGCCGTTCAGTCAATGGACGGTTTTCCTTGAACCGTTTACTCATTTATTGGATATTTATTTGATTTTTTGAATTTCCACCGACAAGCCTTTGCACGGTCTTGGATCAACTGTTTACATACATTAAACGGCTTGTCTGTGACCGTTCCATTTCCCAGAGTCCTAAGTCGGTTGGTTTTTCAGATAATTATCTATTTATCCTATTCTATGGATTTATCACCGGCAGTTTTAAACGGCCAAGCATTTGACCATTCTATCCACTGAGTGGTCTAGCAATAGACCGTTTTATCCTCGAGAGTCCAATGCCGTGTTGATCGGTCTGTTTGGTGGATAAATGGATAATTTCTCATTTTATTTTTTTTATCACAGACGGCATTGGACGGCCTAGCAATCGACCATTTAATGGATTGGGCGGTCTATCGTGCGACCGCGTATATGCTCGAAACCTGTGGATTGAATGGGTTTTCTCTCTCCATTCGCGGTTAAGCCCCCATGTTTCTCCACCATTTTCTCCACAGTTTCTCAACCAAATGAGATGCCGTTTGATCCTGGTGGAAGATAAAAGGTTTATCTATGATTTTTGTATTATCATCTCGGATTAATATTCATTGGAAAACTCTAATTTGAGATTGGACATTCAATGGTTTATAAATAGTACCCTTAGTCCAAGCTTAAAATGGGGGGGAGATCCAACGTCGACGGCGAAGCTCTGTCGGAAATCTGAATGAATTGTAGCCAGGGAGGGAGGCTTTCTACATCCTTCTAAGCCTCCGATGCAAGGGAGTAGTCGTTCTTTTGTGTTTTGGTCTTGCCTTTTGGTCATTAGTTCATTCATTGCATGCTCTTTTCATCATCTTCTTCCCACGTTTTTGCACTTCTCACATCATTTTACACACCCTCCCATTTGTTTTTACGCCCTTTAGGGGTTTAAAAACCTCCCAGGTATCACCCATTCCATGTGATCGCGCTTATTTTCCATTCTTCTTTATAGTTGCTACACTCGTTAGGGCTAATTTGGGTGTCATTTTCGTGTTTCCTACTTTGTTTCGCAGGTCAGCATCACCATAGCACGAGGCCCATCCCCTCTGGCCGGCCGGAAGGGGTGAAGGATCAGGTCCTACGACTTTGGAGTCTGGCGCTGTGCACGGTCGTCTTCCATTCGTTTTCAGATCAGGGCGGTCTTCTGAGAGCCGTTCAGACCTGTAAGCGGCTATCTTCGAGCCGTTCTATCGCCAGATCAGTCTTCGTCCCGCATCCTCTTCGGCGCTTTGAGCGGTCTGTAGAGCGATCGTCCTATCCACTGAGCGGATCTTCCAGGACCGTCTACACCTGTCAGCACTGAACATCAGGCGAGTGCTTTCTCCCTTTTCCAAGGTACGTCTTACCATCCGGTACCCGTGTCTTGGTGGCGATCACGATCACACGCACTTTTCCATCCTTCCTCTCTTCATTCATATCGCTTGTCTTTATATTTTAATTTTAGAAAAGGAAAGTAAGAAGGAGAAACAGGTGGGAAAACATGTCAAAATCCCATTTTTTGGCGGTCACGGTGGGACGCCTAGTGCCCGTCATGCTAGTGTTTTGCTGATCTGCATTGTGTTTGGTTAGAGTTTTGTTTGAGTTGTTTCAGGCTACCATTCATCCACCTCAGATTGCTGTTCTCGGAGTTGCACACCTTTCATCCAGGACCGCTCACGTCTCCCTGCGGTCAGTCGATAGACCGTGCTATTTTGTCTCAGACCGTTCATTTTTTATCTCACGGGTGTTTGCTTCTCTGCGAGCCTGTTAGCTTCAGCGATCCTCTACGGACTGTGCACTTGTCCCCGCGGTCTTCTAATAGGCCGTTCTCATCTGCTAGCTCAGGTATGTTACTGCCTTTCATTCGCTTGTGATCTTATTGATTCTACATGGTCAATTTAGGGCCGTCTTGCTAGTCCCACGGTCTGTCGACAGACCGTCCACTCTCCTCAGGTACGCATTCATTTGAGTTCATCTCAGTTCTGTGTTTCTTTTATTTTCCATACTACTCCCTGCTATTGCACGGTCCTGCCAGGACCATCTGATTCCCTGAGCGATCTCCCATTAGATCGTGTTTTACTGCTATAGTGCACCCAATGCTATCACTTTGATTGCTATTTCATATCATTTCACATTTGATTGGTGCTATTTTGATCTCCCCTCACACTCATTTGATTGTGCATGATCATTGTCATATTTATCATACTTGATTGATCGTTGTTTGTTAGATCTATGCGAGATGTTGCATGCACTCCGGTGCACATAGGATCCATTCATACTCTTCCATATTAGTTGCATTCCTACCTTGGTAAGGGATCCTCTCGTCTCCATATTCCTTGGAGCCGACTAGGTGACCTTACCCAGGACCTCTGTAAGCCCCCGCGAGCCGTGGATTCTCACATGGATGTCTGGCAGGTTATACCTTACCACCCCAGTCTAGGGTTGCATACGTGAGAGATAGTTTCCCTTAGAGTCAACCAAGTTGTCCATTCCACCCTTGTTAGGTACCTTTGTTGTAGAGAGAATTGCCATTTTTATTAATCCACTAAGGTTCTAAAAGGGGGAATTTATAAAATTTGCCGCGCATCATTTAACTTGGTTGGTCAATTGATTGCCTCTTCTCTCCTCTCTTGTGGTGTGCATTTGTTTGATTGCAAGTTTGGTTGTTTAGAGGTTCAATAGGTTTGTTCTCTTGTGTCAGTCTCCGTTACATGTGGAGTTGCTTCACACCCTCAGGATCTTCCCCTAGGGGCAGCTCTCATTTCTATTCTTATTTTAATCCTTTGTTCGATTCATCACCCACCATGTCTTCCTACAACTTCTTCCATTCCCATGAGGATTCTCTCCCTCAGGGACTTCTGGAGGACCCGCCTAGGGTCGCCCATGTGTAGGGAAGAGAGGGGACCGCCCCTCCTCTTCCAACCATTGTTGTTGAGGGTGCTCAGCCCTCCCTTTCTGATTCCTCTTCCCAGAATTCAGCCAATCAACTTCTTAGCATGATGGCCCAGCTTGATCCGACTCCGCTTCACCTCATTCGGCAAGCTCTGTAGGGGGCGGATGCCGTGTCTTCAGTTCTCTCTCATGTCGTGTATGTCGCCGCCACCTCTTCTCCTGTTGTTGGTTTAGGGGCTGCTTCTGCTGTGCACATCGATCACACTCCGGTCCATCCTCGGACCCTCCAGTTTCCTAGCATGGAGGCGGGCCAGGCCTCTACTTTGGCCCACCAGCCTCTTGACAAGGGGAAGACCCAGATCCCCTTGACTTCTTATTCCGATCCATACACCATTGTCTCTTCAGTGCCGCAGGCCCTCGTGGCCCCGGCTGATTTTATTCATCTACAACCAGGGGCCACCCAGTTGGCTCATGCGGATATGGGCCCTTCTTTGGCCCATTATCCATCTTATGGGCTTCCCCCTTCGTTAGTTTATCCTTCAGCTCCGTACACTGGCTCCGTTCTTCCTACTTTGTCTCCTCCTTCGTGTGAACAGGAACTTCTTGACAAATGGGCTGCCATGCAGCAATAAATTGACCTCCTCCATAAGCGGGTCGGCCCGCAGTCTCTTGCTGATGTCCCTATTCCTAACTTATGGGACATTCGCTTCCCACCTCAGTCGGAGCTCCCCACATATCGTAAGTACGATGGGAATGGCAACCCGTTCATTCACATAAGGGAGTTTCTGTATGAATCAGCACAATTCCAGCATGTTGACCATCAGATGGCGTATCTTTTTCGCCGGTCATTGGATGGGGTGGCGTTAGAATGGTTTTATACTTTGCCTTTGGAGGAGGCAGAAAGTTTCAAGATAGTCAAACATAAGTTCATAACCAGATTCCAAGAACGGGTGGGCCCGGAGTATTCTTTCACTAATTTAGTAGCAGAGAAGATGAAGCTAGACGAATAGTTTTCCACTTATGCAGATAGATGGAGGCTGATGGCCTCACGTGTGCCCGGGCAGATCCTGGAATAAGAAAATTTTAAACTGTTGATTTCAAATGCAACACCTACGTTCTGGCACATTCTAGCAATGAACGATATATCAAACATGCACCAGTTGTACAGTCGGGCCCGGTTTATCCAGACCCAGTTCAAAGACTCCCTCATTCACTCCTTATTTGAGGCCCAGAAATCTAAGACCATAAGAAAGACGCAGGGCCCTGTTACTTAGGGAGTACAAACCAATGAGCAGGTGCAGGCTGTTCAATTCCTCAACCTGTCCGCTCCACCCTGTTTCCAACAACCTCCACGAAACCCTCAGTTCTCCGCTCCGCAAGCTCCTCGACCTTCTTTTCCAGCTCCCCAACATCCACAGCAACCACCACCACAGCAGCCTCAACAGCCACCCTAATACCACAATGTTCCTCCCCCTGCTGGTTATGGGCCTGCTCGGCCGGGTCCGAAAAGAGCCTGAAGAGGCGAAATCCCGCGCTGTGTCCTGAGCGGGCTGTGGATCACCAGAAGATGAACTGCAAGACAGGGAAATGTATCAGAGGGCCCAGGGGGTTTCCCTGGGGAAAAATCCTCCGATGGTTAAGTCAGTAGAGCTGTGGTGGAAGCAGTAATGGGGAGGAGAAAAACTAGTGCGCGAGATTCCTCTCCACCAGAGGGGTGAAGCGGATTGCTCAGGAGTTTTGGTGTATGAGTACCTTACTGGCTCTTACCTTCCACCGGAGGGTATCCCTGGTTTAAATAGTGTGCCGCCTTCAGGAGTCCTGCAAGCTGAGGGGTTTCCGGCGGGAGTTACATCCTCAACGTGGGCTTTCATGGCCTTATCGTGGGAACGTTATAGCCTCGAAGTCCGGCGGCTTCTTGATTACCCTATCCGTTGGGGACTCTTAACGGCTGCACGAACGGATAATATCCGATCTGGCCGAGCTTCTGAAACACCAGCCCTGTTCAGGTGATGAGCATAGCTCGACGAAAGAGGGGTCGGATAGGTCGGCTAATGCCTGTCTCTCCCGGGCGGGGAAACGGCTTGGGTCGGACCCTCCTTGTGACCTGACCATTACTCGGGCCCTCCGAGCCTAGGGGCCGCCGGGGAGAGTTGGTTCCTTGAGTGTTTGTTCATTGGGCTTTTCTTTCCTAAGTGGGCCCTGTGGGCTGTCACTCAGGTGAGCTTGTCTCGTTAGACCCTGTTGGGTCTTGTTGGGCTGCTCTTTGGGTGGGTTACATAAATCCCCCTCTCCACTTGTCCCCCTCCTACTCCCGAGCCATGGAGGCTCGGTCGAGTAGCTTTTGAGGCTTTGGACCGGCGTGGCTCAGGTGGGTGGAATTCTGTTGGCGTTATGGAGCCACGTGTAGTGGTCGCCTGGGCCCGTAATGATGATCCTGACGGATTTGAAACGAAGGGGCCCCCCTTTTCTCGAAGCACGGAATGACGCACCGCCTTCCTCCAGGGTTTTATAGGCGTTGGGCGCTGTTTGTCGTTCTAGGCTTCTCAGGGTTTTAGGCTTTCCTTAGTTTCTTTGCTTCTGGGGCTCCTTGATGCGTCGTGAGAGCACAGTGGAGACGCAAAGTCTTGCGGCGGCGTTTGAGGAGTTGGCGAGGATAACCGCGGAGGCGGTCCGGCAACTTCCTTCCCCCCCGGAGTCTTCGAGCTCGCGCGAGGGATCATCTTCCAGCTCGATGACAGATCGGCCTTTGGAAATCGAGCAGGTGAGGCGGGAGCCCGTCCCCAACTGCAGTGAGTTGGGGGAAGCCGAGGTGAGGAAGCTGGAGCATCATTTTCGCTTGCCTCTCAGGTATAGCTTCACTACCGCCGCCCCGTATGAGACGAGTCTGGACAGCCGTACGGGGCACATTTGCACTTTTCTTCTGGCTTGGAAGAGTGGGTTCCGCCTTCCCTTCGAGCCTTTTGTACTTAAGCTTCTCGAGTTTTTCCGGTTGGCGCCTATTCAGTTGGTGGCCAACTCGTATCTCCTTCTTTCCGCCTTTCGGATTCTCTGTCGTCAGCACGACATTTTTCCTTCCTTGGACCTCTTTCACTATTTCTTCGAGTTGAAAGTGCACCCGTCGGCGGGGAAGGGCTTCTACTTTATCCAGGCGAGGAGGAACAGGAGTTGCATCTCACTCGCAGCGAAGGACTCCTCGCACAAGGGGTGGAAGACCCAATTCTTCTAGGTGAAGGCGGAGGCGACGGACGAGTCTTGGAGGCGTCTGGTCTCGCCCAATTTTCATCCGAATCTTCCCCCTCGCCAGGAGGAGTTCCCTCTCCACGTGGAGCGGCAGGCCGCTCGTCTGCTAGATAACCGCCAGTCGACCGAGGAGCTGGTGACGCCGGAGAACATCTAACGGTGTTTTCTTACGCGGTTGACGTCGACAGGTACCGCTCTCGAGGTTCTTCTCCTGGGGTGGTAGTTACTTTCTTTCTCCTGACCGGGTCTTCTTCCTTTGTTGCAGACGTGAGGCGGGAACCTCTGGAGGAAGCTACCGAGGTCATTGATCAGGGAGATGACTCAGCGGCCGACGAACCGGATGCTTTCGCGGGTCGCGCCCAAGCCCGAGATAAGGGCAAGGGGGTGGCCTCCGAGGGATCTTCACGACCAACTGGTACGAAGCGCAAGGATCCCACGGCGGGAAAGTTACGGGAGGCCGCGAAGGCCAGGAAACGGGCCAAGAAGGCAGGCCTTCCTACTACCACCGGGGGTGACTCCGGCTCGGCGGCGCTCCCCTCTCGGGGGCAAGATGGGGCCGACCCCTCAAGGCCAGCTCCCCCACCTGCCAGGCGACAGGGGGCCGAGGAGACCGGGGGCCCTTCAGAGGGCGGTGATGGGTCGGCTCTCCCCACCACGAGGGTAGAGGGGGCCAATGTTGAAGTAGTTGACGCCGAGACCGGGGGATCGGTCGGAGTCGGTGATGTCTCGGTCGGCGAGGTGCGGGCCGAGACAGGCAGGGCTGGGGGTTCGCCTGCGAGGGCGTTGCAGCCCCAAGTGCTTGAAGTTCCTGGTGCGGTCGATCCCGCGGCGCCGGTCGAGGTTGGGGGTTCACCCGAGGAGGCGTCGCAACCCCAACCGACCGTGGTGCTGTTGGCACCTGAAATATAACTGAGAACAAAGATGAGACCAAAGAGAAGATTGAATCAGACATGAAGCTCTCAGGAATTCCTGCAAAGTCAGAATGGCAGAAGAGTCGTCACTAAAGTTATCACCCAGCTGAGACCCTTCCCGGTCAAGCTGATGTCCGATATTATCGTCGCTCAGACGGCAGTACTGATGAAGAATTGCAGTCTACTGACTGATGAAAATCCCCAGAGATATTCTGATAAGACTGTGTCAACCCATCAACTAAGGGACCTCCACCTGTTCTGACATATTCGAGGGACTGACAAATGAAAGGGCAGGTTAGGCAGCTTTGACAGCTCAAACCTACTGATGAGGAAGGGTAAAATATTAAAAAAACCTAAATGGGCTCACTAGTGTGACGCCGGGAGTTCCTCACCAGGGCCCAAAGCCCATGTGGGGGGGCGCCGGGAAGCCCCATCTTTTGGCGCTGAGAGGCCTCCCGCTTTCGATTAGGGCGCGCCGGGAGCTCGTGGTCTGCGCGCCGAGGTGAGCATGCCGAGAGGTGAAGGGTTTGTGCTATAAAAACCCCTTTTCTCTTGAGAAAAAGGGGGGGACGGACGACAAAAAAAAGGGGGGAACAGAAGAGAAGATAGCCACAAAGAGAAGCCAGAGAAAGAAAGAGAGAAGTCCATACCCAGCTCCAGGAAACCGGCGGCTACTGAGAGATCGTGGGAAGAAGAAGAAGGCCTGCTGAAGGGGGAGGGAGAGGGGTCAATACTCCGCCCTCCCCTGTCCCTCTTGTATTTCTTCCTCCGATGCATACTATTTTCATCTGTGTTCTCTTTGAACATGCTATCTCCCATCTTTCTGCTGTTTTGAATGGGCTTCATTTCGCTATGTCATGTGTACTCCTTCTACCACGTTTATGTGGGATCTGTATTGATGCTAAAGGTTCCTTATTCGTTGTCATTCGAGGCGTACCTCTGTAGCCGATGACGTATAAGCAGTAGAACCGATTGAATGGATGGAAGTTTGGGTTTCCCTCTTCTCACCCCTCTCTGATGACAGTGGTGGTCACCTTTCCGATTGTGAGTTTCGATCGATGAATGTGTGGTTCTGGGTGTTTGTCGTTAGCCCAGGTTCCTGTAGGTTTTAGGAAGCTGGTACAGAGCCCCAATCCTTGCCTCCATGGATTCTTGGGTTCTGTCCCTTCTCTCTTCCGCGACAACATCGATGATTTAAACGTTGCTAAGTCCATAGTCCTCTCGAGTTTCCCAAGCCATTGGGGCCATTACAGGGATCAGAGACAGTCATCTCTTGATCCCCTGGATGGCTGGCAATATAGACGGCATAAAGCCTGTTCAAGAGGGTTCTAACGCCTGTGACTTCAATCCCTCGAAATCTCTTCTATTCATGTGACTCCTTGATGTTAATCTGGCAGCTTGACAGGGCCCTCAGTCCCTTCCTTGCTTGCATCCTAAAACCCCCTAGCCGTTATCTGAATCCCAGGAAAAATCCCCAAAACAGAGCATCGTAGAACCCCCACGAACCTCCGCGAGCCTGCCCGACGCCAGAAGAGCTCTCGGCGCGGCCCGCGCCGGGAACCCCACGCCGAGAGCTGCCCCTTCCTTCTAAGCCCGCGCTGGGAACCCCACGCCGAGAGCTGCCCCTTCCTTCTAAGGCCATGCCGGGAACCCCACGCCGAGAGCTGCCCCTTCCTTCTAAGGCCATGCCGGGAACCCCACGCCGAGAGCTGCCCCTTCCTTCTAAGCCCGCGCCGGGAACCCCATGCCGAGAGCTGCCCCTTCCTTCTAAGGCCATGCCGGGAACCCCACGCCGAGAGCTGCCCCTTCCTTCTAAGGCCATGCTGAGAACCCATTCCCCCGCGCCGGGAAGCCTGCCTATGCTCGTTATTGCTGCGCCGGGAGCCTCTCCTCCTCTGCCCCATCTTTAAGCACTCTGCCATACTAACTCGAGGGATATCTACAAGTCACAGGGTACACCCCATGGAATAAATAAACGGGGAACCATCCCCAACATCACACCGTGCCAGGGCCCGGTGCCTTTCTCTTTCGATTTTCATCCCGGCACTCCGTGGATGATCACCTATTTCCGCTTGGGCATGTTCCGAGTCGAGGGGAGATGCTGCCGAAATCTGGTCCAATGTCATCAACCCCGATGAGTCGAGGGAGTGTCTCCGATACACTTCCCACCCGACTCCATCTTCGGGGGAAACGAACCCATTTGGAGCGACCGGTCAAGTGAAGGTATCAAAAGGGGAATACCCTAATGATTAACCGAATTCCGTCCCGCCACTGCGTGGATGGTCTTCTATCCTTACCCGGTACGGCTCAAAGTTAAAGGTTGTGCCACCCGATCCAGTCCGCTGAACTAAATAAATCCGCCCTCCATTCATAAGGATGAAGCCTTTATTTCGCACATCAGTATTTTGACTGCCTTCTGAGGCCTCCTATTTCGGTGTTTAATCAAGGGTTGTCCTTCTTAGGAAGGGCGTAATTAACGTCATAGCCTTTATGGTATGGCGGACTTTTCGTCCCGACTCGGACTTCACAATCGACTGACCAAGTCAAGTCGAGCGCACGATGAAATCGTCACACATGTGACTGGCACGCCTAACAAACCAAATAAATAAAAATAAAAATAATAAATAAATAAATAATAATAAGATAAAAAGATGATTGAATAAGAGAAGAGAGAAGAAAAAAATCCCCGCGTCCACAAGTCTGGCACGCCCGGTGGGACCTAGTCTCCCTTCATCTCTATGCCGAAATAGGAGGCCCAGTGGGCCCCCCCTCAAATTTCTGATTCCGTGCTTTCTCTATTTTCAGGAAACTACAATGACGGCTGGAATCATCTCTGTACAATTTGATCAACAAGTGGTCGATGCACATGTGCGAGAGGGCTACTTGGCGGTACCTCTTACGTTCGGATCGATGCCGCCTGCTGTCGGGATGCCCAACTGCCTGGGCCTCATCTTCACCGACTTGCTCGAGATCAACAACCAGGAACAAAAGACTGTTGTCGATACATTGCCACAAGCTACCATCCCCAAAATGAGCCGAGGGATGCAGGATACTCCTGAGGTCGTGGCCTGCTTCGTCCATCACGAGGCGAAAAGGGGCGCACCCTCTGCTGCTGGAAGGACGGGAGATTCGACAGGAAAGCCCGATCCACTGTTGCGGGACGCCGGATATCCAACTCAGGAAAGACAATGATGATCGGAGGAATCCGGACAAACCTCAACGGCCGCCCGAGGGCTGTCAACCCAGATGTGGTCGTCTCGAGAGTACCCACCACCAACAGATTCCAAACTCTGGCTACTAGGAGGGCCGACGTCGATAAAGAGGACCGAAGGCCGTTGGCACCAAAGCCGCCCAAGTTCAGGCAGATCTGGCGGCCGAAGAAGATCCAGAGCTGGGTCCCAGCTCGAGAAGAAGAAAACATTGTTGATGCCACTGTTGCCCGCTTCAGGGCGGGAAGCAGAAGAGAAGAAGGAAGAGACATAAGAAATGCTGCTGCTGTTCACCCCAGGGCTCGGGGTAGGAGAGATGAGGAAGAGAACGAAGGAAAAAATCTGACTACTATTCGCCCCAGGATGAGGGGCAGAGGATATGAGCAGAAGGAAGACCTAATGGTCACTCACCCCATGGCTGGGGGCAAAAGATGGGAAGGAAAGAACTACGCTGCTGCTGCCAACTACTGCCAGGATGGGAGTAGAAGGTTCAGGGAGATAAAGGAAATGAGAATAAGCGAACCAGTCGCTGCTGCCACTCCAAGAAAACCAAGAGCCTGTGCCAGACAGGCCGATATATTCAAATACTGCAGAGCCGAGCATTTGAATGCTCAGGTGGCAAGACTGGCTTATCAGCAGAAGAGCCAGGAAAGATTGATGCTCCAACCAAAGCCACGAAGGCAGAATCAAGAAGAGATGGAGCAAGTGGCTCAAGACTACTTCCACTACCTGGGGAATTCTGCCCTCGGTCAGCAAAGATTATCCCGTGCCCTGGGCACCATGGATGAAGAAAAAGAAGAAACCCTTCAAGAAATGATGATCGGAGTCTCCTCCTCCGACTCCAATGATTATGAAGACCTGCATAGGGAAGAAGCCAGAGAAAGAATATCAGTCTTTGACCGGCTCAAATACCCCGATCAGATGAAAAGGAAAGTCTACAGGTAGAGGGAAAAGATGCAGATCTTTGCCTGCAATATGGCCGGGCTTGTCAAAGGGCAGGATGTGCTACCGACATAGCCAGATGAACTGCTCAAACTAGCAACCAGACCAGGCCCCGTCACAAGAAGAGGCCAGGCGGCAAAAGATAAGATGAAGACTAATGATGAAGCCTGCAAGATCACCACTATGACAGTTAATGTGGTGACAACGGAAGAGGAAGACAATCCCTTCGTTGATGATGCTGAAGGGACTTCAGAAGATCTACAGATCCCGTCAACCCTGGATCCCATGATCCAGATGATGTTTAGAAGATATCAACAAGAGATCAATGCTCTCAAAAGACAGTTAAATGAGAGGCATGAAGCTACACCGGTCTCCAAGCAAGTCGAGCCTGTAAGGCAGACTGCCAATTCAACAGAAATGGCTATTCCAGCTAATCCTCTTCCGGCTGATAAGGGCAAAGCACCGAGCCAACCCGTTCTGCAGCAGACGGTAGCTCAGCCCTCTGTATCTCAGACACAGCCTACCACACCTGCCGTGCATGCAACTGTGATGACAACTCCTTACGGTCAGCAACAAGCTCACTTCTTCCCGGAAAACATAGATCCAGCCATAGCCCAGAAGCTGATGATTGAAAAGATTGTGGAGATGAAGCTGTCAGAAAAGACTGGTGATGATGCTAGTACCTACGATGTGTACAAGGTACCATATCCTCCCCGGTATGCTGCTAAGAGACTACCTCCAGGCGTCAGTAAGCCGCCGAAGTTTGAAAAGTTTAATGGCCAGGGCTCTCCCAGGGAGCACATAGCTTACTACACCACAATCATGGGTGACTTGGCAGCTGATGAAGCTTATCTGCTTAAGTTCTTCGGCTCATCCCTCACCGGGATACCCTTTGAATGGTATTCAAGCCTGCCGACTGGGTCAGTGACCGATTAGCCTGATATGCAAAGAAAGTTCCGCGACAGATTTCACGTCACGGAAAGAGAAATTACAATAGCCGAACTATATGCAACCAGGCAAAAGCAAGATGAAACAGCACTGGAGTACATCAAAAGGTGGAGGAACTTAGCTATGAGATGCAGAAGACCTCCTCATCAAGAAGATGCAGTGCAAATATGCAAGCAGAGCCTCAGGAGAGAGGTACTGGAAAAGGTGATTGGTGCAGATGTCAGAACATTTGACCGATTGAACAATATAGTAGCGGAGGTCGAGACGTTCCTATCTAAGCGTCCGATCACCAATGCTCCAACTGTGCCGAAAGGGAAATCTAATGATCGACGACCAACGCACTCTGAGGCCAACACCGTCGATTTCAGAACCTTCGAGCAACAGAAAGGGAAGAAGGGGACAGATGAAGCTCCCCCACCAGCAGACACAGCAGAAAGAAAAGATAAGGTCTCTCTGAGAAACAAAATGAGAAAGACGTACTCTTTCCCGAAAGATAAGACAGCCACACTATTCAACTGGGCATACAAGTTCAACAAGGTGACATTGCCTGAACCAAAGAGACCTGATGACACGGCAAAGAAAGGTGATCCACTGTTCTGTCCATATCACCGTGCGCTGGGGCACGCAATTGAAGATTGCTACGTCTTCAAAGATATTATGGAAGGCATGGTCAAAAAGGGCGAGCTACAGCTGGGAGATTACCAGGTAGAGCCACCTCGTCCACATGAGCCTCCGGCATTAAAAATGGCCGCCAATATGATTTCAATCTACCAACAGCTGCCTAAAGAGACCGTTGAAGAATGTACCAGGCATACTTATGAAGCTTGCTTCCTCACCCCACTGAAGGATCAGGAAGGATGGCAGATGAAACCCATAAAGAACAGAAAGAAGACTCCCGCAGTCAATACCAATGGAGCAGTTATCCGCGGTGTCACACCAAGACCCGAACCACCTCCAGTAAAGCCAGTATGGCGCACAGCTGAAACAGGGCCGGTCATCCGGATCCCCACTCATAACCGAAGAAGACAAGTCCCCCTACCTGCGCATAAGGAAGTAAGTCCTACAGCCAGGCGTTTACAGCAGTATATTAATGGGCTCGATGAATATGAACAGAAAAAGCCCGGGCACCTGCTGGTGAAAGACTGTATACTCTGGGAACAGCTCGAAGAATTGAAAATTAAAGAGCAGTCAGAGGCAGAACAAGAAAAAGCTGAGACTGAACCCTTCTGGGGGCAGGGGCCAATAAAGCCAAATTCCCAGGAAAAGAAGAGACGGCCCAAGTCCAAGAAGGGAAAGAGGGTCGTGACAGTACAATGCAACACCCTGTCAGCACTCTTTACCTCGCCCGGGGAGGATGATGAGGATGAAACATCAAATGCCCCGCTAGAAGCCAACCATGCCGAGGCCTCAACCTCGGCACATGCAACACGCTCCGGAAGATGGTGGGGGCGCCCACCACCAGCTAACCATAACATTATGTTCAGAGGGGAACAGCCCTACCAGATTCCCGAACCGGAGGTACGAGGTGTCCAGGTTCCTCCCGCTACCGGCTTGTACCAAGAGAAGAAGAAAGGAGGTCAAACTCCAACATTTCTGGAATTTCTGTCTAGTCTAGAAGATGGGCATTCGACACAGGCTGGGCCAGATAAAGGTAGGGGACCCCAGCAATCGGCGTCTGTAGCCTACAAGCAGAATGAGAAAGAAGGGGATAACCCTCTGACGGCACCAGGGGCCATTGCTATAGAAGAATCCTCCCAGGAAGTCAGTCCAGAGGTTGAGGCCAGCACTGGTCAGCAGAGGCCACGGGCACCACATGAACCTCCAAAGCCCCGATGGGTAGAGGAAATGACACTGTCTAATGTCAGGGTGGGCAGCCGGATCATGAAAATGCTAAAGAAGCTCCCTGCCAGATTCTCCATCTGGGAGATTCTCTCTCTGAGTGAGGAGGCTCGCCAAGCAATTGTTGATGCCCTGCAGTCGCCGGCACAATATGAAGCACTCTTGACAGAAGTGAATTCTGGGCCGTCGGTTACATTCACAGAAGATGACATGCTGATTCCGAATTCCTGTCATAACAGACCACTGTATATGAGGGGCTCCCTGAACTGTCAGCCACTGAACAGGATACTAATAGATCTCGGGGCTGCCGTGAACATTCACCCATACCACATCTACCAAAAACATTACTTTGATTTGCAGCTTACCAAAGTCAGAGACATGAAAATTGCGGGATTCAACCAGAAATGTGAGACACCCCTTGGGGTGGCTAATTTTAACCTCACATTGGGGGATCTCACTACCGTGGTACGATTCTATGTAATCGACTCCAACACCATATATAAGGCCCTACTGGGGAGACCGTGGCTGCATGAATATCAGATAGTGCCGTCCATGCTACATCAATGCATTAAATATTGCCATGAAGGAAAAGAAGAGAGGGTGTTTGCGGATCTGCATCCCTTCGAAGTATTCGAGTGCCATATGCTCGATGCATCCTACTACACGGAGGTGTCGCGAAAGGGTGAAGAGAAAGAGGCTGTGGTCAGCCAGAAAAAGCCGGCGACGAAGGCGAAAAAATTGGTCTCCACCGCCACCAAGGGGCTATATTAAAAAGCATGAGGTATCTCACATCTCTTATGCCAGTGACTTTGCTCGGATCACCCCTCCTAGCATTCACCCGGATGATATCAATGAAGAAATGAAAGAAAAGTACACACAAGTGGAGGTGCCGCAGGGTTTATTTAAACCCATCGTCAGCCTTGAGTACCAGACGGTGCTACCACTAAAGACTATGGAAGTGCCTCGCTTCTGCGAGCCTCCTACCATATTCTACACTGGGGAGTCAGTCGAGGAAGATGATCAAGACTGCATGGTCCCTGAAGAGGCTGCAAACCAGATGGTGCCAATTACAGGCTTAGATTATACTACCCGACAGGTTTCGCAGATGTTCTCTAAGATGCAGATGCCATCACTACAACCTGTTGCCCAAAAGAAGGCGTTCCAGGAGCTATGGGATCCGCCTCGGGATAATAAAGAACTGAGGAAGATCACTCAGCACCCAGGATTGGGTTATACCCTTCAAGAATACTATGAAGCTGAGGTGGACGTCATATCTGTCTCCTACCAGCATGAAGACCCTCCCGAGGTGGGATATGACAAGTACCCCTCGGAAGATGAAGAAATCATTTATCAATCCATAATGAACAATGAAGCCCCAGACAGTCAGCCGGAGACGGGGACGTCCGATGAAGCAAAGAAAGATTGGTGCTGGGAAGACCTACCTTGCAAAGAAGATCTATTCCATGCTGAAGCAAAGTTCGACATGGGAATCCCGGATGAGGATCAAGCAGCCAAAGAGCTGAGGGAATGCCTGGAGTTTGCATCCTAGAAGAAGTCCGGGCTCTACAGAATGATGATCTCTCAAGGGAGTCTGCATCAGAAGAGCCTCTAAGGGTGGAAGACTCCGTCTTCGAATTTCCTGCTGATCCAGTTACGTCCTCGGGGCATACTGAACAGAATACAGCAATATTGGCCATATATGATGAGCCAGCAACCGCTGATGACCAGTATGATGAAGCAGAAAATCATGAAACTAAAGAAGATTGTATCCCGGGAGGCTTCATTGACTTACAAGAAGCCCCGCCCGAGGTCGAAGATGGAGGTCAGGCCACCGTCGATGAGCTTGTGGAAATAAATCTGGGGACCGCAGATGAGCCAAGGCCGACATTCCTCAGTGCACTGCTAGAGCCAGCTACCAGGGAACAGTATATACAGTTTTTGAAGGAATTCCGAGACTGCTTTGCTTGGACATATGATGAAATGCCGGGACTGAGTTCTGATGTGGCACAGCACCGATTGGCAATAAACCCAGAGGTAAGCCCTGTAAAGCAGCCTTCCAGGAGAATGCGCCCTGAATTAATAAATCAGATTAACAAAGAGGTTGACAAGCTAATTGATGTAGGCTTTGTTGAAGAAAATCAATACACTACATGGCTAGCCAATATAGTGCCCGTAAAGAAGAAGAATGGGCAGATCAGAATATGTGTTGATTTCCGGGACCTTAATAAGGCTTGCCCGAAGGATGACTTCCCAATACCAATCACTGAAGTGATGATCGATGCGACTACTGGTCATGAGGCCCTATCATTTATGGATGGGTCATCCGGATACAACCAAATATGGATTGCTGAGGAAGACAGAGTGCACACTGCATTCCGTACCCCGAAGGGGATATTCCACTACAAAAGGATGCCGTTTGGCCTCAAGAATGCCGGCGCTACCTACCAAAGAGCTATGACCAAGATCTTTGATGATTTGCTCTTCAAGAAAGTAGAGTGCTACATTGATGATTTGGTAGTAAAAACTAAAAGAAGAGAAGACCATTTGCAAGACCTGAGGGTAGTATTCCAGAGGCTGCGCAAATATGAACTCAAGATGAATCCCATGAAATGCGCCTTCGGCGTGTCCAGTGGAAAATTCCTCGGGTTTATTGTCCGTCATAGGGGCATTGAAATTGACCCATCCAAGATTAAGGCTATCCAGGAGCTCCCTCCGCCAAGGAATCTGTCCGAGCTGAGATCTCTACAAGGGCGTCTGGCCTATATCCGACGATTTATATCAAATCTGTCGGGAAGATGCCACCCCTTTCACAAGCTCATGATGAAAGATGTGCCGTTCCTCTAGGACGATGGCTGTCAGGAAGCCTTTGAGAAGCTAAAAGAATACCTCAAGACCCCTTCAGTGCTGGGGGCACCAATTAAGGGCAGGCCCTTGATACTGTATATCGCAGCCACATACTGTTCCCTGGGGGCAATGCTGGCACAGATAAATGAAGAAGGCAAAGAACAAGCCTTGTACTACCTGAGTAGGAGGCTGATTAGAACTGAAGAAAGCTACAGCTACATAGAAAAGACCTGCTTGGCACTAGTCTTTGCTGTCAAGAAGCTCCGACACTATATGTTGTCACATGAAGTCAGATTGATATTTACAGCAGATCCGCTCAAATACATATTGACTCAGCCAGTACTGAAGGGCCGGTTGGGCAAATGGGCAGTGATCCTGATGGAATTCGATATTACCTATACACCCCAGAGGGTGATAAAAGGACAGGCCGTGGCTGATTTCTTCGCAGAGCATCCTGTGCCGGAAAATGATATGCTAGGGACTGAGTTACCCGATGATGAGACACTCGAGGCCTGCCAGACCTAGTCAGTTATGTGGCAACTATTCTTTGATGGAGCATCTAGAACAGAGATAGACTCCGATGGAAAGACCAGAATACGGGCTGGAGCCGGTATTGTGCTGAAATCACCAGAAGGGGAGGTCGTGCATACTTCTTGTTCTATAAACAAGCCCTGCACCAATAATGAGGCCGAGTATGAAGCTCTGATAATCGGGCTATATATCAGCCTCAACATGGGTATCCAAATGCTTCAAGTATTCGGGGATTCGATGTTGATAATAAAACAGATCCAAGGGGAGTTCGAAGTGCGGAAGCCAGAACTGAATCCCTACCACCAAAAAGCTGTGCGCCTCATGGCAAAATTCTACCATATTGAGCTCAAGCATGTGGGCCGTGGACACAATGCCCAGGCTGATGCACTGGCAAAGCTGGCCAGCACACTAGCAGTCCCACCAAATAAGACACTGAACATTATCGTTATGAACCGGCGGCAAGTCCCCAGTATGCTAGAAGGGTGCCCCGAAGAAAACGAAGTTGCCACCATCAGCACAGAACAAGCATCTGATTGGAGACAACACTTGCTGCAGTGGTTTCTACACAAACAACTACCGCGGATAAGAGAAGAAAAGATGAAACTCCTAAGAATCAAAGATTCTTATGAACTCAGGAATGGAATTTTGTTCCGAATAATGGCAAATGCACGCAAGAAAATTCTACTCCGCTGTCTGTCCACTGAGGAAGCCTGGCAAGCGATGAAAGAGATACATGCTGGGACAGCAGGTGTGATGAGGACATCACCAGCAATTTCATATGATCAAAGATCTCGATACTCGCCGCCTAAGCTACATCTTGTTCACCACGTTATCTCGAGTCATATGATGTAATTTTCATTTTCTACTCATGTAATTTGCCTTTTATTTGAGTCTTGTACCTAGGTTATTAAGTCATTTCCCTAAGTTCGAGTCTCATTAGGCTATGGTGCTTGCTATTGGGCCTATTTCTTTGGGCTAGGCCCATGGGCGCACCCCCCCTTCCTTGGTTATCTGTTAGTATGTTAAAAGTCAGGGTCTTATATGTAAAAGTGGGTTTCCTATAAATAGGACCCCAATCCCTCAGTTGTAAGCTAATGAATATTTGAGTAAAAATTTGCCAAGGCATTTGTGCATCTCTCTCTCTTTCTAGCTCTCTCTCTCTCTCTTCTTCTATCTCTCACTAAAGGGGGCGAACCCCATTCTCTCTCCTCCCCACTCCAAATTCGAAATTCACTCTCTCTCCTCCCTATTCACCTCTATTTAAGACCCCTCCCCCTTCCCCATACCTTCCATTTACTCCCCCTCCAACCCCTAGGTGGAACCCCTTTCTCCTAGGCACCTCTCCCCCTTCCCAAGTAACCTTTCCCCTTCCCTATACAACCCCTTCACACTCCCAAGGGAGAATCCATTCTCCTAGACACCCTTTCCCCTTCCCAAAGCAACTCTTCCCCTTCCCTAGGCCCCCATTAGCACCTCCATTAACCCTCCACCCAAATCGAAGGGAACCCTCCCCATTTCCCCAAGCCACTTGCGCCCCCATCTCCCCACCTCCACCCCCCCCTTGACCATTTGCGCAATCACCCCCCCTCCCCTGCTAGCTCCGCCCCTCCTTCCTCCCTCACCTCCCCTTGCCACCTCCCAACCATTCCCCCATCACCAAAGCAACCATTTCCCCTCTCCTTCCACCAAAGGAACCACCCCTCCACCCTTTTCCCCCTTCTCATTTGCATACAGCTGAAGACCTGCAGAACAGCCGCCAGTTGCAGTGCTGCTCACGACCTTTTCCCGAAGCTCCTGGGGGCGTGGCCTACATCTTCGAAAAGATCTCCAAGTCAACTTCGCAGGCGAGGTGGAATCATCCCATTCCGACGTCGCTACAGTTCGTGGTGCCCATTCTCCCTCGGCTGGGCAGATCTCCCCCTACAGAGTACCAGAACCCGACTTGAAGCTGTACCACGACAAACGACGGAAGATTCAGACTACGAGCCCTTCTGTAAAGTTCTTCTTCCTCCAGTCCTCTACCAGGATCAAGAAGCGGAACTGCGTTCGGCATCCGGAGGCCGGAGTTCTCATTTTCCTCCCTCGGTTGGTCGGGCCTGCCTCCCACAGTCTGCAGCGACCTACCTCCACTCTTCTGAGTCTCCCCGTCCTCACCGACATCAGACGACTGCCCCGCTAGTTTTTCTACGAAGAGGGCTCGACCACGGTTCCATAAATTCTAGAGGCTCATGATTCAGAGCTCGGGAGCGGCCAGGATAGCTTCTGCAAGTCACTGTTTGTATCAGGTAGCTGCTGCCGAGTTACTGCCACCAAGTACCTGAACCTGAAAGAAAGCTGTGCCACGGCAGACCCTAGCAGAACCAAGCCGAGGTTTCTTCATCAAAGTTCTCCCACGTCCTGTCCTCTTCCAGGATCAGGAAACGGAACTGCATTTAGGTTTCGTGGGACAGAGTTATCAAGTTTCTCCTCCTACTGCTCCACGCTGCTTCCCCAAGTCTGCTACGACCTGCCAGTACCGTCTTGGGTCCTCTGATCTCCTCCAACCCCATCCGGCTTCCCCGTTAGTTTCGCTGCGAAGTAGACTCGACCACGATTCCAGCAACTCTAACGGCTTGTGATTCAGAGGTCAGGAGCAGCCGGTGTAGCTTCTGCAAGTCACTGTTCATATCAGGTAGTTGCTGCGGCCTGATTCTGCCACCCTGTTCGAAGCTCGACCCGGACTAGCAGCTGCAGTAGTAGAAATCGAGAAAATTCAGAGCCATCCGCGCGCTAGATACGAAGATCCCCACGCTGGTCTCGCCTCCAGCGAAATTCAGGAACGTGATCTACAGCCCCGGGACCGTCTGGCTGTCAGCCATCACAGCCTGCAAGTGGAAACAACTTCGGCTTCCTTCTTCCGTTCTCCGACGGTTTTCCCGTCCCCGCCTGGCCGGCTTACCGCCCCTCCCTGTGTGGAGGTAGTGTTTGATTGTATTTGATCATCCCTTCCCCGAGGTCACCCTCCTGCGCGAGGTGTAGTGATTGTAATTAACTAAACAGGATTCAAGCATCATCGGCGCGGCGTGCGGGTAGCCCACGCTTCCCCGCTCGCCCTCGTCTCCGGCCGGGATCGGCGTCCTCACGCCGATCAGGTGAGCTTCTGGCCACTCTTCTTTGCTGGTTTATTACCATTGCTTAGCCTAGTATCGTTTTTAGTTGCCCGTCAGTGGTGAGGCGAGCGCCCGATCCAAAACCATCAATTCGAGTGTCCGCCGCGGAGTGAGTTGTGAGAGAGCCGCTACATCCCACGCCCGTGGCGCGCTGACCGCCCACGAAATTGGGGCATCCCTGGCCCCTTATGGGGTTCCGCCCAAGCTGGTCAAATCCCCGGAAAGGCAAGGTCCAACCTCGGACCCTCACCACTATCGCCGGTCCACCTGCAGACCTGGGTGTGCGTGACGCGGGTGAACCCGCTTGAGTGGGTCTGCCGTTCGGTTCGATTGCTTGCAAATCTAGGTCCGAGGGGTCGTGTCACATCAAATGGTATCAGAGCAAGTTCTAGACTTGTCTCTACTAAGTCTGTCCTAGGGCACATTGCATGGAGGTCATCCGATCATCCAAACCATGTACCTCACCAGGCACTCCGATGACTACTTCATTATCGGGCCGGAGTTGCCCCGCATCGATGGGTCCCGAAACCCTCACACATATAGGAAATGGGAGACCTCCATAGATAGATACTTCCACCACTACTACATGACCGAGGAAAGAAAAGTGCGCCTCGCCAAGACTACCCTTGGTCCCTTCGGCGAGACAGAATGGAGAAAGCTTGAGATTCGAAGGGGGATTGAGAGACAAGAGCCCATTCACTCATGGGAAGAGATGAAGGTAGAACTTAGGAAGATCCTCATTCCAAAACCTTCCCACTCTTCCAACTCAAGCACCCATAGCCCAATGAGCACTTCCACTCCCCCTTTCCCTCCCCGTCAACCCAAGACCTCCCTTAGGGTCCAATCTCCACCACCCCAAATGATTCCAATCCCGATCACCACCACCATTAAAACCAAATTGGCCACCACCCAACCCTACATTCCCCATCAAACCCACACCCCACAAGCTTCCACAAATCCTCATCCCACCCATTTCCAAAAGGAACTTACGGAGGTGACCGAAGACTATGAGGCTCCCCTAGATTGGGAAGAAGAATATGAGGCCCCAATAGGTCAAGAGAACTCATTCCTACCCAAAGAAGACCCATTGAGCCAAATGGGGTGCACCCTCCCCCATGAGTTACAAGATGCCCAACCTAGGCCTCCACTTCTACCCCTCCCCATCCTATCCCAAGTCCCCCATTACCCACCACCCCAAAAGAGCCATATGCCAGTCATCATCACCCCACAAACAATGGACTTACTCACCCCCTTGGTAGAGGAAACCATGATCCCCATACCTGACCCCATAGTGGTGAATACTCCGGACCCAACCCCCGCCATGGAGATCACCCATGTCCAGGAAGAAGAAGAAACTTCACATGGTGGACTTCACCTTACACCACCCTCCCTAGTAGGGGCCGAGCTCATCTTAGGAGAACCCCTTTCACGTTGGCTAAAGGAGAACCCATTTAGAGATCTCATGGCCCATGTTTGCCCTCCTATGGAACAAAACCTCCCTATAGTACCCTTACCCACATATCACACCACAATCCAATCATCCTATCAAGTGGAAACATTAGGGGTTTTCTTAAGGGTCTATCTTGGCAAATGGAGTTAACTAGCATGTTGACCACTATAGCCGACCAACCTAGGAGCCTTGACCTCCTACACCTATGTGTCGGGTCCATCTCCTCGATATACACTGTGGGTTGCTACACTAGCGACCTTCTTTTATTCCTCCCAACACCCGAAGAGCCCGATGCTATCCGCGAATTAGAGTTGCTTATTTCGGGTAGGATGCCAAGCCCTCCATTCATGGCCAACCAACCAGCCAAGGATTTCGGTTCAACTACTTCATTTAAGGAGGAGAACTCACCATCATTTGAAGACCTTGAGGAGATAGAATACCCCTTCCTTGGTAACACATTCCATGACCCCTTTGATCCCTCCCTATGGAAGACATTGAACACATGGGACCTAGCCGCCTTACTCACCACCCACTCCCTCCTTCCCTCACCCACCATGTTGAACCCAACCCACCCATTCCACTACTTAGTTCACACTATGAGAGCCATGACCGAGGGTGATGTCCACGTAGGAAATGAGGAAGTGACCTATCCCAAAATGTCCACCTTCTTGGACCCCTTCGACCCCTATGAGTGGAAACCCCCAAATCCACCCCCACCTAAAGATGGGACCATCTTGATTGTAATGCATGTGCCACAACATTTTGCCCCACCTGGTAGGGCTAGTCATCTCATTTGTGTTTCATACACACTAGGTCCGGTGCATGACAGGTTCACATTTGGATATGTAGGTCCACCCCCATTCATCATCCATCTTATGCATGATAGGAGTCTACATGGAAGTCCAGGTCCTCCGACATTCATTGCACCCATACCTGATAGAGCCACATTTGGACATGCTGGTCCTCCCCCACTCTTCATCCACCTCAGGCATGATAGGGCCATTTGTGGCTGCCCCGGTCCACCTAAGTGCATCAAGGTCCACATGGCATCACAACATGATAGGTCAATTTACGGTTGCCCCGGTCCACCTTTACACACCAAACTTTTCACACCCACACCGCATCATAGTACATGGCATACACATTCATGCAAGCATCTAACAACGAGCGGTGAGGTTCACAAAGAGCGGGCAAAAGCTTGCGAGCGCCACTTGGAATTCCAAGTAGGCAATCTGGTGATGATGGCCTAGGAGTGGCTCTACCCTAGGGTCACCTCCAATTCGAGGGCACGTGGACTTGGACCTTCCCAAGTTCCAAGTGATTTTGGCAACCCGGCCATCGGGTTGGACTTACTAATGGGTTTTGGGATTCACCCCATTATCCACATGGCGGATCCGGCACCCTATATGGGCACCGCGGTGGATCCTAGTAAGTGCCTCGAGCCTTTATCTTCCTTTGAGAGGGACACCCTCGGAGAGCCACCAAAAAATGGCCTGAGAGTTCGACGTGTGCACACGAAGGCAATACTAGGCAAGCAGGGTCCCATCACCAGCAAGAGGGTGCGCCTGAGCCACCTCGAGAGGATGAGGGACCGTCCCCTGGTTGCCGACGCAGGGTTGAGTTTGGAAGTTGAGGCTCACTCTGAGTTTCTGGAGAGGACCACTTCCCCGGTGGGCCCATACTCGACAGAGTCGAGTTTTTCGCACCCCGAGGGTATGATGAGGACATCACCAGCAATTTCATATGATCAAGGATCTCGATACTCGCCGCCTAAGCTACATCTTGTTCACCACGTTATCTTGAGTCCTATGATGTAATTTTCATTTTCTACTCATGTAATTTGCCTTTTATTTGAGTCTTGTACCTAGGTTATTAAGTCATTTCCCTAAGTTCGAGTCTCATTAGGCTATGGTGCTTGCTATTGGGCCTATTTCTTTGGGCTAGGCCCATGGGCGCACCCTCCCTTCCTTGGTTATCTGTTAGTATGTTAAAAGTCAGGGTCTTATATGTAAAAGTGGGTTTCCTATAAATAGGACCCCAATCCCTCAGTTGTAAGCTAATGAATATTTGAGTAAAAATTTGCCAAGGCATTTGTGCATCTCTCTCTCTTTCTAGCTCTCTCTCTCTCTTCTTCTCTCTCTCACTAAAGGGGGCGAACCCCATTCTCTCTCCTCCCCACTCCAAATTCGAAATTCACTCTCTCTCCTCCCTATTCACCTCTATTTAAGACCCCTCCCCCTTCCCCATACCTTCCATTTACTCCCCCTCCAACCCCTAGGTGGAACCCCTTTCTCCTAGGCACCTCTCCCCCTTCCCAAGCAACCTTTCCCCTTCCCTATACAACCCCTTCACATTCCCAAGGGAGAATCCATTCTCCTAGACACCCTTTCCCCTTCCCAAAGCAACTCCTCCCCTTCCCTAGGCCCCCATTAGCACCTCCATTAACCCTCCACCCAAATCGAAGGGAACCCTCCCCATTTCCCCAAGCCACTTGCGCCCCCATCTCCCCACCTCCACCCCCCCCTTGACCATTTGCGCAATCACCCCCCCTCCCCTGCTAGCTCCGCCCCTCCTTCCTCCCTCACCTCCCCTTGCCACCACCCAACCATTCCCCCATCACCAAAGCAACCATTTCCCCTCTCCTTCCACCAAAGGAACCACCCCTCTACCCTTTTCCCCCTTCTCATTTGCATACAGCTGAAGACCTGCAGAACAGCCGCCAGTTACAGTGCTGCCCACGACCTCTTCCCGAAGCTCCTGGGGGCGTGGCCTATATCGTCGGAAAGATCTCCAAGTCAACTTCGCAGGCGAGGTGGAATCATCCCATTCCGACGTCGCTACAGTTCGTGGTGCCCATTCTCCCTCGGCTGCGCAGATCTCCCCCTGCAGAGTACCAGAACCCGACTTGAAGCTGTACCACGACAAACGACGAAAGATTCAGACTACGAGCCCTTCTGTAAAGTTCTTCTTCCTCCAGTCCTCTACCAGGATCAAGAAGCGGAACTGCGTTCGGCATCCGGAGGCCGGAGTTCTCATTTTCCTCCCTCGGTTGGTCGGGCCTGCCTCCCACAGTCTGCAGCGACCTACCTCCACTCTTCTGAGTCTCCCCGTCCTCACCGACATCAGACGACTGCCCTGCCAGTTTTGCTACGAAGAGGGCTCGACCACGGTTCCATAAATTCTGGCGGCTTATGATTCAGAGCTCGGGAGCGGCCAGGATAGCTTCTGCAAGTCACTGTTCGTATCAGGTAGCTGTTGCCGAGTTACTGCCACCAAGTACCTGAACCTGAAAGAAAGCTGTGCCACGGCAGACCCTAGCAGAACCAAGCCGAGGTTTCTTCATCAAAGTTCTCTCACGTCCTGTCCTCTTCCCGGATCAGGAAACGGAACTGCATTTAGGTTCCGTGGGACAGAGTTATCAAGTTTCTCCTCCGACTGCTCCACGCTGCTTCCCCAAGTCTGCTACGACCTGCCAGCACCGTCTTGGGTCCTCTGATCTCCTCCGACCCCATCCGGCTTCCCCGTTAGTTTCGCTGCGAAGTAGACTCGACCACGATTCCAGAAACTCCAACGGCTTGTGATTCAGAGGTCGGGAGCGGCCGGTGTAGCTTCTGCAAGTCACTGTTCATATCAGGTAGTTGCTGCGGCCAGATTCTGCCACCCTGTTCGAAGCTCGACCCAGACCAGCAGCTGCAGTAGAAGAAATCAAGAAAATTCAGAGCCATCCGCGCGCCAGATACGAAGATCCCCACGCTGGTCTCGCCTCCAGAGAAATTCAGGAACGTGATCTACAGCCCCGGGACCGTCTGGCTGTCAGCCATCACAGCCTGCAAGTGGAAACAACTTCGGCTTCCTTCTTCCGTTCTCCGACGGTTTTCCCATCCCCGCCTGGCCGGCTTACCGCCCCTCCCTGTGTGGAGGTAGTGTTGGATTGTATTTGATCATCCCTTCCCTGAGGTCACCCTCCTGCGCGAGGTGTAGTGATTGTAATTAACTAAACAGGATTCAAGCATCAGCGCGGCGTGCGGGTTGCCCACGCTTCCCCGCTCGCCCTCGTCTCCGGCCGGGATCGGCGTCCTCACGCCGATCAGGTGAGCTTCTTGCCACTCTTCTTTGCTGGTTTATTACCATTGCTTAGCCTAGTATCATTTTTAGTTGCCCGTCGGTGGTGAGGCGAGCGCCCGATCCAAAACCATCAATTCCAGTGTCCGCCGCGGAGTGAGTTGTGAGAGAGCCGCTACATCCCACGCCCGTGGCGCGCCGACCGCCCACGGAATTGGGGCATCCCTGGCCCCTTAGGGGGTTCAGCCCAAGCTGGTCAAATCCTCGGAAAGGCAAGGTCCAACCTCGGACCCTCACCACTATCGCCGGTCCACCTGCGGACCCGGGTGTGCGCGACGCGGGTGAACCCGCTTGAGTGGGTCTGCCTTTCGGTTCGATTGCTTGCAAATCTAGGTCCGAGGGGTCGTGTCACATCAAGGTGCCCACCAGGCTGGTCCCAAGATGAAGATAGAAATCAAGAAACTGGGCTACTATTGGCCCACCATGTTTGAAGACTGCTGTAAATTTGCAAAATCATGCCAGAAATGCTAGGAGCATGCTACTGTGCCTAGAAGGCCTCCTACGACGCTGCACCCTACAGTTCCCAGTTGGCCGTTTGCACAATGGGGAACTGATGTAGTCGGGCCACTGCCGACTTCCTCGGCCGGACATAAGTACATACTGGCCATAACAGATTACTTCTCCAGATGGGCGGAGGCTATAGCATTAAGAGAAGTGACTAGTGAATTGGTCGCCAGATTCATCAAGCAGAACATTATCTTCCGGTTCGGGATCCCCAGCCGAATAATATCTGACAATGGAAGTCATTTCAGAAATCAGAAGGTCTATCGGCTTGCTGAGAAGTATAAGATAGAATGGAGAACCTCCACCCCTTACAATCCACAGGCAAACGGATTGGCAGAAGCTTTTAACAAGACCCTCTGCACCTTGCTGGCCAAGGTCGTCAGTTCCAATAAGAAGGACTGGGAAGAGAAAATGTATGAAGCTCTGTGGGCATACCGCACCGTCTTCAAGACACCTACGGGGTGCTCACCATACTCGCTGGTATACGGCTCAAAGGCAGTGGTTCCGCTAGAGCTGGAAGTCCCGTCACTCAGAGTGGCAGTCCAATATGGCCTGGCCCGTGGCGAACAGACCAATGCAGAAAGAAGACTAGAAGAACTGGCTGAATTGGAAGGGAAGCGCCTCCAAGCCCAGAAGAGTATCCAAATGTATCAGGCCCGCATGGCCACTGCATTCAACAAACTTGTAAGAGCACGAGAATTCAAGAAAGGCGACCTTGTCATGGTCAAGAAAAAAGAAGTCATGGCGTCCAACCCAAAAGGAAAGTTGAATGCTAACTGGGAAGGTCCTTATGTGATACAGAGGGTCTACGAAGGAGGGGCCTACGTGGTTGTTAACCATCGAGGGGAAATCCAATTCTCACCACTCAACGGAAGACATCTAAAGCTGTATCATGCGGCACAACCGGCATTCCCCGAGTGATCAAGCCGAGCTACACCCTTTCCCGGTGTAGTGGCACTCCGCCCTAGCCAAGCTACCTATTTCTTGGTCTAGTGGCACTCCGCCCTAGCCAAGCTACCCTTTCTTCGTCTAGCGGCACTCCGCCCTAGCCGAGCTACCCATTTCTTGGTCTAGCAGCACTCTGCCCTAGCCAAGCTACACCCTTTTCTTGGTATAACGGCACTCCGCCCTAGCCAAGCTACACCTATTTCCCGGTCTAGCGGCACTCCGCCCTAGCCAAGCTGCCCTCATCTTAAGCTTGTGGCATTCCCACCTGTCACCTTCTAAAAAGGGAGGGAAAGAAAAAGAAAGTAAAAAAATGGGTTAAAAATAGAGATACCCCGCCAGACTTGCTCCTATATTAGGGACAAGTGCAAAAATGGCCTAAAACCTAGCTGTGGTGAAAACCCGAAAGGGCACTACAGGTAAAATCAGGTACCCCGCCACGTGAAAACCCGAAAGGGCGCGTGGGCAAAAGCAAGAGGGGGCTGACTCCGGCGAAAACCCGAAAGGGCGCTTGGGTCAGTAATGTGGTGATTCCAAAGAAAGCCTCACCTCCCACCATAAAACTCCTCGTCGATCGACCGACGCCTTGCCCGATCAACGATTAAACCCATCCGGAATGGACCTTACGTCTATTCTGTTAAAGCCATCATGCATTGCTCGAGAAAAATTCCCTCGATAATAAGCCCACCTCGGGATAGACCTTCCGTCTGTTCTGATAAAACACTTCCACTTGTTTCTGTCTAAGACCCACCACGATGAAACCTGCCCGGTTTAGACCTTACGTCTATCCCAATGAAACCTATCCTACGTCTCACCGCGATGAAACCTGCTGTTGACCGATTGGCACACTGCCCGATCAACAATGAAACCCTGTCCGGTTTAGACCTTACGTCTATCCCGATGAAACCTATGAAATCCTTGCATTGGTATAAACCCAATACTAATGATGAAACCTGATACTGATCGACCGGCACTTTGCCCGATCAGCGATGAAACCTTGTCCGGTTTAGACCTTGCGTCTATTCCGACTAGATCTACAGGTCTCTTTACGTCCTGCCGTGATGAAACCTGCTGTTGATCGATTGGCACACTGTCCGATCTATGATGAAACCTATCCAGTTTAGACCTTCCGTCTATCCTGATGAAATCCATGAACTCCTTGCATTGGTATAAATCCAATACCAATGATGAAACCCGCCATTGATCGATCGGCATCTCGCCCAGTATCAATGATAAAATCTTATCCAGTTTAGACCCTACGTCTATCCTGATGAAACATATGAAATCCTTGCATTGGGATGAGCCAATACCAATGATGAAACCTGTTATCGATCGATTGGCACGCTGCCTGATCGATGCTAAAATCCATCTAGGGTGGACCTTTCGTCCGCTCTGACATAGCACAACACTGCTCTTTGAATCTATTCAGACCCTCCGTCTGGATAGATCATGAAACTCTATTCCCTTGCGTTAATGTTAAACCCCACATTAACGATGAAACTCATATTCTCAGCAAACGGCCTCGTGCCCAAGCTGCTACTTATATCCTCTAAATCGATTCGGACCTTTCGTCTGGATAGATCATGAAACCCTACTTCCCTTTGCATTGATGTTGGCACCCACATCAATGATCGTGTGTCCACAATAAACATATGGCGCCATGGTCCATAGGATGAAAGTTCTGGTCCCAGAAAAGATAATGAAAAAGAAAAGAGAAAGAAAACGACAAAAAGTATATATATAAAAAAAATGGATGGGGTTGAAAATAGAGATACCCTGCCAGACTTGTTCAGGCATTCTGGACAAGGGCAAAAATGGCTAAAACCCAGCTGTGGTGAAAACCCGAAAGGGCACTGCAGGCAAAATCGGGTACCCCGCCACGTGAAAATCTGAAAGGACGCGTGGGCAAAGCAAGAGGGGGCTGGCTCCGGCGAAAACCCGAAAGGGCGCTTGGGTCGGTAATGTGGTAATTCAGAAGTTCCATGCCAACCGGCACGTTGCCTTTACCTCCCCTTCACTGATGAGGCCTTCCGTCGGTCATCTGGCTTTATGCCCCGCCGATGATAAAGCCTTTCCGGGGTAGATCTTACGTCTACCCTGATGAAATCTACATACCCTCTTTTCACATGTCCCACCGATAATAAAACCGGTCACCAGTCTGATAAAGCCTGGCCAGTTCAGACCTTACGTCTGTCCTGATCAAACTCCTAAACCATCCCTTGACCAATCGGCTCCTTGCCCAGTCAACGATAAAACCCTACCAGGATAGACCCTACGCCTATCCCGATGAAACCTACGTATTTCTTGGCAAAGTCCCACCCGCAATAGAACCTATTGGAATAGACCTTACGTCTATCCTGATGAAACTTGTGAAATTCTTTTGCATCGATATAAACCCAATATCGATGATGAAACTAGCTATTGATCGACCGGCACCTTGCCCGATCAATGATGAAACCCTGTCCAGTTTAGACCTTACGTCTATCCTGATGAAACTTATGAAATCCCTTTGCATCGATATAAACCCAATATCGATGATGAAACCAGCTATTGATCGACCGGCACCTTGCCCGATCAATGATGAAACCCTGTCCAGTTTAGACCTTACGTCTATTCTGATGAAACTTATGAGATTCCTTCGCATCGATATAAACCCAATATCGATGATGAAACCAGCTATTGATCGACCGGCACCTTGCCCGATCAACGATGAAAATCTACCCAGTTTAGACCTTACGTCTATCCTGATGAAACTTATGAAATCCCTTTGCATCGATATAAACCCCATATCGATGATGAAACCAACCATTGGTCGATCGGTGCATTGCCCGATCAATGATGAAAACTTGTCCAGTTAAGATTTTGCGTCTGTCCTGATGAAAACCACATACCCTTTTCACGTCTCACCTGTGATCAAGTCTACCCAGTTTAGACCTTACGTCTATCCTGATGAAACTTATGAAATTCCTTTGCGTCGATATAAACCCAATATCGATGATAAAATCCGTCACTGGTCGTTTGATACATTGCCCCGACCAGCTTTGAAACCTGTCCGAGATGAACCATCCGTTTGTTCCAAACGATGTCCTAAACCTCTTTTATTCAGCTACCCCCATGTTTGGGTTTAGGCACCCTCCGGATACCGTCGCGCGGTGGAGCGAGTTCCCCATCCTTTCTCTGAAAGGGTGGACGCTCTCTTGCTAGGTACGGGCTATTCCCATAGGGACCGCTGAAATCGCTCCCAAATCGTCGTATATTCACGGTGCGATAAGTTAACAACAAACCACATATGAGACTGGTATAAAGATTCCTTTTCATTGAATAAAAAAAAAGAAAAAAAAGGGAATACAAGAAGGGCCCCTGAGGGGGAATTGTATTACAAAAAGGGGAAAATAGATATTCACAGGCGCCGGAATATGTCTTCGAATGCCAGAAGCCCTACATGCGGGGCAGCCCCCAGCTCATGAAGTTGAGCCTCCTCCGCCTGCAACCGAGCAGACTCGTCCTGAAAGGACGCCACCTGCCCCTCCAACAGGGCTACCTCCTCCGCAAGCTGCGGCCGAGAAGTTGTTATCTGCGGCAGTTCAGCCCGGAGGTCAAATAGTTCAGCCTCCAGGATGGTTATCCGGCTGCGCACGAACTGCTCCCGCTGCGCTAGAGATTGCAGTTGGCATTGGCGCTCCTAGAGAACAGAGCCCACCTTCTCCAGTTCAGATTTGCACTCCTTCCTTTGCAACTTCAAAGCTGCCAGTCTCTCAGACATAATATGTGCCAAGAAGTCCCGGCGATGTATAAACTTTAACAACAATATAACCCGCTGGGTCCATATTTCCATGGGACAGCCCATCGCCTGTAGACCAGCGGTGAAACGCTCGGCTATCTCCTTCAGCCGCAGATAAGTCAGTCCAGGCTGGGACTCCACCAACTGGCGCAGCATGTCAAGATTTTGCCAGACAAAACTCTCAGAGGAAGCGAAGCCAGGAGAAGGAACTGGAGCTACTTCGAAAGTCACCTCACTGTCGATGTCCGCCCATGGCGTAACATCAGGTTGGGAAGAGGAAGACGGGAGGTCTGCGGAAGGTGCCAGCTGAGCTCTCTCTACAACCCCTTACGAGACCAAGAGGCCTTCCACCTCCTTCTCCTCGGGAGTTGCTATTTGAAGGCTCGTAGGGGCAACTTTAATAAGTGCTGGAGCGGCTGCTTCCTGGGTCCCCAATATGACACCCGCATCTTCAGCATCCTCTTCTCGGGGCACCTCCTCCTCAGATTCCGAGAGCAAGGAGATCGATTCTGGGTTGGTTATGGATAATACTCCGGTCTCTGTGGCAGCTACCTCCCCTTCTTCCATCTCTGCTTTAGCAGCCAGTTCCTTCAATGACAAGGCGGCAGGGGCTACGGACCGTAAAAGCAAAAGTTCAGTTTCCATAATTACTGTTACGGGAATTGCTAACTCTGGGGCAATGGTCATCACTGCGGCCAGTATAAAGGTAGAACCCCTAACGGGGTCCGTCTCAGCTCTGAAATCCAAGACCCGGATGAGGGCCGAACTCTCCCCCGAGGTCCTCAAGTCCAGCAATGCTAAGTCTGTAGAAGACTGTACCCTCACCGGCACAGGGCGAATTATCTCAGAAATGCCTGCGCAGGTGGCTGACGAAGCAGGAACAACAGCTAGGGTGTCAGATAGAATGGCTTCAAGGGCTGCAGTCGCTACCGGGCTAGCAACAGGGGATTCCTTTGAACAGATCAATGCAACATCAAGCAACAAATAAGAAAAATGATAATAATGATAATGAGGAAAAGGAGAGAGACCCACTTTTAATGTGATGGCGATATCCTCAAAGGAGTGCAAGGAAGAGGAAAGCTCCGCTGCTGAAGCAGCAAAGGGAGGAGTTATATCTGCCTCGGTATCCAAGCCAACAAATTCTTCCGGTAGTTCCTCCTCAGAAGATGGCACCAGCAGTTTGGGGGGGGTGAACAGTGGGACAATGGCAGTACATACGAATGGGGCCTCTGATTGGGAGATATTCTCCGGCTCGCTCTCGCTGAAATCTACTCCTTCTCCCTCTGCCTCGGAAGCGGTCGCGGAATTGCTAGAAGAGATTTTCACACTATCCACGGGCGGGACTTGCGTCCCTAATGTCTGCCTGGAGGAAGACCGGGTAACTATGTGCCTCACAGGGACAAGGCCCCATTTCGTCTGGGTCTTATGACCCTCTTGTGACTGAGTCATACCACCAGCTGCTCCCATAACTGCAGCCCCCTCGCCGGCCGTCACTGCAGGGAAAAGCTTGTGAGCAAGACAATGAAACAACAATTGAAATGTGCAAGAAAAGATGGGAAAGCACACTTACCCTCCGCCTCGCTAGCCGGCGTAGGAGAAGGCAATCTGGTCTCCACCAAAGAAGGTGTCACAACTGGCTCTTGGGCTGTGCAAAAAGGGGGGGTCAGATTCGAAGACTTCTATAAAATTCAGCAAAAGTCGATGAAAGATACAACTACGGGCTGTTGATGTTACCCTCGACTGACGTCTGGGCGCCCTCCTTTTGAGATTCAAACTCATCAAAGGAGGGGATATCAGGAAGAGGGGTCCCAGGGTCCGTCACTGCTGAAGCCGACTGCCGAGCATGGGCCTTCTTGGCCTTCCTGGCCTTCCCAACTGCAGTCTTCACTGCAGAAATCTTTCTCTTCTTGCTCGGAGGCAGGGGAGTGGTCGTCGGTGCTGCTGCAGGGACTTCGAAATAAGCAGGCTTCTCAGCTTGCGCAATGATTTTTCTGTAAAGCCCCTGTCGCTTTATATCTGGCCTGTCTGTCGAAGACATCAAAGAAGCAATGAGATCAGTGGATGCAGAGTTTAAATACTAAACAGAAAGCACTACAGTCAGAAAGAAAAGATCATACCTGCTGGGCCATCATAAAAGACAGAAAGTGGCCAGTATAGATAAGCTACCTCCTTGGAGCGGAAAGCCTCCTTGACAAGCCAGCAGACATCACCAAATGTCTGGCACTTCTCCACTAAAGATGCCAGATCGTTATGACCATGAAAATCAAGGCATCGAAATAAGTCGAGGTGGTCCATGCCCCAGCCGTCGACATAATGAAAAGAAACGAACAATGGCTTATTCAGTATGCCAGCTATCGGACTCTCTGCAGATAGCCCATGTACATTCAGCAGAACAAACAGCCAGGACGTGTGCTTGTAGTATGTCTGAGTCCTATCTTCCCTGCGCACAAACGTCCTGCAGGGATGAAATCTATCTGTCGGACCCTTCCAAGGGACGACCGTCAGGAGCGGCTATTCAACATGGAAAGGGTACTGCTGCGCCTCCAGACGAGCGTCTCCTACATGACACAGATGTTTCAAGCTCCTCATAAAAGTATCTTCATTAATGGCAGCAAAGACAGGCGCGGGCGGCTCGAAGCCTCCTTCTTTCAAAACCCAACGCTGAGTCAGATAGTTCTCGGCCTCCCTCGGATATTGTGAATAAATCCTTTTCAGGTGGGCCTCGGGGATGTCAAATACCGGCCCGGGCTGTTGTTTCAGGAAAGAACGCTCGGCCACGTCCCAGAATGCACCCCTGCCATCCCTGTAAAAGCTGGTTCGAATGTTCCACCATTTGATATACTCGGATGTGACACGGGGAACACGGTTGGAAACAGTGGGAACTCTGAAAACTGCACCATCCTGGCGATGATAGAAATCCCACCACAACCGGCCATCACCAACAATGGTGGACCCATGCTTGGCTCGGCTATCCAGGGGAAACTGAGCAACTGATGTAGGGATGTGCTGATCATAGCCAAAATTTTGCCCAAAGCGGAATGGGTAGTATGGTTCCAGGAGAAGCAGACCACCCTTCCTGAAGACTAAAACACTGGGTCGAATGGCCATGGCCCATCTAACCAGCTCCGGCTCTAGAATAGACCGAACAGCATTAGCCCCTGAAACGGGGTGAACATAGGTCTCTACCTCTTCCATCTTGCATTCTCTTTGAGAATGAACCAAAGGAGCTGAACTTGCTGCCAAGCTCCAGAAATGAATGCTGCCAGGGGCATCCACTGGTATCCTTGTCAGTCGGCCCCTTATTTTAAACAACTGGTCAGAAAAAGAGCCAGGTTCGGCACTAGCAAATTCAATCATTCTGGGCAACACTGTATCTGCCTGTAGAGTTCTAGGGGCCAATTCAGGAAATAGACTGCAGACCCAGGCATTGAAGAAATGAAAGGGGCCCACGGTCCCCAAAGAGCGGGGAGTCCGATGCTTGTACAGATCCCCCAAAGATTTATAGATTAAACACAAGGCCACTGGGCAGAGTGACAGCCTCATCCCCCAGGCCATCTGGCATGCCGGGTATATGGCTTCGGGCCGAATGATTGTCTCGTCCCCTTGAGGGAGAGCGAAAGTGCACAACCAGAATGTGAAATAAGCCGCACAATGTGTGATAGGGTCCACCCCTGCTGGATTTGGACCACCTTTACCTACACGATGCAGTGAAGATGGCAACGTTGACTTATAGCGAGGAGCCCTTATCTGCTTGCTGGCCATCGGACCCATGGAAGGGAAGTCTGCATATTTCAAGGGGCCGAATACTGAATCCACTGCCCTATCTGGACCCTCAGCTTGCTGCCTTTCTCTCTAGGATGGTAACCCTTGGAGGATCCTCTGCTATACGCCAGATAGATGGAGCGATACACCTTCATTAAATACCGGTAGGAATAGCCAAGTGAATACTTGCCTTCGCCATCTGAGCTATCCTTCTCGAAATCTGCCAAGCAGACCTCTTCATACGGCTCGCCGTCAATAGGCAGACCAGAAAGCTGTGACAAACTCCAGAGGTCGAGAGATGTTTCGCCCTCTGCTGTATAAAATATGTTGAATAGAGGGCAGAATACTTCAAACATTTCACAGCATAACCCTCGAGATATGGCGTAGCGGAATCTAGAAGCAAAGACATTGTGATATACCCCGGCTCTGATCAGCAGAGGGGCATATTCCTTTAAAACAAACTCGGTGAACTCCACCGATCCCACCCGAAATAAGTGGGCGTCAGTGATCTTGGTATCTCCAAACCAACCGGCAACTAGATGATACTTGAACTGGACGGCCGAACAATTCAATACAAAGGGCTCTTCACGGTATCCCCACTTTATCGGTGCCAGGAATAAACCATAGCCAGGCTTTTCCCTATGAACCCGGCCGCTAGCATTATCCCACCGGGCAGGTGTGAATTCCGGGGCCCGGGTCAACATTTTCTTCTCCGGTTCCAGCTCCGAGATGCCGAGGACTGCACCCCAGTCGCGCTTCTCCCCGGGAAGATAGATGGCTTTGCCACGATACACTGAGTCCTTCAGACTGTCCCTCTCAGCTAATATTGCAGCTTCAACTACACGAGCTATCCGATAGTCTCGCATGCCGCCTACGGTAAAGGTTCGGATGAATGGCATCAAGTGGCGGTCTTTCGGGAGATCCGGCCGATAGTCGTTGCCCCGTCTAAAGCATGTCTCCATTGCAGTGGAATATACCCGCGATGTTGATACTGTATCCGTCTCAGAATCAGACGAGTCGTCAACGGCAGCAACTTTATCATACCCGAAGTCCAGGCTATGCACGTTCAGCCAATTTACTACAGCCCGTGATATATCTGGCTGCGCTGACGAGCTCGCCCCAATAGCTCCAGAAGATGTAGCAGCAGAGATGGAAGCCATTGTAGTGCCTGCAGTCGAAGAAAAGATGTGAATGAAAGTCCTAAAAAGAAACAGTCTTATAAGGATTGCAACGTGAAGCTCTGTGAAAATTTCGGCAGCATCTCCCCTTACTCGGGGTCTGCCCAAAAGAGAATAGGGAGTCACCCACCAAGAGGGGGTGATCTCGTAAAAAGTAGAGGTTTAACCCCCCGATGATGCCCTACCCGGGTGCGAAATCCACCGAGACTGGAAGCGGGACGGCCGGGAGGAGGAAGAAGCTAGCGCTGAGATGAGAAGCGGGTGAAGAGAGAGAAGAGACAGGAAGAAATGAGCAAGAAAGAGGCGCTCGGCGCCTTAAAAAGGGACCACTGGAAGAGGGGTTCCCGGCATGATAAGAGGCGCGCCGAGAACCCCCCATTTCAAAAATCCCGCCGAAAATAGGCAGGCCGAGAGCCCCCTTCGATCAAGAGGCGCGCCGAGAAGTATGGCGCCGAGAAGCCCCGCGCCGGGAAGCCAGGCACGCCGAAAACCCCCTCGTCTCCATGTCGGGGAGATTTTCGTGCGCCAAAAGCCAAGACCTGTGCATCAAGAAACCACCTGAAACTATTGATGAAACATGAAATTGCCAGAAAATATGAAAGAAGAAAACAAAGAGAAGAATACACTGAGGCCATTACGGTAGAGTTGTCAAGATAAAGACGAAAGAAAATTGACATACACCTGCAGGCACTGTGTCATTTATTCTGCACTCCCGCTACCTACAGGTGGGGGGCATTTGTTGGCACCTGAAATATAACTGAGAACAAAGATGAGACCAAAGAGAAGATTGAATCAGACATGAAGCTCTCAGGAATTCCTGCAAAGTCAGAATGGCAGAAGAGTCGTCACTAAAGTTATCACCCAGCTGAGACCCTTCCCGGTCAAGCTGATGTCCGGTATTGTAGTCGCTCAGACGGCAGTACTGATGAAGAATTGTAGTCTACTGACTGATGAAAATCCCCAGAGATATTTTGATAAGACTGTGTCAACCCATCAACTAAGGGACCTCCACCTGTTCTGACAGATTCGAGGGACTGACAAATGAAAGGGCAGGTTAGGCAGCTTTGACAGCTCAAACCTACTGATGAGGAAGGGTAAAATATTAAAAAAACCTAAATGGGCTCACTAGTGTGATGCCGGGAGTTCCTCACCAGGGCCCAAAGCCCATGTGGGGGGGCGCCGGGAAGCCCCATCCTTTGGCGCCGAGAGGCCTCCCGCTTTCGATTAGGGCGCGTCGGGAGCTCGTGGTCTGCGCACCGAGGTGAGCATGCCGAGAGGGGAAGGGTTTGTGCTATAAAAACCCCTTTTCTCTCGAGAAAAAGGGGGGGACGGATGACAAAAAAAAGGGGGAACAGAAGAAAAGATAGCCACAAAGAGAAGCCAGAGAAAGAAAGAGAGAAGTCTATACCCAGCTCCAGGAAACCGGCGGCTGCTGAGAGATCGTGGGAAGAAGAAGAAGGCCTGCTGAAGGGGGAGGGAGAGGGGTCAATACTCCGCCCTCCCCTGTCCCTCTTGTATTTCTTCCCCCGATGCATACTATTTTTGTCTGTGTTCTCTTTAAACATGCTATCTCCCATCTTTCTGCTGTTTTGAATGGGCTTCATTTCGCTATGTCATGTATACTCCTTCTACCACGTTTATGTGGGATCTGTATTGATGCTAAAGGTTCCTTATTCGTTGTCATTCGAGGCGTACCTCTGTAGTTGATGACGTATAAGTAGTAGAACCGATTGAATGGATGGAAGTTTGGGTTTCCCTCTTCTCACCCCTCTCTGATGACAGTGGTGGTCACCTTTCCGATTGCGAGTTTCGATCGATGAATGTGGTTCTGAGTGTTTGTCGTTAGCCCAGGTTCCTGTAGGTTTTAGGAAGCTGGTACAGAGCCCCAATCCTTGCCTCCATGGATTCTTGGGTTCTGTCCCTTCTCTCTTCCGCGACAACATCGATGCTTTAAACGTTGCTAAGTCCATAGTCCTCTCGAGTTTCCCAAGCCATTGGGGCCATTACAGGGATCAGAGACAGTCATCTCTTGATCCCCTGGATGGCTGGCAATATAGACGGCATAAAGCCTGTTCCAGAGGGTTCTAACGCCTGTGACTTCAATCCCTTGAAATCTCTTCTATTCATGTGACTCCTTGATGTTAATCTGGCAGCTTGACAGGGCCCTCAGTCCCTTCCTCGCTTGCATCCTAAAACCCCCTAGCCGTTATCTGAATCCCAGGAAAAATCCCCAAAACAGATCATCGTAGAACCCCCACGAACCTCCGCGAGCCTTCCCGGCGCCAGAAGAGCACTCGGCGCGGCCCGCGCCGGGAACCCCACGCCGAGAGCTGCCCCTTCCTTCTAAGCCAGCGCCGGGAACCCCACGCCGAGAGCTGCCCCTTCCTTCTAAGGCCATGCCGGGAACCCCACGCCGAGAGCTGCCCTGTCACCCCCCGAGCGCGGAAGATACCCGGAGATGCGCGACGTGTCTATATCAATCATGTCAATCAGAGTGGTCGTGTATTCGACACAAAGACAGAGATGCGCAAAATAGCAAGATAACCCAATCCTTTATTTCATAATGGATAGACTATTACAAATCCAATACTCTGTTTAATAAAAAGAAAAGTACATAGTTGACTCGAGAAAACTATAGAAACAACTAGACGACACTTGTAGAAGCTCTATCACTTTCACTCTTGACTATTCCCATCCGATTGACTTCCATCGTCGTCGGACTTACCTGAAAAGTACAAGGGACAAACGGAATGAGCGAACGCTCAGTAGGAAATTATATCTCAAGTACTAGCAAGGGGTTTAAGTAATTACATTTTCATGAATGCAATAAAGCTATGCATGCTCGCATAAAACGACAGGATAGATAGAATGTAGTATCAAGGAAATAAGATGAACTTATCATGAACTTTCAACAAGATAACAAGTTTATTCGAGATATTCAAGCAAGTACATTTAACAAGTCATGTCAAGAACTTTGGCTATCATGTATCAAGCAAGTAAATTACCCTTTTTCGGGCCACGCATTTCATTTCATGTCAAGTACGAGTCAAGTACAAGATGTGTGTGGAATGTCCAATCAAGCAAGTCAAGTACTCGGTATAATGCCAGATACCTTATCATTTTAACTCCCATGGGCACAAGTACTTTCGGGTGCTCCTCCCAGGACCAGATCGGGCCCTATATGCGCAGGCATTTATCATGTGTTTTGACATCCACTCTTGTTTATATAGCCAATATAGAATTTCAATCATCAAGCTTGTAGACACGTATGACAACTTTGACAGAATAGAGTCCAAAAATATGACAAGGACATAGAATGGCGATCATAACGGTATAATCACGATATCGATAAAACTAGGTAGAATATGGTTCCTTTAACTTAGGTACCATGACAAATCAATATGGACATTCTTTATATAGAATTGAGGTCCACATAAACATAAGATCAAGCAAGATACCCTCATTCTTATCATAGAATTGGGGTTTACAAGAACGACATGATATGGCATGATATCATCATCCCATCAAGAATTTCTTATGATATACTCTTTGTATAATCATAAGGGCCGGTATACCATGTTTCTTTAGATTGACATGGCAAGGATCGTGTAATGGGTTTTTAGGGTACAACCAGCTCAGTCGGCCTTGAGGGAATCCAAGGCTACGAGGAGTCTTACGGAGGTCTCTATGACTAACTCGCTAGTCCAAAGGAACGGAATGTCCAATGGAGAGCTTGTATGTCAATGAGAGTTGAGTGTGATCGATAAATCAACATGAAACGTGGGACTATACTCACGGAGTGGAGAATAGTGCCGATATATATATATATATGTATAATATGAAACCATCGGTAATAGAATCAGGATAAAATCAGTTTACAGTAAAATAACGACTTAAGTAAAGTCGTGTATTGAATAATTAACGCCTAACAGAAGGGCGTTTACATATATTGCCAATTTGCAGAATTTCCATTATTTCATTAATTTATCAAAAACACGCCTTTCCTGGGGGCGTTTCTTCAAAGTTGACGACTGCAGAGGCAGGCGTCTCATCATTTACATATTCGACAGGATATAATTATTCTCAGAAATTTATCAAAAACGCGCCCTTGGAAGGGGCGTTACTTTCTAATTCCATTTTACAGAATATGTGAATTTCAGGATTTTAACAGATACACGCCCTAGGAAGGGGCGTTACTTTTCAGATTCACGCCTTGTTCTGGGGCGTTAGAATATGGAAAACGACTTTGTCCAAGTCGTGAATTTCAAGGAATTTACGATATTTTAATAAATAATATTTCGAGAGACAGGAGACATGTCATGGCAGTAAAATTTAACAGGAATTCACAGAGTCATGCAAGATATTAAAAATCATTATTTCATATGTATTGTAATTTTTAAACAGGATCAATTATTAATCACATGCGATTCTTATGAAATTAACGCCTGCGTAGAGGGCGTCAAATATTAAATTGACGACCACTAGCATGGTCGTTTCTTTTAAATTAGCGCCCTAATCAAGGGCGTTTCTTTCAAAATTTTGCAGAAAACGTAATAAAACCTTATAAACAGTATGCATGCCATGCTCATATACGTATGTATAGATATCTTGCATTAATTCTTATTTGGGCTACAATAACTTGAGAAAATCCTACCTTTTGATTCGAAGACAATCGTGAGGGGTTTTGACTAGAAGAAGATGATGCTTTGCTACGCTCCTGAAGACAACGGCTACTGGATGATGGAAGAAGATGTTGGCTTCGATTGTAGAAGAAGAACTCTGAAGGTTATAGATGAGTCCCGATTGCAAAACCTATAGCGGGCACGTCAAAGGTATCAACATCTTTGTACTTAGTCGTTGGAGGCGAAGGAAGAATACTTACTGTTGTTCTTCACGACGTCCAAGCCTCTTAAACTGTAGAAAAGAAGAAGAAGAATAATCAATATTCTTCATGCATCATGGAAGAAGATTATCAGAAAAAAAACTCACTGTTCGTCAACTTACCGTAGCAGGCGAATGATCAAATAGGTTTAGGGTTGGATCGAACAGGCTTATTTATAGGATATTGAAGTCCTAACAAGAGTAGGGTTTGATTGAGGGTAGTATATCCCTAATAGAGTCCTTACTCTAATAGACACTTACTAGATTAGGTTGATCTTCCCTGGATAAGCTCTGGGTTCGAACGGTTCACGAACTGAATTAACGCCTTAGGTCAGGGCGTGTATTCTTTAATTGACGCCTTACTTTAGGGCGTTTCTTAAAAAGCGCCTTGAAGAAGGGCGTTTCGTGTTTTAAAACACGCCCAAGATAGGGGCGTTTCTTTTACTTACCCATTTGGTCGCATGAGAACTGACGACCGCATGTGTGGGCGTCCTTTCTTTAGTCACGCCATGGATAGAGGCGTTTCTTTATAAATTAACGCCTTAATAAGAGGCGTTATTTTTAATTTGTTTTATTTCGTCCAATTAACCCTATTCCTTTTATATATATTACTTCTGTAATATATATGTTTTAATTCATTTCAATTATTCATTTATTAGGGTTGCTACACCCTCCCCCACTTAAAAAGAATTTGGTCCCCAAATTCAATATATATATAATTATACACGTGGAGAGTGTAGAACATATACCTCTTAGAATAACTCGGGAAATCGTTTCTTCATAGATTCCTCGGTCTCCCATGTCGCTTCGTGTTCAGGATTCTTATTCCATTGCACCTTAAGCATGGGAATAACCTTATTCCTTAGAGCTCGTATTTCTCGATCTAATATCTTTAAAGGCCTCTGTTCATATGTGAGATCTTTCTGGATCACCAGATCTCCATGCTCAATAATATGTGACGGATCGTGCACATACTTCTTCAACATAGATATGTGAAATACATTGTGTACCTCGGACAACTGAGGAGGCAACGCGATGCGATAAGCAACCTCGCCAACTCTTTCGAGTACCTCAAATGGTCCGATGAATCTTGGCGTAAGCTTGCCCTTAACACCAAATCTTCGTATGCCACGTCCAGGCGATATCTTGAGAAATACATGATCTCCGATTTGGAATTCAAGATCTCTCCTTCTTGTATCAGCATAAGCTTTTTGTCTCGTCTGAGCAACTTGCAATCTTTCTCTGATTACTTGTATCTTCTCAGTTGTATCCCTTACCATGTCTGGACCTAATAGTTGTTTCTCTCCAACTTCGTTCCAACATATGGGAGATCGGCAACTCCTTCCGTATAAGGCTTCGAAAGGTGCCATTTGGATACTAGCTTGGTAGCTATTATTATATGCAAATTCAACTAAAGGTAAGTGGTCATGCCAGCTTCCTCCAAAGTCAATAATGCATGCTCTCAGCATATCTTCAACAACTTGATTAGTTCGCTCGGTCTGACCATCCGTTTGTGGGTGAAAAGCAGTACTAAAGTTGAGCCTTGTTCCCAACGAATGTTGTAATCCCTTCCAAAAATGAGAAGTAAAACGGGGATCTCTGTCAGACACGATTGAGACAGGAATTCCATGTATCCTGACTATTTCCTTGATGTACAGTGCAGCTAGCACATCAATTGACCATCGGCTTTTTATTGGCAAGAAATGTGCCGATTTAGTTAATCGGTCAATGATAACCCAGATTCCATCATGTCCTCCTTTAGATTTAGACAAACCCATGATGAAGTCCATACCAATATCCTCCCATTTCCACTTAGGAATATCTAGAGGATGTAGTTTTCCCGCAGGCTTTTGGTGTTCCGCCTTGACCTGTTGGCATGTGAGACAGCGTGATACATAGTCCGCTATTTCTCTTTTCATATTAGGCCACCAAAAGTTCCTCTTTACATCTTGGTACATTTTGGTTGATCCAGGATGAATAGTGTATCTTGATCTGTGAGCTTCATCTAAGATCTTCTTCTTTAATTCCGGACAATCAGGTATACAAGTTCTATCTTTGAATAATAATCTTCCCTCAGAAGTTAGTTGAAAATCAGATTGTCCTTCTAATCTGCCTTTGATTTCCACTAACATAGGATCATCATCCTGAAGTGCTTGTATCTCAGATAATAAGTCTGACTGTATGCTTACATGAGATAGTGTGACAAATTTGGATTCCGTGTCCAAGCTTATATTGAGCTCGGAGAATTGTTCAAGTAACCTCCATTCTTGCATCATACAATTTGCTATCATTGCTCTCGGCTTTCGACTAAGGGCGTCAGCAACATAATTACCCTTTCCGGGATGGTATTGTATATTGAAGTCGAAGTCCTTGAGATATTCTAGCCAGCGTCTTTGTCTCATGTTTAGCTCCTTTTGTGAAAATAGATATTTGAGACTTTTGTGATCGGAGTATACAGTAAACTGTACTCCATATAAGTAGTGTCTCCATATCTTTAGGGCAAATACTACCGCGGCCAGTTCTAAGTCATGGACGGGGTAATTCTCCTCATGCTTCTTCAGCTGACGTGAAGAGTATGCTATGACCTTTCCTTGTTGCATTAGGACACATCCGAGGCCAATGCCAGAAGCATCAGTGTAGACCTCGAATTTCTCTCCTTCTATCGGTAGAGCTAAGACCGGAGCTGTGGTGAGATGATTTTTGAGAGTTTGAAAACTTCTTTCACATTCCTCACTCCATTCGTATCGGATCTCCTTGCGAGTTAACCTTGTAAGGGGCACGGCGATCTTAGAGAAATCTTTGATGAATCGCCGATAATAGCCTGCAAGACCTAAGAAACTTCTGATCTCGCTTGCATTAGTGGGTCTTTCCCAGTTTCTTACAGCTTCAACCTTTGACGGATCTACAGATAAACCGTCCTTGGATATGACATGTCCGAGAAAAGCCACTTCTTCAAGCCAGAACTCGCATTTGCTGAGTTTAGCATATAATTGATTTGTCCTCAAGACTTGCAATGCAATCCTCAAATGCTCTCATGTTCTTCCTTAGTCTTAGAATATATCAATATATCGTCAATGAAGACTACTATGAATTGATCCAAGTAAGGCCTGAATATGTTATTCATTAACTGCATAAAGGCAGCAGGGGCATTTGTTAGTCCAAAAGGCATAACAACAAATTCGTAATGGCCATACCTGCTTCTGAATGCGGTCTTGTGAATGTCATCATCCTTGATTCTTAATTGATGATATCCCGACCTGAGATCAATCTTGGAGAAATATTTGGATCCTGAAATCTGATCAAATAACTCATCGATTCTCGGCAGTGGATACTTGTTCTTGATAGTAAGATGATTCAACTGTCGATAGTCGATACACAATCTCATGGATCCATCCTTCTTCTTTACAAATAAGACTGGTGCTCCCCACGGGGAAGTACTTGGTCTAATAAACCCTTTTCGGATTAGTTCCATCAACTGCTCCTTCAACTCCTTGAGTTCAGCAGGGGACATTCTATATGGTGCCTTTGAAACAGGACCAGCACCAGGGACTAAGTCAATGGTGAAGGCCACTTCTCTTTGAGGGGGTAATCCCGGCAATTCTTCCGGAAATACGTCTGGAAATTCTCGCACTACCTGAATGTCCTCTATCTTGGTTTCTTTAGCTTCTTTAATAGTGACAAAAGCAAGGAAGGATACACATCCTTTCTTGACGAGCTTGCTTGCTCGAAGAGCCGAAATAAGAGGGGATTTGCTTCGACTCTTAGGACTAGTATAAGTCAGTTCCGGAAATTCCTTGAAAACAATCTTGCTATCACGGCAATCAACCGTTGCCTGGTATTTGGATAACCAATCTGCTCCTAGTATAACATCATACTCTTTTAGATCTAAGCAGATAAGATCAATAGGAAAATTCTTTCCTCGAACCAATACCTCACAGTTTTGGTAATGATGTGTGATATCCGTCTCGTTTCCGAGAGGAGTAGACAATATTAACTTCATCCATTCTGGTTCTAGAGGTAATGGGTCAACAAACTTCTTGGAAATAATGGAATGCGATGCACCCGTATCAAATAAAACATGTGCATATTTGGAACAAATTTTTAATGTACCTTCCACCAATCCGCCTTCTTCTTCTGGTTCGGTCTCTTGGATCGCATGAAGACGAGCATTCTTTGTCACTGGACGTTTACCCTCACCGGCTTGGTCATTCATTAATGGACAATCGGGAATCCGATGTTCACGACTCCCACAACGGAGACATGCTCCTAATTTCCTCCAGCATTCTTCTGTTTTGTGACCAGCCTTGTCGCAATGCTTGCATACTACGTTTGAAGGTGTAGTGGTGATAGAGAAAGGCTTGGATTTCTTGAACTTCTGATCTTGAGAGGAAGAACCTCCATTATTGGGCCTCTTCTTAAAGTTGGGTTTAAAAGAACCCGAACTTGTGACTTGCTCCTTTTTGTCTTTCCCACGGATCCTATCAGATAGTTCCGTGGCATCTTCAAGCAACTGAGCTCGGCGCACTATTTCAGTATAAACTTGAATATCCATAGGCGCCAGTTGAGTAATGTAGTGGGGCCTAAGCCCATTAAGAAATCTACGGGCTTTCATCTTTTCCGTGCTAATTAAATGCTTAGCATATCTAGACAGTCTAGAAAACTGTGCTTCATAATCAGCCACCGATAAAGATCTTTGCTTTAATGCGGCAAATTCGGCGGCCTTCTTTTCCTGGACCCTATCAGAGAAATATTTGGCGTTGAAATATTCAACGAATTCACCCCATGTAACTTGAGTTGGGTCAATAGTAGCTTCAATCGACTCCCACCAGCATCTAGCATCCTTTTCTAACTGGAAAGTAGCTAATAAGACTTTGTCCTGATCCGTGCATTGCATAACACGGAATATACGTTCAATCTCCCGAACCCAATGCTCGGCATCGTCTGGATCGGTCGATCCCATGAACTTCGGGGGATTCATATTCTTGAATGCTTGGTGTAAGCTTCCAGCTCGTGGAGCACCACCTTGTGCTACCTGTTGTAGCACTTGGGTCATCCCTTGAAGGGTACGCTGCATGTTGCGCCATTGAGCACGTTCGGCAGCCATTATCCTACAATTACAATAGCTATGTTAGTATTATATCACTATGATCTTATAAAGGACTCATTGATCATTTAACCCTTGGTTCTACCCACTCTCACTTGGTTAAAGGTTTTGAAACCTATCCTTGGACTTGGGTTTCCTAGGAATTGAATAACCTTAGGCTCTGATACCACAAAGACGGTCACGTCCCGAGCGCGGAAGATACCCGGAGATGCGCGACGTGTCTATATCAATCATGTCAATCAGAGTGGTCGTGTATTCGACACAAAGACAGAGATGCGCAAAATAGCAAGATAACCCAATCCTTTATTTCATAATGGATAGACTATTACAAATCCAATACTCTGTTTAATAAAAAGAAAAGTACATAGTTGACTCGAGAAAACTATAGAAACAACTAGACGACACTTGTAGAAGCTCTATCACTTTCACTCTTGACTATTCCCATCCGATTGACTTCCATCGTCGTCGGACTTACCTGAAAAGTACAAGGGACAAACGGAATGAGCGAACGCTCAGTAGGAAATTATATCTCAAGTACTAGCAAGGGGTTTAAGTAATTACATTTTCATGAATGCAATAAAGCTATGCATGCTCGCATAAAACGACAGGATAGATAGAATGTAGTATCAAGGAAATAAGATGAACTTATCATGAACTTTCAACAAGATAACAAGTTTATTCGAGATATTCAAGCAAGTACATTTAACAAGTCATGTCAAGAACTTTGGCTATCATGTATCAAGCAAGTAAATTACCCTTTTTCGGGCCACGCATTTCATTTCATGTCAAGTACGAGTCAAGTACAAGATGTGTGTGGAATGTCCAATCAAGCAAGTCAAGTACTCGGTATAATGCCAGATACCTTATCATTTTAACTCCCATGGGCACAAGTACTTTCGGGTGCTCCTCCCAGGACCAGATCGGGCCCTATATGCGCAGGCATTTATCATGTGTTTTGACATCCACTCTTGTTTATATAGCCAATATAGAATTTCAATCATCAAGCTTGTAGACACGTATGACAACTTTGACAGAATAGAGTCCAAAAATATGACAAGGACATAGAATGGCGATCATAACGGTATAATCACGATATCGATAAAACTAGGTAGAATATGGTTCCTTTAACTTAGGTACCATGACAAATCAATATGGACATTCTTTATATAGAATTGAGGTCCACATAAACATAAGATCAAGCAAGATACCCTCATTCTTATCATAGAATTGGGGTTTACAAGAACGACATGATATGGCATGATATCATCATCCCATCAAGAATTTCTTATGATATACTCTTTGTATAATCATAAGGGCCGGTATACCATGTTTCTTTAGATTGACATGGCAAGGATCGTGTAATGGGTTTTTAGGGTACAACCAGCTCAGTCGGCCTTGAGGGAATCCAAGGCTACGAGGAGTCTTACGGAGGTCTCTATGACTAACTCGCTAGTCCAAAGGAACGGAATGTCCAATGGAGAGCTTGTATGTCAATGAGAGTTGAGTGTGATCGATAAATCAACATGAAACGTGGGACTATACTCACGGAGTGGAGAATAGTGCCGATATATATATATATGTATAATATGAAACCATCGGTAATAGAATCAGGATAAAATCAGTTTACAGTAAAATAACGACTTAAGTAAAGTCGTGTATTGAATAATTAACGCCTAACAGAAGGGCGTTTACATATATTGCCAATTTGCAGAATTTTCATTATTTTATTAATTTATCAAAAACACGTCTTTCCTGGGGGCGTTTCTTCAAAGTTGACGACTGCAGAGGCAGGCGTCTCATTATTTACATATTCGACAGGATATAATTATTCTCAGAAATTTATCAAAAACGCGCCCTTGGAAGGGGCGTTACTTTCTAATTCCATTTTACAGAATATGTGAATTTCAGGATTTTAACAGATACACGCCCTAGGAAGGGGCGTTACTTTTCAGATTCACGCCTTGTTCTGGGGCGTTAGAATATGGAAAACGACTTTGTCCAAGTCGTGAATTTCAAGGAATTTATGATATTTTAATAAATAATATTTCGAGAGACAGGAGACATGTCATGGCAGTAAAATTTAACAAGGATTCACAGAGTCATGCAAGATATTAAAAATCAATATTTCATATGTATTGTAATTTTTAAACAGGATCAATTATTAATCACATGCGATTCTTATGAAATTAACGCCTGCGTAGAGGGCGTCAAATATTAAATTGACGACCACTAGCATGGTCGTTTCTTTTAAATTAGCGCCCTAATCAAGGGCGTTTCTTTCAAAATTTTGCAGAAAACGTAATAAAACCTTATAAACAGTATGCATGCCATGCTCATATACGTATGTATAGATATCTTGCATTAATTCTTATTTGGGCTACAATAACTTGAGAAAATCCTACCTTTTGATTCGAAGACAACCGTGAGGGGTTTTGACTAGAAGAAGATGATGCTTTGCTACGCTCCTGAAGACAACGGCTACTGGATGATGGAAGAAGATGTTGGCTTCGATTGTAGAAGAAGAACTCTGAAGGTTATAGATGAGTCCCGATTGCAAAACCTATAGCGGGCACGTCAAAGGTATCAACATCTTTGTACTTAGTCGTTGGAGGCGAAGGAAGAATACTTACTGTTGTTCTTCACGACGTCCAAGCCTCTTAAACTGTAGAAAAGAAGAAGAAGAAGAATCAATATTCTTCATGCATCATGGAAGAAGATTATCAGAAAAAAAACTCACTGTTCGTCAACTTACCGTAGCAGGCGAATGATCAAATAGGTTTAGGGTTGGATCGAACAGGCTTATTTATAGGATATTGAAGTCCTAACAAGAGTAGGTTTGATTGAGGGTAGTATATCCCTAATAGAGTCCTTACTCTAATAGACACTTACTAGATTAGGTTGATCTTCCCTGGATAAGCTCTGGGTTCGAACGGTTCACGAACTGAATTAACGCCTTAGGTCAGGGCGTGTATTCTTTAATTGACGCCTTACTTTAGGGCGTTTCTTAAAAAGCGCCTTGAAGAAGGGCGTTTCGTGTTTTAAAACACGCCCAAGATAGGGGCGTTTCTTTTACTTACCCATTTGGTCGCATGAGAACTGACGACCGCATATGTGGGCGTCCTTTCTTTAGTCACGCCATGGATAGAGGCGTTTCTTTATAAATTAACGCCTTAATAAGAGGCGTTATTTTTAATTTGTTTTATTTCGTCCAATTAACCCTATTCCTTTTATATATATTACTTCTGTAATATATATGTTTTAATTCATTTCAATTATTCATTTATTAGGGTTGCTACATGCCCCTTCCTGCTAAGGCCATGCCTGGAACCCCACGCCGAGAGCTGCCCCTTCCTTCTAAGGCCATGCCGAGAACCCATTCCCCCGCGCCGGGAAGCCTGCCTATGCTCGTTATTGCTGCGCCGAGAGCCTCTCCTCCTCTACCCCATCTTTGAGCACTCTGCCATACTAACTCGAGGGATATCTACAAGTCACAGGGTACACCCCATGGAATAAATAAACGGGGAACCATCCCCAACATCACACCGTGCCAGGGCCCGGTGCCTTTCTCTTTCAGTTTTCATCCCGGCACTCCGTGGATGATCACCTATTTCCCCTTGGGCATGTTCCGAGTCGAGGGGAGATGCTGCCGAAATCTGGTCCAATGTCATCAACCCCGATGAGTCGAGGGAGTGTCTCAGATACACTTCCCACCCGACTCCATCTTCGGGGGAAACGAACCCATTTGGAGCGACCGGTCAAGTGAAGGTATCAAAAGGGGTATACCCCAATGATTAACCGAATTCCGTCCCGCCACTGCGTGGATGGTCTTCTATCCTTACCCGGTACGGCTCAAAGTATAAAGGTTGTGCCGCCCGATCCAGTCCGCTGAACTAAATAAATCCGCCCTCCATTCATAAGCATGAAGCCTTTTTTTCGCACATCAGTATTTTGACTGCCTTCTGAGGCCTCCTATTTCGGCGTTTAATCAAGGGTTGTCCTTCTTAGGAAGGGCGTAATTAACGTCATAGCCTTTATGGTATGGCGGACTTTTGGTCCCGACTCGGACTTCACAATCGACTGACCAAGTCAAGTCGAGCGCACGATGAAATCATCACACATGTGACTGGCACGCCTAACAAACCAAATAAAAAAAATAAAAAATAAATAAATAAATAAATAACAATAAGATAAAAAGATGATTGAATAAGAGAAGAGGGAAGAAAAAAATCCCCGCGTCCACAGGTGCGCGAGGCGGTCAGCTCCGTCGCTCGAGCAGAGCCTTCTGGCGGGGTGCCCAGGGCGGAGCGGTTCCCCCTGCCGGAGCCCTTGGAAAGGCTCGGTATTACGGGTGACCTGTATCGGGTCTACCGATCGATCACCGCAAGGATGAAGGGGGGAGAAAGGCGCAATACCCCCCCCCCGGATCCTAGATGTTCTGATAGAGGGCGGCCTGGACATAGCTCGGTCAGCGGCTTTGATGTCGGAGGCGCACGCCCGGACGGAGGCGGAGATGTCGAACCTCGCGTGGTCCCTTGGGGGATGCGAGAGGAAACTGGCCCGGCTCAAGGGGGAGCATGAGGGGCTCCGGTAGGAGTTTTCCGCGTTCTGGGAGGTGGCGCGGGCGAGCCGACTGGAAGCCGGGGTGCTGACCGAACAGCTCGCCAAGACCCGAGAGTCTCTTGAGAGGACAAGCCGATCCCTGGAGGAGGAGCGTCTGCGTCACCTCGAGCTAGACAATCGCTGGGAGCTCGAGCGTGCCGAGCTGCTAGATCGGGCGGAGGTGGCGGAGCGCCTCCGCTCTGAGGCTGAGGTGGACCGGGCCCGGGCGGAGGAGCGCGCGAGCAAAGCCGAGCGGAGGATGGTCGAGGTAGAGGAGCGTCTGGCGAGGGCGGAGGAGCGTGCGGCCGAGGCGGAGCGGGCTCGGGTCGAGCTCGTCGGAAGGGCGGGGCAGATCGAGGCGGAGGTGATCGAGCGCTATAGGAGCTCAGATGCTTACTCGGACGACCTGGTGGAAACCGCCCTACCCTATTACGAGGTAGCACTTCACCGGGGCGCTCGAATGGGGTTCAAGCAGGGCTATCGCTGGGTGATAAACTACGCCGACGAGCAGAACTCCGAGATCAAGTTCCCCTTTGGCTAGCGTTATGACTCGGATGAGTCGGTTTCTAGCTCCTCATCGTCGGTCGGGGAAGATTCGTAGGGGTCACCTCCATCGGGGTCACCGGCTCCGCGCACTTCGAGAGGGCTCACGACCGAGACAATTCTCGCACAGGTGAGGTCAGTGTCCGAGTCGGCCGTCACCGAAGTTGCTGGGGATGACGCGTCCCCTTCCGCCGTTCTCGAGCGTCAAAGTGGGCCCGAGGCCTGATGTATTTTGCCTTGTTTCACCTCTTTCCCTTTTTGTCTCTCTTTCCTCTTTTTAGAGAGTTTCCTTTTTGTGTGATAATGAATGACTTACTCTATTTGAGTACCATCTTTGCCGTGATTTGGTTGGCGTATCTGGAGTAGTTGGGAGGTGCCGATATGTTCTGCACGATTTTCGCATGCTGATTTGGTAGACTTCTGACGGGGCGTCCTTTCGTTCCTTCACGCTTTGAATGTCAGGCCGCTTCGTGAATCCTGCTAGGGCGGGGATCGAGGAGTTGGAGGTGACCATTCAGGGGGATCCCTTGGCGTGTTTTAAAGGGGGGAGTCATTTAAGGCGTGCGGCCTCCCTTGGCCTATAAGAGAGACCGAAGGGCGCTCCTTCCTCCTTAACGCTAAGGATTCTTGCCGATGATCTATCCTTACTCCTTCTTCTTCACTCTGCGTTATGCCGCTGGAATCTAAGCATGGAGGGTCCCGCGGAGGGTGACGCTACCGACGACGGGGAGCGGCGGGCTCCCGCTGTCTTGGAATGTTGAACGGATCCCACGGTCGCCGCGCGTGCATGAGACGGGTCCGACGGTCGCCGCACGGATCTGGGGAGGGCTTCGGCGGGTGGAAGCACGCCGTTTGCCTCTTCTTAGGTCCAGCGAGGCTTCCGGGTGGACGCCGAGGCGGAGGGCGGATGGGGGGATTAGGGGTGCCTGCCGCCACTCCCCTCCGTGTGAGGGGAGGAGGCGACTCCAGCTCCCTCCTAACCTCTCCCAGCAGCCTCTTTTTCCCTCTTCTGTTCTTCATTTCATTCACTCTTCGGGGGCTGCTTGCTCTCTCCTTCCTTCCAAGGAGTTGGCAGATTGGAAGAGGGGAGGCCTTCACGGCGCTCCTTTTTCCTGGTTGTTGCCAACTTGGGAGGTAGTCTTCCTCCACGTTTAAAGGTGGCCTTCCTTCTGCAGTCACTCTGTCACCTTTGTCACGGGCCACCTGAGCCAACTGGCTCGACCACCTCTTGTCCGAGCCAGTTTCCACACGAGGCAGAGTCAGTGGCTGGACGCGAGGAGATCAAGACCGAGTCAGCCGAGCGATGGCCTCTTGAAGCGGTGTTAGACGGATTTTTGCTTTTTACTTTGTGATGTACTGGCATTTGCCTATCTGATGTACCAACAATTGTTTGAATGAATGGAGAGAGAATTTTATTTCATTCAATCTTGCTATACAACTTTAGAAATAGAATCTGCGTAGTGTGGTCGCATTCCATGTCCGGGGAATGGGTTCCCCTTCCATTGTAGCTAGCTTGTACGCACCTTTCCCGAGCGTCTCGAGCACTCGGTAGGGGCCTTCCCAGTTGGGGGATAGCTTACCCGCCGCCTCCAGTGGTCGAGAGGCTTCGGCCTTCCTGAGGATGAAGTCCCCCGATTGGAAACATCTATCTCGGACCTTGGCGTTTTAGTATCGAGTGAGGCGGCGCTGGTACTCCGTTGCTCGGACGTTCGCGATCTCTCGGAGTTCGTCTGCCAGGTCGAGGTTCTCGAGCAACTTTTGCCCATTTGCCTCGGGTGAGAAGCTGATCACTCGGAGAGACGGATTGGCGATCTCTAATGGAACGACGGCTTCAGTGCCATATACCAACTGAAAAGGGCTTTCACCGGTTGCCGTCCTGGGGGTCGTTCGGTGCGACCATAGTACGCTAGGCAATTCCTCGAGCCAGCTACCCTTAGCCTTACCGAGTCTGGTTTTTATGCCTTTCAAGATAGTCTTGTTGGCATTTTCAACCAGCCCGTTGGCCTGAGGGTGGGCGACCGAAGTGAAGTGGTTGCGGATATTTAGGTCGGCGCATCTGTCTCGAAAATACCGAGAGTCGAATTGCCGACCGTTATCGCTTACTATCACTCGGGGGATGCCAAAGCGACAAATGATCGATTTCCAAACAAAGCCCCAAACGACTGTCTCGGTGATCCTTGCCGTAGCCTCGGCCTCGATCCACTTGGTGAAGTAGTCGATGGCGACGATGATGAACTTCTTCTGGGACTGGACCATCGGGAATGGCCCAAGGATATCGATTCCCCACCGAGCGAAAGGGTAAGGCTCGGCTAGGGTGACAAGTTCCGAGGCCGGCCGATGGGCCAAGTGGTCGAACCGCTGGCATCGATCGCACTGTTGAACATAGGCCGAGCAGTCGCGCTGTAGGGTGGGCCACCAGTACCCCTGTCGTAACAGGATTCTGGCCAGCGACCTTGCCCCTGAGTGCACTCCGCACAGGCCTTCATGAATCTCTTGGATGGCTCGGCTTGCTTCGTAGAGGGGACCGGAGAACGATCTTTGGTAGAGAGTGTTGTCGAGGACGACGAAGCGCCGAGCTTGATACTTCATTCGGCGGGCTTCCCGAGAGTCGGAGGGCTCTTGGGAGTCCTGTAGCCAGGACAGGTAGGGGGAGCGCCAGTCGCTTGGAGTGGCCGAGTCAATAGCGAGGAGCTCCGTGTCGATGCTCGGGCGCTCTAGCTCTTCTAGGAGGACCGATCGTGTACCTTCCGGGTCTAGGGAGGAGGCCAATCGAGAGAGGGCGTCCGCCCGAGAGTTTTGCTCCCAAGCTATCCGGACTACCCCAAATTCCTCGAACTGTTGGGCCAGGCTCCGGACCAACTGAAGGTATTTGATCATGGGTGCCTCCCGAGCTTCGTACTCACCGTTGACCTGACCTGCGACCAGCTGAGAGTCGGTGTGGATCCTGACTCGCTCGACCCCCAACCGTCGGGCCATGCGTGCTCCCGAGATAAGGGCCTCATACTCGGAATCATTGTTGGATGCCTGAAAGTTGAATTTTAAGGCGTACTGTAGCTCTATCCCTTCGGGGGATCTCAGGAGGATCCCCGCACCGCTGCCTGCCGAATTGGACGATCCATCGACGAATAGTTCCCAGGTTGGCCCGGTCGTGGTCGGAGGCCTGTCTTCGGCTGGGATGGTGCTTTCGGTAATGAAGTCGGCGAGCACTTGGCCTTTGATTGCTGATCGTGGCTGGTACGAGATGTCGTAGGCCCCGAGCATAATGGTCCATTTGACGAGTCGCCTTGAGGCCTCGGGGTAGGCCAGAATCTTCTTCAACGGCTCGCCGGTTAGCACGGTGATGGGGTGCCCCTGGAAGTAGGGTCGGAGGCGCCTTGCGGAGGTAACCAACGCTAGCACGAGTTTCTCGGTTGCGGGGTACCTCCGTTCGGCCTCATTGAGCACCTTGTTGGTGTAGTAGACCGATCTTTCGATCCCCGAGTTATTTCTGACTAGGACCGAGCTGACCGTGGACGGCATCGTCGAGAGGTAGAGCAGCAAGACTTTGCCTGGGATGGGCTTGGAGAGCACCGGTGGCGAAGCCAGGAACTTGTTAAGCTCGGCGAATGCCGTCTGGCATTTCTCATCCCATGTGAACGTAGCAGATGCTAGCTTGGGTCCCCTCATCAGTTTGAAGAAGGGCAAGCATCGTTCGGCCGCACGGGACAGGAAACGGCTGAGAGCGGCGACACGCCCTGTTAGACGCTGGACGTCTTTAACGCACGTGGGCGGGCGCATGTCCAGGATGGCCTGGACTTTGTCGGGGTTGGCTTCGATCCCGCGCTGAGTGACCAGGAAACCCGGGAACTTCACGGATTTTACTCCGAAGGCGCACTTGGCGGGGTTGAGCTTCATGTTGTACTTCAGGAGGGTGCCGAAGGTTTCGGCAAGGTCGGTGAAGTGGTCTTGGGCCTTGGGGGTCTTGACGAGCATGTCATCGATGTAAGCCTCGACGTTCCGACCTAGCTGTCCCTCGAACATGTGATTTACCAGTCGTTGATATATGGCTCCAGTGTTCTTCAACCTGAAGGGCATCCGGGTGTAGCAATATACGCCGCAGTCGGTGATGAAGGCGGTCTTCTCGACGTCTTCTGGATTCATTCTGATCTGGTGATAACCTGAATAGGCATCTAGGAAGCTGAGTATCTCGTTGCCTGAGGTTGAATCAACCAATTGGTCGATGCTCGGTAGCGGATAGCAGTCCTTGGGGGTAGCCTTATTCAGATCGGTGAAGTCCATGCACATTCGTCATTTGCCTATGGTTTTTGGCACCAGGACGACGTTGGCTAGCCACGTTGGGTACCGGACTTGTCTGAAGAGGCCAGTCTCTTGTCCCTTGGTGACCTGCGCCTTGATGATCGCCTGCTTCTCGGGCGCATGCTTCCTTCTCCGTTGCTGCACGGGCCTCACGGTGGGGTCGAGGCTGAGCTTGTGCATCACGGTCTTCTCTGGTATGCCAGGGAGTTGATCATCGGACCAAGCAAAGACCTGAATGTACTCAGAAAGAAATCTCTTGTATTGCTGATGTTCCTTAGGTGGTAGGTCGGCTCCGATCCTTACTCCGAGGGCCGGGTCATCATTTAGGAATACCGTTAGCAATTCGCCACCGGGCTCGGTAGCTACGGTCTTTCCTTCGACTCCCTTGGGGCCCTTTTCCTTCCCGTCCAGCCTTGAGGCTTCCACCGAGATGTTGTAGCACCTTCTAGCCGTGGCTTGGTTACCTCGGACTTCCCCCAACCCATTTTTGGTGGGAAATCTCATTTTCTGGTGATAGGTAGATGGTACGGCCTTTATTAGGCTGAGGATTTTCCGGCCGAAAATGGCGTTGTACGCTATCATACCCTTGATCACTATGAAGTCCACCACGACCGTAACGATTTTGGGTGGGGTGCCGATGGTGATCGGCAGGCTTAGGGCTCCCTCGGGGTAGGTGGCCAGGCCGTTAAACCCGCAAAGGGGTGTTTGGATCGGGCGGAGCTTGGATGGGTCTTCCCCCATCTTGAGGAAACAGTCCTAAGATAATACATCGGGGGCGCTCCCATTGTCAACCAGAATTCTATCTACGTTACAATGGTTTATTGTGGCTGAGATAACGAGGGCATCATCATGCGGGGTGTTCAGCCCTTCCAGGTCTTGGTCGGAGAAGACTATTACCTGGGGCTCCCTCGGCGGGCCCCTGGAGGGCTCTAAGGCCTGGCTGGCCCGCTCGGCATGACGCTTCCTTCCTCGGCTGGTGTCGCCGCCCGATGACGTTGATGTGGACCCCTCGGGGGGCGTTGTCGATCTCCTCGGCGGCGTCTCGGTCTTCTTTGCGCCCGGCTGCAAACCGGGCCAGGTGCCCCTGACGGATGAGACGTTTGATCTCGTCTTTGAGCTGGTGGCAGTCGCTGGTGTGGTGCCCATGGTCGCCGTGGAACAGGCAATGCTTGTCGCGCTTGCGGTTCTTCGATCTCATTGGTTCGGGCTGGCAGAGGAGTCCCGAGTCTTTGATGTCTTCATAGATCTCGTAGACTGGCGCGGTCAACGGGGTGTACCGCTCATACTTCCGTTTGCGCTCTCCTTCCCGATCGCGCTTCTTGCCCGAGCCAGGATTTGGCTCGGAGGCCCGCTTCTTGTCCCCCTCCCGACCCGAGCCGGTTGTGTCTCGGCAAGCGCTGAGTACTTCTTCGCACTCGGCGTGGCACAGGGCCAGAGTCACTAGCTCAGCAAGGGTCTAGGGAGGGTGGAGGACCAGTTCGCGGCGGAGATTCTCGTCCCGGGTGCCCCCGGTCAGAGCGGTTGTGGCTGAGGCCACATCCAGGCGGGGAATTCTGAGGGCTTCCGATTTAAATCGGTGGACATAAGCCCGGAGCCTTTCCCCTTGTGCCTGTTTGAAGGCCAGGAGCCCCGCTACTGACCTTGGGGGGGCGCTCCCGGCGAAGCTCTCCTTGAAGACTCGCCCGAATTGCCTGATGTCCCGGATGGACCAAGGGGCGAGGGCCCGGAACCATGCCTGAGCGCCTTGGACCAGGGTGGCCGCAAAGGCTCGGCATTTGATAGGATCTGGCGTTCCATGCAGAGTTACCAGGGCATCGAAGCTGTCGTAGTGGTCGGCTGGGTCGCCCTGGCCATCATAGAGCTTGAAGGTCGGAATGGAGGTTCTGGGAGACACATCTGCCTTCAAGATGTATTCGGAGAAAGGGGATTTCTCTTCGTCCTCCGGGAAAGAGGTTTTCTGCAGGGCGCGGAGGGCGCGCTCTTGCTCTGTAAAACGTCTTTCGAAATCCCTCAGCCGGAGGGATAGTTCCGGCTACGGTCGTGCCGGGGGACTGGGGGGAGCGTTGTGGCGATCCTCAGGAACGTCAGCGCTCGGGCGCGGAGGCCTCGCCCCATGTTTCGCTTTTCTGGGCGTGGAGGAAGCCTCTTGCTCTGGGGGCGGAGCTTGCGAGGGTTCTCCAACGTTGTTGCGGATGAGCTGCTAACCGTGGAGGGTGAAGCGGCCTCCGGCGATATGCTGGGACGCACTTCGACGGGGGGGCTCCCGGATGGGGCGCGGGACCTGGCATCCCTTGTCGCCTGGGCCCTCATGAGCTCAACGAGGATGTCAAGCTTCTTATTGAGGGCCTGGAAGACCTTGTCGCCATCGTTGGGGGGGACCCCTGTCACCGTCGGAGGCGGCGGCGGCCCGTTGGTGGGGACGCTGGCGTTGGAGGGAGGGTTTTGTGAGGCCCTAGAGGGGCCATCTCCTACCGCCACCATGGCCTTACCCCTCTCGGCGGTGGACCTCCTCCCTGAGCTTCTTCTCACCATCTTGGCTCTTCGTGCGTTTCCCACAGACGGCGCCAGATGAAGAGGCAAAATCTCGCGCTGTGTCCTGAGCGGGCTGTGGATCACCAGAAGATGAACTGTAAGATAGGGAAACGTATCAGAGGGCCCAGGGGGTTTCCCTGGGGAAAAACCCTCTGATGGTTAAGTCAGTAGAGCTGTGGTGGAAGCAGTAATGGGGAGGAGAAAAACTAGTGCGCGAGATTCCTCTCCACTAGAGGGGTGAAGCGGATTGCTCAGGAGTTTTGGTGTATGAGTACCTTACTGGCTCTTACCTTCCACCGGAGAGTATCCCTGGTTTAAATAGTGCGCCGCCTTCAGGAGTCCTGCAAGCTGAGGGGTTTCCGGCGGGAGTTACGTCCTCAACGTGGGCTTTCATGGCCTTATCGTGGGAACGTTATCGCCTCGAAGTCCGGCGGCTTCTTGATTCCCCTGTCCGTTGGGGACTCTTAACGGCAGCACGAACGGATAATATTCGATCTGGCCAAGCTTCTGAAACGTCAGCCTTGTCCGAGCGATGAGCATAGCTCGGCGAAAGAGGGGTCGGATAGGTCGGCTAATGCCTGTCTCTCTCGAGTGGGGAAACGGCTTGGGCCGGACCCTCCTTGTGACCTGACCATTACTCGAGCCCTCCGAGCCTAGGGGCCACCGGGGAGAGTTGGTTCCTCGAGTGTTTGTTCATTGGGCTTTTCTTTCCTAAGTGGGCCCTGTGGGCTGTCACTCAGGTGAGCTTGCCTCGTTGGACCCTGTTGGGTCTTGTTGGGCTGCTCTTTGGGTGGGCTACAGAAATCCCCCTCTCCAGAGCCCACTATCCTCCACTTCCTGAAACTTTGCCAGACATTTTCTTAGCCTTGATGTACACTGGTGACATACAGCTCCCGCCGGAACGTTAGAACTGGAACCCGACCACCGATCAATCTCGATATTGCAAATATCATCGGCATCCCGGGCACACTATTGACAGATGCTTTCAGTTCAGAGACTTAGTGTATGATTTGCATGAAGGGCAACGGATTGACTGGGCCCAGATGCACAAATTGATAGAGGACATTAAAGAGAAGAGAAGACAGATAAGGCCGTAGTAGGCGGCGCCACAACAGTAGCAGCAGTAGTTTCAGCAACCCCAACCTCAACCTCAATAGCAGCAACAACAACATGAACTCGAGATTCATCAAAATCCCATGCCAGACCACCAGCCCGCTCCGCAACAGCAGCCGCCAGCACCGACTCAAGTAAATGTTGTTCACCGCCCAACCCCTAATGTTGGGTGGTCTTTTGATGATGAGACCCCCGTTCATCTTTTGGCCTTCCACCACGCATACACCAACTCCCCCGCACCTTATGTTCCCTCCATCCTCCGGCCCACCACCTTGACCACTGCGCCATCTACTGTTCCCCCCAAGTAGCCTATTCCGCCCGCCACATTCCCCACCATCCCGCCAATCCCCATCACCTACCATACCCTCCATCGTCACCCCTCCGTTTAACCCTTCACCGATCACTTTTCCTCCAGCGCCCGTTAGACCAGCCTCCGCCATCATCACCCCCATTTCTACCCCTTCCACTCATCCCACTAGGCCAATTGGGAGTCCATCTGAGGCCATGCCAGCACGACACTGCGCCCTCCGGAGCGGGCATTTATTTCATAGAAGTTACCCCTCTACTGGTGCACCTGCACCCAACCCCCAGATTCCTTCTTCCACAATTGAAGCAGAAGAAGCTGACCCCGTGCCAGGCACGAGTATGATTTGCTACAGCACTTGGACCGGATGCCGGCCAAGATTTCTGTCTTGGACTTAATTAAGAGGTCCACGCTACACCAAGATGCCCTGAGGGCGTTTTTGCATAAAGTAATGGTTAGCGAGGACGTAGCAGTAGACAGCTTACCATCGGTGTTGGCCACTATCACAAAGGGGCCATCTATTTCTTTTTCTGAGTCAGAGCTAGCACCCCTAGAGGCACATCAGATGCCACTATGCATTATAATTTCATTAAACAAAGTGGCTGTCGATTCAACTCTAGTGGACACGGGAGCTTCTATTAATGTGTGTCCCTTGAGCACATTGCATGCCTGCAACATATCTTAAGACATGATGCGCCTGACACCGACAACTATTGCAGCATATGATAACTCTAGGAGAGCTTGTCATAGGGTCTTGACGGTTCAGGCCGAGCTAGGGCCTTTGCAAATGGACATGGAATTCTATGTGCTGGACATAGACCTGATGTTCAAGGCTATTCTGGGTCGTCCATGGATTGATAGCTTGCAGGCAATACCCTCGACTACCCACCAATGTCTCAAATTCCCATTTCAGGGGTGGGTGGTCAAGGTGAAAAGTGTTTCCACAGTCTAAACCGTTGATGCAATCGCTGATGAGATTCTGCCTACATTGTGGCCGAGCAAGAAGCCAGTGTTATCTATAATGGACTTGAACTTCCCATGGGCATATGCGTCATGCAAGCCCGCCACTGCACCAATTAATGTGAAAATCAAGTCCAAGATTCGAGATTCTAAGGGGTGGCACATGATTTTGAAGTTAGGCTATTAGCCGGGCATGGTCCTCGGCACACAGTTGTAGGGGCAGACTAACCCCGTCCCCAGGGGTAGAAAGATGAGTCAAAGAGGCCTTGGCTATCGGGAGTCCACATTGTCAATACTAGGAGACTCCTGGCCACTAACGTGGGACTATCGTCAATATTTTGTGAAAGGCCCGTTGCAGCCTGGTACTTTAAAGAAGCCGCCGCCCTGTGTTGATAAGAAGACCGATGTTACTTATGTTGTTGCTGACCCACCGCCGCCACTGAAGGGGCTAGTGGGTGACATAGATGATTTTTGTAGCTGTTTTGAGAGGTTGTTTTATGAAAAAGAGGCATGTTTGAAGAAAGTGGAGATGCAGCTGGTGAAGCATTCTCCGGTGAAGTCAGTATACCAGAGGCCGTAGGAAGTGGGGAGCTCTATCACTACCTTTTCATTGTCCCCTTCCTGCCTTGCCTCCTCATTTCAGCAATTGGGGTTTATTCCCCGTTTGCCACTGATCAAGGTCAACCCGTACTTTTCGGAAAGGCCAAGTGAGATTCTGTTTGTGCCGTGTGCATGTGGGCACTGCCCACCCATTGATTTGTCAACTCTTTTTACTCCTCCCTCCCCCACTGCCGAACTCCACGAAATGTGGTTTTCTTCATCTGACCCGTTCTTCGATTATCTCTTCCCGACTATGTTTCCTATGCAACTTCCTCCTCCTCCTTCCTCCTCTAACCCCTCTTGCTCCACGATTTCCTCTAACCTCAAAAAAAATGTCAATTTTAAAACGGAGGTTTCAATTGAGGATTACGCTATGTTCTGTCCATCTTCCCAGGGGCATGAGGCCCCTGCTTCTTTCCCCGTAGATTTCTTATCTCTTAGGTTAGATGTATAGTGTGCAGAGTCCCCTAGGTTGGTAGAGTCAGTCGGGGTAGAGTCTAGCTCTGGTGTTGTCAGCCCATCCACGTCTGCGGCGCACCCTGTGATGCGTCATTCTAGATCTGTTCCAGATAGGTTTCTTCAAGATTTAGCTCAAAGATGTCATGCCCTTCTCAAATGTCTTGAGTTTGTAGAGACCGTAATAGTCTTAGAGGATGATGAGGAGGTAGAAGGGGTGTGGAGCAATGACGGATTAGGTGTATATGAAATCGTAGATGAGAAGGACCCAACCAATGATGAGGAAAGCGAGGTGGATGACACTGTCAATCTGTATGCGCAAGGTTTGAAGAGATTTGACGAACCGTCGACGGTAGTGGATGAACCCACAAAAGAAATTAATCTTGGAACTGAAGAGGACCCTAGGCCCATAATCATTTCCGTTGATCTCCCTCCTCAGGTTGAAGAGGAGCTAATGAAGGTGGGGAGGGGGGTTTCTGTAGCCCATCTAGAAAGCGGCCAAACTAGGTCCATCAGGACCAAACGAGACCCAACTCATCTAAGTGATAGCCCCGTAGGGCCCACTTAAGCTAGAAAGCCCAAATAAGTTCACTCGGGATCACACCCTTCCTCGGCGGCCCTTAGGATTGGAAGGCCCGAGCGTCGGCCAGGTCACAGAAGGACCCATGCCCGATCTATCCCCTCGCCGGGATAAGGGCCGGTGCTCAGCGCCCACTCTGACCTATCCTCATCTGAGCTATGCCTATCGCCCGGACAGGGTTGGCACCTTTTATGCTCGGGATGACCGACGATTGCTTATCCATGATGCTGTTGAGAACCCTTTATGAGCAAGAGTTTATAAGGATAAGGGGCCCATGATCCCTCAAGACTATAAAGATCCCACGATGAGGACGTAAAGATCCCACGTTGAGGACGTAATGCCCGCCTGAAACCCCTCAGCTTATGGGACTCATGAAGCCAGTGCACTATATAAACTTGGGACTACCTCCAACGAAAGGTAAGGGCTAGCATACGCCTATACCCCCTGAGCAGGAACCACTTCACCACCTTGGTGTAGAGGGATCTCGTGCATCTCCTTCCTCCTCCCTTCATCGCTTCCATCATTGCTCGACTGACTTAAGCATCGGAGGGTTTACCCCATGGAATCATCCCTGGGCCCCCTGATCCATTTCCCTTCTTTGCAGTTCACTATCCGGTGATCATCTACCCCGCTCAGGACAAGCACGAGATCACGCCTCTTCATCTGGCGCCGTCTGTGGGAAACGATCAAAAATCCAGTATGGTGCGAAGAAGTTCAGGGAGGAGATCCGCCGGTGAGAGGGGAAAGGCCATGATAGCGGCGGGAGAAGGCCCCTCTCAGGCCTTGCAAAACCCCCCCTCCAATGCCAGCTCCCTGCCAACGGACCACCCCCTCCCCCTACGGCGGTAGGGCAACCACTCCCTCCCCCTACGGTGGTAGGGCTACTACTCAACGGTGGCGCTGACGCCTTCCAAGTCCTCAACGCGAAACTGGATATCCTCGTAGAACTCATGAGGACCCAAGTGGCCAGGGATGGAAGGTTACATGCCCCTCCGGAGAGCCCTCCCCGCGAGAACGTGTCACAACACACCGCCGGAGGCCACTTTACCCTCCAAGGTCGGTAGATTATCTGTAACAGGTCAGGAGGACCCTCACAAGCCCCTCCTCCGGAGCAAGAGGCTTCCTCCACGCCAAAAAAGGGAAAACCTGGGGCACGCCGCCTGAACCCAGAGACCGAAGTCCCCGGGGAGCACCCAGATAGCCCCCCCAGTCCCACGGCGCAGCGACAGCCAGAGCTATCCCTCTGACTGCGAGAATTCGAGAGGCGTTTCACAGAAGAGGAGCGCACCCTACGCGCCTTGCAGAAGGTCTCTTCCACGGAGGACGAGGAGGAATCCCCGTTCTCCGACTGTATCTTGAAGGCAGAGGTGTCTCCCAGAACCTACATCCCGACCTTCAAGCTTTATGACGGCTAGGGTGACCCGACGGATCATTTCGACAGTTTCGGCGCCCTGATGACCCTTCACGGAGAGTCCGACGCCATCAAATGACGAGCCTTTGTGACTACCCTAGTCCAAGGCGCCCAAGCCTGGTTCCGGGCCCTCGCCCCCAGATCCATCCGAGACTTCAAGCAGTTTGGGCGAGTCTTCAAAGAGAGTTTCACCAGGAGCGGTCCCCCAAGGTCGGTGGCGGGGCTTTTGGCCCTCAAACAGGCGCAAGGGGAGAAGCTTCGGGCTTACATTACCCGATTTAAATCGGAAACCCTAAGGATCCCCCGCCTGGACGTCGCCTCGGCCATAACCGCACTGACCGGGGGCACCCGCGATGAGAACCTCCGCCACGAGCTTGTCCTCCACCCTCCCTCGACCCTTGCCGAGCTAGTGACTCTGGCTTTGCGCCATGCCGAGTGCGAAGAGGTGCTCAGCGCATGCCGAGATGCAACCGGCTCGGGTCGGGAGGGGGACAAGAAGCGGGCACCGGAGCCAAGTTCGGGTCCAGGAAAGGGGCGGAATCGAGACGGGGAACGCAAGGAACCGTCACGAAAGTACGAGAGGTATACTCCTCTAACCACTCCGGTTTACGAGATTTATGAGGACATCAAGGGCTTGGGCCTCCTCCGCCAGCCCAAGCAAATGAGATCGAAAAAACGCAGCCGCAGCAAGCACTGCCTGTTCCACAGCGATCACGGGCACCACACCAGTGATTGCCACCAGCTCTAGGATGAGATCGAGCACCTCATCTGTCAGGGACACCTGTCCTGGTTCGTAGCAGAGCGCAAGGGAGATCGAGGCGCACCAGAGGAAATCGACAATGCCCCCCGAGGGGTCCACATCAACGTCATCGCTGGAGGAGCTGCATGAGGAGGAGACAGCAGCCGAGGAAGGAAGCGTCATGCTGAGCGGGCAAGCCGAGCCACCGAGCCTCCCAGGGCCCCGCCAAGTGAGCCCCAGGTCATAGTCTTCTCCGACAAAGACCTGGAAGGGCTAAGCACCCCGCACGACGATGCCCTAGTCATATCGGCCACAATAAACCATTGTAACGTAGATAGGATTCTAGTTGACAATAGGAGTGCCCCTGATGTATTATCTTATGATTATTTCCTTAAGATGGGGGAGGATCCGTCTAAACTCCACCCGATCCGAACCCCTCTTTGCGGGTTCAATGGCCAGGCCACTTATCCCAAGGGAGCCCTAAGCCTGCCGATTACTCTTGGCACCCCACCCAAAATCGTTATTGTAATATCCCAGACCTTTTGGATCCTTCTTTATGGCTCTCAGATCTGGTTTTTCGGAGCGTCTAGCTCCGTTGTGTCCGAAATTTTGTTTCAGACATCTTTCAGGCTCGGATCGGCGCGATCCGGAGTTGTTTCGGAGGCTCGGAGGCGTTCCGCAGCTTTTCCGCGCGTGTTTTCCGATTTCCGGTGTGTGTTTCAGCTTTTCCTTCGGAAGCTCACTGCGGGTGGACCGGGTCGTTCGCCTAGGCACGAGTGGTACCGTTGTGATCGGTGCGTTCTGAGGATTCCGGAAATGCATTTTTTGATTTTTTGATATTTTTCCAAAAAATCAGATTTTCTATATATTCCCATTTCTTTTTCTTTTCTTTTCCCTTTCTCTTTCTTCTTCTTCCTCCCTTCTCTCCCGTGAGCACTTCCACCGTGACCGGCCCCCCTCTTTCGGTGCTAGCCCCGGCGCCATCCCCTTCAACTGCGGACGAGGCAAGGCGACGGCGTCGTGGCATAGGCAGCGGCGTGGTGATCGTGGCGGTGTTCGGTGCTCGGTGAGGGCGTGGGAAGTTCGTGAAGTTTCAAGCGATTCTTGAGGATCGGCGGCGATCCGCCACATTTCGGACAACCCCGAGGTAGGGTGACGATCCTCTATCTCTGTGCTTTCCTTTCTCGTGATTTCTAGGCCGGCGGGGAGCCGAGAGGGGTTCGTTTGAGCTCGGGATGGGAAATGCATGCTTTGGGGGTTTGAGTGCCGATCTAGAGTTTTACCGCGCCATTTAGAGTTTTGGGGGCATCATTCGGTGCTCTAGGACGTGGGGACGAGTTCCCCCTTTGTTTCCCCATCACCCGGGGGTGATTGGGGCGTGGAATGGTCTTTTAGGCCATTTCCCGCCGTTCTCGATCTTCCGAGGTGATCGCGGTCCACCAGTGACCGTTTTCACTGGTCACGGTCAGGCGGGGACCGCTTTCAGCAGGTTTTGAACAGTTGGGGCTTTAGAGTGTCGGTGGGCGGACGTGGTCTTGCGACAGACCGCGACTGTTGGTCGCGGTCTGGGGGCGACCGCATTCACCGTGGGGACCGGCACGGACCCCGAGACGTTTGACCGTTGTTTTTGACCGTTGCAAGCCAGTCGCGGTCTCCAGGAGACCGCTACTGTGTGAACACGGTCACGAGGTGACCGCGTTCATCTTTTCATGCTGGGATGGTCGCTGTCCCAGGAGGACCGCGACCGTGTGGTTGCGGTCCTGAGTAGACCGCGACTACTGGAGGCGGTCCTCCGGCAACCGCGTCTCCCATCCCTTGCCGATTCGAGTCCGGGATGAGCGAGTTTCGATCCCTGAGCTGACCCGTGGTCTGACTGATGCTGGGCATCATGTGGGGGCCACACGTGAGGGTGCCGTGGGGTCCCGGGAGGTGGTGATTTCGGCTTATGTCACCGTGTGACGGTGTTGGTACAAAGAGCGTTCCGCGTACCTGGGATTGTGACGTGGTTTTCCGTTGACTTGAGAGTCTACTCCTTTAGTGACCCTCCACTAGTCGTAGCCTACCAGTACACGGTACCGGTCGCACCTGGGAGTGGTGTATGGGCTTACCCTTAGAGGCGGTTTGTGGACCGATTGCCGTCAGGCCCCACGTCTTGCAGCTAGAGTCCGACTGAGGGGAAAACCGGTCAGAGGACCAGTCTAGGGACGAATAGTCTGTGTGTGCACACGTGGTTGGGGACAGTGGACGCACGTTGACGGACGTGACCCCAGCTAGTCACTTGTTTGTGGTTACTTGTACGGTGTTCGCGCCTTTGGTAGGAGCTACCACGCCAGGCGGATCACCTGCGGCGCGGTGTAAGACGTCAGGGGACGCTACCGGCTGTGCTTCTAGTGGGATATACTCCTGTCGAGTACGAAGTGACAGACTGGCAGTCGTGTGTTTTCGACCTTCGGGTTTTATCGGGTCGACCGTTGAGCTTCGGCTGTCTCACCGGGGCACGTGTGCCGATTTGCATGCCGTCGGGTCTTTGTTGTGTAGAGTACATGGCTTTCCTTTCCGAGGTACTCTCCTACCTCTAGCGTAGTGGTTTCCCATTTTACGAGGTAGGGTTCGAGTGATCCCTACTGAGTCTTGTTCCGAGACTCATTCCCTGCGTGTTTTCACCGTGTTCCAGGTGAGGCGCCGCCCCAGGGGAGCGCGTCTGGGGTGCAGCGAGGTGCGGGTGCCCAGAGGTAGTGCCAGAGGTCAGAGCCGGGGTATGTCCCGTGTAGCTGTACTTTTCTTTCTTGTCTCTGTACTTGTCGTGGACTACTGTTGTTGTTATTTTCCATTGTGGATCATGTAAAATACTAATTTATTTCCTGCTTAATATTATAACTGTTTAATTTCTACAATTATTTGTGATACTTGTGTAGTTTCCACACCATCCTTCTAACCCTTCCGAGTCTTCAGACTCGTGGGTTGCGGTGTGAGTCTCGGGTTATCGGGCCTTCTCGGTAATCGGATTCTCGGGTCATTACAGCTGGTATCAGAGCTCCGGTTGTGGAATTACATGAGAATCATGGGTAATTGTAGTGGTCCACTAGTCCATAGCGATGATGTACAGGTGACGCTGGCATTGGGCACCGCGTGTTTGTTTTGACCATGCCATTTTCGTGTTTTCTATCTTTTGCTTCAGGGGCGAGCATGGTGCCTGAGGAGGAGCACTCGCTCTCAGCAGGGGCAGTCGGCTGGAGGTCAGGAGATCCAACAGGGGGTCCAGAGGGACCAGGAGGAGCATAGTAGAGTGCCACCAGGAGCTACCGAGGGCGCGGATACCGTGAGAGTTCCGGGGGCCGAGGATTTCTTCTGTGGCATGTACCCGCTTATGTCTCAGCAGTTCGGCGGAGAGGCTGGTGAGGGCTCGTCAGCTAGGGGTGGGCCAGGCCGAGCAGTGAGGGACTTCTTGCAGTTCCATCCACCTTACTTCAGCGGCCAGGCAGACCCTGATGCGGCTCGTGATTGGCTTGATGAGATGGAGAGGGTGTTCAGTTCTGCGAAGAGTGCTGCCGAGGACAGAGTGGTGTTGGCCTACAACCAGTTGCAGGGTACGGCTCGGAAGTGGTGGTCTTCCGAGTGGAAGACGTCTTTTCAGCTTCATCCACTTGAGCAGGTCGAGTGGGATGACTTCGTCAGTGCTTTCGAGCGTACGTACTGTCCAGATTATGTTGCTACGCAGCAGATGCGGGAGTTTCTGGAGCTGGTGCAGGGTGACATGTCCGTGTTTCAGTACAGGGCCCGATTTGTCGAGCTGGGTCGGTATGCACATCACATCATGGAGCATGAGAGGGTGAAGACCGCGCAGTTTGTTCAGGGCTTGAGGCAGGAGCTGAGGCACCATCTGATCGTGAACGGGGCCACTGATCTGGAGTCAACGTCTCGTGTTGCTGCTTCCTTGGAGATGGATATGCAGAGGACCCGAGGACCGATCAGCCAGGGGCAGTCCTTGTCAGGTCGCAGCCAGTAGTCGGCTACCCAGCAGCAGGGTTCCTTCCAGCACGCGTTGAGTGGTTCAGGAGTGCCGGCATCGGCGGCTTCGGCGACGGGATCTACGTCCTTTGGCACGAAGGTCAAGAAGTTTTTCAAGAAAGGGTTCAGCAAGAAGAAGTCCAAGGATCAGGGGCAAGCTTAATTCATCGGGCAGTGTACAGCCGCCGATCCCCTTGCAGCGTCAGGGATTAGTGGGTGGGTCACGAGGACCGTGTCCACAGTGTAGTGGGTTCCACCCAGGTAGGCAGTGCACGACGTCGATTATCTATTTTCGGTGTGACCAGCCAGGGCACATGGTGCGTGACTGTCCTCAGAGGCCGCCGCAGTAGCAGGTTCCCCAGCAGTAGAGGCAGCAGCAGTAGGGACAGTATCCGCCGCTACCCATGTCAACTAGCGTGGGAGGCAGGCAGAGAGCTCGAGGCCAGATCACGCACATGACCAGGGCAGAGGCAGTGGCGTCGCAGCTCATGGAAGGTACCGTTCAGATTTTGGGTTGTGCGGCTCGGGTTTTGTTTGATTCTGGCGCGTCTCATTCGTTTATTTCGGAGGATTTTGCACTGAGCATCAAGGAGTCAGTGACCCAGTTGTCCTGTGATTTGGCAGTGGAGTTACCTTCGGGTGATTTCATGGTCACTCTGTATTGCTTCGATCAGGTTCTGGTTTGGATCGATGGATGGAGTATGCCAGGCAGGTTGTATGCGTTGCAGCTTCGAGATTATGATGTGATTCTAGGCATGGATTGGCTCGAGACTCATGGAGGGGTGGTAGATTATGGAATGAATAGGGTTTACTTCCAGCATCCGAGCAAGCGGACCTTCTATTTCCAAGGTATCCATTCCACCTCTTCTCGATTCCTCATCTCTGCTATTCGAGCCTGTCGGTTGCTTGATTCTGGTTGTCAGGGTTTTCTCGCGTCCGTGGTTGCGTCTGACCGGATGGAGCCGAATGTCGAGGACATTTCGGTGGTGTGTGAATTTCCTGACGTTTTTCCTGAGGAGTTGCCTGGATTGCCTCCCCAGCGGGAGATCGATTTTATGATTGAGGTTGTGCCTGGTACGGGACCTTTGGCGAAGGCTCCCTACCGTATGGCCCCCGCTGAGTTGAGGGAGTTGAGGACGCAGTTACAGGAGCTGTTGGCCAAGGGGTATGTTCATCTTAGCTTTTCCCCTTGGAGTGCGCCCGTGTTGTTTCTGAAGAAGTAGGACGGTAGTCTGTGGCTGTGCATTGACTATCTGCAGCTGAATGAAGTGACCATTAAGAACAAGTATCCGTTACCGCGGATTGACAATTTATTCGACCAGCTTCAGTCTGCGCGAGTGTTCTCGCGGATTGATCTGCTGTCTGGTTACTATCAGTTGAGAATTCACGAGTCTGATATGGAGAAGACTGCATTCAGTACGAGGTACGGGCATTATGAGTTTCTGGTGATGCCATTCGGGCTCACCAATGCCCATGCAGCCTTCATGGACTTGATGCAGAAGGTGTTCCATCCGTATTTGGACCAGTTCATGGTCATTTTCGTGGACGACATCCTTGTTTATTCGCAGTCTACTGAGGAGCTCGCGTACCATTTGGGTGTAGTGCTGTAGACGTTGCGAGATCACCAGTTATATGCGAAGCACAATAAGTATGAGTTCTGGCTCGGCGAGGTGCACTTTCTGGGGCACGTGATTTCTGGTGATAGTATTTCCGTGGACCCCGCCAAGGTCGAGGCAGTAATGCAGTGGCCAAGGCTGAGGTCGGTGACAGAGATCCGGAGCTTCTTGGGGCTTGTGAGCTATTATCGCCGATTTATCCAGGATTTTTCTCGCATTGCGGCCCCGATGACTAGACTCACGCGGAAGGATGTGCCTTTCGTCTGGTCTGAGGAGTGTGAGCAGAGCTTCAGGGAACTGAAGAGATTGCTCACCTCGGCTCCAGTGTTAGTTTTACCTTCTGGATCGGGAGGTTTCGTGGTGTGTACAGATGCTTCCGGCGTTGGATTGGGTGCTGTGTTGATGCAGCATGGTTGAGTGGTGGCTTATGCATCACGGCAGCTAAAGCCCCACGAGGAGAACTACCATACCCATGACCTTTGTAGACTCGCTAAAATTGATGCTATGTTGAGTAAATTTCATGTCACCATATGACGCCCCAAAGCGGACTTCAATATTGGCTTAATATGAAGTTTTTCTATTTTTCTTGAATTAATTGTGATTTCTTACCTTTTTTGGAATTAACGCCTTAAGTAGGGGCGTCTTTTAAATTGACGGCATTGACGAGGGCGCCTCTTTTAAAAATGGACGACTATCAATACAGGCGTCATTTTCTGGATTTACTGCAAATTACGGATCGTAAATTAAATGAAAATTGAGGAATTGACGTCTCCCTTGAAGGCGTTGATTATTTGACGTCCGTCTGACCGGCGTCAGTTCATCATTTTAAATAAGGAAAGTTAATTGTTTCCATAATTAAATCCAGGAATTGATGATTTTATGGGCGTCGTTATTCTAATTAACGCCTTTGGTCGTGTCGTCATTTTTAATTGACGCCCTTAAAGGGGTCGTCATTTTCAATTCCGTCTCCCTTTTGTCTCCTTCTTTCCATTAATGATTCCTTCCCCGTTTTGAGCCTTCTGTTCGATTGGGAAGAGGGTTTCTTGATGGAGGATTACTACCTTGTTTCAATCCTTGTTTAGCAAGGATTTTTGGCCCTATAAATACACCTCCTGGGTCTCTTCGCGCGAGGGATGAGGAGAAAGAGCAAAAAGGCAGAGAGAAACATACAGAGTTAATAGAGAAGAGAGTTGTTGTTTTGTAGGTTTCTTCTTCATCCGAACAGGCTTTTTCTTCCAGGAGGATTCTTCTTCTTCCACAGACGAACTTCTGCCGCTACACCACCACATATTGAAGCTCTCCCTCTCTCCCCTTTTACTGCTGCACGCACAGCAGAAATGATCTTTCTCTTTAATTGCTTAGTTTGTTTTTTTTTGTTTTTTTATCATTATCATCACACATTCTCTCTTCTTCTAGTTCTTGCTAGATAGCATATCCCATATATTTTGCATTAACATATCGTTGCATTCACATCTTCCAAACCTTATTACTCCTCCTAGGGGTTTAAAACCAAAACACACAAGGTGTGTTCATGTTCATGTTTAATTTGATTAATTTCATAATCTTAGAACTTTGATACTACACCCTTTGGCTAATCCACTCTTTTATTTGATTTGTGTGTTCTTGCAAGGTAATCAAGACTAAGAACCCCCTTCATCGGCCGGCCGGTGGAAGGAGGAAGAAAGGGTTCACAATCTCCCTCGCTTAACACAAGGTACTCGCGATCATCCTTTTTCTTATTTGAGGTAACCCCTCTGGCGATCACATTCTCCTTTAGCATCCCATGCATACTCTTCCTTTCACTATTAACTTTTAAGCTTTAGAAATTGAGCTTGGGTTTCATCTACCCTTTTTCATTAAGTGGATTTTTCATAATCTACAAATTGGCGATCACGGTGGGACTTCTAGTGTTTTTAGTTTGATTACCCCTCCCATGTGCTCCACGTAGCACACTCCCATTGGCACCCTCGCGTACCCCTCCCATTGACACCCTCGCGTGTCCCTCCCATTGGTACCCTCGCGTACCCCTCCCTCGTGCTCCACGTAGCACCCTCCCATTGGCGCCCTCGGTGCCCCTCCTTTGACACCCTCGCGTGTCCCTCCCTTGTGCTCCACGTAGCACACTCCCCATTGTGCACCACGTGCACACCTCCCCACTGATTAGCCAGTTTTGCAGTTTCCATTGGTTTATTCTGATTGTCAGTTCATTAAGCTGAAGTAACGCCCTCCCTGCTGCCGTCATTTTCTTATTCACGCCTCGTACAGAGGCGTCATTTCTTCATAAGACGCCTTACAGCAAGGTGTCATTTCCATTATTACTGTTTGTTTTGATGCGATTGGATCATTGTTCAGTGATTTTGACGCCCCAGCTCCCGGGCGTCATTTTATCTTTGAACACCTTAGCTTAAGGCGCCATTTTCTTAATTATTTGTGATTTGGGTTATTTCCTGAGTATTTGTTTACAGTGCTTTGCGCCTCTGCCTAGAGGTGTTCCTTTCACTGTTTGCGATAATTAGCGCGTGGACTCCAGGCGCTGTTCATTAAATTAGCGACCTGCCCTGGGTCGTGTTTTTGTTCTGTGCCCACAGAACTGCTCTTTTTGTCTGTTTGATTGACTGGTCATATATCTATTGGTGATATTACCTGTTTGCATTCATCTTAGCATACAGTTTGGGAGACCTCCTCTCCCCACACTTGTTAGGAGTTTTCACCCCTCTTGGTGAAGGAAGGACCCTCCATTGAGCATTCCGTCTCTTTGGACCGGAAATTCCTAAGCCAAGCCTCCGTAAGTCCTCGCACCCGTGGATTCCCTCACGGACGCTAGGCAGGTTGTACCATTGAAGTACCCAGAGTATAGTTGACCCATTCATTGGAAAGGAGAGAAAATCTAGATACCCGGAGATTATATCCAAATTTTCAACCAGGATGCACCTTTGAAAGAAAGTACCTAATATTGAATCCACCCTAATTTCCAAGAAAAATCTTAAAATCTTGCGCTCATTACAACTTGTGTGTTTATTTTGAAAAGGTGATATCTTTTGGGTTATATCTTATTGAGAGACATTCATCTCTTTCTCTTTAAGTATGAAATTGCGTTCAGGTAAAATTCTCAACATGGCTAACTACGGATACACTTATGATGGTAATGAGAAGGGTCATTCTGACCCGTTTTATGAGATTCCCTCTCAAGATTCTGTTTATTATGAGGGAAATTACTATTCTTCCTCCAATCAAGTCCATATGGTGGACACCACCACTACTGCTTTGGAGGTTGAGCCTTCTTCCCAGGCCCGACCTACTACCCAGAATACTCCAGGGGACACTTCCTCTTCCCTCAATCTCAATGAGATTCTCAAGGCTATTGCTCAGCTGGATGATTCTCAGCGCCAGGCAGCTCAAGCCGCTCTTCTGAAGGGAAAGTTCATCCCGTCGTCTTCTAACCCTCATCAGGCCATGGGTGGCCACTCCGCTAATTCTCCTAATGACCCATCGATCGTCCCTAGGGTACCCTCGCGCCCATCAACTCCTGTTGTGACTATGCCGGACCAACTGGCAAGTCATTCCATTGTTAGGCCTCAGCAACCCCTCGGTTCCCAAATTCTAAGAAGGCCTATAACAAACCAACATTCCTTTCATCAGGCCCCAGTCGAGTCTGATAACCATGCTCTGTTATTCCAAAGGATGGCCAAAATGGAGGAACAGCTTAAGAGGGTCACTACACCCAAGGTTGCTCCTGAGATCGTGCTTCCCCCTATGCCGGTTTTTCACCTACCACCATCAGAAATGCCGAATTTCCGGCGATATAATGGCACGGGCAACCCGAACATCCACCTGAAGGATTTTGTGTATAAAGCGTCATTTTGGCAAGATAATAAACATTCATTGGCTTATCTCTTCAGGCGGTCTTTGGATGGCCCCGCACTTGAATGGTTCTATTCCCTGGAGCCGGCCGATGCTGGTGATTTTGATATAGTTCAACGAAAATTCATACAGAAGTACAAGGACCGTGTGGGTCCCTCCTTGTCCGTTACAGACCTGGTTGCTGAAAAGATGAAGCCCGAGGAGGACTTCGTTTTATTTGCTGATAGGTGGAGGGCCATGGCCGAGAAATTGAAAGACACATTGTCAGAGACGGAGCAAGTCAAAATGATTATTTCAAATTCTACTCCACAATTCCGTCATATCCTGGCCATGAATAAACTAAGCACTATGGAAGAGCTCTATGAAAGAGCTAGATATATTCAGACACAAATGAAGGATTCGCCAATCATGGGCATGTTCGAGCCAAGGCCAAAGGTGATAAAGAGGAATGTTAATATTGGCAATACTGGGGCAACCACTGAAGGCACCGTTACCAACAAGCAGGTGAGCACGTTTGGCAATTCCACACCCTTCTGCCACCCTTCAAACACAGGGCCGTCACCACAACAGCCCGCCTTCCATAATCAAGTCCACCAGCCAAATAACAACCCTCCTCAGACCTTACGGCCTCCTCAACCTCCTCAACAACAACCCCACATTGCTCCACCAAATCAAACCCCACAATATCACCAAGTGCCCCCACCGGCCAATTATGCACCACAACAATTTCAACAAAGAAGACCTTTGGGCCCCCGAAGGGCACAGTACTCCCCTCTTCCCGAAAGCTTATTGGATATCTTTAATGCCCTCTTGGCCGCTAACCAGCTCACATTGCCAAAGGAAAGAGCAACATGCCCCCAACATGTGGATACATCCCGGTATTGCATCTTTCACCGACAACCGGGGCACAATATCGATCATTGCTTTCACTTCAAAGATTATATACATGACATGAATGATCAAGGTGATATTGATTGGGATGAGATGAGGAAAGTCATTGCTTCTTTAAAAGTCCGAAGGCCTCCTCGGCAGCCAGCAGCTCAACAGCATCAGCAACAAGGACAACCACAAGCTCCACATCAACAACAGGTTCCTGCTCCCCAACCCAATATGGGGATTGTTAATAATCCACTACCGGAGCATCCGGTCCCAAATCAGCAAGTGAATATAGTCACCTCGATCCATGAAGTGGAGAGAGGGCAAATTTGGCATAATGAAAATGCCTCTGTCGGGGCTATTAATCAGAATTCTAATCTACCACCCTCATTGATAAGAAGGCACCAGCCTATCCCTCCTTCCCAACCACAGCGTCCCATTATACGCTCCCTCACTTCTGGGCCATCCAATGCCAACATCGTCCCTTCACGTCCCCTTCTGTTGCGCCAACCCACAATTTCTCCATCACCCCAAAACCTTCCACCAAACAAACCTCCTCTTATTCGTACCTCGCCGGCAGCCGTCGCCCCTTCCGTTCCACCTCCATCTACTGCCACCATGATTCCAAGGCCCCTTCTTGTTACACAACCACCATCACCTCATTCCAATAATCCACGGCCGGCGAGGCCCCTTATAAGAACCCTTCCCCCCACCAACCCTGCGCCTACACCCAACACCACTCCCTCTACTTCCTCCACCCCTTTACCCACGCCAATCCCGACAAAGGCACAAAGAACGATGGTGCTCCGTAGCGGACGAATGTTTCAACGAGTGTTTCCCCAGCGGGAGCAGGAGCCACCACAGGAACAAGAAGAGCAAGAACAAGAATCTACGCAGGGCACGGAGTATGATTTATTGAAGCATCTGGACAGAACACCGGCCCGTATTTCTATTCTGGAATTGATTAAAAGATCTGCCACACATCAGCAAGCTTTGAAACAATACCTGCAAAAAGTAATGGTGAATGAAGATATCCCGGCCGAACAGGTCACCACTGTCTTAAACCCAGTTAGCAATCAGCCGGCTATTACTTTTTATGAACATGAGCTGGCTCCGCAGCCGGCCAGGAAATATGCACTGTGCATCACCATTGATATCAATAAAATAGCCGTGAAGCAATGTTTGGTTGATACTGGGGCATCCATTAACATTTTGCCACCAAGCACTTTAAAGATGTGCGGCATTCCGGAGAGTCAGATTCGACCGTCCACTATAACAGTCACAGCTTATGATAACACAAGAAAGCCTCCATTGGGAATGATTACTCTAAAAGTTGGTTTGGGTCCAGTCTCAGTCACGGTAGATTTCCATATTTTGGATATGGACCCGACATTTAATGGTATTTTGGGCCGCCCTTACATTCAGGAACTGGATGCCGTGCCTTCCATGAATCATCAATGCATCAAATTTCCACATAAAGGACGTATCATTAAAGTGACCAGTATGCCCATTTTGCCGATCGAAGACATACATTCTGCAACATCAGTGCCCTCCATGTGGCCTTCCAATATGCCTTTGCTCTCAGTATTGGATGTTGCCGATCTGCGGCAAGACCCGATGAGGTCATCATCTCCTTCAACCCCTTCCACCACACAGCTATCCAAGGGCAAGAAAAAGAAAGGTTTGATGAATACGCCCGGATGGAGCATCTTAATGAAAATGGGGTACCAAACTAGTAAAGGCTTAGGTGCCAATCTCCAAGGGAGAGTTAAGCCTGTCAAGCCTCAAAAGATGATTCTCCAAGGTGGCCTTGGATACAAAGCACCAAGCAAAGATGAAAAAGAACCATGTGCCGTTATGACTTCCACTCTCAAGACTGACCGGCAACCTCTTACATGGACCCTTCAAACACATTTTGTAACAGGAGGTATTCAGAATGATGATGAGTATACTACAGTAATCACTTCTATGCTGGATTGTCAAGACGTACATGCACGGTAGTTTGCTCGCCATATAGCGCCACTAGCCACATATAAAGCTTTGGAATCATTAAGACCGGATAAGCGAAGGAAAATGGATGATCCTGAATGTGACTGGTATAGGTGGTTTGACATGAATCATATCTCTATTGCTCTGAGCCGCTTGTTCATGCCAACTGATCCAGAATGGCCGCCGTTGATTCATGAGTTGATTGAAAAGCCAACAGTAATTACAGACAAGAGGCAGCTTCTGAGTGACTATTCAGATACTGGAGAACCCGATGTGCCGTTTGAAGAGGATTTCAATACAGACAGGCTGTGGGCCAGCCTTTTCTTTACCAAATCCATTCACCCAACGGCTGTTGTCCGTTTGATTGATCAGGTGTTCTTTTCAGATATACCTAGGCCGCCTGCGATCTTAATAAACTTCTCTCCAAATTCACTACAAGTTTCTCTTCCAATTCCTCCCTTGCTCCTCGAGCGGTTTTCCAAACTATCCATTACGCCCCCGCGTGGGTCATCATTGATTCAATCCACAATTTCAACACTCTCCCCTGTTTCCACCCCCCATTGCTTTCTCCTTGAAAACGAAAAAAAAAATGCCAAAATTCAAATTTCCCAATCCATCTCCATTGAGGAGACCTCCTATCTTCTTCCCGAGTGTGTCCCGATCCCGGGGCCGCTCTTCCCGGATCTGTTAAGGGACCTCCCCTACCCCTCCGATGAGGGGACTTCATCTGTATCCCTTTCTGTACCCACTTTTTCCTCTCCTCCATCACCTTTATTGAATTCTAGTGATCAGTCTACTTGTTCTTTCTCTTCTAGTGTTCAAAATCATAAGGTAGCTTCGCATAAGAGATCCAAGGGTAAGCAGATTCCCCGTAGATTCTTGTTGGAGTTAGCTAGAAGATGTCAAGCTTGCCTAGCCATCCCAGAGTTTGTGGAAAATCTGATCATCCTGCCAGAGATAGAATATGAGGGTATTTATGCTTCTAATGAGGGCTTTGGTGTCTATGAGATTATGAATGATGAAGACCATGTTGAAGAGGGGGATGAAAGTTACGAAGAATATGAGGACGAGGCTGATGCTTTTGCTAGTGGCATGAGAAGATTTGATGAACCATCAGCCTCAGTAGAAGAACCTACCAAAGAAATAAATCTGGGTACGGAAGAAGACCCTAGGATCATCCTCATTTCAAAGAACTTGCTGCCATCCGAAGAGGAGGCGCTCATTTTGGTTCTTCAAGAATACAAGGACACAGTTGCATGGAGTTACGAAGATATGCCCGGACTAGATCCTGCGCTCGTTGAACATCGGCTTACACTTAAGCCAGGGTCTGTCCCGGTCAAACAGCGGTTGAGACGTTTCCACCCTAATATGGCTTTAAAAATGAAAGAAGAGGTTGATAAGCTGCATAAGGCCAGATTTGTTAGAGTTGTCCTCTATCCTAATTGGGTGGCTAACATCGTCCCAGTCATGAAGAGAGATGGAAAGGTCAGGATTTGCATAGACTTCCGGGACCTCAACCGCGCGTGTCCTAAAGATGACTTCCCCCTCCCTCATATTGATGTTTTGATTGACAGCACGATAAGATTTGAGACTCTCTCCTTTATGGATGGCTTTTCAGGTTATAATCAGATTCACTTGGCTGAGGAGGATCAAGAGAAAACGTCGTTCACTACACCATGGGGAACTTATTGTTATGTGGTCATGCCTTTTGGACTTAAGAACGTTGGAGCCACCTATCAAAGGGTCATGATGGCTATTTTTCATGATATGATCCACATTTATATTAAGGTGTATGTTGATGACCTAGTAGTAAAATCAAGAACAAGGATTGAGCATCCTGGGGTTCTAACTAAAGTCTTGCAAAGAGCACGGGAGTACCATTTGAAAATGAATCCCAAGAAGTGCGTATTTGGCGTTTCATCAGGGAAGTTGCTTGGATTCATTGTTAGTAAGAGGGGTATTGAGATTGATCCCAACAAGACGAAGGCCATAAGAGAAATGCCTCCTCCCAAAAATTTGAAAGAGGTAAGAGGATTGATCGGGAGGTTGCAATTTATTCGCCGATTTGTTTCCCAGCATTCACAAAGATGCAGGCCGTTCTACGAGCTTACCAAGCCGGGAGTCAAGTTTATTTGGGATGACAAGTGTCAGGCAGCTTTTGACGGATTGAAAGATTATCTCTCAAATCCTCCTATCCTGAGGCCGCCAGTTCAGGGCAAACCGCTTGTTATTTATATTTCTGTTCTGGGTGACTCTGTAGGCGCTGTCCTAGCCCAAGTTGATGAAGAAGGAAAAGAGAGGGCAACCTACTACTTGTCAAAACTCTTTAACCCATGTCAGCAGAGGTACTCAGCCATGGAGAAGGCTTGTGCAGCTTTAGTCTGGGTAGTTCAGAAACTCAAGCATTATTTCTTAGCTCACGAGGTTCACCTCATTACTCGTATGAATCCAATCAAGTTCCTTCTTGAAAAATCTATTCTCACTGATCGATTGGCGCGATGGCAAAGCTTCCTCTCTCAGTTTGACATCATCTACATTCAGCAAAAAGTAATTAAAGGCTACGCCATAGCAGAACATCTTGCTCATCACCCTCTCCCCAGATTTGACCATGTTCGCTCAGAGTTTCCAGATGAGGAACTAATGTCCGTCAATCAATCCGATTCGATGTGGACGTTACACTTTGATGGAGCTTTGAATTCAAAAGGGAAAGGGATTGGTATTGTTCTTCTATCACCGGAGGGTATCACTATTCCGCTCGCCTCTCAGCTTGCATTTCCAGTTACAAATAATATAGCTGAGTACGAGGCTCTTTTGGCCGGACTGGAGGCCGCTCATCAGCTCGGTGTTACCCAATTACGAATTGTAGGTGATAGTCAGCTTATTCTTCGCCAAGTGCTCTCCAAGTGCTGTACGCTTAATCCTAAACTCAAGCCTTACCAAGAATTGACTTCTGCTTACACCAAGCTTTTCACCAAATTAACCTTCGTTCACGTCCCTCGTGACCATAACATTCTAGCTGATGCTCTTGCTTCTCTTGCATCTTCCTTGGTTCTCCTTCCCGAAAGGGATTCCCACTCCATCACTGTTCGTAAGCGGCTCATTCCCGCCATTCAAGACCCATCGTTTCTTAGGATTAAGGAAGATGTGCTTAGGAAGGTTGAGCAAGGCAGAATTATTGAGAATAAGGAGGTCATGCTATTAGACTTGGAAGAAGAATTGGATGATGAAGAAAAGCCGTGGTATTATGAAATTGCTAAATATTGCCAGGATCAATCATATCCTGAAGAAGCTACAGCAGAAGAAAAGAAAGCCATTAGAAGGGTTGCCCAGCGATACACTCTAATTGGAGGTGTGCTTTACAGAAGAGGTCTCACTGGAGTTTTATTAAGATGCCTAGATGATGATGAATCTTGGAAAGTTATGGAAGAGGCCCATTCGGGGGTGTGTGGTGGTCATGTCAATAGCCAGATGCTTGCTAAGAAGATCCTTAGGTTAGATTTTTATTGGCCCACTCTAGAAGAGGATTGTTCTATCTATGTTTAAAGGTGTGTTAAGTGCCAACTGCACGCCGACAAAATTCATTCTCCTTCTTCTTCGTCTCCTTCGTCTTCTTCTTGTTCTTCTGCGTCACCGACCGCCACCGCCGGTGTTTCTTCGGCCTTCGCGGGAGGGAGTTCCTCCACGGCCGGCTCACCTTCCAAGTCTACCACGTCAGGGGCAGAGACCCTTTGCCGCTTGTGAGCGCCGCCAGCCATCGGATTGAGCAGGGAGAGAGAGTAGAGAGAGTGAGAATGAGAGAGAGAGAAGAGGGGGTTTGCGGTTAGGGTTTTGCAGAGAGAAGAAATGGAAATGGAAACGAAGGAAGGAAGAAGAAAGGGGGGAAAGTAGGGTTTAACGGTCGAGGCTAATTGATGCCCGATAGGAAGGCGTCTCTTCTTAAATTGACGGTTTGAGGAAAGGCGTAGATTTCAGATTTGACGCCTTGAGGATGGACGTCATTTGTGTTTTGCATGGGAAATTGCAACCGTCGTCAGGCACATTAATGAGAAGTGATTGATGTGAGTGGGCGTCATTATTACCCCTTGGAATTTGACGACGAACAGACGGGCGTCCATCTTTAATATGCGACGTGAGTAAAGGCGTGTTTTATAAGAAATTAAAGAATTATCTCAAAAATTATTTGAAAATTTAAATTGATTAACGCCTTGTTTAAAGACGTGAGTTAAGAAACGCCAATGCCCTGGGCGTCAATTATGAGTTTGAAATATAATGGACGGCTTCAACCGAGGCGTGTCTTAAGTAATTAACGCCGTTGATAGGGGCACTATTCAGAACAGAAGGATCAGAACTCCTTGTTATCAGACAGAATTGCTTGAAATGTCAGAACTGATCTCTTTCATACATTACTTTGGCTCAGATAAAAGAGGAATTCTTATTGCATTCATGAGAATTTTTTATTACATTCTAAGCCACTGTGGGCCTTATCTTCTTGAGAGCCAGTACATAGGCTTTACATTTGTTCTCTTCTTCTTCAACATGAGTCTGGGATTTGTGGAGAAGTGCCACCTTCCATTGAGTCATTATGGTCCTGATTTCTTCATGATCACCACTTGAGCATAGATCCCTCTTCTTGATTGGAGGAAGGTGAGAACGTCCTTCGAAAAGATGTCGAGGAAGTCCGAGTTGTGGGAGGCACCGGTGTGCGTTGTAAAGGATGAAGTTGGTCCCGTCAATTAAACGAAGCTCGATGCCGGAGGATAACCTTGAGCGAAGTTCTTGGGTTTTGAGAAAACCCGGTGTGCATGTGAAATTGCTCTTTGGCATTGTTTTGAAGTAATCTCTCCATTCATTCCTCTTCTTGAGCTTGGGAACTCTATTAGTAACTCTTTCACATAAGCCCAATGAGCTTGTCATATACCTAAGTGGGCTCTTGGAGAAGATTTTGGAGGCCGCTTGGTTTGCTTGACATGGATCAAACTTAAAGTGTAAATCTATCCAACATGCTAGAAGAAGCATTGATCCGAATAAGGGCCGTCCTAGTGAAGCCGAGGTGAGCCCATTGTATAGGTTGGCTAGTATTGCCCCACCTATTTTCTTTCCCTCCCACATGCTTGCTATTACACTCAAGTGTTGTTCCTCTAAATGATCCTCCAATGAAGGGAAGAATAAAGCTCCTCCTACACATATGACAAACCCCTTCATCACTTTCTCTAAAAGGGCTTCATCTCCTTGAGCCTTATCCATGTTTTTATATACCCAAGAAGCCAACTTCAAAAGATTGATTCCCTTGTTGGCCTTCATTTGATTCACCAAATTTGAGCTTTGAACAAGGCTCATGAGCATATCATGGGCTTGTATGGGCTTTTAGTCATATGGGACATCTTTGTTTCCTCTCCTTGCTTCATCTTCTTTAAACCCAAGAGCATCTCCACTTATTCTAGGAGGATGGATGCTTCAAAGGTTGGGAATAGAAAAGTATGGGTGTGAGGGTGCCATAATTCTATAAGAGCTCCAATGGAAGCCCAATCAAGATGGATATCATTATAATGGGTGGCATGGGTGATAAGGCCTAGAAGGTTCCACTTAGCAAGGAAGGATCTCATGTCCAGAGAGAGCTTGGAGAGTAGCAAAGGAAGCCACTTGACCTTTAGAAATCTTCTTGGACCAGGAATAATGGGGTAATCCTGAAAACATAAAACATTAAAAGAAAGGAAGAAGAAAGAACATCAGAAATTTTGAAAAGAAAGAAAATCAGAACAGAAATAAAAAATTTAAGCACAAAGAACACTTACTTGATCTTTAGCAATTCTCCCACTGATATGGCCTGGCACATCACAAATCCTTGGGAAACTCATCCTTGGCTTCTTGGAAAGCCTTTGTTGCATCATCTGGTTCATCCTTCTGATAGTGTTATGCTACTAATTCTTCTGCTTCGGTCTTCTGCTACTGCCTAACAGAAGATGGCTAAGGTACTCTGTACTTGGATGTTCTGATGTTTGGAAACACCAACAGTTGCCCTATTTATAGTATTTTGAACGTTAACGGGTAGCATGGTTTGTGTTTAAATAAAACGATTTGCTGGAAGTTTAACTCTGCAGGAAACGAAAACAGCTAATTAACGACGTGCTTTGTGGCGTCATTTGTTCAATTGACGACATCTGGAGGGTCATCATTTATCCCGCGCCTCCACGGAGGGCGTCATTTGCATTCCAATTCCAAGTTAAACCTTTAATGCAATTAACGCCTTAGTTCACGTCGTCATTTCTTAATTTGACGCCTATCAGAAGGGTCGTCATTTTCTGAGCTTGTGCGTGTAAATTACTTCAGATTTCTCATAAACTTAAGTGCTATTATATCATGATTAAATTATTTTTATCAAGCACTTATGATCATATTTTAAGCTAATGATCTTTTGAGCTTTGAAGTGCAGGTTGTGTAAGTCTATACATCCTTCTAAAGTCCATACGTTCCATTACCAAGTCTTTACATCCACAAAGTCTATACATCCTTCCACCAAAGTCTATACATCCACCAAGTCTATACAAGTCACTCCATCCAAGTCTATACATCCATATTCTCTTCACCAAGTCTATACATTTCATCCATCCAAGTCTATACATCCATATTCTCTTCACCAAGTCTGTACATCCCCAAGTCTATACATCCTTCTAAAGTCCATACGTCCCCAAGTCTATACATTCGTTCCTAAGTCCATACATCCCAAAGTCTATACATCCACCAAAGTCCGTACATTATCTAAGTCTATACATTCTACCCACCTAAGTCTATACATTCTATGAGTCTATACGTTCCAAAGTCTATACACTCCATTCCATAAGTCTATACATTGCTAAGTCTGTACATTCATAAGTCATAAGTCTACACATCTCAATGTTAAGTCTACACATTCATTATTCATCCACAAGTCTATACATTCCAAAAGTCTGTACGTTGCATAAAATTCAATAAATTCTCAAAATTCTAATAAAAATTCAATAAATTCTCAAAATTACAATAAAAATTCAATAAATTCTCAAAATTCTAATAAAAATTTAATAAATTCTCAAAATTCTAATAAAAATTCAATAAATTCTCAAAATTCTAATAAAAATTCAATAAATTCTCAAAATTTCAATAAAATTTCATAAATTCTCATAAAAATTCAAAAATTCCCCCAAAAAAATTGCCAAATAAATCCAAAAAAAAATTGTCAAATTCAAATCAATGTTGTTGAGTATGCTTTATGCATCTTTATATTATGGCTAATGAAATTTTGAGTACAGGTTAAGAAGCTCTTGGTCCCATCAACTGGGCCTCAGCATCCGAGCCCCACGATGACTGCACCTCATTTCTCATATGCTCATGATATCACCATCTTCCTGTATGCTTCCTGTATGCATTGTTACTATAAGGTATCTACGCTATTATAGCATATCAAGGACCTTGTGGTTCTGATGAACCTGGAATTTGAGTTCCCCTTCATCAAAAACAGTGATAATTCCAGGGGAGTTTTGATCACACTGATAGGCCGTTGAGTCATTTAAGGTTTGGGACGATGGTTCCACTTTCTGAGTTGATGCGTGGACAAACGGGCTTCGGCTTAGTATCCGCTCAAAGATCTGGATTCTTGACCAAATCTAGATGGCTTAATAATATTATCCTTGATTATCTTTTATTTTAGTTTATTTTAATTTTTCTTTTAGCCCAGCGTGCATCATGTAGGACTTTGAGCTTAATGATGAAAATCTTCATGTTACGCCAATAATGAAGGTCCCTCGCTCTTAATTGAGTTGACATGAGATATTCCATTCCAAATCAAGTACTTTATTCTACTTGAAACCATTCAGGCTGGTCCCTCGAAAATCATCCCTTTGCTGGATCTTTATCTCAATTCACTTTACTTTTATGCAAATCCACCTTGGTTGTAGCACGTCCACATTGGCTGGTAACCGCTCTCCAATGGTGCCTCCCTTTTGTGCCCTCGCGCACATTTTGTTTATCTAGTTTAGTCTCCTTTACCCAACTAATTGATGCTTTCTTGGAATCATCCGGAGTTGTTTTATTCAGAATATTGGAAAGATTTTCAAACGCTTAGTGTCGGGAGCGTGTCACATCACACCTTGGCATCTACTTATCAGTACGTTCCACCTCATTCCACTTGTTTCACTTTCGCTTCATTCCGTCTCACTCCCTTACAAAGCAGACGCCAAGGCGGGGCAACTGTAGACATGCTAAAATTGATGCTATGTTGAGCAAATTTCATGTCACCATATGACGCCCTAAAGCGGACTTCAATATTGGCTTAATATGAAGTTTTTCTATTTTTCATGAATTAATTGTGATTTCTTGCCTTTTTTTGGAATTAACGCCTTAAGTAGGGGCGTGTTTTAAATTGACGGCATTGACAAGGGCGCCTCTTTTAAAAATGGACGACTATCAATACAGACGTCATTTTCTGGATTTACTGCAAATTACGGATCGTAAATTAAATGAAAATTGAGGAATTGACGTCTCCCTTGAAGGCATTGATTATTTGACGTCCGTCTGACCGGCGTCAGTTCATCATTTTAAATAAGGAAAGTTAATTGTTTCCATAATTAAATCCAGGAATTGACGACTTTATGGGCGTCGTTATTCTAATTAACGCCTTTGGTCGTGTCGTCATTTTTAATTGATGCCCTTAAAGGGGTCGTCATTTTTAATTCCGTCTCCCTTTTGTCTCCTTCTTTCCATTAATGATTCCTTCCCCGTTTTGAGCCTCCTGTTCGATTGGGAATAGGGTTTCTTGATGGAGGATTCTTACCTTGTTTCAATCCTTGTTTAGCAAGGATTTTTGGCCCTATAAATACACCTCCTGGGTCTCTTCGCGTGAGGGATGAGGAGAAAGAGCAAAAAGGCAGAGAGAAACATACAGAGTTAACAGAGAAGGGAGTTGTTGTTTTGCAGGTTTCTTCTTCATCCGAACAGGCTTTTTCTTCCAGGAGGATTCTTCTTCTTCCACAGACGAACTTCTGCCGCTACACCACCACATATTGAAGCTCTCCCTCTCTCCCCTTTTACTGCTGCACGCACAGCAGAAAAGATCTTTCTCTTTAACTGCTTAGTTTGTTTTTTTTTGTTTTTTTTTATCATTATCATCACACATTCTCTCTTCTTCTTGTTCTTGCTAGATAGCATATCCCATATATTTTGCATTAACATATCGTTGCATTCACATCTTCCAAACCTTATTACTCCTCCTAGAGGTTTAAAACCAAAACACACAAGGTGTGTTCATGTTCATGTTTAATTTGATTAATTTCATAATCTTAGAACTTTGATACTACACCCTTTGGCTAATCCACTCTTTTATTTGATTTGTGTGTTCTTGCAAGGTAATCAAGACTAAGAACCCCCTTCATCAGCCGGCTGGTGGAAGGAGGAAGAAAGGGTTCACAATCTCCCCCGCTTAACACAAGGTACTCGCGATCATCCTTTTTCTTATTTGAGGTAACCCCTCTGGCGATCACATTCCCCTTTAGCATCCCATGCATGCTCTTCCTTTCACTATTAACTTTTAAGCTTTAGAAATTGAGTTTGGGTTTCATCTACCCTTTTTCGTTAAGTGGATTTTTCATAATCTACAACCTTGAGTTGGCGGCGGTGATCTTCGCGCTGAAGATCTGGAGGCATTATCTGTACGGCGAGAAGTTCGAGGTGTTCACTGACCATCAGAGTTTGAGGTATGTGTTTACCCAGAGGGACCTGAACCTCAGGCAAAGGCGTTGGATGGAATTCATGAAGGATTATGACTTCACCCTGTCTTATCAGCCGGGCAGGATGAATGTCGTTGCCGATGCCTTGAGTCGGAAGGTTGCGGTTAGTGCCTTGATGTTGAGGAAATGGAGGCTCTGGGAACAAGTGCCCGAAGTATCTTTCAGGCTCAATATTCCCCAGGAGCCAGGGTTGGCGGTGCTTGCGAGTCTGACTGTCACTCCTACTATCCGTCGTCATGTGACAGAGGCTCAGCATGCGGACTCTGAGTTGCCCCGGATTCTGGCAATGGCTGATGTGGAACTCAGCGAGGACGGTGCTGCGAGGTTTCGTGGTAGGCTGTATGTCCCAGCGGAAGAGCAGGTTCGTCGTGCGGTGTTGCGTGAGGCTCAAGGGAGCAGGTACACCGTACACCCGGGTGCGACGAAGATGTATCGGAACTTGCGAAGGCAGTTCTGGTGGCCTGACACGAAGAGAGATGTCGCAGAATTTGTGGCCAGGTGCCTGACCTATCAGCAGGTGAAGGCGGAGCATCAGCGGCCAGGAGGTACTCTCCAGCCATTGGATGTTCCTGCATGGAAGTGGGACCATGTGACCACGGATTTTGTGGTGGGGTTGCCGAGGACCCCGAGTGGGCAGGATAATATTTGGTTGCTGGTGGATAGGCTGACGAAGGTGACTCGGTTGTTACCGGTCAAAGTCAACTGGAGCGTGTCCAAGTTGGCTCGTTTATATGTGGAGCGGATCGTGCCGTTGCATGGGATTTCCATTTCAATCGTGTCGGATCGGGATCCGCGCTTCACTTCTGGATTCTGGAGGAGTTTCCAGCGAGCTCTTGGCACGGAGTTGGCATTTAGCTCGGCGTATTATCCTCAGTCTGATGGCCAGTCTGAGAGGACCATCCAGACTTTGGAGGACATGTTGAGATCCTGCTTCCTGGAGTGGCAGGGGAGTTGGATTCACCACCTACCGTTGGTGGAGTTTACCTATAACAATAGCTATCATTGGAGCATCGGCATGGCTCCTTATGAGGGCTTGTATGGGCATCCTTGCCGGACTCCACTTGATTGGTTTGAGGTGGGTGAGCGTGTTTTGACGGGACCGAAATTGGTGCAGCAATGTGTGGATGTTGTGCACCTGGTTCGTTAGAACATGTTGGCGGTCCAGAGTCGGCAGAAGAGCTATGCTGACCGTAGGAGGCAGCCCCTCGAGTTCACCGTGGGTGATCATGTGTTCTTGAGAGTTTCTCCGATGAAGGGGGTGATGCATTTTGGACGGCGTGGGAAGCTGAGTCCCCGCTACATTGGTCCTTTTGTGATCTTGGAGTGCATCGGTGAGGTTGCTTACCGGTTGTAGTTACCCCTTGAGTTGGCATCGGTGCATGACGTGTTCCACGTCTCGATGTTGCGGAAATATATGCCCGATGACTCTCATGTGCTCGAGATTTCTGTTTGGCCTGAGATGACTCCAGATCTTTCCCTCCCAGAGTTTCCGATCCGCGTGGAGGATAAGCGAGAGCAGCGCCTGTGGAACAAGGTCATCCCCTTGGTAAAGGTGATGTGGCAGCAGCACTCTGGTGGTGAGGCTTCTTGGGAGCGTGAGGATGAGATGCGTCAGCAGTTCCCGTACCTGTTTGAGTGAGTCACCCTCTTCTTTCCCCTTAGGTTGTTCTCAATTTCGAGGATGAAATTCCTTAAGGGGGGAGGGCTGTAATATCCCTGACCTTTCGGATCCTTCTTTATGGGTCTCAGACCTGGTTTTTCAGAGCGTCCGGCTCCGTTGTGTCCAAAATTTCATTTCGGACATCTTTCGTGTTCGGATCGGTGCGATCCGGAGTTATTTCGGAGGCCCGGAGACATTCCGCGACTTTTCCACGTGTGTTTTCCGATTTCCAGTGTGTGTTTCGGCTTTTCCTTCGGAAGCTCGCTGCGGGTGGACCGGGCCGTTCGCCTAGGCACGAGTGGTACCGTTGCGATCGGTGCGTTCCGAGGATTCCAGAAACGCATTTGTCTATTTTTCGGTATTTTTCTGAAAAAACGGATTTTCTATATATTCCCATTTCTTTTTCTTTTCTTTTCCCTTTCTCTTTCTTCTTCTTCCTCCCTTCTCTCCCATGAGCGCTTCCACCATGACCGGCCCCCCTCTTTCGGTGCTAGCCCCAGCGCCATCCCCTTTGGTTGCGGACGCGGCAAGGCGACCACGTCGTGGCATAGGCGGCGGCGTGGTGATCGTAGCGGTGTTCGGTGCTCGGCGAGGGCATGGGAAGTTCGTGAAGTTTCAAGCGATTCTTGAGGATCGGCGGTGATCCGGCACGTTTCGGACAACCCCGAGGTAGGGTGACGATCCTCTATCTCTGTGCTTTCCTTTCCCGTGATTTATAGGCCGGCGGGGAGCCGAGAGGGGTTCGTTTGAGCTCGGGACGGGAAATGCATGCTTTGGGGGTTTGAGTGCCGATCTAGAGTTTTACCGTGCCATTTGGAGTTTTGGGGGCATCATTTTGTGCTCTAGGGCGTGGGGATGAGTTCCCCCTTTATTTCCCCATCACCCGGGGGTGATTGGGGCGTGGAATGGTCTTTTAGGCCGTTTCCCGCCGTTCTCGGTCTTCCGAGGTGATCGCGGTCCACCAGTGACGGTTTTCACTGGTCGCGGTCAGGCGGGGACCGCTTCAGCAGGTTTTGAACCGTTGGGGCTTTAGAGTGTCGGTGGGTGGACGTGGTCTTGCGACAGATCGCGACTGTTGGTCGCGGTCTAGGGGCGACCGCATTCACCATGGGGACTGACACGGACCCCGAGATGTTTGACTGTTGTTTTTGACCGTTGCACGCCAGTCGCGGTCTCCAGGAGACTGCTACTGTGTGAACACGGTCACGAGGTGACCGCGTTCATCTTTTCGTGCTGGGATGGTCGCGGTCCCAGGAGGACCGCGACCGTGTGGTTGCGGTCCTGAGTAGACCGCGACTACTGGAGGCAGTCCTCCGGCGACCGCGTCTCCCATCCCTTGCCGATTCAAGTCCCGAATGAGCGAGTCTCGATCCCTGAGCTGACCCGTGGTCTGACTGATGCTGGGCATCATGTGGGGGCCACACGTGAGGGTGCCGTGGGGTCCCGGGAGGTGGTGATTTCGGCTTGTGTCACCGTGTGATAGTGTTGGTACAAGGAGCGTTCCGCATACCTACGATTGTGACGTGATTTTCCGTTGACTTGAGAGTCTACTCCTTTAGTGACCCTCCACTAGTCGTAACCTACCAGTACGCGCTACCGGTCGCACCTGGGAGTGATGTACGGGCTTACCCTTAGAGGCGGTTTGTGGACCGGTTGCCGTCGGGCCCCACGTCTTGCAGCCAGAGTCCGGCTGAGGGGAAAACCGGTCAGAGGACCAGACTAGGGACGCGCGGTCTGTGTGTGCACACGTGGTTGGGGACAGTGGACGCACGTCGACGGGCGTGACCCTAGCTAGTCACTTGTTTGTGGTTACTTGTACGGTGTTCGCACCTTTGGTAGGAGCTACCACGCCAGGTGGATCACCTGCGGCACGGTGTAAGACGTCAGGGGATGCTACCGGCTGTTCTTCTAGTGGGATATACTCCTGTCGAGTACGGAGTGACAGACTGTCAGTCGTGTGTTTTCGACCTTCGGGTTTTGTCGGGTCGACCGTTGAGCTTCGATTGTCTCACCGTGGCACGTGTGCCGGTTTGCGTGCCGTAGGGTCTTTGTTGTGTAGAGTACAGGGCTTTCCTTTCCGAGGTACTCTCCTACTGCTAGCTTAGTGGTTTCCCATTTTACGAGGTAGGGTTCGAGTGATCCCTACTGAGTCTTGTTCCGAGACTCATTCCCTGCGTATTTTCACCGTTTTTCAGGTGAGGCGCCGCCCCAGGGGAGCGCGTCTGGGGTGCAGCGAGGTGCGGGTGCCCAGAGGTAGTGCCAGAGGTCAGAGCCGGGGTATGCCCCGTGTAGCTGTACTTTTCTTTCTTATCCCTATACTAGTCGTGGACTACTGTTGTTATTATTTTCCATTGTGGACCATGTAAAATGCTAATTTATTTCCTGCTTAATATTATAACTATTTAATTTTTGCAATTATTTGTGATACTTGTGTAGTTTCCACACCATCCTTCTAACCCTTCCGAGTCTTTGGACTCGTGAGTGGAGGTGCGAGTCTCGGGTTATCGGGCCTTCCCGGTAATCGGATTCTCGGGTCGTTACAGTTACGGTCATGGTGGACTTCATAGTGATCAAAGGTATGATAGCATACAACGTCATCTTGGGCCGAGGAATCCTCAACCGAACGAAAGCGGTGCCCTCTACCTATCACCAAAAGATGAAGTTCCCCACCAAAAATGGGTTGGGGGAAGTCCGAGGTAACAAGGCCACGGCCAGAAGGTGCTACAACATCTCGGTAGAGGCCACAAGGCTGGACGAGAAGAACAAGGGCCTCCGGGAAGTCGAAGAAAAATCCGCAACCGCCGAACCTGGAGGCGAATTGCTAGCGGTTTTTCTAAACGGCGACTCGACCCTAGGGGTTAAGATTGGAGCCGACCTGCTATCTGAGGTCCAACAACAATACAAAGAGTTTCTCTCCGTGTACATCCAAGTCTTCGCGTGGTCTGATGATCAGCTCCCTGGGATACCAGAAGAGACGGTGATGCATAAGCTCAACCTCTACCCAATTATCAAACCCGTACAACAACGGAGAAGGAAGCATGCACCAGAGAAGCAGACGATCATCAAGGAACAAGTCACCAAGGGGCAAAAGACCGGCCTTTTTAGACCGGTCCTATACCCGACGTGGCTAGCCAACGTCGTCCTTGTGCCGAAAGCTTCGGGAAAATGGCGGATGTGCGTGGACTTCACCGACTTGAATAAGGCCACCCCTAAAGACTACTATCCGCTGCCAAGCATCGACCAACTGGTTGACTCAACATCGGGCAACGAGATACTCAGTTTCCTGGACGCCTATTCCGGTTATCATTAGATCAGAATGAATCCAGAAGACATCGAGAAGATCACCTTTATCACCGACTTCGGCGTATACTGCTACACCCGGATGCCTTTCGGGTTGAAGAACGTTGGAGCCATGTACCAGAGGCTGGTCAACCATATGTTCGAGGGACAGCTCGGCCGGAATGTCGAGGCCTATATTGACGACATGCTCGTCAAGACCCCCAAGGCCGAGGACCACTTCGCCGACCTAGCCGAAACCTTCGACACCCTCCTGAGGTACAATATGAAGCTCAATCCTACCAAGTGTGCCTTTGGAGTAAGATCCAAAAAATTCTTGGATTTCTTAGTCACCCAGCGTAGGATCGAGGCCAACCCCGACAAGGTCTAGGCCATCCTAGACATGCGCCCACCTACCTACATCAAAGACGTCCAATGCCTGATCGGGCGCATTACCGCACTCAACAGGTTCCTGTCCCGTGCGGTCGAACGATGCCTACCTTTCTTCAAGCTTTTGAGGGGGCCCAAATTGGCATCTGCTACGTTCGAATGGGACGAGGAATGCCAAAGAGCGTTTGCTGAGCTTAAAGAATTCCTGGCTTCACCCCCTGTGCTATCCAAGCCTATCCCAGGCGAAGCCCTGTGTCTCTATCTCTCAGCAACCCCATCCACAGTTAGCTCAGTTCTGGTCAGGAATGACTCGGGAGTCGAGAGACCGGTCTACTACACTAGCAAGGTGCTGAACAAGCCCGACAGAAGGTACCCCGCAACCGAGAAACTCGTGCTAGCGTTGGTTACCGCGGCCAAGCGCCTCTGACCCTATTTCCAAGGGCATTCCATTATCATGCTGACCGGCGAACCGTTGAAGAAGATCCTCGCTCACCCTAAAGCCTCAGGATGCCTCGTCAAATGGGCCATCATGCTCGGGGCCTACGATATATCGTACTGACCTCGCTCGGCTATCAAAGGTCAGGCACTAGCTGACTTCATCACCTAGAGCACCATCCCGGTCGAAGAAAGATCCCCATCCGCACCTGGGCCAACCTGGGAGCTGTTCGTCGACGATCCTCCAACTCAGCCGGAAGTGGCGCTGGAATCCTCCTGAAGTCCCCCGAAGGAGCCGAGCTACAGTACGCCTTGAAGTTCAACTTCCAGGCATCCAACAATGCTTCCGAATATGAGGCCCTTATCTCTGGAGCCCGCATGGTCCGGCGGCTGGGAGCTGAGCGAGTCAAAATTCACACTGACTCCCAGCTAGTCGCTAGCCAGGTCAACGGTGATTACGAAGCTCGAGAAGCATCGATGGTCAAATACCTCCAGCTGGTCAGAGCCGTGGCACAGTAGTTCGAGAGATTTGAGGTAGTCCGAATAGCTCGAGAGGAAAACTCCCGAGCGGACGCCCTCTCTCGGCTAGCCTCCTCTCTTGACCCCGAGGGTACTCAGTCGGTCCTCCTTGAAGAGCTAGAGCACCCGAGCATCGACTCGGAGCTCCTGGCTGTTGACTCGGCCTCCCCAAGTGACTGGCGCACCCCGTACCTGTCGTGGCTCCAAGATTCTCAAGAGCCTCCTGACCCTCGGGAAGCCCGCAAATTGAAGTACCAAGCTTGGTGATTCATCACTCTAGACGGCACTCTTTACCGGAGATCCTTCTTCGGTCCCCTCCTGAAATGCCTCAGCACTGATGAAGCCAACCGAGCGATTCAAGAAGTTCACGAAGGTCTCTACGGAGCGCATTTTGGAGAAAGGTCACTCGCCAAGATCTTGCTGCGGCAGGGATACTGGTGGCCCACTCTGCAGCGCGACTGCTCGACTTATACACAACACTGTGACTGATGCCAATGATTTGACCACCTAGTCCATCAACCGGCAACGGAGCTCATCACCTTGGCCGAGCCATATCCTTTCGCTCGCTGGGGAATCGACATCCTCGGGCCATTCCCCACGGCCCAGGCCCAGAAGAAGTTCGTTATCATTGCAATCGACTAATTCACCAAGTGGATCGAAGCTGAGGCCACAGCAAGGGTCACCGAGACAGTCGTCTAGAATTTCGTTTGGAAGTCGATCATCTGTCGCTACGGCATCCCCCAGGTGATAGTAAGCGATAACGATCGATAATTTGACTCTCGTTATTTTCGAGACATATGTGCCGACCTGGGCATTCACAATCACTTCACCTCGGTCGCCCACCCTTAGGCTAATGGGATGGTCGGAAATGCCAATAAGACTATCTTAAAAGGCATCAAGACCAGGCTCGACAAGGCTAAGGGCAGCTGGCTTGAGGAATTGCCGAACGTACTTTGGTCACACAGAACGACTCCCAGAACGGCAACCGGTGAGAGCCCTTTTCAATTGGTATATGGCGCCAAGGCTGTCATCCCGTTGGAGAGTGCCAATCCTTCGCTCCGAGTCATCTGTTTCTCTCCCGAGGCAAACGATCAGAAATTGCTCGAAAACCTTGACCTACCAGATGAGCTCCGAGAGATTGCCAGCATCCGAGGAACGGAATATAAACGCTGCCTCACTCGATACTACAATGCCAATTTCCGAGATAGACACTTTCAACCGGGAGACTTCGTCCTCCGAAAAGCCGAAGCCTCTCGACCACTTTAGGCGGCGGGCAAGTTATCCCCTAATTGGGAAGGCCTCTACCGAGTGGTCGAGACGCTCGGAAAAGGAGCATACCGACTATCCACGATGGAAGGAGAGCTCATCCCTCGGACCTGGAACGCGACTACACTACGCAAGTTCTACTTCTGAATACTGAGCATTGTGTAAACGACATGAGATAAAACAAAAGCCTCTTTTCTTTTATTCAAACAACTCGCTTGTACATCAGGAAGGCCGAAGCCAAGAAAATGGCACCCCCGTATGAGCCCATCTCTCGACTAACTCGGTTGACCTTCCTGCGTCCAGCCACTAACTCTGCCTCGTGTAGAAACTGGCTCGGATAAAGGGTAGTCGACCCCGTTGGCTCGGGCAGCTCGGGACAAAGGTGACAGAGGGATTAGGAAGGAGAAGGCTACCTTCCAAGTTAAACTTGGAAGAGAAAGGGGAAGAGGGAACGCATATGAAGGCATCCTCCCCGCCAACCTGCCAACTCTTGGGAAGGAAGAGAGTGCAGGCACCCTCCGAAGAGTGAAAGAAATGATGAGAAGAGCAGAAGAGGGAAAAATAGGCTGCGAGAGGGAAAAAGAAACCAGCAGAGCTGGACGAGGAGGCAGGGGAAAGCCTGGGAAGGAGGGAGCTTAATTGGCTTCCTCCTCCCCTCCATGGAGAGAGCAGGAAGGGACGGGCGGCAGGGATGCCTGATGCCCCCATCCGTCTGCCATCTCACCCCCCCCCCCCCCCCCCCGCAACCGCCGCCGGAACTAATAAAAAGAAAACGACGTGCCTCCGCACGTCGGACCTTCTTCAAACCCGTCCACCGGCCATCGAACCTCCTTCAAACCCGAAGCAGCAAGGACTCTCTGCCCTTCGTCATCGGCAGCCTCATCTTCTAGAGCGTCTTCCATGCTTCAAATACAACAGCACAACGCTACGTGAAGAAAGAATGAGGAAAGACTATCAGGGACAACCCCAAGCGGTGGAGAGGAAGGGACGCCCTTCAGACCTTTTATAGGCGAAGGGAGGCTATTTGCCTTAAATGATTCTCTCCTCGAAAACACGCCAAAGGGATCTCTCCCTATGAACGGTCACCTCAAACTTCTCGTTTCCGCCCCAGCGGGACACACGAAGCGGCCAAACATTCAAAGCATGAGAAAATGGAAAGACACCCTGTCAGAGGCCCGCCCAACCATCACGCGAAAACCACGCAGAAAGTATAGGTACTTTCCAACTACTGTAGATACGCTGAATAAAATACGGCAATGGCGATACGGAACAGTTAAGTCTTCGTCATAACGCTATTGCCGTATCTATTTTTCTGCACAACGGAGAAAGTTTTTTCTACAAAAGGAAAAAGATATACAAAGAGAGGAAGCAAAGCGGATACATTAGGCCTCTGGCCCACCCTGAAGCTTGGAAGTGGAAGGCTCGGGCGATCTGCCCCGGCATCCCCGGCGACGGCCGACCCTGGCACTGACCCCATCGGCGTGGGAACTGCCTCGGTTGCATGCCCTCCCGAGGCGTCCGAAGTTGGCGACCCCTCGGGCGAAGAGCCCTCCTGATCTTTTTCGTCTGACAACGAAACAGAGGAGTCAGAGGATGATAGATTCGAGTCGTAGCACTGTCTGGATTGGAGTTCAATCCTGGACACCTGCTCCTCGGCATAAGATACAGCACGGTCGTACCCCTGCTTGAACCCCTTGCGGTTGCCTCGGCGAAGCGCTGACTCGTAGTAGGGGAGGGCAGCTTCCTTAAGGTCGACCCGGTAGGCCTCTGAGCATTTGTACTGCTCAAATGCCTCCGCCCCGGCCAATCCCACCCTACCAGCGAGCTCGGCCTTCTCCCGCTCCGCCTCGGATAGCTTCCGCTCGACCTCAGCCGTCCGCTCCTCGGCCTTCGCCGCCTGCTTCTCCACCTCGGCTCTATCGGCCTTGACCTCCCCCCGAAGGTGCTCAACTTCCTCCGCCCGGTCCACCAACTCGGAGTGCTCAGCCTCCCACCGGCCATCCAGCTCGACGCGAACAAGGCGCACCTCTTCAAGAAGCCTGCTCTTTCTCTCAAGCGATTCGCGGGCCCTAGCTAGTTGCTCGGACAATGCCCGAGCCTCCACCTGGCTCACCCGCGCCAGCTCCCTAACTGAGGAAAGCTCACGCCGAAGCCCATCACGCTCCTCGGCGAGACGAGCCATCTTCCTGTCGGACCCACCAAGGGTCCAGGCCAGGTTCGCCTGTTCGGACTCCGACCGAGCATAAGCTTCTGCCAAAGTGGCCCCCATCTGGGCCAGGACCAAGCCGCCCTCCATAACCGTATCGAGGACCACGGACGGGGAGTGCTGCCTATCACCCCCCTTCACCTTCGCGGCTATACCGCGACATACTTGATACAGAGGGCCCTGGATGCCGAGCCTTTCCAAGGCCACCGGAATAGAGCCCCCTCTTTGGTCGGCGTCCCGCCGGACGGCCCAGATCGAGTCGTGGCTTCGTGCGCCCCTCATGCCTTGGTCAGTCAGGGATGCGTCACTTTTTCTTGCGACCCCCTAGCCTGGACCGGTTTGGTGCCTGCACCGCCACCTAGAGCTTCGCCCGCCCCAACCTCGACTGCGGCCCCACCATCACCCGCCTCGTCCACGGCCCCCTCGGTTCCGGTCGAGAAGAGAGTCGGGCCTGTGCCACCGACCACAGAAATAGCCTCGGCCCCCTCGGCCCTGGCCGAGAGGGGAACCGAACCAACATCATCACTGACCGCAGGAGTGGCCTCCTCTTGACCAGCAGATGGGAAAGCCAGCCCAACAAGGTCGGCCCCATCTCGCTCAGAAGAGGGGAGAGCCGCCGAGCTACAACCGCCCTCGACAATGGAGACAAGTCTGGCCTTCCTGGCCCGCTTCTTGGCCTTCACGGCATCCCGTATCATGCCCTCCATGGGATCCTTGCGCATGGCCCCCCGCGGCTGGGAAGACCTGATGCGGGACAGATGACGACCGGGCTAAGACGTACGACGGACTTGATGTGCGGCCAGCATTAACACGCTAAAGGAAAGCCGGGCGGTTGACCACCGTGGCATTCTCTAGGTGGAGACGTCTCTCAATAGCACTCTAACTATCCCGACGATCGTCCCTTGCGACGGAAACGTCGGGATCGTAGCGGTTAAGGAACCATCGTCGCCTAGGGTGGTGCAGTCCGAGCTCGGTGCTCGACTGGAGCTAAGGAACAGGCGCTCTCAACTCACAATCACGGTGATTTGTAGCTAGCTAACGGCCCTATTCTTACAAATGCAGTATGATAGAAAATATACTAAACCAGTAATGTGAGGGTGGAACGAAGCGCGTACCTCCACGACTAGCGCGTGGGGAAGAATTCCCGGCCGAATCCGACAACCCCAATACACATATGCAATAAGATTACCATTTCAGAAATATTTGCCCACTCCACGCAGAGAGGTAACGGGATACAAACACTAAATTTGGGGTTGTTGGAACCCGGGTTGACGGGCCACACTCGCAGGAGGCGAGGGATGCGAGTCGGAGCCGATCGGGTGAGCCGAATGGAAGCCGACTCGGTTCTGCCCGCGCTGGTCACCCTACGCAGCAAACTTGCGGAGGCCGGTACGCCAAGATCCGATGGCGGATTGGAGCGCCATTTATATGAGAACGTCGGCGACAGGACGTAGTTTGTCCACTCTGAAGGGCTTGAATAGATGCCTTCAGATCTGGGCGCAGCAGTGACTGATTTGTGCTTCAGGTTCTATGCTAATAGAAATGCACAGGAAGACAAATAATTATAGGGAAAATTGGTTGCCGATGTCGGATCGAGGCGCCGTTTGTGGGAGCTCATTGGTGACGTCCAGAGGAAGAAGTACTCCAAAGATATCACACAGATCTGGACGGGATGAGGTGGGGCAGACTCTGGAAGTTGGCTCTGGTTTCGAGTCAAGTCTGCACAGATCAGCTCGCGCGATCCCACGAGAATCGTTGCCACGATTAGCACAGATCTTGGATCGAGACGATATCAGCGGCAGCGCGAAGAGGACTCAAAATCCTACAACCACTCCGAAAGGCAGCTCCAGAAGGCTTGAGAGGACATCTAGGGAAATTTGTAATCAGGAAACTCTAGATCTGGACAGCAGGCTAAGGCAGATATGCGCGCCGTCACGAAACGAATTACTGCAGGGGATCCATAACTCCGATCGACACGAAACCACTTCTCAAATCTTTCTGACTCGATGAAGTATCATTGAGAATTTTGGTGGAAGCAGATGATATGAGGATGGGGAGGATATGAGGGCATGTCACACACCCAAGATCAGTCCCGTCACAGGACTGGGCAGGGTATCACACCCAAGGGGGAAATAAGAGAATCACTCTCTAATTGCAAATATCTCTCACAAAAACTTCATTAACCTTTGCACTAACATAATACAAGTGTTTATATAGTGGTTTGGTAAGGGGAGGGGGTTGGGAGGTTCGATGGAACCATGGGGAGGGGAGGGGGCTGCGCCCCTTTGACTAAGAGAGGGAGGGAGGGGGAGACAAGGGGACATGACTCACCTACCTTCACCTACCTTTGAATTTCAAAGGGAAGGGGGGTAGGTGGCAGCCCTTCTTTTGGACTAGCAGCCATTTTTCATGTTCCCATGTGGTAAATGGGGGAGGGAAGAAAAAAAAACAAAATAACTAGCCTAATACTTCCAAAGAAGGGGGCGCCCCCTTCATGGGCCAACATTGGGCCAAGTTTGGTCCATGGCCACCCTTAAGCCCACTCAACCATGTATGGCTTAAGGCCTTTCCCATCTAGATGGCCCATGAAGGAAGGAAGCCCAATTGGACCTTACATGGTTTATGGATCCATCATAATAGTCCAAGGCCACTCCTCCTTAATGGATTCTAAAGGGGCTTTAAACCAAATGGCTTTTAAGAGCCTTACAATCAGCCCAAAATGAAAACCCAAGTACAAAGACACATTACAAGCCCAAATTCAATGTAAACAAAGGCTAAAAGTATCCAAACTCAAGCTAAATTGCCTCCATTTCAAAGGAAAGCCGATGTAGTCCGATTGGTGCTCCGCGTATGGTACCGTCGGCTCGCCGATTTGTGTCACTCGCTCGTTCTGGTGTCCGCACCAATTCTCCCCGGGTGGGCGGAACTCGACCCCGTCGAGTAAGGGCCCCGAAGCTTGAACTCTCCGCATGTGATCAAGGCATTGTTCATCATGGGGCATCCTCGCCAACGCACTAAGAGATGTTGGTAGGCTCCATTCCTTGTGATGATCACCTGCTCAGCCAGTATAAAATCTATATGCTTGCATTGAGGCTGAAAGAGGTGGACTCTCGGGTGGTGTGTCACTCACAATAGAAGGATAAAGCCTGAAACTCACTAGGGATCACCGCGGGTTCCGATATGCTACCATATTAGAAACATGGAACGTCGAGCTGACACCATAGTCACCCGATAGTTCAATAACGTACACATTTGAACCCACTTGTCTCTTGACTCGGGAAGGGCGGGTATCGCGGGCCTAGAGTTGCTTTACGGCCCCAAGAGGAGACCGTTCAGGTATGACCCTGATCATGACGTACTCTCCCTTGTGAACTCACGGACGTGTAGCATGCATCAGCTAATTCCTTATACGTGCATGGCTGGCCTTTTGATTGGGACACGACTTAATGCAAACTCCATATGCATGAAAGAAAAACAAACTACAAAAACAAACAGACACACATGTGACCCTAGACAAACCTATGGTTAGTGCAACCCAAACATATGCAAGGTGGGCCAGGACACCCGAATGTGTGCCATGCATACACTAGATGCAACCAAAGGTATGTAAGATTATGGACTCCTAGACACCCAAAAAGACACCATGCATGCAAGGACTTCCTATCAGAGATGGGTGTGGGTGGGCTAAGAGGTTCATCACCACTACATGTAGGTAAGGCATGCCATGCTTCCCAATAATCGGACCTATTGCTATGTGGAGTTTGATTGGCCCGAGTGGGAAGAGAGTGGTAGGGGACTTCCTTGACAAAGTAGAAGGGAAGTGGTGGATCACGAGGCCCACTAGAAAAGGGGTAAAATGGGTCAAAGAATGTGTGACGCCATGAGATGGACTCCCAGATGTCACGGTCCCAATTGTGAAATTCTTGGAGGTGTGGGTTGTCACCTTCATCCGTTATGGTAGATGGGACGGTGGTCTCATAGAGTAGATATGGGTCCTCCCTCGGGACGGCAATACCGTAAGAGGGGTCCAATGCAAGCTCATCGAGAACGGGGAAGAGCAACAGAACCTCGGTGGTGATAGGACCCAAGGTGTATAACGAGGTAATAGACCCCAAAGATGGGAGCATAAAGCTATGGGTATAGGGTTGGTTAGACCTAAGGCCAATGTATATGTCAACTCCCTTTGACATTCTAAACTCCTTAATAGATCCTTTACATATTTTATGAACCAAAAGGACTTGAAAGTGGTGTGCTAGGAGTTAATGGAGACTATTGGGAGTATTGGCTCCCAGGGTGGAGAGTAAGGTGGGGTAGGGACCAAGCCAGTCCTAATCCAGCTAAGAAGTGCTTCGGCTACGAGTAGCTTTCCCGTTAAAAACACGGGTAGCTCTGGCTGAAGTTCAGAAGGAGAGGATGGCAACGGAGCACTCACGGGTGATGAAGGAGGGGTCTCCAAGATGGGGAGAGGGCTTAGGGACTCCTTAGATGGGGCTGGGTAAGGGCTACGGGCTATGGCCTCCCTAGGCTCGGGTATTGCTATAACCGATCTCGGAGGTGGGCAAAGAGAGACCAGCGATTCAATATAAGTACATCTCCTATCCACCCGATCCGAAATCATTTGCACAAGTTCGGCAACGGTATGGGTTGGAGTAGGGAGATCATGGTGGACTCGCCCATAGTCAATCGGCCTAGGCTTGGGTCTAGGCTCATCTATGTGTGGGGGTCTTTGCTTCCGACTTGGACCCACTTGGTCGGAAGTGAGTGGGTGGGGTCGGTTGGAGGTGACAGGTTGAGGAACGTAGACCTTCCTAAGCTCTCTCTTCATGTCCCACCATGACTCGATTGGCCATTGCCTCCTAACCTCTCTCAAACGTTCAATGTAGTCCCACTTTTCGGCTGCCTCATGAAGAAGCCGCTCTTTGGCGAAAGAGAATTGCATTGCCTCGGACATAGTATAACACTCAAAATATGCGTCCATGGCGACTTCCCACTTGAGGTAGTCGCTCGGGACCTTGCTTCCATAGAAGTCCGAGGCTTCGGGCCTACGGATGTGGTGGGGTTGGATTCCCCATCCTTGGTGGTGTCGCCACCATTCATATGAACTAGGCATTTGGGAACCCATGGGACTCGGGGAGCTAATGGATGGCCATGCCGACACTTGGACACGACACTAGACACGACCCAAAAAAATGATGTAAAGTTGAAATGAGACTCAACTAAACACCGAGACACGACTATGTTGGAATGCACTAACTAGGAACCTAGACTTAACCCACTATTCAGTACTAGGCAGAGATAATCGATCCGAAGATCACTCGCGCAAGTGTGCGGCCTTCCCGATAGGCATAGCCTAACGTTCGAACAACACCTTTTGGTATACCGAGTAGAGGAATGCAAATGCAACCTTACACTTAGATGACCCTAGACTTGAATCGACGCTCTGATACCAATTTGATGTGGGACTGATGAGGACCGGGTTAAGACGTACGATGGACTTGATGTGCGGCCAGCACTAGCACGCTAAAGGCAAGCCGGGCGGCTGACCACCGTGGCGTTCTCCGGGTGGAGACGTCTCTCAATAGCACTCTAACTAGCCTGACGATCATCCCTTGCGAGGGAAACGTGGGGATCACAGTGGTTAAGGAACCACCGTCACCTAGGGTGGTACAGTCCGAGCTCGGTGCTCGATTGGAGCTAAGGAACGGGCGCTCTCAACTCACAATAACGGTGATTTGTAGCTAGATAACGGCCCTATTCTCACAAATGCAGCATGATAGGAAATATACTAAACCAGCAATTTGAGGGTGGAACGAAGCACGTACCTCCACGACTAGCGCGTGCGGAAGAATTCCCGGCCGAATCCGACAACCCCAATACACATATGCAATAAGATTACAATTTTAGAAATATTTACCCACTCCACGCAGGGAGGTAACGGGATAAAAACACTAAATTTGGGGTTACTGGAACCCGGGTTTACGGGCCACACTTGCAGGAGGCGAGGGACGCGAGTCGGAGCCGATCGGGTGAGCCGAATGGAAGCCGACTCGGTTCTGCCCGCGCTGGTCACCCTGCGCAGCAAACTTACTGAGGCCGGTACGCCAAGATCCAATGGCGGATCGGAGCGCCGTTTATTGGAGAACGTCGATGACATGACGTAGTTTGTCCACTCTAAAGGGCACGAACAGATGCCTTCAGATCTGGGCGCAGGAGTGACTGATTTGAGCTTCTGGTTCTGTGCTCACAGAACTGCACAGGAAGACAAATAATTATGGGAAAATTGGTTGCCGATGTCGGATCGAGGCGCCGTATGTGGGAGCTCGTTGGTGACGTCCATAGGAAGAAGTACTCCAAAGATCTCGCACGGATCTAGACGGGATGAGGCGGCGCAGATTCTGGAAGTCGGCTTTGGTTCTGAGTCGGGTCTGCATAGATCAGCTCATGTGATCCCACGAGAATCGTCGCCACGATCAGCACAGATCTTGGATCGAGACGAGATCAGTGGCAGCTCAAAGAGGACTCAAAATCCTACAACCTCTCCGAAAGGCAGCTCCATAAGGCTTGAGAGGAGATCTGGGAAATTCGTAATCAGGAAACTCCAGATCTGGACAGTAGGCTGAGGCAGATCTGCGTGCCGTGACGAAACGAATTACTGCGGGGGATCCAGAACTCCGATCGACGCAAAACCACCTCTCAAATCTTCCTGACTCGATGAGGTATCACTGAGAATTTTGGTGGAATTAGATGATAAGAGGATGAGGAGGATATGGGGGCGAGTCAGACGCCCAAGATCAGTCCCGTCACAGGACTGGGCAGGGTATCACACCCAAGGGGGAAACAAGAGAATCACTCTCTAATTGCAAATATCTCTCACAAAAACTTCATTAACCTTTGCACTAACATAATACAAGTGTTTATATAGTGGTTTGGCAAGGGGAGGGGGCTGGGAGGTTCAATGGAACCATGGGGAGGGGAGGGGGCTTCGCCCCTTTGACTAAGAGAGGGAGAGAGGGGGAGACAAGGGGACATGACTCACCTACCTTCACCTACCTTTGAATTTCAAAGGGAAGGGGGGTAGGTGGCAGCCCTTCTTTTGGACCAGCAGCCAGTTTCCATGTTCCCATGTGGTAAATGGGGGAGGGAAGAAAAAAAACAAAATAACTAGCCTAATACTTCCAAAGAAGGGGGCGCCCCCTTCAGGGGCCAACATTGGGCCAAGTTTGGTCCATGGCCACCCTTAAGCCCACTCAACCATGTATGGCTTAAGGCCTTTCCCATCTAGATGGCCCATGAAGGAAGGAAGCCCAATTGGACCTTACATGGTTTATGGATCCATCATAATGGTCCAAGGCCACTCCTCCGTAATGGATTCTAAAGGGGCTTTAAACCAAATGGCTTTTAAGAGCCTTACAATCAGCCCAAAATGAAAACCCAAGTACAAAGACACATTACAAGCCCAAATTCAATGTAAACAAAGGCTAAAAGTATCCAAACTCAAGCCAAATTGCCTCCATTTCAAAGGAAAGCCGATGTAGTCCGATTGGTGCTCCGCGTATGGTACCGTCGGCTCGTCGATTCGTGCTACTCGCTCGTTCCGGTGTCTGCACCAAGACCCCTCCTGGGCCGCCCTCTTACCCTTGCCTCGGGCTCGGGTGCGCGCCTCGGGAGATCGTAGCTCGTCGGTGCCCGAGTCATTGCGAGATCGATCACCTCTGCGGTCTCCTCCAATGCCGACCGCCTAGTGTCTACACAGGAGGAAGATATGGTCAGAAAAAGAAAAATGGACCCAACATCTAAGGAAGAGTCTAACTTGTGGCACCTGAGCCAGACGGATGCAGCCACGTGAGGAGGCACCGCTCGACGTTCTCTGGGGTAACTAGCTCTTCTGTGGATTGGCGGTGCTTCAGCAAGACAGTCGCATATTCCTCCACATGTGGAGGGAACTCATCTTGCCTGGGAAGAATATTCGGGTGGAAATTGGGGATTACTGGACACCTCCAGGTTTCCTCCACCGAACAAATCCCCACCCAGAAGAATTGAGTTTTCCACCCCTTATGCGAAGAATCCTTCGCAGCCAAGGAGAAGCAGCTCCTATTCTAACTCGCCTGGATGAAATAGAAACCCTTCCCCGCTGAGGGATGCGCCTTCAACTCAAAAAAGTAATGAAAGAGGTCCAGGGAGGGGGGAACTTCGTATTGGCGGCAGAGGATGCCAAAGGCAGAGAGGAGGAGATAGGAGTTGGCTACCAATTGAATGGGCAACTGGAAAAAATTGAGAAGCTTAAGGACAAAAGGCTCGAAGGGAAGGCGGAACCCGCCCTTCCATGCCAGAAGGAAGGTACAGATATGACCTGTACGAGAGTCCAAGCTCATCTCATGCGGAGCAGCCGCGGCAAACCTAAACTTGTGGGGCAGGCGAAACTGGTGCTCCAGCCTTCTAACCTCCGCCTCCCCCAGTTCACTACAGTTCGGTACCGCCGTTTTCATCATCGGCTCATCCTCCCACTCTTCGGCATCCGGATGCTGATCCGCTATGGACTCCGGAGAAGAACTTGAAGAAAGACGCTCTCGGGACCCCGAAGACTCCGGAAGAAGAGGAAGCCACCGAACTGTCTCTGCAGTTATCTCTGCCAACTCCGTGAACGCCGATGCAAGCCTCTGCTCTTCCGTCGTGTCCTCACGACACATCAAAGAGCCCAAAAAGCAAACACGAAGGCGAGCCAAACCCAAAAAATGGAGGGAGTCTGGAATGACAACAAACGCCCAATGCCTATATCCCCACGCGGAAGGCGGCGCGCCGTTCCGACCTCCGACAGAAAGGGGCCCCTTCATTTAAAACCTGTCAGGATTATCATTATTACGGGCCCAGGTGACCACGACACGTGACTTCCTAACACCGCCAGATCTCCACCCACCCGAGCCACGCTGGTCCAAAACCCTAACGGCTACTCTTCCGAGCCTACCAAGGCTCGGGAGTAGGAGGGGGACAAGTGGAGAGGGGGATTTCTGTAGCCCATCTAGAAAGCGACCAAACTAGGTCCATCAGGTCCAAACGAGGCCCAACTCATCTAAGTGATAGCCCCACAGGGCCCACTTAAGCTAGAAAGCCCAAATAAGTTCACTCGGGATCACACCCTTCCTCGGCGGCCCTTAGGCTCTGAAGGCCCGAGCGTCGGCCAGGTCAGAGAAAGACCCATGCTCGATCTATCCCCTCGCAGGGATAAGGGCAGGGGCTTAGTGCCCACTCTGACCTATCCTCATTCGAGCTATGCCTATCGCCCGGACAGGGTTGGCACCTTTTATGCTCGGGACGACCGACGATTGCTTATCCATGCTGCCGTTGAGAACCCTTTATGAGCAGGAGTTTATGAGGATAAGGGGCCCATGATCCCTCAAGGCTATAAAGATCCCACGATGAGGACGTAAAGATACCACGTTGAGGACGTAACACCCGCCTGAAACCCCTCAGCTTACGGGACTCATGAAGCCAGTGCACTATATAAACCTGGGACTACCTCCAACGAAAGGTAAGGGCTAGCACATGCCCCTGAGTAGGAACCACTTCACCACCTTGGTGTAGAGGGATCTCATGCATCTCCTTCCTCCTCCCTTCATCGCTTCCATCATTGCTCGACTGACTTAAGCATTGGAGGGTTTACCCCAGGGCCCCCTGATCCATTTCCCTTCTTTGCAGTTCACTATCCGGTGATCATCTACCCCGCTCAGGACAAGCACGAGATCACGCCTCTTCACAAGGTTTTGAGGGAGTATAGCAACTCTTTTGCCTAGTCCTATGAGGACATGCCGGGTCTTGACCCCGCTCTTGTTGAACATAGACTTATCCTTAAGCCAGGGGCAACACCCGTCAAAAAGGAATCAAGAAGATTCCACCCTCAGATGGCCTTAAGGATAAAGGAGGAAGTTGACAAATTGCACAAGGCCAAGTTCATTAGAGTTGTTGTATATCCTCAATGGGTGGCCAATATAGTCTCGGTAATGAAAAAGGACGGAAAGATTCGGATCTGTATTGATTTCAGGGACTTAAATAAGGCATGTCCAAAGGATGATTTCCCGCTTCCTCACATTGACGTGTTGGTAGACAACACAGCTGGGTATGGAGCCCTCTCGTTTATGGATGGCTATTCTGGATATAATCAAATCCGTCTCACTCCCGAGGACCAAGAGAAGACTTCTTTCACCACGCCCTAGGGCACGTACTGCTATGTTGTCATGCCTTTTGGATTGAAGAATGCAGGTGCCACGTATCAGCGGACAATGATGGCTATCTTCCACGACATGATGCATGTGTATACGGAAGCCTACGTGGATGATATCTTGGTAAAGTCAAGGTCAAAGGAAGAACACCCCGCCATTTTAGCCAAGGTGTTGCAAAGGGCTAGGGAGTATAAGCTGAAAATGAATCCAAAGAAATGTGTATTTGGAGTTGCATCAAGAAAATTGCTAGGGTTCATAGTTAGTAAGCGGGGGATTTAGATTGATCAGAACAAGGCAAAGACCGTTATGGAAATGCCATCGCCTAAGAATATCACTGAGCTTAGAGGTTTGATTGGGCGTTTGTAGTTCATTCGAAGATTTATATCTCAGCATTCGCAAAGATGCCGCCCATTCTATGAATTGTTGAAGGCGGGAGCTAAATTTGAATGGAACGAGCAATGTCAGAAGGCCTACGAAGATCTTAAGATTTATCTATCTAATCCCCCTGTTCTGCAACCACCCGTCCCTGGGAAACCCTTGATATTATACATTTTTATTATTGATGACTCCCTAGGAGCTGTCCCGACACAAGTGGATGACAAAGGAAGAGAAAGGGCAGCATACTATCTCTCCAGATTGTTCAATCCTGTTGAATCTAAGTATACTGCCATGGAGAAGACCTTAACAGCATTGGTATGGGTAGCCTAGAAACTCAAGTATGATTTCTTAGCCCATGAAGTTAAGTTGATCTCTAGAATGGACCCAATCCACTACCTCTTAGAGAAACATGTCCTTTCTAGTAGATTGGCTTGCTGGCAGAGCTTTCTTTCTCAATTTGATATCACCTTCGTTGTCTAGAAAGCGATCAAGGGATACGTGATTGCTGAACACCATGCCCATTCCCCTATCCCTCGCACTGATTCAATCCTAGACGAGTTCCCTAATGAGCACCTTGATGTAATCACTCATCTCCCCTTCTGGTCTTTGCACTTTGACGGTGCATTAAATTCTCAGGGCCGTGGGATCGGCACCGTTCTCCTTACTCCAGAGGGAGTAACCATCCCTATTGCTTATCAGCTCTCTTTCCCCGCCACAAATAATATAGCCGAGTATGAGGCTCTCCTAGCCAGTCTAAAGCACGCCGACCTCTTAGGCCCGCGATATCTCAACATCATAGGAGATTCTCAATTGGTGTTGCGTCAAGTCCTTTCAACTTACCGCACCCGTGACCCTAAACTCAAGCCCTATCAAGATTTGGTCACGCTCTTGGCTAGGCAATTCCGCAAGTTAATCTATATTCATACTCCTCGCTCTCAGAACATTCTTGCCGATGCACTCACGTTGCTTGCTTCTTCCCTTTCTTTCCCTCTTAGTCGCGCCATTGAGACCATCGTGGTCCAGCGGTTAGACGCTCCTTCCCTCTAGGATCCTTGATTCGATCACCTTAGGAAATCTGTAGAGAAGAAGGCTGAAAGGGAGAATTTGAAAGAAGTATCATTGACTGAGCTCAAGGAGATCATAGAAGAAGAGGAATTGTCGTGGTATTATGAAACAGAGTAGTATTGTAAGGATGGTTCATTCCCAGAGATGGTAAATGCCAAGCAGCGCAAGGCCATTTGAAGAGTCGCCTCCAGATACACGATTGTTACAAGAGAATTGTATAGGCGGGCTCTTAACGGAGTTCTGATGAAGTGTTTGGATGACGATGAGGCTTGGAAAGTTGTTGAAGTAGCTCACACCAGTGAGTGTGGAGGGCACGTGCATGGTCAGGCTTTGGTGAAGAATATTCTTAGGCACGGCTATTACTGGCAACCCTAGAAGAAGACTGTTCCACCTATGTCCGTAGGTGTCTTCAATGCCAACTTCACGCCGATAAAATCCATGCTACTGCTTCCTCTCTCCATCCTCTTTCTGCTCCTTGGCCATTCTCCATGTGGGCTTTTGATATTGTACGCCCACTAGGTTATCCGAACTCCCAAGTTAAGCAAAAATCATTCATTCTGACTGCTACTGAGTACTTCACTAAGTGGGCAGAAGCTGAAGCCTCTGCAGAAATCAAAGTTACCACAGTATGCCGCATCATCATGAAGAATATCATTTCACGATTTAGAGTGCCAAGCGACATCGTCACCGACAACGGACCTCAGTTCGTGTCTCAAGAACTCCAGGACCTCTGTAAGAAATTTCATATTTCATTGCATCATTCATCACCATACTACCCTCAAGGTAATGGCCAAGCTGAGGCCACTAATAAAACCCTTCTTAAAATCATTAAGAAAACATGTGAGTCACACAAATTTGCTGATTGGGCCGATAAATTGATAGAAGCTCTATGGGCTTATCGCACCTCCGTCCGCACTCCCACGGGACAGACTCCTTTTGTTCTCACTTGTGGGATGGAGGCGGTACTCCCGTACGAGATCTTGATCCCTTCCCTAAGAGTGCAGCTGGACAAAGAACTTAATCTCGACGAACGTCGAGAGGCGTTGCTAGTACAATTGGAACTCTTAGATGAGAAGATGCTTAACGCGGCCAATCACATCTCTGTTTATCAAAAATGTGTCTCGCGGCATTTTCAAAAGAAGGTTGTCGAAAGAAAAAATTGGGTAACATGGTTTTGAAGTGCAAATTTTTCAGATCAGCAGGTCCTAGGTCTAAGCTGTAACCCAATTGGGAAGGCTGTTTGTAATTAAAGAAACCTATCATGGGAATGCGTACCGTCTCGTTAATGCGGAGGGTGAGGATTTGCCAAATCCGTGGAATGGGTTGTATTTAAAACATTTTTATCCATAGTGTCAAGCAAGCAACGGCCCGGTGGCGGGGTGTTGCCTTACTTGATCATGAAGGGAGGTCCCTGTTCAATATTCAAACACTACACGACCCCCGTGGTCCAGTTTTCCTTTTTACGCAACAACGTTTCTCCCTTGGCCATGCCTAGGGGCAAGTGAAAATCCTTATTTTTCTCCTCTTTCGGCCGAATGTAGGGGCAAGTGGTGAATAAGGGGACGAGAGCTAATCTAGACACCCCGATAAAAAAGGAGGTCTCAAATAGGGGTAGTCCGTTATGACCTGATTCCGCATTCATAAAAACAAAAGAAAGAAAAGAAAGAAAAGGGGCAAAATCAAAGGCAAAGCTAAAAGCTCGTTCAAAAGCTCGAAGCTCAAAAGTCTAAAATGCTCCCAAAACGAAGGAAACTAGGCATAGCAAGAGTGGCAGTACAGTTTCCCCGCAGGACGTTATGATCTAATTGTATGCGTGCCTAGAGCAGATGTAGATTCGATGACGGACACAAAGTCCCGGCACAACAGACCAAATTCTTTGAAAAGGGGTTGTCACGAGAAGAACTCAAGCCCTAAAAACCTCTACACCTATTGCCGTCTTTTCTATCAAATTCTCTTTTATTTTCCAAGGACTGGATCGTACCCCGGGTATGGCCTTGGTAGAAGCACCGTTAATCAAAATTGGGCCCTGGCCATGGGTGGTCACCCATAATGCACGTTGAATTCGGGAAACCCCTAATGAGATAGGACGGTCCCCCATCGTCGGGTTCGAGCTGGCTTTAAAACCCAAAAAATCAAATATTTCAAAAAAAATTTCAAATATTTCAAAATCCAAAAAAAATCAAATATTACAAAACCAAAAAAAATCAAATATTTCAAACAAAAAAAATCAAATATTTCAAACAAAAAAAATCAAATATTTCAAAACCCAAAAAAATCAAATATTTTAAAATCTAAAAAAATCAAATGTTTCAAAATTTATAAAAAAATTAAATATTTTCAAAACCACAAAAATATTTTCGTCATCATGATTTACATTCATGGCATGCATTGCATTCATTCCCTTCGTGCTATTTACCTATTTAATAAGGCTTACCCCCTTGACCAGAAATCAAGAGCTGGTCATTTCCTAACTTGCTACAGGCAAGGAGTTAAGCATAAAATAGATTTAATCTATTTCTCTATTTGTGCATGTGCAGGGGTAGGTTGAAGACAAGATCCAACGTTTCTATGACCGCACGGTTCTCTTTCAGCCATTTAATTCCTTCCAACAGACAACATCAGACCGTTCCATCACTCACATGGCCTTATCTAGACCGTTTCAATCTCCAGCACCTTCGTGCATCAGCGGTCCTCACTAGACCGTTCACAAACCACAATGGTGCATGACTGACCGTTCAATTTTGTCCACGGTCCTTCGACAGACCGTTCAATTTTCCAAAGGTTCATGTTCTTAACTCTGTCGTTGATCTAATACACGGCCTTGTTCTGGCCATTCCGTCTGTGGTACGGTTGGATTCTAACCGTTCATTCAATAGAGTAGTCTGGATACGGCTGTGTTCATCCCGAGATCCTACCTCAAGCTCATTCAATCACATGCAAAGAGGGCCGAACTCAAATCAATCCAATCATCAATTTTATTCATTTATTCATATGCAAACATTCCAAACACTAATCTTTATATCAACATCATGAAACAAGAAAAATCACTCAATCCTCAAACGGGCATCCCCGCGAGGCCTAAACTCTCTCAGCTCTCTCACATATGCCTGATACGCCTCCTGGAGCTCCGTCACCTCCACCGGTAGGGTGAGAACCCTACTAAACTCCCACATGATCAGGGCGCTCCTGACTGCCTGCTCATCCTCCTCTGACCCAAACCTCCTCGCCTGTAGTGGGGGAAGATGGGGTAGCGCTGGAAGTGTAGTCTGGGATAGTCCAACCTGAAGAAAGCACCGGTGTGGGCTGTACATTGCCAGAGCAGTGTCGCCCACGAGCCTCAAGTCCAAGACATGCCTCCTATGAAGCCTGAGAGCAGTGCCATGGAGGAAAGGAGGGTGCATCAATCGATCCAGGGGCAAGGTGTTGATGTAGTAGCGCCACTCGTCCCTCGTCTTCTTATCTGCCGTCCTACACTCCACCTCCTGAGAGAACCTGAAAGGACCACCAATGAAGAACAAGGGATGGCTCCCGAAGATCCGGTTGACCGAGGTGATATCCTCCCTAGGAATAAACTTCATCCTAACTCCAATCCAGCACTCTAGGAGAATCATAGAACCAAACAGTGGACCCCCTAGGGCAGCTGAACTGACACCCTCGTATAAGTAAGCAAGGACGGCCTGGGAGATGGATAAGCCCTGCCACAGACTGCTGATGGTGCTAAGAATGGGGATATCTAGGACATGGTCGGTAGAGGGGAAGAGTATGGCCCCGCACAGACAAATGGAGGTGGCCTTAGCTATAGCGTCGTTCCCCCCACACTTATTCTTACAGTGCGCAATCACCCACTGACTGAGGGGTAGGAGATGGATATGATGAGGGCCCACTATGGTGTGAATGTCTTTGGTGCTAGGAATAAATTCCTCTAAGATAAGAGCCAGATTCATAGGGGCAACAGTGTGACATATTAGATCCTCCTCGCCCACCTTGGACCTAGGGAAAGACAAGTAGGTCTCCACCTCCTCTAGAAGGATGGTGGCCTCAAAAGAAGGGAACATGAAAGTGCGGGTCTGGTGGTGCCATATCTCTATCAAGGCTGAAATACTGTGCCAGTCTAAGGACAATTTGGGGTAGTTCTTGGCTAACACTAGGAGAGGGTGAAGGTGCCAAGACTTTAAGATGGATATCATAGATATGGGTAACTCGCGGATCATAGGAGCCATCCACTTTAAGGTGGAGTATCGTCTAGGGCCGGGGAGAAGCTGAAATAATGAAAAGAGGAAAAGAAAAGAGAGGAAGAACATATAAGCTTTTGAAAGGAATTGGTGAGAAATAGAATTGAAATTGACTTACCTCTCTCATGGGGCTAGAGCTCAAATGCCCCGGGATGGTGGTAGCCGTTGTAGCACGCCGTGCTCCTTTCTAGCTGGCTTTGGACCTTGGTAAGCCACCTCTCCCATGGAAATCCCTTCAAAGGCCCTTTTCATAGTGATTTGAGGAAGATTGAGAAAGATTGCAAGGTTTGAAAGAGGGTTAATGTGTGAAGAATGAATTTGGAGTCCCCTCTTACTTATAGAGCTTGGTTAGAGGTCTAAACCCACTAGAATTAAGGTAGGATAAGTTCTAGATCATGTTAGGATAGAGTTTGGGTTGATTTAGAGCATCCACTCTCGGGTTGGGACTCTCCAAGAGAGTCCCGATCGTGCTCTCAAGGCGTACGTGTACGCGGTCTATCGATAGACTGCTCTGATCAATGAACTATCTCATGGAGACCGTGCCATCATCTTCTACACAGTTCGAATCTTGGCTCTAACATGGTCTCATATAAGCCGTTATGTTAATAATACGGTTACAATGCAACCGTTCCACTCTTTGCACGGATAATAGTCGACCGTTTAATGGTGTCTGTAGATTCTAGCCGATTGGTTGTCCACGGTCTAAAGGTAGGCCGTGTGTCTCTTGGGGTGGTACTATGGATGACCGTTTAGAAACATGAAACCTTATTTTTGACCCTTTTTGCAACAATGTCACTTAGCCTGTGGTTGTGCCGTCTCTCTCTCACTCACTATTTGGCGTCTTGCTCTCTCCCACTCAAATTAGTTATCATCCCTCTCTCTCACTCACGGTTTGGAGTCTCTCTATCCCACTCACAAGTGGTCGTCTCTTACCCACTCGTAGTCGTCTCTCCCTCACTCGCGTCATGTCGTCTCTCACTCACGCGTGTCGTCTCTATCTCTCACATGTGTTCGTCTCACTCGTGTCGAGTTAGAAGTCCTAGTTAGTTGGTTAGTACCTAGCATTTGCATCCATTCATACATTCATTCATAAAATCAAAATAAAAACATATCATATCACTATCATATCTATAAGTACAAGTCCTGTCAAAGTATAAAGGTCAGGCCTCTCCCTCTCCCTCTGGCCTGTCACTGTCCCCGGCTCCCTCGTGCCTCTATGCTGGTGGACGCATCGCTGAGGTCGCCTCCTCGCGGTGTCATTGGCGCTGCTCCTCCTCCTCATTCCTCTGGCAACCAGAGGAACCTGTGAAGTAACTCCTAACGGAGCCGTGAGTGCTGCCGCTCGGAGTCCCGCAGCACGCTGATTGCCGGCTCTTCTCTCTGTAAGCTCGCAACTCCCCGTTCAGCCTGGATGCCTCTATAAGAGCACGGTCCCGCTCCGCTCGGACCCACACCAACTCCTCAGCACTAGCCCTGAGACGCTCTAACTCTGCCTGAAGGAGCGTCGTCTCGATCGGGTCTGCTGGTCGACTCCGCTCATCTCCTGTCGGAGGGGGGCCGCCTCTTCCCAAGCTGCTGCACGGCTCTGCTCCAGCTCCGCCCTCAGTCGGGTACTCTCACCCAAGGCTGATGTCAGCTCGGTCATCTGCATACACATTTCATAATTGGTCAATTTCATTTCCTGATCATAAGCATCAAGGGAAAGTGTAGTGGTTACGTACCCTCTCGGAGAGCGCTACCTCGGCTATCTCGGCTCGCGCCACCATCCGTGCAAACTCGGCGTCCCGCTCGGCTCGATCTGCAGGGGTCTGTGAGGAGGAAGAAGGTGCGTCCGCCCCCTGGCACTAGGCTCCCTCGGCTCACTGCATCCAAAACTCCAGGTCAGTCACATGCATAATCATAATCATTTGCATAATGTAAGAGTTTTGGGTTTAAGGAAACTCACCAGAAGGCTCAGGGCCTGTCGTGCCTCATCCCGCTCCTGGATGGTCGAGTGGAGAAGTCCCTGTAACTCTGCAATCCTCCCCTCAGGGTCAAACTGCATTTAAGAAGTTTAAGCATCAGTGCATAATCATATAGAAGCATGATAGAAAGCATTTAGGGTTTAGAAGTCGTACCGGTCGGCGGGCACCACGGAACACCTGGTCCCTATAGTGCCGTGCATAGGCCGTGTAGTAGGCCTCCTCGCTGTCAGCCCGAGCAGTCACCACCCGTCCTCGTGCTGCCCAGTCTGCTATCTGATCTACTGCCCATACTCTCCAGTCCAGCTCTGTGGCTAACCCTAGGGGGTGTCGTCCGACATGCTCCTCTGGCTTTTCTGGTACCGGAAACTCAACCGCTGGCTGATGGACGCCGGTCGTCCTCATCACCAGGCGGTAGTGGAGTGGCTCCACTATGTTCATGCAGTGAAGCCACACATCTCGGCCGGAGTAGGCAAGGGCCGCCACTACCCATGGCTGACCCGCATGCCCCTCGCTCGTGTACGGTGTCCACCAAACCTGTCAAATAGAAAAGAACTGCATCAGTATCATAAGCATATAGATTGCACTTAATTAAAGAGTTTGAGTTTAGAGTCATACCAAGGCAAAGGGTAGGGTGTCTAAGTCATCCTGGATCCCCCGGACCTATCTCCATAGGGATCCAGTCTCTCATGGAGCGGTCCACCACCTGGCGATGGGCAGCCGCTCTGGGTATGTCTCGTCACCTATCTCGAGCCCATGTAAGTACACGTAGGCCCACACCTACATTTCATTTCATCAAATGCCACCATGTAGTACTCATAGGAATCATATAGCAAATTACATAAGAGTCAGATTCGTACCTGGAGCAGAGGAGAGAAGCCCCCGAGCATCGTCCGTCGACTCATGGAGCTGAGTGTGTCGAACAGAAAGGTGAGGACTGCCGCTCCCCAGGCATAGTCCCCAACGTGCCCCAAGTCCCCGAGAAGTGGGAGGAACCGGAAGCTGATCACGTCAGCTCTCATCGCGAATAGAAGACGTCCAAAGAACAACATCAAGAAGCATCTCAGCACTCGATCCACCTCAGGTCCTGCAGCAGCCGCCACTCTCGGTCGTGCCAGCTCTATCAGTCGATGTAGATGCTGCTCGAGCAACTCGTCGGTCGCTATCCCCGCGCGTCTCAATCTGAGGCTGTCCTGTAGCCTCTCCCTCGTGAGCGTCGTAGACTATCGCTCCGGGTGCAGCAACTCGAAGCCCAACAACTCCTAGGCCAGCTCCCAGTAGTCAGGGGAACTCACCCCGCTAACCGGAGTCTCATGCACCCGCAATCCGGTGATGCACGCAACGTCCTCCAGCGTGGGGACCATGTGGCCCCACAGGAAAAGGAACATGCGACTCACTGGGTCCCAGCGGTCGTGTAGAGCATAGAGTAGTGGTATGTCAAACCGGCTAACCTCAATGCTCAGGAACTCAGCAAATCCCATCGCCGCTAGTCTCTCCCGCTAGAAGTTGGGCAGTGCGAGGTACACTACCGAGACCTGCATCCAAGAGATCCGAGTCCTACGCTTTCCCTGCATTCATTTACGTAATGGCACACAGTTCATAAATACGTTCATGCATTTCGCTCAATAAATGAAAATAACGAAAACTACACTTTTGCCAATAGAAAGGTTCCCCATTGACCGCTCTACATCGCGAACGGCCCAGTTTGGACCGCTCAGTTTTCAATCTTCTATTTCAATGAACGAGTATAGTCTGGCCGCTCAGTGCATCCACGGTTATCCATTAACCGTGCTATATCCATCTCAATCCTCTCATGTTCTGCACCTGCACGGCTCTCCTCAAACTGTGTTGTTATTCACGGACCGATGTGGAGTGTTTAGTTCTCCATAGTTTCATATTCTGAGCGGACCAAAATGGTCCGTCCTCACCCAGAACGGTTTTTCCCAAACCGTGCTAGGACCCATGCCCATGTCGGTTCGTATACGCCAGGACGGTCATGTTATGCGCAGCGAAGAGTGATATAGAGGGGGGGGATGAATAGATCACTCCCGATTTTAAAAACTTCAGCGGAAAATTAGTTCTACGATTTTCAACCCTTCAGAAACAGCACAAAGAGTTTTGCTAACGCAGTCAATAACCAAGACAGAATAAGTAAGAGCGATTGAAAGAGCTGTCCACAGTCAAACAAAATGCCAAGCAGATGGAGACCACAAACGATAACAGCAAACCACAGAGGAGACAATAATTTTTAAGGTGGTTCGACTGTAGTCCACAATCTACATCAACCCCTCACTCCAACTAGAGTGAGGCTTCCACTAGCCATGGCTAGAAACAGCAGACTCAGTCTGCGAACAAAATGCTGCCACATAGCTTGACCAACCAAGGGAAACAAATCCCTCGACCCAAACTCTGCTACCCACAGAGCTTGACACCTAGACCTGCTACCTGCAAGACCAGAACTGGAGATGGATCTCCCTTCCTCCAACCCGGAGGGAACCTGCTACTGACAACCCGTCACTAACAAAACCAGAGATCACAGATCTCTCTTCCTCTGCAGCCCAGAGGGAAACCGGAGTAGCTCTCCCTTCCTCCAAACACTGGAGGGTAACAATTCGGAATCAGAAATGTGAAGAAGGAAACAGAAAACAAGATAATCGGTGAAGACAATCGTTTCTGAAAACCAAAACAATGTAGCTTTCGAAGAAGCAAATTAGACACTTCTCTCTCACTCAGACTTTTCTCTCAGAACAATTCTCTCAAAGCATTTCTCTCTGTCTTCTCTTTGGAACGTGGAGGCTCTCTCTTTTCTTCTTCTGCTTAGGTATTCGTCTGCTCAGCTTTTTCCTCTAGTTCCCTCCTCCTGTTCGCAGAAGACTTCCTTTTATATGTTATCTGACCTGAATTCCAGGACTTCACACGAGTGGGGCTCGTTCCCTCCTTTTCCAGAGCATCCTCAGATCACGTGCCAAGCATCATCCTCGGATCATGTGTCCAATCATCGACCTGACTCATCTGTAGGCAGAGACAAAAGAAATGTAACTAGTTAGTTCAGGCTTTTAGCACAGCGTGTATAGACTTTAGAAGTAGCAATTAAGCAAGTGTGTACAATGTGAGAGTGTGTAGACTTGAAGCCCTTCAAGCGACCTCAGTGTACAGACTTGCAGAATGATGCATTAACATAATAGAGTGGAATGTGTAGACTTCTGTGTAAAGCATGAAGCAATCGAATGTGTAGACTTTAAAAGCAGTAGTTAAGCAAGTGTGCATAATGTGAGAGTGTGTAGACTTGAGGCCCTTCAAGCGACCTCAATGTACAGACTTGCGTGGGTAAGATGCATGAGCAAGCCATAGCCAACCAAGAGTGATAGGAGAGAGATAAGAAGGTGGCTGACTGAATAGAGAGAGATGAGATGAGATGAGCAGCACTCCTATCAGCAAGCCAACAAGTGAGAGATCACTCAAGACATTAGGCACTAAGGACACATCCAAATATAGTATTCTTGAAGAAGTTCTGTCTCACATCCAGAGAAGCTCTTGGGCAACAAAACGCAACCTCATGAGATGACAGATCTAAACATCACATAAACTGCATCGGCTGACACAATTCCTCAGAAACCAAAATGGCCTGTCAAGCTCCTTTTCAGCCCACTCAAGGACATCTCACACACGACTCTTGCAGGTATTAATTAATTATTGAATGCAGTGTTTGCCATGAAAATTAAACATGTGAGTTTGAGTTATGCACAAACAGGCTCCCCTGATCATCAGAATGACTCATGGTACTAGGCGGAGCATTTGGTCTGAAAGACCACCTCACACATAGTAAGGACCTCCGGACAGATTTCCCTGCCTTTGGTAGCTTACCATTTGATATACCATAGAGGTCATGAATAACAGGGTAAACTCAACAGTCCTATAAGCAATTCAGATTTTCATGAATTATGCAACATACAGTTTTCAACTAGCATTCACATTCAGTTCAGATTTTCAGAATTTTCAGAGTGCATGTTCAGAAAATAATGCAACTTGCAGATGATGAATGAATATGCAAGAACAGATTCAATATGCATGCACTAGATGAAACTAAGAGCAGGATAAGCAAGAATACATCGAACCAGATATGCAATAGGTTTCAAAATGGGACATGCAGAGAGATTACCTGAACAGTGTGAGAATGGGGTTTTCATTCTTGAGTGCCTTGGATCATTACCCCTTTTATTCCAGTCCCAAGGCACACCTACAAAACAAGGTTTATTTTGCACAAACAGGTACCCAAGAAGTCTTGGGTCCTGACATGACATTATTATTTTTAGCAGATTTTCTCAGCACATTTCCAAGAGTAGTTTTCAGATCTGATTTATGCACATTCTTATTAGCATGAATTCTATGTGCATACACATGAGATTTTCTGTTAACAGGGTAAAATTTCTGTTTACCAAAACTGGTTTGTTTTGATATCCTGCCAGCCAACAGGTTGTAGCCCTGTGACCTGGCTTCCCACAATGATGACATGAAGGTTTTGCAAATTGTCTTACAAGGAATTTAGCATGTTTGAGATTCACATTTCTACCCTGAATATGCCAACAGTCCTTGACTGTATGACCATGCTTTCTACAGTGAGAGCAAATGAGAGAATTTCTTCTAAAGGAACCTGACCAGCATTCAGAGGCCCTGTGACCCATTTTGTTGCAGTTGAAACAAATGATATGCTGGCTCATTGAACCAGATTTGTTTTTATTAAAAACATGTTGGTTTGTAGGGAATTTAGCAAGATATGAATAGAGGGTTTTCTTACCACTAGCAAACCAGCAATGAGCAATAGAGTGTCCTAATTTGCCACAATTAGAGCATGTGACATTTCTTTTCTGAGGTGATGGATTTTCATCATAAGATCTCCTAGCATTCTTATCATCCTTCTCCATCAACTTACACTCATGCATCAGATGTCCAACTTTATGACAGTAGTGACAGATATTCTTCCTTTTAGATGCATGTGAGTGTGTGTGAGGACTGTGATCAGCAAATGCTGATGGACCCTTTTTATTTATTTTCTGATTTTCAGTCCTTTTCTGATTTTTATCTTGTTTTCCTGTTTTCCTAGCCTTGTACTGAATTGGAGATGAAGTGGAAGGCTTTTCCTGTTCAGAAGATTTAATGAAAATAGTTTTTAGCTTGGATTCATCAACCTTTTTCAACTTTTCAGTTTGGTTCTGATTCTTCTGAACATTTGGTTGTTTATTTTCTGAGGTTGTGGCTATATCAGAAACTTTGACAAAGGATGTCGTCAGCTTGTTTTCAAAAACCTTTTTATTGACATTGTTGTAGCCCAACCCTTACTTTTGAGTATTGACCTTAATTCCTAACAACCTGTTCAGATTTTCTTGACCACTCACAAACTTTGACAAGGAGTTTTTCAGATCCTGAATTTCATTATCAAGAGATGCAATGTGTATTTCATAACTAGCGATCTCTTGTTCACTACAATTGACAGTTTCATTCAAAACCTTATTAGCTGTTTTGTATTCTTCAATTTCCTTTCTCAGCTCATCTACTTCATCAGTTTCGTTAGTATAGATGACTTTTCCTTTCTCCAATGTGAGAAGTCTTTCAGACATGGCACTGTTTAACAATTTTAATTTTTCAACTTCTTCTTTAAGCTTATCATTTTGAATTAACTCATTTATTAGAAGCTGATCTTCTGAGTCAACCATGTTTTCTCTCCTAGCTTCAAACTCCCTCAATTCCTTTTGTTGTTTTTCAAAATCTTTCTGTAGTTCTATGTTTACAGATTTTATGGCATTAAAATTTTCAATCAGCAAATCATTCTCTCGTTTAAGTTTCCCTAATGGTTCTTCATTTTCTTTAGAGAACTTTCTGAGAGAGTCATTCTCATTTTTCAGCTTGCTTAAGTCAGATTTAACGCGTTCAAATTCTTTCAACATTAGATTATCAGACATACTAGCATTTTTCAGTTCAGCACAATTTCTACAAGGAAAGCTTGAACTATCTAACCCAGTACCCTTCTTCAATTTTTTATACTGTTTTCTTAACAGTTCATGAGATTCAAATAATTTAGCATAAGCATTCTCCCAATCTTCTAGAGAGAAGTTCCCGAAGAGATTTACCTCATCATCATCTTCTTCAGTTTGATTGCTGCCTTGATCGCTTCTGTTGGCCATCATGCAGCCTGTTTGATTTCCTTTCCCGTTTCTCTTCATCATTTCCAACATATCCCTTGCAGATCTGCAATCAAGGAAACATGAGTGAAAAGCTTTGTCAGTGGCTGCTTTCATCAGATTTATAGCTGTCTGATTCTCCTCATACATTGATTCGTGACTGTCAGTCCATTTGGACCTTTTCTTTGGTAGTTCATGAGGACCATGTGAAATCACTTTCCACAGGTCTGGGTCAACGGATTTAACATAAGCACGTAAAGCACTGTGCCACTGGTTGAAATCAAAACCACTGAAGACAGGTGGACAAGCCATTGAAGCAAATAGCAGATATATTCAATGCAACAGGAATATTGATGCACTAAAGGCAAATAAGCACCTAAGACCGCAAGAACGAGTCCGCAGGTCGCTGGACCTTATATGCAGACACCAGCTCTGATACCAACTGTTAGGGTGCTTGGCCCGGATACAGAGGGGGGGTGAATGAATCCTTCTACGAATAATGGCCAAATTAAAATAAGGATGCTAGATAAAGACACAGAATAGAACTAATTCGATTCAACTCAAATACAAACACATGGAGCGCGCCTATTCAAGCATCTAGCGGAAACAAATCAGACAATCAAGCCACTGCTCAAAAGATTTTTTAGGTGGTTCGGTCCTTCAGACCTACATCCACCCCTCACTCCCAACCGGAGTGAGGCTTCACTAGTAAATGCTAGAACCAAGCAGACTCAGTCTGCAAACAGTTGCTACCACACAGCTTGACCAGGGGAACAGCCTCCCCTCTTCCTCCCAACTGGAGGGACACCCAAGTGACTCCCAGCCACTTGGAAACTAGAGATCGAAGACCTCTCTTCCTCCAGACCAGGAGGGACCACTAGACTTGCAACCACAAGCCCATAACCAGAGGACTAGCCTCCCTTCCTCTAACCAGAGGGCAACCCACAAGTGACAACCTGTCACTTGCAACCCGGAGATCAGATCTCCCTTCTCCTGAACCAACAGGAGGAACCCGATCCCCAACAGGGCTATCGGAAGAACAAGATAACCAGATGAAAATGGAAGAAAACAAAAACACGAAATGAAAATAACTTCAGCAAACAGAACGCTGAAAAATGAAATGCACAATGTGGCTCCCAACGGAGCTAACTGGCCTGGATCTGATCCACGGTCCAGTGAAGACAGATCTTCAAGCAGCTTCTTCCTTCTTCTCAACGAGCTCTCTCTCTCTCTCACACTTTTTCTTCTTCTGTTCTTCTGCTCTTTTTCCTCTTTTTTTTAATCTCTGCTCCTCTATTCTTTTTGGCTTCAATGCTCACTCTTGCTCGACCAGCCTTTGTTCTTTTTATATCAGCAGCTAGCAGGAGGATGGGGTACAGAGTGCGTGTGCTTCACACGCTTGATCCAGAACCTTCCTGCCACGTGCCCCTTTCGTATTTGTTCCTTCAGTATCGGATCATGTGCACCCAGACACCGATGAATGTTCTTCCTCGGACCTGCAAAGATGTAAGAATCATTAACCTTGAGTGCCACAAGAACTAGAACTGCATGAGGTAAGTGGACACGACAAGAGGTGCACTAAACAGAGAACGACACGAGATACAGTGGTGACACAATGAACACTACTAAGAGAATGACACGAGGTAGAAAGAAAACAACACGAAGTAGAAGGAGAACAACACAAAGTAGAAAAAGGACGACACGAAGTAGACAAGATTACTACAGTATGAGATAGGGAGAGCATGACACAAGGTCAGATGAAAAAAAAATAGCACGAAGTAAAAACATCATGATATAATAACCAGTAATGAGAACGGCACGAGAACAACATGGAGACAAAACATTAACCGACACGAGTTGAAAACAACACGAGGTAAAAAGAAGAACGACACGAAGTGGTTGTAACAACAAGCAAGACATAAAAGATGACATGAGATGCAACTAGAGGACAGAGAGAAGCGACACGAGGTTCACACAGAAACGACACTAGGTGGCACAGAAAGCAACACGAGGTGCTGCAATGTTCTGCACGCAGTGGAAACGACTCGAAGTTCATCAGAACTATTAGAGCTGCTTCAGAAACACGACACGAAGACATGAGAAGGAAAACGACATGAAGTCAGTGAGAACAACACGAGGTGAAACGACACGGGCTGACCACGACACGAAGACGTAAACACAACACGAAGACATAGACACTAAAACAACACGAAGATGAAACACAAGAATTGACACGAGGTGAAGTCACAAAGCGACAAAGTCACGAGGTCTAGCAACCATGACATGAAGTCATGAGTTAGACATGTCTTCAACAACACGAGAAGAAATAGTGGAAGCAGAGGAACAACACGAGGAACTACAGTAACTGACACGAAGACACAGGAGCAAAACATAGAAGACTGACTCGAGATGAGCAACTAAGTGCTAACGACACGAGGTCAAACAGAACACATTTTAAAACAACACGAGGTACGAGAGGACGACACGACGTAATGAAAACACAAACAGTACTAAAACGAAAACGACACGAAGACAATCAGTACAACACGAGGTGTTATACACAAACAAGATGAAGTGCCAACCAACACGAATACAGTCCCTGAAAAATACCTGAAGTGAAATGATGGTTTATTCTTCATAGAAAAAATATTCTTTGTTCACTTTCACAGAAAAATATTTTTGTTAATTTTTCACAGAGACATATTTTTGAACACCACTAAGACTTATAGTGTTGTCATCATCAAAACATGTAAATATTCAACAAGACTCAACACTCCCCCCCTCATCTTTGCGGCAACCTCTCGGCAAACCCGATACAGGTCGCCCGAAACATCGAGCCTTTCCAAGGCCTCCGACATGGAGATCCGCTCCCCACCAGACGCCCCGCCAGAAGGTTCGGCTCGAGCAACGGGGCCGACCGCCCCGCACACCGCGGTCGGTTGGGGTTGCGACGCCTCCCCGGGCGAACCCCCAACCTCGACCGACGCCGCAGGATCGACCGCACCGGGAACTTCGAGCACTTGGGGCTGCGACGCCCTCGCGGGTGAACCCCCATCCCTATCTGTCTCGGCCCGCGCCTCGCCGCTCGAGACATCGCCGACCTCGACCGGTCTCCCGGTCTCGACGTTGCCTACTTCAGCATCGGTCCCCTCCATCCCCGGGGAGAGGAAAACCGACCTATCTCCGCCCTCTGAGGGGCCCCTGGTCTCCTCGGCCCCCTCTCGCCTGGTAGGTGGGGGAGCTGGCCCTGAAGGGTCGGCCCCATCTTGCCCCCGAGAGGGGAGCACCGCCGAGCTTGAATCACCCCCGGCGGCGGTAGGATGGCCGGCCTTCTTGGCCCATTTCTTGGCCTTCGCGGCTTCCCGCAATCTCCCCTCCAGGGGATCCTTGCGCTTCGCCCCACTTGACCGCGAAGATCCCTCAGAGGCCGCCCCCTTGCCCTTATCCCGGGCTTGGGAACGACCCGCGGGAGCAACAGGCTCATAAGCCGCCGAATCATCCCCAAGATCGACGACCTCGGTGACCTCTTCAAAGGGCTCCCGCCGGATGTCTGCAATGAAGAAGAGGATTCGGTTAGGAAATGAAAAGTTGACCCTCCGACCCCGCAGCAAATTTCGAAGAATGGCACCTGATGGCTTGAGCTGTGTAAGCAGATACCGCTCCACGTTCTCCAGCGTCACCAGCTCCTTAGTCGACCGACGATTTGTCAACAAGAGAGCGACGTACTCTTCCACGTCGGTGGGGAACTTCTCCTGGCGCGGGGGAAGATTTGGATGGAAGTTGGGCATAACCTGGCACCTCCAGGACTCGTCCACTGCTTCCGCGTTCACCCAGAAAAACTGCCTCTTCCACCCTTTGTGCGAAGAATCCTTCGTCGCCAGCAGAATACAACTCCGATTTCTGCGCGCCTAGATAAAATAGAAGCCTTTCCCCGCCGACGGATGTGCCTTCAGCTCGAAGAAATAATGAAAGAGATCCAGCGACGGGGGAACCCCCTGCAGGCGGCAGAGGATCTGAAAGGCAGAAAGCAGGAGATACGAGTTGGCCACCAGCTGAACAGGCGCCAACACGAAAAAATTGAGAAGCTTCAAGATGAAAGGCTCGAAGGGGAGGCAGAATCTGCTCTTCCACGCCAGGAGAAAAGTACAAATATGGCCCGTACGGCTATCTAAGCTCGTCTCGTATGGGGCAGCAGCTACAAAGCTATACCGGAGAGGCAGGCGAAACTGATGATCCAATTTCTTCACGTCAGCCTCCCCCAACTCGCTGCGATTGGGGACGGGTTCCCGCCTCACCTGCTCGATTTTCGAGCGCAGATCCGCCATCGAGCTGGAAGAAGAACCTTCACTAGAGCCCGAAGACTCCGGAGGAGAAGGAAGCCGCCGGATTGCCTCCGCGGTTACACGCGCCAGCTCCTCAAATGCGGCCGCAAGAGCTTGCTCCCCCGCTGTATCTTCACGGCGCATCAAGGAGCCCCAGAAGCAGAGAAATGGAGGAAAGGCCGATAACCCTGAAAAGACCGGGAGGAACGAGTAGGACCCTACGCCTATAAACCCTCGCGGGAGGCGGCGCGCTGTTTCAACCTCCAAGAAAAAGGGGGCCCCTTCATTTCAAAATCCGTCAGGATCATTATTACTATGGGCCTAGGCGACCGCTACACGTGGCATCATCACGCCAATAGGATTCCACCCACCCGAGCCACGCCGGTCCAAAGCCTCAAAAGACTACTCAACCGAGCCTCCTTGGCTCGGGAGTAGGAGGGGGACAAGTGGAGAGGGGGATTCCTACAGCCCACTCAAAGAGCAGACCCAACTAAGCCCAACAAGGCCCAACGAGGCAAGCTCGCCAAAGTGACAGCTCGCAGGGCCCACTCGGAAAAGCCCAATAAAATAATGCTCAAGGAAACAACTCTCCTAGGCGGCCCCAAGGCTCGGAGAGCCCGAGCCTCGGTCAGGTCACAGGAAGACCCGCGCACGAGCTACCCCTCCGCCCGAAGGGGGGAAGCGCTAGCCGGTCTATCCGACCCATCTCCTCACTGAGCTAGGCCTATCGCCCGATAGGGCCGGCCCCCTTAAGCTCGGGACGACCGATGAAATGTTCATCATTGTAGCCGTTAGAGTCCACAACGGGTCAAACGCTAAGAAGTCCAAGAGCTCCGATTTCTCCATGAGGATAACGCCCCCACGATGAGGCCATCAAAGCCCACGACGAGGACGTAACCTCCACCGGAGACCTCTCAGCTTGCAGGACTCTAGATGGCGGCGCACTATAAAAACCTGGGATACCCTCCGGCGAAAGGTAAGTCAAGAAGGGTATTGTTCCACCCCCAACTCCTGAGCAAGGATCACTTCACCCAATTGGTGGAGAGGGATCTCGCGCCCTCACCTTCTCCTCCCTATCGCTGCTCCCACCATTGCTCTACTGACTTGAGCGTCGAAGGGTTTTACCCCAGGGAATCTCCCTGGGCCCTCTGACCCATTTCCCTGTCTTGCAGTTCATTATCTTGGTGATTACCAGCCAGCTCAGGAACCAGCGCGAGATTTCGCCTCTTCACTTACTATAAAACATGCACCGACCTTGTCTATGCTTGAACAAAACATGCACTGACCCTTACTATGGACATTAGGAACTATGCTCAGGCCTTGCCATGAACCATATGCAATTTACACAGACGCTGCTATGGTCATCATGAAATAGGCACAGACCCTAATATGACCCATATGAAAAATGTACAGACATTGCCCCAAAGGGTGACGTTCCTAGGGACTGTACTAATACTTAAAGACTCAGAGGTAACTCATGGAAGCCCGAAACTTGATGAAACAAAAAATCAAAAATGAACATGGTGGTGGTCCCCACATGCCCTTAATCCCTCTTTAGAGTGTATAAAATACATTTGAAATCATTCTAATGCATCATTGAGCCCTAAAGTTTGAGGTTAGGTGCCTACCTTTGAGATGTTAACCAACGATCCGGGGATAATATCCACACCCCAGATCCTCCTCAGCTTTACCCTTTCGTTCCGGGGATGAGATCCACACCCCAGATCCTCCCAAGACTCCGCCGCAAGTTCACCTTTCTACGAAATGTCAAGGTTCCTTACCCAAGAGAAACCGTAGGTGGCAGAGAACGGAAGATTAGTGTTGCTAAAAAGGCTGACCACCCATGACATCCCATTTTTTTTATAGTTTTCAGGCTTCCCAAGGGTTTATCCACGTCCCTCAAAGCTCTAACAAGCTCCAAGGTTGCTGGTTAAAGAAGGGGTTAATGCTAAGCACCCCTTGGGTTCGAACAGAGGTGACCCTTCATCTACCCGGTCATAGATGTGAGTGGACACGCTTTTCCGTTGGAAATTAGGTTGGGATGTCTTCATATGAAATAAAGAGGACTTCATGATCTAACTCTGGGTCATGATTTCATCAAATTTCATCAACTCGAGCATGAGTTATGAGTTTCAAAATATTAACATTTATTTTTCGCATTCCAGTCACGACCCTTTGTCTACCTGATCATAAATGCGAGTGAGCGCATTTTTATGTTGGGATTTCGGTTAGGGTGTCTTCAGATGAAATAAAGAGAACATTTCTATCTAATGTTTGGTCATGGTTTCATTGAATTTCAGTATCTCTAGCATGAGTTATGATTTTTTCAATATTAACCTTTATTTCCTCGCATTCCAGTCATGACCTTTCGGTAGCCCGAGAAAATCTAGGTATAACTCTAGCATCCAGACTGTATTCAGCCTTGACCTCAAAATAGGAGTTGTAGCCGTCATCCTACTTGAAATTTTGGCTTTGGTTTCAGGTCATTTCTGTTGTGCCCCTGTGGTTTTGATGATGGTTTTGATGATTGGTTCTTGATGTGAGTTAATCACTGAGTCATCCTACTGTGTGAGTCATCATGCTGTTATTCAGTTAGTTTCTGATCATAACTCAGTCTATTTGATGTTCAGTTATGTTAACTGATGCATAATAAAGCATTCATTGCTACACTCTGCTTAGTTAGTATGAACAGTAGTGGGTCGACCCACTCTTGCTGATGCATCGACCCATCAGAACACTGATTGTCTGGTTTGTCTAACTTCAAGTCTACACATCATCAGTTGAACGTAAAGTATATACGTTGCATCGTCAACTCAGCAAGTATGTACATCGCCTTCAGACTTTCAAGTCCATACAATGGCTGTTGAACTGTGAAGTCTAGACATTGTCTGATCATTCATCCTTGAACTCTATATAACGTTGCCTTGTTTCTTCAAGTCTATACAATGTGCACAGTTTCTTCATGTCTATACATTACATAATTGTCTTCAGCTCAAGCGTTCAAAGCCAAGTCTATACAACGCCAAGTCAATACATTGAACTGTTCTCCAAAGTCTGCACAATGGTCTTCACACCTGAAGTCTGTACATCCGTTTTGCCTACTCATTGTTGAGGCAGAGTCTGTACATTGGCTCAGGCTTTCCAAAGTCTACACAACGCCCTTCATTGAAAGTCTATACATTTTGGCCTATTCCTACGCTCGAAGCTTTAGCTACACTCTAAGTCTATAGACTGCTAAAGTCTGAACATCGCAGTGTTCAAGTCTTTCAAAGTCTGTGCATTGACTTCGCTTTTGCAAGTCTGTACATTGGAGTCTTATCTTCAAGTCTGTACAACGGGCAACTTCTAATTGAAGTCTGTACAGCCAATGCACTTAACTGATGTCTATTCACTGGATTGTCTAACTTCAACTCTATACATCCGAATACTGTTGCAGTGTTCACCAAGTCTATACACTGCTTCAGATCTAATTCACAATGAGATATGAATGGCGTGTTTGTGATTAAGTGTTGATTCATTAATCCTTTCGTTTGAATTAATTCCTGATGCAAGATAGGAACAGGGTCGACGCTAGAGCTTAAGGCGTCCACGCACCAGTGAAGATGCATCCACGGATACTCTTCACAGCGTTAACTCTACGCAAAGGCTACGTCAACTCAGCCACTCAAGAAGCAGAGGCCTTGTCAGAAATACTTCAATGCGTCAATGCAGCAGTGGAGCAGCGTCGACGCAGCGGCTTAAGAGACGCCAATATACAAGGCAAGACAGGCCTTAATGTACATGTTCGTGCATCAACGCCATCAACAAGCAGCGTCGACGCAGCGGCAGAAGAGAGGCCAAAACACACTTCTGATTTTCATCCGTGCGTCAACGCCACCAACTGGCAACGTCGACGCAGCAGTTTAAGAAAGGGGCGACTTATCTCTGGCTGTCTTCAACGCGTCAATGCTATCCACAGCAGGGTCGACACAGTGGGGCAAATTCAAATGTATACAAGCAAAGAGTAGACGCAGTGATGCCAGTGCGTCAACGCGGTCAGTCTCCAGAAACAGTAAGTGTGGTAAATTACTAGAATATTTCGATGGAGTACAAGGAGACCCCAATTATGAAAGGGCACGTGATCCTATAACAAAGGACGTGCCAGCAGTCAGACACGTGGAAGCTGGGGCCTGCTACTTCACCACATGGACCAACCTCTAGGGCGTTTCTGCCCTATCCTCCGGAGCCCCGGTTATTGGTATATAAATCCTTCTTCGTCTTCAGAAAATAAAAAAGCTCACTCAAAGGAAGAAGTGAAGCAAAAGAGGCCATCTGAGAGCAGAAAGAGAACTCGAGAGAGATAGGCCAGAAGAGAAGAAGAAGGAAAAGAGTTGAAGAGAAGAAGCAGAGAACAGCGTGAGAGAAAAGGAGAGCAGAAGAGAAAGAAAGAGAGATAGAGAGAGAGAGAGAGAGTTTGTGGAGAAAAAGGAAGAAAGTTACTGAAGATCTGTCTACTGGACCGTGGATCAAATCCAGGCCAGTCAGCTCCATGGGAGCCACATCTGATGTTCCTTCTTTTACAGCTTGTGTTTTGCTGTGTTATTTTCGTTCCTTATTTTTCTTTTTATTCTTTCTGATTTACTGAGTTCTTCCGATTCTCAGTAGTGAGGTCGGGTTCCTCCTGTGGACTCAGGAGAAGGGAGATTTGATCTCCGATTTGCAAGCAGCAGGGGGGCTGCTTGTGGGTTCCCTCCGGGCTAGGAGGAAGAGAGGCTAGGCCTCTGGTGGTTTGCTGGTAGCAGAGTGCTACTGGCTGGTTCACTGGTAGCGGGGCTGCTACTAGTGGGGTTCCCTCTTGGTATAGAGGAAGAGAGACGTGAGTCTCTAGTTTCTAGTGACCGTAGGTTGCTGGAGGTTCCCTCCGTGTAGGAGGAAGAGGGGAGGTTGTTATCCTGGGTAAGCTGTGTATCAGCGTCTTTTGGTAAGCTGTGTTGCCCAGCTATTAGTGAAGCCACACTCGGTTTGAGTGTGGGGTGGATGTAGGTCTGGAGGACCGAACCACCTAAAAGTCCCTTGTTCTGTGGTTTGCTTGTGGTGTGTTCTTCCATATCTTCTATCTGTTTCACAGGTTGTTTGAATAGTCTTGTTTCGAGTTACAGTGGCCTTGAGCTTTACATCTTGGTAAGTGAGTCTAGCCTGCATTGTACTGTCATTTGGCATTAGACTTCATCAGGTTCCACTAATATAGTCAGCAGCTCATCTGGTTGATCAAATGTCTATTTGAACTCGATAGCCTTCATTCTGCAACTGTATCTAGTAGTAGGCAAATTATTTTCAATTTGGGCAATATTCTTGAAGGGGATACATTCACCCCCCTCTGTATCGATCGCACCGTTACAACAATTGGCATCAGAGCGGTGTCTGCATACAAGGTCCAGCGACATGCAGATTCGATCTTGCAATCTTATGTGCTAATTTGTTTTGAGTACATAAATTTTCCTGTTGTTTTGAATTTACTCGCTACTTGTTTTCAATGGCTCTTCCACCCGTCTTTAGTGGTTCTGATTTCAGTCAGTGGTACATTGCTCTACATGCTTATGTTAATTCTGCTAAACCTGATCTGTGGAAATTAATTTCACAAGGTCCTCACGCCTTACCAACGAAAGTGTCCAAATGGACCGACATACACAGATCAAAGGATGGAGAAAATCAGAAAGCCCTTAAGCTGATGAAAGCAGCTATTGACAGAGCCTTATGGTCTTGTCTTTATAATTGCAGCTCAGCAAAGGACATCCTGGATAGGCTGAAGCGATTTCACAGGGTAAACGAGGATAGCTGCATGATGGCTAACAGAAGTAATCCAAGTGGCAGCAATCAAGGCAGTAGCCAAAATGAAGAAGAAGATGATGATGAGGAGGTAAACATCTTCGAGAATTTTTCTTTAGATAATTGGGAGAATGCATATGCTGAGCTATTTGAGTCTCATGAACAATTAAGAAAACAATATAAGAACTTGAAAAAGAAAAGTGATCCGGGTAGTTCAAGTTCACCATGTGAAAATTGTTCAAATACAAAGCAATCTCATGATGCCTATTTGTCAGATATCCATATGCATAAAAACCAGAATGAAAAATTGATGAAAGAACTTAAATGTGTTTGCTCTGAACTAAGTAGGCTGAAATCTGAAAATGAATGTCTTAGGAAACAATGTGAAAAACTCCAGGTTCAAACAATATGTTCTGTTAAATCTGCATGCAATGAGTGTCCGTTTCTCAAGGAAATAAATGAAGATCTTCACTCAAATTCAGAATGTCAGAAGGAGTTTATCGTTTCCCTAATGGAAAAAAATAAAGATCTGTTAAATAAGATTCTGGAGCTTGAACAGATAGAGGAAGAACTGAATGATAAAATGAGCTCAATAAAAATTGATAAAGACTCTGTTGAAGAAATTGAAAATCTGAAATCAAAAAACGACAAACTAATTCAAGAGGTTGAAGGATTGAAGAAGTTGAACACTGCTATGTCAGAGAAACTTCTTCTATTAGAAAAAGGAAAAACTGTCTACATTGAAGAGTCTGAAAAATTGAGAAATCTGGAACAAGAAATTGGGGAATGTAAAATTGCAAACAAGGTACTAAGCGAATGTGTAAATTGTAATGAACAAGAGATTGCCAGTTATGAAATACACATCGTTTCTTTGGAAAATGAAATTGAAGATTTGAATAATTCCTTGTCAAAATTTGTGGACGGAAAAGATAATCTGGACAAAATTCTAGGAACTAAGGTAAATTTTTAGAAGGAAGGGTTGGGTTATAATCCCTCAAATAAGAAAAGGTTTCAAAATAAAGTTCAAACTTCCTTTGTGTCCAGTTCAACTTCTCAAAGCCCTCAGAACCTTCCTGGTTATCAGTCAACTGCTCAAAAGAAAACAACAGAAAAATAGAAAGAAAAGAATCAACAAGTTCCTCTTCCTACTCTGCATGGTTCACCCACACACTCGCATGCATCTAGAAAGAAAATGATCTGTCACTACTGTCACAAATATGGACATTTGATGCATGAGTGTAATTTGAAGGAAAAAGATGACCTAGCAGCTGCTCAAAACAATCAGGGTAGAAATCATGTCCTTAGGGAAAAGAAAATCCATTGTTATAACTGTGGAAAAATAGGACATGTTGCTGCACAATGCTGGTTAGGCCCTCATAGAAATATCTTCTCTAATTGCTCACATTGTGAAAAACATGGCCATACAGTCAAGAACTACTGGCATGCTCAGGGAAAAATATTTTCTCAAAATATAAAATTCCCTGCAAATAGAAATATTTTTGTTAGAAATAAATCTGCCTTTAAGAGAAAGATTTCTACATGCTTTAAATGTGGAAAACCTGGCCACCGAGCTTCTGAATGCTGGCTGGCACGAGATGGAAAACAGTATATGCATGCAAATAACAGAGACTTTCATGATAATGCACACAGATTCTATGCTAACAATATTGTGCATAAAAAGAATTCAAGATCTACTGTTTCCTGTCATTATTGTGGGCAGTTTGGGCACTCCATGAAGGAGTGTAATTTAATGAAGTTTGATGACTTACATACCCAAAGATTATGGAAAGCACCTATCAGAGGTGTTACTAACAAAGTAGGACCCAAGAAGTCTTGGGTACCTAGAAACACAAAATGAGTTATGTGCTTTACAAGTATGCCTTGAGGATGAGGAATAAAAGGGGGTCAAATAAACCAAGGCATCCAAAGGTTGGTAAACCCCAACTCTGCTGATGAAATGCTTGTTCACCTGAATTTTTGCTCTAGCTGAACATCATGCTTAATATGTCAATTAAGATCTCATGCATACATGTCCATAACTGCATCTGCCATTTGCAATTTCTTTTTATCTGTTCATGCACTGGTGCATACATGAGATTTAAAGGTTGTCTGCATTTGATGCATACATATGACAATTGCAATTGTTTGATATTTGTTAAAATGCACAATCACTGAAAACAAATTGCATTCTGAAAAATCTGAAAAGCTGACCTGAATAAATCTGTTGCTTGGATGATGTCTCATGCTCAAAAATTGTTCATCTGCACATTTGACATGCACACGCATTCACAATTGCATATAAATAGCATTCGGTCAGCTTAAGATGCATGTAGGACTGCATATGCATTGGATTGCCATGCATGACTCTTGGTATATAAATAGTGAGATACTAAAGGGCTGATGAACTCTGTCTGGAAGTGCTTGCTGTGTGTGAGGTGGTCTTTAGACCAAGTCCTCCGCCTGGTACCATAAGTCAGAATTGCATACATGTAGGAATGCTAGCTCATGCATACATTTAGGGGGAGCATCATTCATATTCTATCAACTGAACTTCCCATCTTCTGATTGAACTGCTATCTTGCTCAAATCCCTGTGATGAATGTGTAATGCAACACATTTCAAATTCCTGTTTCAACTGTTTTCAGCCACCTTCACTCAACCTATTCATTGGTATATGTTGGATTGGCTGTTCTTTAAAATGTTTTCGGCCTTCCCTGAACATTCAGAAAGTATTCTCTGTACATATCCTGATCATAAATCTGAAAATAAATTAAAAGGAATCTTCTATTATATAGGATTATGAATGTATGATTCCTTCAGTCGGTTGATGATTCATGTATGTCTTGCGTTTGATTATGAACATATCTTAAAAATATCTGAGTTGGTCTTAATAAACTTTAACCAACATTTTCATGTTGAGTCTTTTAAACTCTTCTGAATTCTGAAAATTCTGAAATCATGTTATTCCTTGATTGATATGTATGAAATTAGTATTGATTTTTAAACATCTGAGAATATGGATTATGTCTAAGGGTAAATCCTGTCAGAGTAATGACCTTGGTCACTGAGAAACCATGTCCAAGGGACTGTGTCATGAAGTGTCATAGTTAACTCTGCTTAAAAATGATTGATAATCTGGCAGAGCAATAGCATGCACACTGAGAAATACATCTCACTCATCAAAGAAATTATCTGTAGTGTGTCATAAAGTGTAAATGCCATCTATGTTCCTATGAAGCATGACAGTTAGTCCATCCAAGTGCTTAGGGATACTGGCGTCTAAACAACGTGTATCCTCTAGTTACAAGGGTGTACTAAACTCAAGTGCTCATGAAGAATGTTATGAAAATTGCTGCTAATCTAGTATACCATTTGAAAAATATGTGCAACAGAAATATTCTATTGGAACCCTTGACAGAAACAAATGTTTTCCTTATGTGTTTAACTTCATTACTATTGATTGCATCTCTTAAAGGAATCTTTGAAATTGAGTGAGTAAGAAAGAAGAAGATCAAACAAGACTGTCAATATGAAAATAAGGTTCACTTCTATTAAAACTGATTTCAGATATGAGTACAGGAAACTTATAAACAAGCCTTGCATACATCATATTCTGATCTGACTTGTCAATGAAGATCATTCATAAATCTCTATAATAGAAGAGTCTAAAATACTTGTTTAATCAGATTTATGAAATTGATATAACATTGAAAATCTTTCACATTGGACTCTATTATTTCAAACATGACTGTTGATCTAAGGGGGAGAATTCTTGCTTGCCCCTGTGGTCTCCTTCTCATTCATGGTATCAGATTCCACTTATTGAGGGGGAGCGTCCATATCATATGCATCATGCTGCATCGAAACTCTTAAAAAAGGGGGGAGAATTGTGCTCATGCATTCATATTTCTACGGGGAGATCTTGCATTCTGGTATCTGTTTATATTGATTGTTTGCCAAAGGGAAAATTTCATTCAATCTTTGCATGCAAGCTCCTTTTGATCATCTCTAACTCATGTTTTTGCTGCAACTCTTAAAGGGGGAGCATTTTGTTCTTGCAAGGGAGAGGAATTGACTGATTTCTTATACATGCTTTAATTTCTCAAATTATTTTCTTTTTGATGAAGTCAAAGGAGGAGAATAATTTGAGTCATCAGAATGACTCAATGTGTAGAAAGTGTTGCCATCATCAAAAAGGGGGAGATTGTTGTGCCCCTGTGGTTTTGATGATGGTTTTGATGATTGGTTCTTGATGTGAGTTAATCACTGAGTCATCCTGCTGTGTGAGTCATCATGCTGTTATTCAGTTAGTTTCTGATCATAACTCAGTCTATTTGATGTTCAGTTATGTTAACTGATGCATATTAAAGCATTCATTGCTACACTCTGCTTAGTTAGTATGAACAGTAGTGGGTCGACCCACTCTTGCTGATGCATCGACCCATCAGAACACTGATTGTCTGGTTTGTCTAACTTCAAGTCTACACATCATCAGTTGAACGTAAAGTATATACGTTGCATCGTCAACTCAGCAAGTATGCACATCGCCTTCAGACTTTCAAGTCCATACAATGGCTGTTGAACTGTGAAGTCTAGACATTGTCTAATCATTCATCCTTGAACTCTATATAACGTTGCCTTGTTTCTTCAAGTCTATACAATGTGCACAGTTTCTTCATGTCTATACATTACATAATTGTCTTCAGCTCAAGCGTTCAAAGTCAAGTCTATACAACGCTAAGTCAATATATTGAACTATTCTCCAAAGTCTGCACAATGGTCTTCACACCTGAAGTCGGTACATCCGTTTTGCCTACTCATTGTTGAGGCAGAGTCTGTACATTGGCTCAGGCTTTCCAAAGTCTACACAACGCCCTTCATTGAAAGTCTATACATTTTGGCCTATTCCTACGCTCGAAGCTTTAGCTACACTCTAAGTCTATACACTGCTAAAGTCTGAATATCGTAGTGTTCAAGTCTTTCAAAGTCTGTGCATTGACTTCACTTTTGCAAGTCTGTACATTGGAGTCTTATCTTCAAGTCTGTACAGCGGGCAACTTCTAATTGAAGTCTGTACAGCCAATGCACTTAACTGATGTCTATTCACTGGATTATCTAACTTCAACTCTATACATCCGATTACTGTTGCAGTGTTCACCAAGTCTATACACTGCTTCAGATCTAATTCACAATGAGATATGAATGGCGTATTTGTGATTAAGTGTTGATTCATTAATCCTTTCGTTTGAATTAATTCCTGATGCAAGACAGGAACAGGGTCGACGCTAGAGCTTAAGGCATCCACGCACCAGTGAAGATGCATCCACGGATACTCTTCACAGCGTTAACTCTACGCAAAGGCTACGTCAACTCAGCCACTCAAGAAGTAGAGGCCTTGTCAGAAATACTTCAATGTGTCAATGCAGCAGTGGAGCAGCGTCGACACAGCGGCTTAAGAGACGCCAATATACAAGGCAAGACAGGCCTTAATGTACATGTTCGTGCGTCAACGCCATCAACAAGCAGTGTCGACGCAGCGGCAGAAGAGAGGCCAAAACACACTTCTGATTTTCATCCGTGCGTCAACGCCACCAACTGGCAGCGTCGACGCAGCAGTTTAAGAAAGGGGCGACTTATCTATGGCTGTCTTCAACGCGTCAACGCTATCCACAGCAGGGTCGACGCAGTGGGGAAAATTCAAATGTGTACAGGCAAAGAGTAGACGCAGTGATGCCAGTGCGTCAACGCGGTCAGTCTCCAGAAACAGTAAGTGTGCTAAATTACTAGAATATTTCGATGGAGTAAAAGGAGACCCCAATTATGAAAGGGCACGTGATCCTATAACAAAGGACGTGCCAGCAGTCAGACACGTGGAAGCTGGGGCCTGCTACTTCACCACATGGACCAACCTCTAGGGCGTCTCTGCCCTATCCTCCGGAGCCCCGATTATTGGTATGTAAATCCTCCTTCTTCGTCTTCAGAAAAAAAAAAGCACACTCAAAGGAAGAAGTGAAGCAAAAGAGGCCATCTGAGAGCAGAAAGAGAACTCGAGAGAGATAGGCCAGAAGAGAAGAAGAAGAAAAAGAGTTGAAGAGAAGAAGCAGAGAACAGCGTGAGAGAAAAGGAGAGCAGAAGAGAAAGAAAGAGAGATAGAGAGAGAGTTTGTGGAGAAAAAAGAAGAAAGTTACTGAAGATCTGTCTACTGGACCGTGGATCAAATCCAGGCCAGTCAGCTCCATGGGAGCCACATCTGATGTTCCTTCTTTTACAGCTTGTGTTTTGCTGTGTTATTTTCGTTCCTTATTTTTCTTTTTATTCTTTCTGATTTACTGAGTTCTTCCGATTCTCAGTAGTGAGGTCGGATTCCTCCTATGGACTCAGGAGAAGGGAGATTTGATCTCCGGTTTGCAAGCAGCAGGGGGGCTGCTTGTGGGTTCCCTCCGGGCTAGGAGGAAGAGAGGCTAGGCCTCTGGTGGTTTGCTGGTAGCAGAGTGCTACTGGCTGGTTCACTGGTAGCGGGGCTGCTACTAGTGGGGTTCCCTCTTGGTATAGAGGAAGAGAGACGTGAGTCTCTGGTTTCTAGTGACCGTAGGTTGCTGGAGGTTCCCTCCGTGTAGGAGGAAGAGGGGAGGTTGTTCCCCTGGGTAAGCTGTGTATCAGCGTCTGTTGGCAAGCTGTGTTGCCCAGCTGTTAGTGAAGCCACACTCGGTTTGAGTGTGGGGTGGATGTAGGTCTGGAGGACCGAACCACCTAAAAATCCCTTATTCTGTGGTTTGCTTGTGGTGTGCTCTTCCATATCTTCTATCTGTTTCACAGGTTGTTTGAATAGTCTTGTTTCGAGTTACAGTGGCCTTGAGCTTTACATCTTGGTAAGTGAGTCTAGCCTGCATTGTACTGTCATTTGGCATTAGACTTCATCAGGTTCCACTAATATAGTCAGCAGCTCATCTGGTTGATCAAATGTCTATTTGAACTCGATAGCCTTCATTCTGCAACTGTATCTAGTAGTAGGCAAATTGTTTTCAATTTGGGCAATATTCTTGAAGGGGATACATTCACCCCCCCTCTGTATCGATCGCACCGTTACAACAATTTCATTGAGTAAGATGAAGTTATGATTTTTCCATTAATTACGTGCGAATTCACCCAATAGTCACACCTCTTCATGACAGTTGGTAGAAAAGGGCTCCGAATAATGGGTTCTGGTGTGAATTGAGTTTCCACCTCAACATAAGAGTTTTGGCTAAGGGCTCAATCTTTCTAATGAGCCTGGTTTCATCCCATTCTGATCTTCCTATTTTAAGTTATGAATTTTATAAGGGTTCTTAGATAATCTGTCCAGATTTTCTAGTTCGTTGAGCTTATGGGTCTGATTTATTCTTAATTGGGCTAGTGCCCAATTTGGCGGTCATAACAATAAAGGCCAACATACTACTCTTAATAAAGTTAAGAAGTACTTTATTTTAAAACCATGCATGAAGTAATGAGTAATGACATGCGCAGTTACGCCAATATGTTACCTTGCAACCTTATGAAACAGCTGCCTCCGGAGGCGACCTTGATTAACATGGGATTTATACTCAAGTCGCAGATAAAAGGAGGAAGCAGGGGTTTGAAGTGACTTAACAAGAAGGAGTGGTACCAAGACTAGACTCAGACGAATAAGGAGAAAAGGAAAAGATGCGGGGGCTAGAACTCCCTCGGTAAGGTGCTGAGACCCTGATCACAAGGAACGGTCTACAGAAGAAGCAGAAAATTAAGGGGAGGAGTGAGGACTAAAGTCTCAGAAATAGTGGTAGAATGGGCAGATGCCCAGGGCAGTGGATGTGGAAGAAGTCGGGTCAGACCTGGGATCGGGAGGAATTAAGAGGAGGAATTAATAGATTGAAAGAGGAGGATCCGGAGGGTCCGGAGGCTGAGAATAAGAATCATGATGGGAAAAAGAATTTGGGGGCTCCAGAAAAAGGCCGAGGGACGCAATGCCCTGGGAAGATTTATGGGAAAAGGTGAGTTAAGAGGAAGAAGAGAACAAAGGATAGAATGTCCTGGAGAAGAAGAAGGATAAATCGGAAGAAATCCGGAAAGAATCAAGGAATGAGATAAGTGATTCAGAGGTAGATAGAAAGGGGCGTGAAGACCTGAGAGGAAATTCGGAGGTTCTGGAGAAAGAAGATGAAAAGGGGTACGATGCCTTGAGAGAGGAGATAGAAAATTCGGAGGTTCCAGAGGAATAGAAAAAGAAGGGACGCGATGTCCTGGGAGGAGAGATAAGAAATCTGGGGGTTCCAGAGGAATAGTAGGAAAGGGGGTGCAATGCCCCGGTAGAATTAGGGAAGAAAATATGGAGGGACACGATGCCCTGGGGAGAGTGGATTAGAAGAGGAAGAAGGGTCCGGAGGCTCCGGAGGAAAGGGACACCCTGGGGCGCAATGCCCCGGAAGGTCCGAAAGTTCCGGGAGAAGAAGATGGAAAGGGGCGCGATGCCCGAAAAGCGTAGAAAAATCCAGAGGTTCCTAATATAAGAGGTGGGAAGGGGCGCGTGCCCTGAGAAAATATTGGAGGGGGCGCGACGCCCGGGAAGTGTAAGGGGACCTGGAGATCCTGAGAAGATATGGAAAAGGAGGGTGCAATGCCCAATATGCCGAGAAAAATCCGGAGGGTCCAGAAGTGGAGGTGTGGAGTGGAGGAGACTGGAGGGGGCACAATGCCCGGTAGGTGTAAGGGGACATAGAGATCCCGAAGATAGAGGTAAATGAGATGGAGGATATGGAGGATCCGGAAGTTCTGGCAGGCGGGGAAGATACGGGTCCGGAAACCCGGGGAATAAGAAATGCATATGTATGCGAATGCAATGCAATGGATGTGATGAATGCTTAAAATGCAAAGAATACTGTTGACACCCGTTTTTTTGCCTATGACTTGGGTCATTCTTTTACTATCATTTGTTGATGCATCGAGTTGTCCATTACTCATTGGGCTATTTTCAGGCATGACTTTGGGCTTATTTTATGGATATGTCCCTCCCTGGCTAAGTCTGCTCTCGAATCTGGGTTTAATGGGCCTTGATTTCGCTTGATTTTGGGGGTAAATGGGCCCATTTATCTTATTTCATTAATTTCAAACGTCCAGGCTGTACGCGGTCTAGCGATTGGCCGTTCAGTTATGGGGCAGTCTGAGTTTATCCGTTTATTGCCACTGAACGGCGTGTCATTAGACCGTCCAACTCCCAGAGTCCTAAGCCGGTTGGTTTTTCAGATAATTATCTATTTATCCCATTTTTCTAGATTTATCACCGACATGTGTACACGGCCTAGCATTGGACCGTTCCACTAATTGAGTGGTCTATCTGTAGACCGTTTTATCCTGAAGAGTCCATCGCCGTGAATGCCGGTCAGTTCGGTGGATAATTGGGTGATTTGTTGATTTATTTTATTTATCACCGACAGCATTAGGCGGTCTAGCAATGGACCGTTTAATAGTCTGAGCGGCCTATCGCGTGACCGCGTACCTGGCCGAGATATGTGGATTATTTGGATTTTTTTCTCTCTATCCGTGGCTAAACCCTTAACTTATTCCACCCATTTCTCCGCAGTTTCTCAACCAAATGGGGTGCCGTTTGATTTGGACGGGAGATTAGAGTATTATCTACGGATTTTATTTAGTAATCTCGGATTAATATCCAGTGGGAAATCCTAATTCGAGGTTGGACTTTGAGGGCTCTATAAATAGAACCTCTAGTCCAAGCTTGAAAAGGGGGAGATCCAACGTCAACGTGAAAACTCTGCCGAATTCTTGAGCAAGCTATAGCCAGGGAGGGAGGCTTTCTACATCATTTTAAGCCTCCAGTTCAGGGAGTAGTCACTTTTTTTTTGGTGTTTGGTCTAGGTTTTAATAGTCTTTTCATCCATTGCATGATTATCTTCTCCGTCTCCTTTCCACGTTTTTCACTATTTCACACCATTTTCACACCCTCCTATCTTTTCCACGCCCTATAAAGGTTTAAAAAACCACCATAGGTATCGCTCATTTCATGTTATTATATTGATTTTCCATCTTTTTCTATAGTTGCTACACATTCCAGGGATAATTTGGGTGTTATTTCTTTGTTCTCTACATTATTTTGTAGGTCAGCATCACCACAACACGAGGCTCATCCCCTCTGGCCTGCCGGAAGGGGTGGAGGATCAAGTCCTACATCTTGGAGTTTGGCAGCATAACACGGTCGTCGTCCGTCCGTCTTCAAGGATACGCGGCCCAGATCGGACCGTTAGATGCCTTATCGCGGCCGTCTGCGAACCGTCTGAAGCCAGACCAGTCTTCATCCCGCTTCCTTCTCCAGCGCTGTAAGCAGTCTATCGAGCGGCCGTTCTATCCCTTGAGCGGTTCTTCCTTGACCGTGTACAACTGCAACGCTGCATTTTGGGCGAGTGTCTTCTCCCTTTCCAAGGTACGTAGTACTCTTCGGTACCCGTGTCTTGGTGGCGATCACGATCACACACACACACCTCTCCACTCTTTCTTTCCTTCATTTTTGCTTGTCTTTATATCTTGACCTAGAAAGGTAAAAAAGGGAAAGAAGGAAGAAGAAGAAAGGGGGGGAAAACATGTCAACACCCCATTTTTTGGCGATCACGGTGGGACACCTAGTGCCCATCGTGCTATTGTTTTTTTGATCTACATTTTTTGTGCTCGGTTAGGGTTTTTCTAAGTGGTTTCAGGTTGCTATCTAGCCCACCCCGGGTTGCTGGTTCTCGGAGTTGTACGCGGTTCTTTCAGGACCGCCCACGTCTCCCCGCGGTCTGGCGATAGGCCATTCGGTCCCGGTCTCAGCGGTCCTCTCCGGACCGTCCACTCATTCCCACGGTCTGTCCGAAGGCCGTTCACATCTGTTGGCTCAGGTACGTTACTCTCCTTCATACACTTGTGGGTTTACTGATTCTTTACGGTCTGTCTAGGACCATTCTTTAGCTTGCACGGTCGTTTGATAGACCGTCTAGTCAGGTACGCTTCTATCTCGGCACCTTCAGTCCATTTTGGTTCTCTCTATTTTAGTTCCTTTTGCTGCTTCCTGTCACTGCGCGGCCTTGCCCAGGCCGTTTACCTCCCTGAGCGGTCTCCTATCAGATCATTTTTGTGTGCTATACTGCACCCGAGATTAGCATTTTGATTGTCATTCCATATTATTCCATATTTGCTTGGGTGCTATTTTGATCTCCCCTAGCAGTCACTTCATTTTGCTTGATTATTGTCATGCTTGTCATAGTTGATTGATCATTGCTTCTTAGATTTAGGTTAGATTTTGCATGCACTCCAGTGCGTATAGGATTCATTCATATTTTCCATACTAGTTGCATTCCTACCTTGGTAGGGGATCCTCTCGTCTCCATATTCCTTGGAGCCGACTAGGTGACCTTACCTGGGACATCCGTAAGCTCCCGCGAGCCGTGGATTCCCACACGGACGCCAAGCAGGTTGTACCTTACCACACAAGTCTAGGATTGCAGTCATGAGAGAGAGAGTCCCTTTAAAGTCAACCAAGTTTCCCATTCCACCTTTGTTAGGCACCTTTGTGGTCGTGAGAATTCTCATTTTAATTAATCCACTAAGGTTCTAAAAGGGAGAAGTTCTAAAATTTACCGGGCATCATTTTAACTTGCTTGATCAATTGATTGCCTCTTCCCTCCTCTCGTTCTATGTGCATTTGATTGCTAGATTCGTTGTTTATAAATTCATTAGATTTCACTTTTCTCCGTGTTAGAGTCCCTATTGCATGTGGAGCTACTTCACACCCTCAGGATCTTCTCCTAGGGGTAGCTCTCATTTCTTCTCCTACTTCAATCCTTTGTTTGATTCCTCACCCACCATGTCTTCCTACAATTCCTCCCACTCCCATGAGGGCTCTCTCCCTCATGGACTTCTGGAGGACCCACCTAGGGTCGCGCACGTACAGGGAAGAGATGGGACCGCCCCTCCTCTCCCGACCGTTGTTATTGAGGGTGGTCAACCCTCCCTTTCTGATTCCTCCTCTCAGAACTCGGCCAATCAAATCCTTCATATGATGGCCCAATTAGATCCCACCCAGCTCAATCTCCTTCGTCAAGCTCTGCAGGGGTCAGATGCCCCGTCTTCAATTCCCTCTCACGGCATGTCTGTTGCTGCCACTTCATCTCTTGTCATCGAGTTAGGGGCCGCCTCTGCTGCGCCCATCGATCTCACTCCTATTTATCCTCAGACCCTCCGATTTCCTAGCACGGAGGTGGGCCAAGCCTCTACCTCGGCCCACCAGCCTTTTGACAAAGGGAAGACCCAGATCCCCTTGAGTTCTTATTCTGATCCTTACACCACCATCTCGCCAGCGCCGTCGGCCCTTGTGGCCCCGGCTGATTTTATTTGTCTCTACGCAGGGAATGCCCAGCTTGCTCATGCAAATATGGGTCCTTCCCTGGCCCATTATCCATCTTATGGGCTTCCCCCTCCGTCAGTCTACCCATCACTTCCGTACACTAGTTCTGTCCTCCCTGCTTTGCCTCCTCCTTCACGGGAACGGGAACTTCATGATAAGTGGGCTGCCATGCAGCAACAAATTAACCTTCTTCATAAACGGGTCGGCCCATAGTCCCTTACTGACATCCCCGTTCCCAATTTCTGTGATATTTGCTTCCCTCCCTAGTCGGAGCTCCCTACATACTGTAAGTACGACGGGAATGGCAACCCGTTCATTCACATAAGGGAGTTTCTGTATGAATCGACGCAGTTCCATCATGATGATCGCCTTATGGCCTATCTCTTCTGCCAGTCATTGGACGGGGTTTCACTAGAATGGTTCTACACTTTGCCCTTGAAGGAGGCAGAGAGCTTCAAGGTGGTTAAAGAGAAGTTTATACAAAGATTTCAAGACCGGGTAGGCCCAAAGTATTCATTCACCGACTTGGTAGTGGAGAAGATGAAGACAGATGAAGATTTTGTGACTTATGCAGATAGATGGAAGCAGATGGCCTCACGTGTGCCCGGGCAAATCCCAGAAGAAGAAAAGGTGAAATTGTTGATCTCCAATGCTGCCCCTACGTTCCGGAACATTTTGGCAATGAATGATATATCAAATATGCACCAGTTGTACAGTCGAGCCCAGTTTATACAAACCCAATTCAAAGACTCTCCCATCCATTCCCTATTTGAGGCCCAGAAGTCCAAAACCACAAGAAAATCATAGGGCCCTGTTACTGAGGGAGTTCAAACTAACGAGTAGGTGCAGGCTATCCAGTTCCCCAACCAATCCGCTCCACCCCATTTTTCGCAACCCCCATGCAACCCCCAGTTCTCCGCTCCGCCAGCTCCCCCACCTCCTTTTCCAGCTCCTCAACACCCACCACCACCACCACAACAGCCTCAGTAGCCACCCCAATACCATAATGTTCCCCCTCTTGCTGGCGATGCACCAGCTCGATCGGGTCCGAAAAGGTCCCATTATCCCCCACTTCCTGAAACTTTGCCAGACATATTCTTGGCCTTAATGTACACTGGTGACATACAGCTCCCTCCGGAACGTCAGAATTGGAACCCGACCGTCGATAAATCTTGATATTGCATATATCATCGACAACGCGGGTACACTATAGACAGGTGCTTTCAGTTCCGAGACTTAGTGTATGATCTACATGAAAGGCAAAGGATTGACTGGGCCCATATGCATAAGTTGATAGAAGATATCAAGGAGAGAAGAAGACAGGCAAGGCCGCAGCAGGCGACGTTGCAACAGCAGCAAATTCATCAACCCCAACCTCAACCTCAGCTGTAGTAGCAACCTGAACTCGGGATTCACCAAAATCCCATGCCAGACCATCCGCCCGCTCCGCAACAGCAGCCACAGGCACTGGCATAAGTCAATGTTGTTCACCGCCCAACCCCTAATGCTGGGTGGTCTTATGACGATGAGACTCCCGCTCATCTCCTGGCCTTCCACCACGCATACACCAACTCCCCCACACCTTCTGTTCCTTCCATCCTCCGGCTCACCACCTTGACCACTGCTCCACCTTCTATTTCCTCCAGGTCACCTGTTCCACCCACCGCATTACCCACCATTCCGCCAATCCTTCCACCATCGCCCACCATACTCTCCATCGTCACCCCTCCACTCAACCCTTCACCAATCACCACTCCGCCAGGGCCCGTCAGACCAACCTCCGCCATCCTCACCCGCATTTCTATCCCTTCTACTCACCCCACCGGGCCAATCAGGAGTCCATCTAATGCTGTGCCCGCACGAAACTTCACCCTCCGGAGTGGGCGTTTATTTCATAGAAGTTATCCCTCTACTGGTGCGTCCGCACCCAACACTACAATTCCTTCCTTAACAGTTGAAGCAGAAGAGTCAGATCCCTTACCCGGCACGAAATATGATTTATTGCAGCACTTGGACCGGATGCCGGCCAAGATCTCAGTCCTGGAGTTAATCAAGAGGTCCACGCTACACCAAGATGCCCTAAGGGCTTTTCTACAGAAAGTTATGGTTAGCGAGGATGTGGCGGTAGATAGTTTGCCGTCGGTGTTGGCTACTATAACAAAGGGGCCACCTATTTCCTTTTTTGAGTCAGAGTTAGCGCCCCCAGAGGCACGTCAGATGCCACTATGCATTTCCATTACATTGAATAAGGTGGCCGTTGATTCAGCTCTAGTGGACACAGGAGCTTCTATTAATTTCTGTCCCTTGAGCACGTTGCGTGCTTGCAACATTTCTGAAGACATGTTAAGGCCAACACCGACAACTATTGCAGCGTATGATAACTCCAGGAGAGCTTGCCACGGGGTCGTGACAGTTCAGGCCGAGCTAGGGCCTTTGAAAATGGACGTGGAAGTTTATGTAATGGACATAGACCCAATGTTTAAGGCTATTCTGGGTCGTCCATGGATTGATAGCTTGCATGCAGTGCCCTCGACCACCCACCACTGCCTTAAATTCCCATTTCAGGGGCGGGTGGTCAAGGTGAAGAGTGTTTCCACGATCCAGATGGTTGATGCTATTGCCGACGAACTTCCGCCTACACTATGGCCGAGCAACAAGCCAGTTTTATCTGTGATGGACTTGAACTTTCCATAGGCATATGTGTCACGCAAGCCCGCCACTGCACCAATTAATGTTAAAATCAAGTCCAAGATTAGAGATTCCAAGGGGTGGCACATGATCCTGAAATTAGGCCATCAGCTGGGCATGGGCCTCGGCGCACAGTTGTAGAGGCGAACTACGCCCGTCCCTAGGGGCAGAAAGATGAGCTGAAGAGGCCTTGGCTATCGAGAGTTAGCATTATCGATACTGGGAGACTCCGGGCCACTGACGTGGGACTACCGTCAGCATTTCGTGAAGGGCCCATTGCAGCCATGTACTTTAAAGAGGACGCCGCCCTGTGTTGATGAGACAAGTGATGCCGCTTGTACTGTTGCCGACCCACCGCCGCCACTGGAGGGGCTGGTGGGTGATATGGAAGATTTTTGTGTATGTTTTGAAAAATTGTTTCATGAGGAAGAAGTTTGCCTGAAGAAAGTGAAGATGCAGTTTGTGAAGTGCTCTCCGGTGGAGCTAGTTTACCAAAGGCCGCAGGAAGTGGGGAGCTCCATTATTACCTTTTCTTGGCCTCCTTCCTGCCTTGCCTCCCCATTTCAATGATTGGGATTTATTCCCCGTTCACCACCAATCATGGTTGACCCGTTTTTTACGGAAAGGCCACATGAAATTTTGTTTGGTCCGTGTGCATATGGGCAGTGCCCACCGATTGATTTGTCCACCATGTGGACCCCTACATCCAATCTTTCTGAAATGTGGTTTCCTTCATCTGATCCATTCTTCGATGTTCTCTTCCCGTCTCTCTTCCCCCGTCAACTTCCTCCGCCTGCTTCCCCCTCAAACCCCTCTTGCTTCATGATTTCCTCCGACCTCCAAAAAAAATGTCAATCTTAAAATGGAGGTTTCAATGGAGGATTATGCTATGTTCTGTCCATCTTCCCATCAGGGGCACGAGGCCCCTGCTTCTTTCCCTGTAGATTTCTTATCTCCTAGGTTAGATGTACAGTGTGCAGAGTCCCCTAGGTTGGTAGAGTCAGCTAGGATAGAATCTAGCTCTAGTGTTGTCAGCCCATCCACGTCTACGGTGCACCCTGTGGTGCGTCATTCTAAATCGGTTCCAGGTAGGTTTCTTCAGGATCTAGCCCAGAGATGTCAGGCCCTCCTCAAATGTTCTGAGTTTGTAGCAACCGCAATTGTCCTAGAGGATGATGAGGAAGTAGATGGGGTATGGAGCAATGACGGATCAGGAGTTTATGAAATCATAGATGAGAAGGACCCAGCCGATGATGAGGAAAGCGACGTGGATGACGCTTCCGATCTGTACGCTCAGGGTTTAAAGAGATTTGACGAACCGTCGTCGATAGTGGATGAACCCACAAAATAAATTGATCTTGGGATTGAAGAGGACCCTAGGCCCATAATCATTTCCGCTAATCTCCCTCCTCAGGTTGAAGAGGAGCTAATCAAGATTTTAAGAGAGTATAGCGATTCTTTTGCCTAGTCCTATGAGGACATGTCGGGTCTTGTTCCCGCCATGGTTGAACATAGACTTATCCTTAAACTAAGGGCAATGCCCGTTAAACAAAAATCAAGAAGATTCCACCCTCAAATGGCCTTAAGGATAAAGGAAGAAGTTGATAAATTGCATAAGGCCAAGTTCATTAGAGTTGTGTCATATCCTCAATGGGTGGCGAACATTGTCCCGGTGATGAAAAAGGATGGAAAAATCCAAATCTGCATTGATTTCAGGGACTTAAATAAGGCATGTCTGAAAGATGATTTTTCGCTTCCTCACATTGATGTGTTGGTAGACAACACGGCTGGATATGAAGCCCTCTCATTTATGGATGGATATTCTAGATACAATCAAATTCGTCTTACTCCCGAGGACCAAGAGAAAACCTCGTTCACCACGCCCTGGGGCACATACTGCTATGTTGTCATGCCATTCGGGTTGAAGAATGCAGGTGCCACGTATCAACGGGCGATGATGGCTATCTTCCATGACATGATGCATGTGTATATGGAAGCCTACGTGGATGATATTCTGGTAAAGTCTAGGTCAAAAGAAGAACACCCCGCCGTTTTAGGTAAGGTATTGCAAAGGGCTAGGGAGTATAAGTTGAAAATGAATCCAAAGAAATGTGTGTTTGGAGTTGCATCAGGGAAATTGCTAGGGTGCATAGTTAGCAAGCGGGGGATCTAGATTGATCCGAACAAGGCAAAGGCCATTATGGAAATGCCACCGCCTAAGAACATCACTGAACTTCAGGGATTGATTGGGTGTTTGTAGTTTATTCGAAGATTTATATCTCAACATTTGCAAAGATGCCGCCCATTTTGTGAATTGTTGAAGGCGGGAGCTAAATTTGAATGGAATGAACAATGTCAGAAGGCCTACGAGGATCTTAAGGTTTATCTATCTAATCCTCCTGTTCTGCAACGCCCTGTCCCTGAGAGACCCCTGATATTATACATTTCTGTTATTGATGACTCCCTAGGAGCTATCCTGGCTCAAGTGGATGACAAAGGGAAGGAAAGGGCAGCATACTATCTCTCTAGATTGTTTAATCCTGCTGAATCTAAGTTTATTGTCATGGAGAAGACCTGCGCAGCGTTAATATGGGTAGCTCAGAAACTCAAGCACTATTTTCTTGCCCATGAAGTTAAGTTGATCTCTAGAATGGACCCAATCTGTTACCTCTTAGAAAAACATGTCCTTTCTAGCAGATTAGCTCGCTGGCAGAGCTTTCTTTCTCAATTTAATATTACCTTCATCGTTTAGAAAGTAATCAAGGGATACGCGATTGCTGAACATCTTGCTCATTCTCCTATCCCTTGCACCGATTCGATCCAGGACTAGTTTCCTGATGAGCACCTGGCTGTACTTACCCATCTCCTCTTCTGGTCCTTGCACTTCGACGGTGCTCTCAATTCTCAGGGTCGTGGAATCGGCGCCGTTCTCCTCACTCCGGAAGGAGTAACCATCCTCATCGCTTACCAACTCTCTTTTCCTGCCACAAACAACATAGCCGAGTATGAGGCTCTCCTTGCCTGACTGAAGCACGCCTACATCCTAGGCACGTGATACCTAAACATCATAGGAGACTCTCAATTGGTGCTACGCCAAGTTCTTTCAACTTACCATACCCGTGACCATAAACTCAAGCCCTATCAAGACTAGGTCACACTCTTGGCTAGGCAGTTCCGTAAGCTCATCTACAATCATACTCCTCACTCTCAGAACATTCTTACTGATGTGTTAGCATCTCTTGCTTCCTCCCTTACCTTCCCTCTCAGTCGTTCCACCGAGATCATCGTGGTTCAGCGGTTAGACGCTCCTTCCCTCTAGGATCCATGGTTCGACAACCTTAGGAAATCTGTAGAGAAGAAGGCTGAGTTGAAAAATTTGAAGGAAGTGTCTTTAACTAAGCTTGAGGAGATTACAGAAGAAGAGGAATTGACGTGGTACCATGAAATAGAGCAGTACTGTAGGGATGGTTCATTCCCGGAGGTAGCCAATGCAGAGCAGCGAAAGGCCATCAGAAGAGTCGCCTCCAGATACACTATTATTGCAGGAGAGTTGTATAGGCGGGCTCTCAATGGAGTTCTTATGAGGTGTTTGGATGATGATGAGGCGTGGAAGGTTGTTGAGGTAGCTCATGCAAGTGAGTGTGGAGATTAATAGTCAAGCTTTGGCGAAGAAGATTCTTAGGCAGGGCTATTACTGGCCAACCCTAGAAGAAGACTGCTCCACCTATGTCCGTAGGTGTCTTCAATGCCAACTTCATGCCGACAAAATTTATGCTCCTGCTTCCTCTCTCCATCCTCTCTCTGCTCCTTGGCCTTTCTCCATGTGGACTTTTGATATTGTAGGCCCACTAGGTGATCCGAACTCCCAGGTTAAACAGAAATCTTTTATTCTGACTGCTACGGAGTATTTCACCAAGTGGACAGAAGCTGAAGCCTATGCAGAAATCAAAGTTACCACAGTATGCCGCTTCATCATGAAGAATATCATTTCACGGTTCAGAGTGCCAAGTGACATCGTCACCGACAACGGACCTCATTTCGTGTCTCAAGAACTCCAGGACCTCTGTAAGAAATTTCATATTTCATTGCATCATTCATAACCATATTACCCTCAAGGCAATGGCCAAGCCGAGGCCACGAACAAAACTCTTCTTAAAATTATCAAGAAAACATGCGAGTCACACAAATTTGCTAATTGGGCCGACAAATTGATAGAAGCTCTATGGGCTTATCGTACCTCCGTCCGTACTCCTACGGGGCAAACTCCTTTTTCTCTCACTTATGGGATGGAGGTGGTACTTCCGTATGAGATCTTGATCCCTTCTCTAAGAGTGCAGCTAGATAAAGAACTTAATCTTGACAAACGTCGAGAGGCGTTGCTAGTCCAGTTGGAACTCTTAGATGAGAAGAGGCTTAACGCGGCCAATCACATCTCTGTTTATCAAAAATGTGTCCCGCGGCATTTTTAAAAGAAGGTTATTGAAAGAAAATTTCAAGTGGGTAACATGGTTTTGAAGCGCAAATTTATCAGATCAGCATGTCCTAGGTTCAAGCTGCAACCCAATTGGGAAGGCCCGTTTGTAGTTAAAGAGGTGTATCCTGGGAACGCGTACCGTCTTGTTAATGCGGAGGGTGAGGAATTGGCTAATCCGTGGAATGGGTTGTATCGAAAACATTTTTTTCCATAGAGTTAAGCCAGTGACGGCCTGGTGGCAGGGTGTTCCTCACTTGATCATGTAAGGAAATCTCTGGTTCGACACTCACACACTACACGACCCCCGTGGTCTGATTTTACTTTTTTACGTAACATCGTTTCTCCCTTGGCCATGCTTAGGGGAAAGTGAAAATCCTTCTTTTTCTCCTCTTTCAGCTGAAAATAGGGGCAAGTAGTGAATAAAGCGGCGAGAACTGATCTAGACACCCCGATAAAAAGAGAGGTCTCAAATAGGGGCAGTCCGTTATGACCTAATTTCGCATTCACAAAAGTAAAAGAAAGCAAAAGAAATGAAAGAAAAGGGGCAAAATCAAAGGCAAAAGCTAAAAGCTCATTCAAAAGCTCGAAGCTCAAAAGTCTAAAAGCTTCCAAAAGAATGAAACTAGACATGGCAAGAGTGACAGTACAGTTTCCCCGCGGGACGTCATGAGCCCGGTCGTATGCGTGCCTAGAGCGGATGTAGGTTCGATGACGGACATAAAGCCCCGGCGCAATAGACCAAATTCTTTGAAAAGGGACTGTCATGAGAAGAACTCAAGCCCTAAAAACCCATATACCTATTGTCGGCTTCCCTGTTAAACTCTCTTTTATTTTCCAAGGACTGGATCATACCCCAGGTATGGCCTCGGCAGAGGCACCGTTAAGTAGAATTGGGACCCTGGCCAGGGGCAGTCACCCATAACGCACGTTGTACTTGGGAAACCCCTAATGAGATATGAAGGTATCCCGTCGTCGGGTTTGAGCTGGCTCCAAAATCCAAAAAAATCAAATATTTCAAAATCCAAAAAAATTAAATATTTTAAAATTTAAAAAATCAAATATTTCAAAATCCAAAAAATAAAAAAATAAAAAAATTTAAATATTTCAAAATTCAAAAAAATCAAATATCTCAAAATCCAAAAAAAATCAAATATTCTCAAAACCATAAATATATTTTCATCATCATTTGCATTCATGGCATACATTGCATCCATCTGTTCCTTTGTGTTATTTGCCTATTTAATAAGGCTTACCCCTTGACCAAAATTCAAGAACTGGTCATTTCCTAACTTGCTACAGGCAAGGGGTTAAGCCTAAAACAGATTTAATCTGTTTTCTTCTTTATATGTGTACATGGGTAGGTTGAAGACAAGATTCAGCATTTCCATCTTTGAACGGTCCTCTGGCGACCGTTTTACTCCATCCAACGGTCAACGTCAGACCGTTCCATTTTTCACACAGCCTCGTTCAGACCGCTTCCAATTTCTAGCACCTGCAAGAACAAACGGTCTTCACTAGACCGTTTACAAATCAGAACGGTGAGGGAGTGGCCGTTCTATTCTATCCACGGTCCATCAATTGACCATTCAATTCTCCAAAGGTCCTTGTTCCTAACCCTACGGTTGATCTTCTACGCGGCCCAGGTCTGGCCGTGCAATTCCATGGAGCGGTTAGACTATAACCGTTTATCTGACTGAGCAATATGGGTATGGGCCGCGTTCATCTCGAGATCCTATCTCAAACTCATTCAATCGTATGCAAGAAAAGCCAAACTCAAATCAATTTATTCATTCAAATGCAAGCATTTCCAAATATGAGTCTCTATATCAATATCGCGAAAACAAGAAAATCACTCGATCCTTGGCCGGGCATCCCCGCAAGGCCTAATCTCTCTGAGCTCTCTCACATATGCCTGGTAAGCCTCCTGGAGCTCTGTCACCTCTGCTGATAGGGTGAGCACCCAACTAACCTCCCACATGATCAGGGCGCTCCTGACTGCTTGCTCATCCTTTTTTTTTAACTAAAGTTGATACTTGCAAGGGAGGAGACGGGAGAGGGGGTTCATCTCTTCATTGCGGAAGAAGATGAAAACACTATCCCGGCTACCAGGCAAGCGGTTTTCATATATGAAAGCAAAAGGAGAAAGGGGTACAGGAGGGGGGAGGGGAAGCGCCCAAAGAGGGGCAGGGTGCGTACAAGGCCAGCGGCCCAAGAAAGCCTAAAAAAGGACAATAGGACCCGGGGGTGGGCAGGAACAAGAGCCCACAAAAGAAACAAAGCCCCTACAAATAGGATTCTTCATCGAAAACCCCTTCAGAGTCAGACGAGAACACAGAACGGACACCGCGTTGACGACCTAGAGAGCATGGCCAATCAAGAGGATCAACCTCCGAACCGTCGGTATCGATCACCTCCGTGAGGGAAGAGTCGACCGGTGGCGGGGGCGCCATCGAAGAAGACTGGAGCCGAAGAGAGCGACGGGGAAGGAGAGCAGCGTCCTCAAACATGCACTGCCGATCACGCGAGGAGGAAGTGGAGTTGGAACGCCGGAGGGAGCGCCGAGGAGCTCCACCATCCGTCCTCGAGGGTGGCCTAGAGCGGTCCAAGCCAGCGGAGCCCACGAAAGCCACGTGAGCCGCCGTAAGGTCACGGAACCCCGAAGCGGGCTCAATCCCGGGGATATGGAGGGGCTGGACGAGCTGAGGGAACCTGAGGGGCAGGCCAAGGTCCGAAGGGGGCACAAGACCCGCGGGATGCACCGGAACAGGAGGCGGGGCGGAGTCGACGAACGGCCCGAGCGGGGCCCGGTTGATTTTCTTCTTCAATGCTTGGGCGAAAGAGAGCCGGGGGGCGGCCGTCGAAGAAGAGGAACCTTCAACGGTACCCGCGTGGGAGGAGGGCTGCAGTGGTGGGGACCACGCAACCGCACTGGCATTAAGCCCAGAGGAGGGGCCGCCAGGTGGGTAACCATCCGGCGCAGGAAGGCCGAGAACCAAAGAGGTGGACACCCGGACCATTTGAGGAACAGCCGCGGGTGCAACATTGCACGGAGGGGGAGCGTCATGGCCGGCCGGGACAACATCCGGGGAGGGAGCCGCCAAATTCCCTGCCGAAAGGGAGAGGCCTACAAAGCGAGCATGGGCGTCAGGGAGACGCGGGAACGGCTCCGAGCAAGACAAAGCCGTGGCTGGTGGAGCGAGTGCAGTAGCAGATGGCTCCGAGGCCACCGTGGCCGCTCCAGAGGAGAGGGCCGAAGGGCAGCCAACCATTCCAGACGGTGGAGGGGGGCTGAGAGCCATGACCTTGCAAGCCGCACGCGAAAGAAGGCCAGTAGGGGAGGCGAGAACAGGGGGCGGCACCACCACCGGGACCACGAGGCAAGGGGGAGAGGTAGCAATTATGGAGGAGCCACCAGAGATGGCAGCCGTGACGCCGGCAGCATGAGACCCGAACTGGTGGTCCATAGCAGCGCAAGGAGCAGACAACGCCAGGGGAGCCACAGCTGGAACAGGGGCCTCAACTGAAGCGGAAGGAGTAGGAGTAAGGCCGTCACATACAACAGGGTTGGGGCCCGTGGCAGCGGGCGAAGGAGACCCCAAAGCACAAACGCTCTCCACGGCAGCAGTCACAGAGGTTGAAGTTGGGGCATGCAGCGGCGGACCCGACATGGCTATGATCGGAGCTGGATAGAGGACCGACAGAGAGGGATAAACCTCAGGCAGAGGGGAGATGGGCGGGCCATCAACTGCAGCCAAGGGCCGCCAGGACTGAGCAGGAGGGGCAGCAGACGCAGGATGTCGGGGCCGTCCACCAGGAGTAGCAGTGGCCACCACCCCAACCGGCAGAGGCTCACGGCCAGGAGGGGCAGCAGACGGCGGTTGGGGGGTCTTCTTCCTGCAGTCACCAAGCAGATGACCGAGGCGGTGACAGCTGGAGCAGAAGGTGGGGGGGTCGGGGAAGACCACCGGCTGCCAGAACCCGCCACCGCCTATGCCGACCCACACGCGGTGTGGGAGCTTCTTGGAGACATCAAGGAGGACGCAGACCCGCGCCGCGTGCGCACGGGTAAGGCAGAGTGTGTTCCGGTCGACCTTCAGAGGCGGCCCGATGCTGCCAGCAATGGAGAGGATGGAAGCTTCATGGTAAAAGTTGACAGGAAGGCACGGCAGCTCCAACCAGACCGGAACAAGAGGGGAATCAAACTCCGGCTTGAAGTCAAGCGCCCACTGGAAGAACCAAAAGGGACGTCCGTGGACGAGCAGAGATTCTTTGAGGAGGACTTTCAGATAGTCTTCCCGGTTGGAGAAGCGTAGAAGAAGGTGGCGACGGTCCAAGGCACTGAGCAGGAAGTCCTGCTGGAACTGAAAACGCTGGGCTAGGTGAGCCCTGATATCAGAGAAGGGAGGCCTGCCCTTGGGAGTCCTGGCAATAACGGCAAAGGCAAGCGGTCTACACGTGACCTGGACTTCTTCCAACGAGAAGAAGGCCGCAGGTTCGCCGGAGTCGGTGGAAGCTGGAGCGTGGACAGAAAGGGGTAGGACCGGCGGCGTGAAGGAGCTGAGCACCACTTGAGAGAAGGATGGGGCGACGGCAGGGAGAGCACCCCCCACCTTATCAACAGAAGAAGCTATCCCCCCCGGCCAAAAGGGAGCAAAGGGCGCAAGGGGCCGGACAGTAGCCGCCGACGGTTGCTTAGCTGGTGGAAGCGGTGGTGCCGAAGAGGAGGGAACGCTGACGGCACCGGCCACGGGGGGGGAGACCCCTGTCGAAGCGGCCGAGGGGCGAGGGATAGAGCCCGGCTGGCCCGCAAAAACAGAGGATCCCTGCGGCACCATGAGGGGAGGGAACGGCGGAGTGGCCACCAGAGCCGGAGGGATGGCCGGAGGCGCGGAAGCAGCGGCAAGACCCACCACCGCCGGCAGAGGGGCACCGGAGGAGTGCCGGAGAACTGCATGGTCACCCACCAGCACCGCCGAGGCCGACGAGGGAGCACCGGCCGGAGGCGGACCCAAAAACAGAGTGCCGTTTTGGGGAGGAGTCCCATCGCGGTCAACACAGGTCAACAACTGATGGGAGGCGGTGGAGGGCCCAGATGCGCCCGATGGCTGAGTACCCAGTAACGTGGAGGGGAGGCCAACAACGTGGCTAGGTTCGATTGGGTGAGACACAGTGATGTGTCCTTGCCCTTCGAGAAGCAATGGGGCTCGGAGGCGTGTTGGAGGTGGCAAAAACGTGGCAACATGCGGTTGGGCGAGACACGGAGGATGGCTCGCCGGCGGGGAGAGGGACCCCTGATCGCGCAGCCACTGTCGGAGGAGAAGAGGCAGCCGGGCCATCTACCGGCGTCAGAGAAGGCGAGGCTAGAGCGGACGAGGGCGGTTGGATGGTAGCCACGACACTGCCGGCACGACCACCAGCAGGAGAGACGGTCGGCTGGTGAGCGCCGAGGAGGCCGCCAGACGGAGGGAGGACGGCCGAGGGATGGCCCGGACCCGCAAACGCTGCAGGAGCTGGCACCGTGGAAGGGCAGGCAGGAACCGCAGAGCGATGAGCCGAGGAGGGAAGCACCACCGGACAGGGAGCTCCTAGGGCGGGCCAAGCAGAGGAGAGAGCGGCTGGGGGGTCCACAAGGCCGGACGGCGTCTGGCGAGAGAAGGCAGGAGGGGAGGGGGGAGGCCTTGTGCCTCCCCCCTCACCGGCGGCCATCGCCGGAGCTCAAACGCAGCAACAAGGGGATGACCACGGGAGGGACAACCTCGCGCGGGGGAGGCTCCAAGGGGGAGAGAGCATGAGGAGAGAGAAACGCATGTGGCCCCGCACAAGCAAATGGAAGCGACCTTAGCTATGGCCTCGTACCACCCACACTTATTCTTACAATGTGCTATCACCCACTGGCTAAGAGGTAGTAGATGGATCTGGTGTGGGCTCACTATGGTGCGAATGTCCTTGGTGCTAGGTATGAACTCTCCTAAGATAAGGGCAGGGTCCACAGGGGCAACGGTGTGACAGACTAAATCCTCCTCACCCACCTTGGACCTAGGAAAAGACAGGTAGGTCTCTACCTCCTCTAGAAGGATGGTGGCCTCAAAAGATGGGAACATGAAAGTGTGGGTCTGCTTGCTCATCCTTCTCTAACCCGAACCTCCTCGCCTGTAGTGCAGGAAGATGGGGTAGCGCTGGAAGTGTAGTTCAAGGTAGTCCAATCTGAAGGAAGCACTGGTGCGGGCTGTACATCGCCAAAGCGGTGTCACCCACGAGCCTCAAGTCCAAACCAGGTCTCCGATGAAGCTTGAGAGTAGTGCCGTGGAGGAAAGGAGGGCACATCACGAACCGATCCAGGGGCAAGGTGTCGATGTAGAGGTGCCACTCGTCCCTAGTCTTCTTGTCTGCTGTCCTACACTCCACCTCGTGAGAGAACTTGAAAGGACCACCAATGAAAAACAATGGATGGCTCTAGAAGATCTAGCTGACTGAGGTGATATCCTCCTTAGGCGTGAACTTCATCCGAACTCCCATCCAGCACTTTAAGAGAATCATAGAGCCAAATAGTGGACCCCCTAGGGCAGCTGAGTTAAGACCCTCATATAAATAGGCAAGGACAGCCTAGGAGATGGATATACCCTGCCACAGACCACTGATGGTGCTAGGAATGGGGACATCTAAGACATGGTCGACAGAGGGGAAGAGTATGGCCCCGCACAAGCAAATGGAAGCGACCTTAGCTATGGCCTCGTACCACCCACACTTATTCTTACAATGTGCTATCACCCACTGGCTAAGAGGTAGTAGATGGATCTGGTGTGGGCTCACTATGGTGCGAATGTCCTTGGTGCTAGGTATGAACTCTCCTAAGATAAGGGCAGGGTCCACAGGGGCAACGGTGTGACAGACTAAATCCTCCTCACCCACCTTGGACCTAGGAAAAGACAGGTAGGTCTCTACCTCCTCTAGAAGGATGGTGGCCTCAAAAGATGGGAACATGAAAGTGTGGGTCTGAGGGTGCCATATCTCTACCAAGACTGAAATACTATGCCAATCCAAAGAAAGCTTAGGGTAGTTCTTGGCTAGCACTAGAAAAGAGTGAAGATGCCAGGACCTAAGGATGGATGTCCCAGATATGGGTAGTTCACGGATCATAGGGGCCATCCACTTCAAGGTGGAATATCATCTCAGGCCGGGGAGAAGCTGAAATGAAGAAAAGAGGAAGAGAAAAGAGAGGAAGAACATTTAAGGTTGTTTGAAGGAAATAAAGCGAAATTGATGAAATTGAATAAATGAAGCAACCTTAACTTACCTCTCTCATAGGGCTGGAGCTCAAATGTCCCGGGATCGTGGTCAGCCATTGTAGCAGTCCCTGTCCTTTCTAGCCGGCTTTGGACCTTGGTAAGCCACCTCACCCATTGAACTCCCTTCCAAGGCCCTCTTCAAGATGTTCTGGGGAAGATTGAGAAAGATTTCAAGCTTGAAAGAGGGTTGATGTGTGAAGGACGCATTTGGAGTCCCTTCTTACTTATAGGGCTTGATTAGAGGCCTAAACCCACTAGAATTGAGGTAGGATAGTTCTAGATCAAGTTAGGATAGAATTTGGGTTGATTTGAAACACCCACTCTCGGGTTAGGACTCTCCAAGAGAGTCCCGTTCGGACTCTCAAAGCACTTGTGTACGCGGTCTATCGATAGACCGTGCTGCTTAAGGAACGGTCTCATGGAGATCGTGCAGAAACCCTCTACACACATCGAATCCTGATATTTTCACGGTCGTGAAGAGGCCATTCTGCTAAATAAACAGTTCAAACATGACCGTTTTACTCTATTGGACGGGCCATCATGGACCGTTTATTTGCTTCATTGACGCTCAACTGAGCCGATTTCAATGGTCTAAAGGGAGGCCGTGTGGGTCCTGGAATAGTCCTCTGGATGACCGTTTAGAAACCTGAAGCCTCCTTTTGTCCTCCTTGCACCAATCCCACTCAACCTGTGTTCGTCTCTCTCTCCCACTCGCCATTTGGCGTCTCTCTCACTCACTATTTGGCGACTCTCTCTCCCATTCACTCATGTCGGGTCTCTCTCACTCACTATTGGCGTCTCTCCCTTTGACTCACTCATGTTGGGTCAGGAGTTATTGTTAGTTAGTTAGCATCAAGCATTTGCATTCATTCACATATTTCATTCGCAAAAACCAAATCAAAATCATATCATATCACTATCATATCCACATGTACAAAGTCCTGTCAAAGTACATCAGGCCCCTCCCTCCGGCCTGTCACCGCTGTCACCCAAGCCCTCATGCCTCTTCGCTGGAGGAGGCATCGCTGAACTCGCCTCCTCTCGGTGTCGTCGGCGCCGCTCCTCCTCCTCGTTCCTTCGGCGACCGGAGGAACTTGTGAAGTAACTCCTGAAATAGCCGTAGGTGCCGTGGGTGCTGCTGCTCGGATTCCCGCTGCACTCCGACCGCCGGCTCATCTCCTTGTATGCCTGTAGCTCCCCTCTCAGCTCCGACGCCTCTGTGCAAGCGTGGTCCCGCTCTGCTCGGTAGCGCTCCGCCTCTGCAGCTCCAGCCTGAAGTCACTCGAGCTCTGCATGAAGCAGCACCATCTCAACTGCATCGGCTGGGCGACTCCGCTCCACCTCTTGCCAGAGGCGGGCAACCTCCCGCATTGCTACGCGGCTCTACTACAACTCCTCTCTCAGCCGGGTACTCTCACCCAAGGCTGATGTCAACTCGATCGTCTGCATGCATGCATCATGATTAGGCAATTGCATTTCATAAACATAATCAACAGGGAAAGTGTAGTGGTTACTTACCCTCTCGGAGAGCGATGCCTTGGCTGCCTCAGCCCGCGCCACCATCCGCGCGAACTCTGCCTCTCGCTCGGCACAGTCTGCAGGGGTCTAGGAAGAGGAAGAAGGTGCATTAGCCCCCTGACGCTGGGCTCCCTTGGCTCGTTGCATTCAAAAGTCCAAGGTTAGTCATTCACAGGCATAATCATAATCATGTGCATAAATAAGTTTAAGAGTTAGGGAAACTCACCAGAAGAGTCAGGGTCTGTCGGAGCTCGTCTCGCTCCTGGATGGTCTAGTGGAGGAGTCCCTGCAACTCCGCGATCCTCCCCTCAAGGTCAATCTGCATTTAGAAGTCCAAGCATCAGTGCACAATCATATATAGAAAGCATAAGCATAATAGAAAGCATTTAGGGTTAGAAGTCATATCGGTCGGTGGGTACCATGGAACACCTCGTCCCTATAGTGCCGGGCGTATGCAGTGTAGTAGGCCTCCTCGCTCTCCGCCCGGGTGGACACCACCCGTCGGAGCGCTGTCCATTCCGCGATCTGCTCCGCAGCTCACGTCGTCCAGTCTACCACCGTGGCCAACCCTCGGGGGTGTCGCCCGACCCGCTCCTCCGACTTTTTTGGTGCCGAAAACTCGACCGCTGGCTGATGGACGCCGATCATCCTCATCACCAGTGGGAAGTGGAGCGGCTCCACCACGTTCATGCAGTGCAGCCAAACGTCTCGGCCTGAGTAGGCAAGGGCTGCCACCACCCACGGTTGACCCTCGTGCCCCTCGCTCACGTACGGTGTCCACCGAACCTGTCAAATAAGAAAATTGCATTAGCATCATCAGCATATAAGTTGCATTTAATGAAGAAGTTTGAGTTTAGATTTGTACCGAAGCGAAGGGCAGTGTGTCTAGATCATCCTGGATCCCCCGGACCTGTCTCCGCAGGGACCCCATCTCTCGTGGGGCCGCCCACCGCCTGGCGATGGGCAGCCGCTCTGGGTGAGTCTCGTCCCCTCTCCCTAGCCCACGTAGGTGCACGTAGGCCCACACCTGCATCGCATTTCACCAAATGTTAGCATATAACAGTTATAGGAAACATATAGCAAATTGCATAATTAGTTTAAGAGTCGAGTCGTACCTGGAGTAAAGGAGAGAAGCCCCCCAGCATCGTCCGCCGGCTGGTGGAGTTGAGGGTGTCGAACAAAAATGCCAGAACCGCCACTCCCCAAGAGTAGTCCCCAACGTGCCCCAAGTCCTCGAGCAATGGGAGGAACCGACAGCTGATGACGTCGGCCCTCGTCGCAAATAGTAGGCGCCCAAAAAATTGCATCAGGAACCTCCTCAGCACTCGATCCGCCTCAGGTCCTGGCTCGGCTGCTACTCTAGGTCGCACTCGGTCCATGAGCCGTTGTAAGTGCTGCTCGGGCAGCTCCCCGGTCGTTATCCCTGCACCCCTCAATCCGAGGCTCTCCTGTAGCCTCGCCCTCATCAGCGTCATCGACTGAAGCTCTGGTCAGAGTAGCTCCAAGCCCAGTAGCTTCTGGGCCAGCTCCCGGTAGTCGGGGTATGTTCTCCCGCTGACTAGTGTCCCATGCACTCGTAATCCGATGATGCACGCAATGTCCTCTAGCGTGGGGACCATATGACCCCACGAAAAAAGGAACGCCCGGCTCACCGGATCCCAGCTGTCATGCAGAGCATAGAGGAGCGGCATGTCTAGCCTGGTCACCTCTACGCTCAGGAACTCAGCGAAACCCATCGCCGTGAGCCTCTCCCACTGAAAGTTCGGCAGTGCGAGGTACACTGCTCGGACCTGCAGCCAGGAGATCCAAGTCCTACGCTTTCCTTACATACATTTAGGACGATTGCATTTTAGGATCATGCATTTCATAATTCACTATGTTAACTAAACGGTCTCCAACAGGCCGTTTAGCCTTTCAACGGTTGGGTTCGAACTGTCCCATTAATCCCCTCAGAGGTCCACGGCTACCCATGGACCGTTCTGCGTGATGGACGACCAGGTGAGGACCTTTCATTCTTCCCATGTTCAACCCGATAACGGCCTCTTCTTGGCCGTTCAATGAGCCCACGGTCCCCATCTGACCATGTCACTCCCCTCTCAAACCCCTGGTGATTTGGAGTTGCACGGTCTACTCTCAACCGTATGGTTCACAACGGTCTGGTGGAGACCGTTCTGTTCTCAAGCGTTTCATATTCCAAACGGACCAATGTGGACTGTCCTAGATGTCCACGGTCTTCCTTAGACCGTGTTACCCCGTCTATTCACATTCCACTGGACTGCCACCCATGATCCGCCCCGTTCATAAACGGCTCTATGCGAGCCGTGCTATTTTGTGAGCGGTCACTGTAAGACCATTTTTTGACCATCATCCCCGACGGCGTTCAAGCCCCATCCCGCCGGCGGCGATGGCCCATAGGGCTCCCAACCGGCCCTAACGGGGTCGTGTGCCCCTCTTCTGCCCATCTAAACTACATGCATGCATTAAAAGTTTGAAATGAGGGGGTTTAGGGGAGCCTACCTCGGTCGAGCATGGCTCCTTGGCCGGCCTCGCCTCCGGCACCGGTTCTTCTTCCTCCACCGCGGCGGACATGCCGACGATGATCGCCCCGGCCTCTTCCCCGACCGTGCATGGCGGAGGTGCTTCTTCCTCGGCCACGGGCGGTGGTGCGGCCTCCTCCTCCATTGTGGCCGCCGACGGCGGCACTTGGGCTCCTTCCCCGGCCATCCTCCGCGCCTGGTGCTTGAAGCGCATGCGAGAATGGGAGAGATTAAGAGAAGGGGAGAGTGCGGGGTGGAGATGGGAGTGAGGGAGATGGAGAGTGGAGAGTAGTGGGGGGTGTTGTCCTCCTCCTCCATTGGTTACGGTGGAGAGGGGGAGGAAGAGGAAGTGTTTTCTTTTTTTTGAAACCGCCAGTGATTACACGGTCTATCAATAGACCGTGTAACTACTGAACGGTCTCCAATGTGACCATTTGATCTCTAACGGTGCGCTTTCATGAAACGGCTTGACTATGGCCGTTTACTTTGTTGAACGGCCTCATGAGGAGCCATTTATTGTCACGATCATATTCAAACTGGTAATGCTTGCACGGCCCTAGCTGGAGCGGTCTGTGTTAGACCGTTTGTATACTGAAACAATGATGAAGAATGCTTTTTGAGCTTCACTTTTCTGAATTATGTGATTGAGGGGCAGATTTGTTTTGGCTTGAATGATTATTTCATGGTGTAATATTGCAAAACCCTGTTCATGAATTCTTTGCAGCACCACTTCAAAATGCCGTTTCGCCTACACAGGTAAGTCAGGTATGGCCTTCTATCCCTATACCCCTTATTGCATTACTATATGATATTATGTTATATTATCTCGAGAACCAGTTGGTTATCTATGTGTTCTAGGATCTGACGTTCCCCTATAATAAAAACAATGATGATCCAGGTTCACTTGTTTAATCATCGGATAGGCCGTTAGGTTGGGAAAGTTAGGGGACGACGGTTCTATCTTGCACGCCGTGGTTGCAGATAGTGTCTTGACCCTGATTTATCCGGTCTAGCAATATTATTCTCGAGTATTTTTTATTTTATAGCTTTATTTGCATTCGATTTAATGATTTCTTTTATTTTAGCCTAGCATGCATCATACGCATCTTTTGAGCATTCATGACCCATGGTCTATCTGAAAGTGTCTCGTCAGTGATAGATGATTGTGCGTCCATGGTTTTGAGTAAGAGGAACTATTCCACTCAGAGTTGGAAGGTTTTCTCTGGTATGTTCACCTGGTTTGATTGACTGAAGATCCCGTCTGGAGTTTTAGTCCGTCTCTTTATTTTGGCAGCTTATTCCGGTCCCCTCATTGGTAAGAGGGATTGTGTCCCCCATGAGGTTGATCGTGTGTTTTTCTTTTCGTTTAGTTAGTTTCTCCAGACTAGTGTCGTTTTGGTCTGATTGTTCCTTGTGTTTGGTTCGGAGTTTTCTGAAAGATTCCTATCGCTCGTTGGCAATGAAACGGGTGTCTTTTACCTTAACGCTCGCTTTTCAGTCTACTCCGCTTCATTTCCGCTTCGTCTCCATGTTCTATTTCACTTTCGCTTCACCTCCGCTCGCTCCCCTGCAAATAGGACGTTAAGGAGGGCCATCTGTTGACACCCATTTTTTGCCTATGAGTTGGATCATTCCTTTTACTATCATTTGTTGATGCCTCGAGTTGTCAATTACTCATTAGGCTATTTTCAGGCATGACTTTGGACTTATTTTATGGGTATCTCCCTCCCTGGCTAAGTCTGATCTCGAATCTGGGTTTAATGGGCCTTGATTTCGCTTGATTTTGGGGTAAATGGGCCCATTTATCTTATTTCATTAATTTCAAACGTTCAGGCTGTACGCGGTCTAGCGACTGGCCATTTAGTTATGGGGCGGTCTTATTAGAACCGTTTTGGATATTTATTTGATTTTCTAAATTTCCACCGACAAGCCTTTGCACGGTTTGAGTTTAAGCGTTTAATGCCATTGAATGGCGTGTCGTTAGACTGTCCAGCTCCTAGAGTCCTAAGCCGGTTGGTTTTTCAGATAATTATCTATTTATCCTATTTTTCTAGATTTATCACCGACATGTGTACACGGCCTAGCATGGGATCAGTCCACTAATTGAGTGGTCTATCTGTAGACTGTTTTATCCTGAAGAGTCCAGCACCGTGAATGCCGGTCAGCTTGGTGGATAATTGGGTGATTTGTTGATTTATTTTATTTATCACCGACAGCATTAGGAGGTCTAGCAATGGACCGTTTAATAGTCTGAGCGGCCTATCGTGCGACCGCGTACCTGGCCGAGATCTGTGGATTATTTGGATTTTCTCTCTCTATCCATGGCTAAACCCCTAACTTCTCCCTCCCATTTCTCTGCGGTTTCTCAACCAAATGGGGTGCCATTTGATTTGGGTGGCAGATTAGAGTATTATCTACGGATTTTATTTAGTAATCTCGGATTAATATCCAGTGGGAAATCCTAATTCGATGTTGGACTTTGAGGGCTCTATAAATAGAACCTCTAGTCCAAGCTTGAAAAGGGGGAGATCCAACGTCGACGTCGAAGCTCTACCGAATTCTTGAGCAAGCTATAGCCAGGGAGGGAGGCTTTCTACATCCTTTTAAGCCTCCGGTTCAGAGAGTAGTCACTTTTTTTTGGCGTTTGGTCTAGGTTTTAATAGTCTTTTCATCCATTGCATGATTATCTTCTCCATCCCCTTTCCACGTTTTTCACTATTTCACACCATTTTCACACCCTCCTATCTTTTCCACGCCCTGTAAGGGTTTAGAAAACCACCCCAGGTATCGCCCATTCCATGTTATTATGTTGATTTTCCATCTTTTTCTATAGTTGCTACACATTCCAGGGCTAATTTGGATGTTATTTCTTTGCTCTCTACATTGTTTTGCAGGTCAGCATTAGCACAGTACGAGGCCCATCCTCTTTGGCGGGCCGGAAGGGGTAGAGGATCAAGTCCTACAACTTGGAGTCTGACGATTTTGAACGGTCTTCTTCCGTCCGTCTGCAGATCAAAGCGGTCCCCCATGAACCGTCCAGATTTTGTGAGCGGCCGTCTACAAACCGTTCTGAAGCCAGACCAGTCTTCGTCCCGCTTCCTTCTCCAGCGATGTAAGCGGTCTATCGAGCGGCCTTTCTATCCTTTGAGCGGTTCTTCCTGGACCGTGTACAACTGCAGTGCTACATTTTGGGCGAGTGTCTTCTCCCTTTCCAAGGTACGTAGTACTCTTCGGTACCCGTGTCTTGGTAGCGATCACGATCACACACAAATACCTCTCCACTCTTTCTTACCTTCGTTTTTGCTTGTATTTATATCTTGACCTAGAAAGGTAAAAAAGGGAAAGAAGGAAGAAGAAGAAAGGGGGGGGGGGGACATGTCGACAAATACGAGGGGTGAGAGGATGAGATCCTCCTCCTCACCCATGGAGTGGCCCATGAAGAATCGGTGATAGACAAGAGTATGGGTGAGGTAGAATAGAAGGCGGATGGGATAGCGGAAGGCCCCTTAGCGGAAAAATGCCCGCCTCTTCATAGCAATGAAAGTGTGCGGTCAAATGGCCCAGTGGATAAAATTAATGCCCATGACAAAGCTTCAATAATGGTTGATAACTCCCTTGAAGGGCAAAGAGCAATAAGGTGAGGGAGTTGAAAAGTTGGCATGGGAAGCATCGTGTTGCCCAAGGATTGTGGCGTATGAAGAGTGTTGAACAAAATGGGTGTTTGCCCTTGAATAGAAGAATGAATTTGGTATAGCATAGTGGAAACAAGGGGTGCCCTACCCTGCCCTTGGGCATGGAGTTACACGGCATCAAATCTTGACATTGACTTTAGGTGAGCAGCAGCGGGGACTTGGCCTCTTCAACGATGCTCGCCACAAAAACACGGATTGGCATCTGACAAATAAACTCTTGCATCTTGAACAGCATAGCCGTGGCCGACTCTTTCTTGCCCGGCTCTTGATCATCTTCGGCACAAGTACTTGCAGAAGGACATCCATTCCGAGTGGTAAAGGAAGGCCAAGCGGAGGCGGAAGGCTCCATGAATGGTGGAGGTATAATGGAAGGTGTTGGAGGGAACACGTAGAGCTACTCCACTTGCTCGGAAGTGGATGGGGCTGGCTCGAATGCAAAAAAGGGTTGACCGTGCTTAGGATTAGACATGGTAAAGGTGAAGGGTTAAATGGTGGAGGAGGGGTAGTTGGGTTAGGAGTCAAAAGGGTATTGGAGGACCGAGGTGGCAGCAATGGCAAAGGGTTAATGGGTGGATCGGCGGAGGCCGGTGGAGTGGAGGTTAATGAGGGCATAACTGGTGAAGGCTTAGTGGGAGGTTCGACGGAAGGAGGTATACAAGGAGAAGTGATGGGGACATCACCCAGCGTTCCCTCTGGCTAGACACCCCTCTCCCTTCTGGAGACGGGTAGGCTGCGACTGCACGACTTGATGGGTCCTCGACGACATTAGAGTTTATTACTATGGACATCTTGATGTAATTTCCCTTTTCTTGAGTCTTTTTGATGTATTTTGAGTCATGTCCTAGGTGCTCATATTAGTGGATCAGCATATTGGGCTTGTTTGGCTTTGTAGCCCATCTAGAGGAGCTAGGCCCATGAGCACCCCTTCTTGCACCTTGGTTATCTGTCTTTTGTTCTTTTCTCAGGGGCTTTTGTACAAAGTTGGGATCCCTATATATAGGACCCCAACTCCCACTTGAGAAGGTTAATGAATTATTGAGTATTTTGAGCATAAGTGCATTTTCTCCCCCCCCCTCTCTCTAGCTTTCTCTCTCTCTCTCTCTCTCTCTCTCTCTCTCTTCAGGGGGCAGACCCCTTCTCTCTCCTCCTCTCTCTCTCCCCTGGGCGCACCTGCCCCTTCACCTTCCCCACTTGCCACATCAGCAGCCACATCAGCCCCCACCCTTTCACATCCCCTAGGTCCATAACTCCCATTAACACTTCCACATCCCCCAAGTGACTCTCCCAATCCCCCACACACCTTCCCCACCTCCAAGGCAACCATCCCTCTTCCCCAAGCAACCTTCCCACTCCCCCACACCCCATTCATATCCCTAGGGCGGATTAACCCCCCCTCCCATACCCTGCTGGTTGCGCACCCACCACCATAGCCCACCCCCATTCCCTTGGCCGACCCCCACCACCCCTTGGATAGCTTCGGCCCCCCCACTCCCCTCCACCCTCCAACACCCCATTCCACCTACTCCGCCCCTCTCCTCACCCCCACCACCCCTTTCCCCCATCTGCAAACACCCCCATTTCCCTCCATTACCAAAACTTCAACCCCCCCTTAACCTAATCCCACCTCCATCCCCTTACCTAGATCACATCTGCAGGTGACAGAAGACGGTCCGTCTTGCAGAAGCTCCCCTGCGTTCATACGGCGACATCTGAGGGCATACCTTACCATTCTGGAAAGGTCGTCCTGTCCACTTCGCAGGCGAGGTGGAATCGTCCAGTTCCGAGTTCGTGACCGCCCGTGAGAGCTGTTCTACCCCGACTGCGCCAGACACCACCTGCAGCCAGCCTGAGCCCGATTGGAAGCTGCTTCACGACCAACGGTGGAGGAATCAGGCTGAAGTCTCTTCTTCAAAATTCTTCCTCCCCCTGTCCACTTCCAGGAGCAGAAGGCGGAACTTAATTCGGCATCCGAGATCCAGAGTTGCAAACGTTCTTCCTCAGTCGCACGGATCTGTCTCCTGCAGTCGACAGCGACCAGTACCTACTCTTCAGGGCACACCAACCGCCCACGGCCTCTGATTGCAACCCCGTTGACTCCTGCTGAAAGCCACCTCAACCACGGAGACGACGCCACTGGTTTCGTGCCATTTGGAGCTCGGGAGTGCCCGTGACAGCGTCTGCAACCTGCTGCTACAGAACCTGGACCACGCGGTGCAGCCTCTGCAGAGAATCAGAACCAGCTTGCAAGCTCTGCCACGGCGAACCACGGCGGAATCAGGCTGAGGTTTCTTCTTCAAAGATCTTCCTCCCCCTGTCCCCGACCAGGAGCACGAAACAGAAGTACATTCGGCATCCGGGAGCTCCAGTTCTGATTTTTCTCCTGCAGTCACGCGGGACTGCCCTCATCAGTCTTCTGCGACCAACAGTCACTCTTCGGCGTCCCCCAGGACATCCCGACCTCCGGCAGCCTCCCCGCCAGTTTTGCTGCAACGAGGGCCCGACCACGGTCCCAGAACTTCTAACGGTTCGAGATTCGGAGCTCGGGAGCCCAAGGTACAACCTCTGCATCCTACTGCCTCAGATCTGAAGCCGCCAGCGCCAGATTCCTTCATCCTGTTCGAGCTTCCACCACGACCAGCGACGGCGTCAGAAGAATTTGATAAAAATCAGAGTTGTCCCAGCCCCTATTACGAAGAAATCCCCTCTGGTTTCGTTGCCGGAAAAATTCCTGAGGATGAGCTACGACTGCAACAGCGGCATCCTGTCCCTTCTCACAGCAAGTGAGCAGATCCACGTCGGCTTCCGTTCCGTCATCCTCGGCGAGTTTTCCCCTCCCGCCTGGCCGGCTTAGCGCCCCTCCCTGCGTGGAGGTAGTGTTTGATGTAAGTTTGATTTCCCCCACCCCTAATCCAACCCTCCTGCGTGAGGAGTAGTTCATGTACTAAACAGCTCAAGCGACATCGACGCAGTGTGCGGGATCCACACTTCCCCGCTCGCCCACGTCTCCGAACGGGGTTGGTTTCTTCAAACCAGCCAGGTGAACTCTAAACTTTGCTCCATTAATCTTAGTACTTGTTTGTTTAATATCCGTAGATATAGCTCCGTTGTGCATGCGAGCGAGTGCCCGATCCCGGCTCCACCTTCATAGTGTGGTCACCGTGGTGAAAGTAAGCGAGTGGGACCTAGTGCCCCAATTGGCACCGGCCAGCCCCATAAGCGTGGGCTACGTATCCTCGGGAGGGCAACCCTAGCCCTGCTGGCACTCTACCAGCAAGGGTCTTGATCCATCACCTCTCCCTAGCATCCTTTAGTCACCCCGGGCTCTCGTGTGTGCGACGGCGTTTTGGCCCCGATTTATCAACTTACTTGTTATGTGATTGTGAATGCGGAATAGGTCCTAAGAATACTTTTGGCTTGCTGCATACCCCGTAGCGGTGTCACATCAAATTGGTATCAGAGCAAGTTTTAGACTTGTCTCTACAAGCCTAGGTCCAAGGGCAAGTGCATTTCTATCCCGTTTGTCATCATTGTGCATGTCCACCCGTAGGGGCACCATATATCGGGTTGATCCTTCTAATTCCAATCCACCAATGGATCCCAATGCTCATGACAACCAAAACAACCCAAGGGAAGCTCCCCAAACTCCCATGGATCGAATTGAGGCTGCCATTCAAGTCCTCACGGAGCAAATGAATGGAATTTCCACCAGATTAGAAAGACTAGAAGAAGCTAGGGCCCCACCTAGGAACCATGCCCAAAGAGTTCCTCCTCCGCGGGTTGAACATGAGAGGGAAGACCTAGATGATGAGTGGAATCGTGAGCAAGAGAGAGCCCCACAACCTCGATACCATGATAGGCGACCACGTGAGGATCATGATGAATTCCTACTAAGAATGATCAAAGTGGAAGCTCCTAATTTTGATGGGTCTCATAACCCTAGTGTCTATAAAGAATGGGAGCATGGCATGGACCAATACTTCGAATGGTATCCCATGTCAGAGGAGAGAAAGGTTAGGTTGGCCAAGATGCACCTCCTCAAACTAGCCAAAACCTATTGGCTAAAGGTTGAAAACCAAAGGAGGATCAGGCGTGAGGAACCCATCAACACTTGGCTAGACATGAAAGATCAACTTAGGAACAAATATCTTCCCATCTCCTATAGCCAACTTCTTCTTGATGAATGGCAAAGCCTTACCCAAGAGGGAAAAACCGTGGAAGAGTATATTGAAAAATTTGATTCATATCTCCTAAGGTGTGGTGTGGTTGAAGATCCAGCCGTCACGTTATCCCGGTTTAGGAATGGTCTCCTTCCCCACATCAAACGGGAGCTTTTTATGAGGGAAGTGCATAGCTTGGAAATTGGCTATCAAATAGCCCGGGATGTAGAGAGATTTGCTAGGAATCCTAGGTTTGCCCCCCCCAAGGGCCCGGGACCCCGTCCCAACCTACCTCCTCTGCTAAGAACACCTCCTCCTCCCAATGGGGGAACCCCCACTCGGCCCTACCACCAACCAACCACTCCCACCCCCACAAAGACCACTCCACTCAACCCCCCTTCTCAAAGGGAAGACAACTCCAAAGGGAAGACCCCAATGAGCAATACGGTCAAGTGTTTTCGATGCCATGGCTATGGCCACATAGCCACCCAATGTCCCTCCAAGGGGATGTCAAGCCTAGTTATTGAGAGTGAACCTTCTACTACCCAGGAAACACATGAGAGTACTATTGAGGAATACGAGGCTGCTTTAGGATGGGAAGAGGAATACAATGAGCAATTCTTTGAGGAAGGGATAGGAGAGGACCCACACTCCAGCCACCTAGGGGTGATAAGATGCACCCTCACCCAACCACAAGAGGATGACTGGCGGAGGACTTCCATTTTTCACACATTTGTCAAGATCGGGGATCATGTTAGGAAGGTCATCCTAGACAACGGGAGTTGTATCAACGCCGTGTCTCCGGACACCGTCAAACTCCTAGGGCTTACCCCTACACCCCACCCCAAACCCTATCGTGTGTCCTGGATAAACAACCACTCCCTACCCGTCGACACATGTTGTCTTATCCCCATCACCTTCTCATCCTACCAAGGGCAAATATGGTGTGATATCATACCGATGGCTGTAGGAAGCATCCTATTGGGTAGACCTTGGATATATGATGTCAATGCTACCATCCATGGGAAAACAAACACATGCACCTTTGACCACGAGGGGAAGAGTATCCGCCTCAACCCCTCCCCTCCCCAAAAAGAACCACCCACCAAGGGAATCCTTCCTACACCACCAAAACCCAGGGCCTCGTCCACACCAACCCAACCAAAAACCCAAAACCCCACCCCTGAAATTCCCACCGGGCCAGTCAAAGGCCTCCACCTCATCACTAGGAAAGAGCTCGAGGAAGAAATAACCCGAGGGACACCCCTTTGTGCTATTGTCATATGTCTTGGAGAGGCAACCCCCTCCAATCCTCACCCCGTGGAAATCCACCCTCTCCTGGAAGAATTTAAGGACGTTTTCCCCGAGGAGCTCCCCGACCAACTGCCACCCATGAGGGATGTCCAACATGCCATTGATCTTGTCCCCGGAGCCACCCTCCCAAACCTTCCCCACTACCGCCTCAACCCCACTGAGCATGCTGAACTAAGGAGGCAAGTGGAGGAACTCATAAGAAAAGGCTTCCTCCGTCTTAGCAAGAGTCCTTGTGCTGTCCCAGCCCTCCTCACACCTAAGAAAGATGGGACATGGCGGATGTGTGTCGACAGTAGGGCCATCAACAAGATCACGGTCAAGTACAGGTTTCCCATACCTAGGCTTGACGACATGCTTGACATGCTAGCCGGGGCCACCATTTTCTCCAAAATAGATCTCAAAAGTGGCTACCATCAGGTTAGGATAAGGCTAGGAGATGAATGGAAAACAGCCTTTAAAACCAAGGATGGGCTCTATGAATGGCTGGTGATGCCTTTTGGGCTCTCTAATGCCCCAAGCACCTTTATGCGCCTTATGACCGAGGTCCTTAGGCCCTACATTGGAGTCTTCCTGGTAGTCTACTTTGATGACATCCTCATCTACAGCCAGTCCAAAGAAGCCCATCTCAGTCACCTTAGGCAAGTCTGCACCACTCTTAGGAAAGAGAGCCTCTTTGCCAATTTTGGAAAATGTCAATTCATGACAAAGTCCATTACCTTCCTTGGGTATGTTGTCTCCACCGAAGGAGTATCCATGGACCCTGAAAAGGTCCAAGCCATCCTCGATTGGCCGGAACCCCGCACTCTCCATGAAGTCCGGAGCTTTCATGGGCTAGCCACCTTTTACCGAAGGTTCATCCGTGGGTTTAGCACAGTCACAGCCCCTATCACCGACTGCCTCAAAAAGGGGACCTTTGTGTGGACCAAGTCCGCAACTAGAGCCTTCCAAGAACTCAAAGAGAGGATGACCCAAGCCCCTGTACTATGCCTCCCTGACTTCTCCAAAGTCTTTGAGGTGACTTGTGATGCCTCCGGGGTAGGAATTGGCGGGATCCTTAGTCAGGAAGGACATCCAGTGGCCTATTTTAGTGAGAAGTTGTGTGATGCCAGGATGAGATACTCCACCTACGACAAGGAATTTTATGCCGTGGTTCAATCCCTCCGGCACTGGAGACACTATCTCTTGCCGAAAGAATTTGTCATATTCTCTGACCATGAGGCCCTGAAATACCTCAATTCCCAGCAGAAACTGAATGCTCGGCATGCCCGATGGGTTGAATACATCCAGGCCTACACATTTGTAATCAAACATAAGGCCGGAAGTGAAAACCGTGCTGCCGATGCCCTCAGTAGGAGAATTTCCTTGCTAGCTACCATTAGGGTGGAAGTCATAGGATTTGAAAGACTCAAGGAAGAGTATTCTGATTGCCCGGACTTTGGTCCAATCCATACCACTCTGTCCACCCTCTCACCTAGGGAACATCAAGGATTCATCTTAGAGGACGGGTTCATTTTCAAAGGCCATAGACTTTGCATACCTAGAACCTCTCTACGGGACTTCCTGATCTGGGAGTTACATGCAGGAGGCCTTGCTGGGCATTTTGGGGTGCATAAGACCATTGCTTTGGTTGAGGGTCAGTTCTACTGGCCAAGTCTCAAAAGGGACGTAGCCAAAATTGTAGGACAGTGCCGGATATGTGCCTCAGCCAAACAAACAAGGCAGAACACTGGCCTCTACACACCACTCCCTGTCCCTGACCGTCCTTGGCAAGACTTAAGCATGGACTTCGTCTTAGGCCTACCTAGAACTCAAAAAAGGCATGATTCCATCTTTGTAGTCGTGGATAGGTTTTCCAAGATGGCCCATTTCATCCCCTGTTCCAAAACCTCTGACGCCTCTCATGTGGCCCGCCTATTCTTCGATGAGGTAGTTCGCCTCCATGGCCTACCCAAGACCATCATTTCTGATAGGGATGTCAAATTCACCAGCTATTTCTGGAAAACTCTCTGGCACCTAATGGGGACCCTTCTCAAATTTTCCACGGCCTATCACCCTCAAACTGACGGCCAGACCGAAGTCATTAATAGGAGCCTTGGGAATCTACTCCGGTGTCTTGTTGAGGATCGCCCCGGGAATTGGGATCTCATATTACCCCAGGCAGAGTTTGCATACAACAATTCAGTGAATAGGTCGATAGGGATGAGCCCATTTGAAGCTGTGCATGGGTACAAACCTAGAAAGCCTACAGATCTCATTCCTTTGCCACCACATGCTAGAGTGTCTATTAGTGCTGAGTCGTTTGCCCAACACATGAAAGAATTGCATGAAGAAATCCGCAAACACATTAACAAAAGCAATGAGGTGTATAAAAAGTCGGCCGATTCCCACCGTCGCCACCAGGAGTTTCACGTAGGTGATTATGTGATGGTAAGAACTGAGAGGCTTTCCCCTGGGAATGTCTCCAAACTGAGGTCGCGTGGATCAGGCCCCTTCCAGGTTTTAAAGAGGATTGGCACAAACGCTTACGTGTTGGACCTCCCCGAGGAGTACGCAGTAAGCCCCACATTCAATGTGGCTGACTTGGTGCCATATAGGGGACCCACGGTGACACCCAGTGAGGAAATTGAGCCTGTTCCACCTTCTGAGAGAGCCACCACACATGAGAGAGTTCAACCAATCCAGAGAGGCCAACGGGAGCAAATAGAGCGGATATTGGATGAACAGGTCACTGTCACCCGGAGCAAAGCGTACGAGCGATACTTGGTCAGGTGGAAGGGCCGGCCCCCTTCAGATGATTCATGGGTGAGCAGGGAGGATCTTCAGCAGCTGGACCCCGACCTCCTGGAGCATTACCGCAGCCGAGAGGACCCTTTCTCGACAGAGTCGAGCTCTTCACAGCCCGGGGGAGTTGATGGGGACATCACCCAGCGTTCCCTCTGGCTAGACACCCCTCTCCCTTCTGGAGACGGGTAGGCTGCGACTGCACGACTTGATGGGTCCTCGACGACATTAGAGTTTATTACTATGGACATCTTGATGTAATTTCCCTTTTCTTGAGTCTTTTTGATGTATTTTGAGTCATGTCCTAGGTGCTCATATTAGTGGATCAGCATATTGGGCTTGTTTGGCTTTGTAGCCCATCTAGAGGAGCTAGGCCCATGAGCACCCCTTCTTGCACCTTGGTTATCTGTCTTTTGTTCTTTTCTCAGGGGCTTTTGTACAAAGTTGGGATCCCTATATATAGGACCCCAACTCCCACTTGAGAAGGTTAATGAATTATTGAGTATTTTGAGCATAAGTGCATTTTCTCCCCCCCCTCTCTCTAGCTTTCTCTCTCTCTCTCTCTCTCTCTCTCTCTCTCTCTCTCTCTCTCTTCAGGGGGCGGACCCCTTCTCTCTCCTCCTCTCTCTCTCCCCTGGGCGCACCTGCCCCTTCACCTTCCCCACTTGCCACATCAGCAGCCACATCAGCCCCCACCCTTTCACATCCCCTAGGTCCATAACTCCCATTAACACTTCCACATCCCCCAAGTGACTCTCCCAATCCCCCACACACCTTCCCCACCTCCAAGGCAACCATCCCTCTTCCCCAAGCAACCTTCCCACTCCCCCACACCCCATTCATATCCCTAGGGCAGATTAACCCCCCCTCCCATACCCTGCTGGTTGCGCACCCACCACCATAGCCCACCCCCATTCCCTTGGCCGACCCCCCCCCACCCCTTGGATAGCTTCGGCCCCCCCACTCCCCTCCACCCTCCAACACCCCATTCCACCTACTCCGCCCCTCTCCTCACCCCCACCACCCCTTTCCCCCATCTGCAAACACCCCCATTTCCCTCCATTACCAAAACTTCAACCCCCCCTTAACCTAATCCCACCTCCATCCCCTTACCTAGATCACATCTGCAGGTGACAGAAGATGGTCCGTCTTGCAGAAGCTCCCCTGAGTTCATACGGAGACATCTGAGGGCATACCTTACCATTCTGGAAAGGTCGTCCTGTCCACTTCGCAGGCAAGGTGGAATCGTCCAGTTCCGAGTTTGTGACCGCCCGTGAGAGCTGTTCTACCCCGACTGCGCCAGACACCACCTGCAGCCAGCCTGAGCCCGATTGGAAGCTGCTTCACGACCAACGGTGGAGGAATCAGGCTGAAGTCTCTTCTTCAAAATTCTTCCTCCTTCTGTCCACTTCCAGGAGCAGAAGGCGGAACTTAATTCGGCATCCGAGATCCAGAGTTGCAAACGTTCTTCCTCAGTCGCATGGATCTGTCTCCTGCAGTCGACAGCGACCAGTACCTACTCTGCAGGGCACACCAACCGCCCACGGCCTCTGATTGCAACCCCGTTGACTCCTGCTGAAAGCCACCTCAACCACGGAGACGACGCCACTGGTTTCGTGCCATTTGGAGCTCGGGAGTGCCCGTGACAGCATCTGCAACCTGCTGCTACAGAACCTGGACCACGTGGTGCAGCCTCTGCAGAGAACTAGAACCAGCTTGTAAGCTCTGCCACGGAGAACCACGGTGGAATCAGGCTGAGATTTCTTCTTCAAAGATCTTTCTCCCCCTGTCCCCGACCAGGAGCATGAAACAGAAGTACATTCGGCATCCGGGAGCTCCAGTTCTGATTTTTCTCCTGCAGTCACGCGGGACTGCCCTCATCAGTCTTCTGCGACCAACAGTCACTCTTCAGCGTCCCCCAGGACATCCCGACCTCCGGCAGCCTCCCCGCCAGTTTTGCTGCAACGAGGGCCCGACCACAGTCCCAGAACTTCTAACGGTTCAAGATTCGGAGCTCGGGAGCCCAAGGTACAACCTCTGCATCCTACTGCCTCAGATCTGAAGCCGCCAGCGCCAGATTCCTTCATCCTGTTCGAGCTTCCACCACAACTAGCGACGGCGTCAGAAGAATTTGATAAAAATCAGAGTTGTCCCAGCCCCTATTACGAAGAAATCCCCTCTGGTTTCGTTGCCGGAAAAATTCCTGAGGATGAGCTACGACTGCAACAGTGGCATCCTGTCCCTTCTCACAGCAAGTGAGCAGATCCACGTTGGCTTCCGTTCCGTCATCCTCGGCGAGTTTTCCCCTCCCGCCTGGCCGGCTTAGCGCCCCTCCCTACGTGGAGGTAGTGTTTGATGTAAGTTTGATTTCCCCCACCCCTAATCCAACCCTCCTGCGTGAGGAGTAGTTCATGTACTAAACAGCTCAAGCGACATCGACGCAGTGTGCGGGATCCACACTTCCCCGCTCGCCCACGTCTCCGAACGGGGTTGGTTTCTTCAAACCAGCCAGGTGAACTCTAAACTTTGCTCCATTAATCTTAGTACTTGTTTGTTTAATATCCGTAGATATAGCTCCGTTGTGCATGCGAGCGAGTGCCCGATCCCGGCTCCACCTTCATAGTGTGGTCACCGTGGTGAAAGTAAGCGAGTGGGACCTAGTGCCCCAATTGGCACCGGCCAGCCCCATAAGCGTGGGCTACGTATCCTCGGGAGGGCAACCCTAGCCCTGCTGGCACTCTACCAGCAAGGGTCTTGATCCATCACCTCTCCCTAGCATCCTTTAGTCACCCCGGGCTCTCATGTGTGCGACGGTGTTTTGGCCCCGATTTATCAACTTACTTGTTATGTGATTGTGAATGCGGAATAGGTCCTAAGAATACTTTTGGCTTGCTGCATACCCCGTAGCGGTGTCACATCAAGAAGGTTCGGCAAAGGCCGGTGCTGCGGAGGTTGTTGGCATGGTGCCTAAACGAGGTAGGCAAGGAGGCATAAAATGAGGAGGTTTGGTACGTAGAAAATGCCGGATGGGGCGAGAGGTGTTAGGGGTAGAAGAAGACTCACGATGCGCCGGCGTAGGTGGTTGGAGTATCGACCCATCGTCATAACACCAATAAGTCTCAAAAATAGGGGTTGGTTCGTGGATGGTGGCATCGTCCTGAGCAAGGGGTTCCTCTGGTGGTAATGGAGGAAGAGAAAATGAAGGAAACTCAGAAGGGGTGACTTCAGAACTTCTTCCTCACGTGCTGTCTTCAATTGCTCGCATGTTGGCTCTTCATTGTCAGGCTCAAGTGGATGCCATAGTGGAGGCGTATGAATGGGTGGTGGAGGTGTATAACATGGAGGGTTTTATGGTGGCGAAAGCGGAGGCGGAGGGCCATATGAATGAATGGCGTGAATAGGCAGAGGGCAGACGATCTCCACTTGATCGTTGAAATCTGCCGGCTCTTGCTCGCCTGCATTGATGCCGTAATCATCTCTCCTATCCTTCCAATCTCTTTCCATCTTTGTAATGTTGTTCAGCAAGGCGTGAAGAGGATTGACTGGAGAAGGAGGAGGAGGAGCAGAGGGTTGGCATAGTGGCCTTGGAGGAGGGGCCGCATAAGATGGCCGTGGAGGGGGATTAACAGGTTGGCCCAAAGAAGGACCCGGTCGAGGCAGGTTGCAAGGAATAGAAGGGCCTTGGGACCATGAAAGAGGAGGAATAGAAGGAGGCGGGTGTCGGACCACCCGAAGAAGAGTATGAACATGAGAGGGAGGCGGGTGATGGGCCATCTGAATGGGAATATGAACAGGAGAGGGAGGCGGGTTATGGGCCACCCGAATAGGAGTAGAAGGAGGATGAGAAAAATGAGATGCACCCTCAACAACGGTCTTAAGTGCCTGGATTTATTGAGGAGTGAGATGATCTATAGCTTGCAAGATCTGGGAGACCTTCTCATCGTGGGGAGTAGACGGTCCCGTAGGAAATGTGGCTCGCAACTTAGGCGAGGGACCATGAGATTGGAAATTGCCCATAGGTCGGGCAAAATCATATGAATGAGGACGTGGTCCCTTGAAGGAATTGTGGTGAGAACCATGATGAACATGTTGAATTTGAGGAGTGTGGGATGTGCTAGGTTGTGCATCCTCATGATTATAATTGGCATTTAACATGTTGGTTTGATTATCAAAGCGAAACATCATGTAAATAACCAATATTCAATCAAATTGATTTGCAAGAATAGCAAACAAGTTAGAATGTTATGCTTAATTTTTCTTACGTTGAATCTTAGTGAATTAAATGATTTTATCAAAGTTAATGTGATCCACTCAAGGTCATGAACCTAGTTTCAATAAATTTTTCTTCAATGCCAACTAGGTTGATTCTCACCATGCATGGGCCAACTAAACCCGGGGACTTCAAAAGGTACAACCTGCCCGGCGTCCGTGAGGGAATCCACGGGTGTGGAGACTTACGGAGGCCTTGGTTTAGGAATTCCTGATCCAATGACATGGAGTGCTCAATGGAGGGTCCTTCCTTAACTAAGAGAGGGGTATGGCTCCTAAAAATGTGGAGAGAGGAGGTCTCCCAAGCCCATGCAAGTGCCAATGCAAATGCTAATGCAAAAGAATATAGAAACACCAGACAGAATGATGCATAGGTGAACAATGATATGCAGTGATAGTATAACAATATGCAATACGAATTGTGGTTTATGCGTGGTGCTACAGAATGATGTGCATTGATAGTTCAAAGTAAGCCATAGAGATTCTGTGAAAATAGTGCAGTAATATGAATGTGAAAGATGTGAAACAACTGCAAGGGTAAAACAAACTAAGATGCAATGACAATGAACAATTACTAAGGTAAACGAATTAAAGAGGATAAAGTGCCTAGTGAACAAATCGCAGACAGGATGGACTAATGCAAATAGGTGAACAATAACTGCAAATAAAACGTGAACATCACTATACAACTAACAATGCAAACAGACAAGGAAAATGCAAACAGTATGCCACATAAAAGTGAAACATAATATATAACTGCAATGGGGGCTGCTATGCAACAAATGCAACCACAGATAAACTATGAACATGCAATAAATCCAAGGATGAATGGAAATGCAACATGCTATATACTAAGAGAGGAATCACGAGATACACAATGAATGAATATGGTATGCAATAGAGAATGGGGATGAATATGCAACAGAGATAATGCAAAGGAGTATGCAATAGTATTGAGAAATGCATACAATATGCAACAAGGAATTAGCGTCTGCTTCAGTGGGCGTAAAACCCCCTTTTTTTAGAAAAAGAATGGGCGACTGCTCATGTGGGCGTGCATTTTTTTTAATAGGATAAGAGAAGTGGAATGTTAAATAAACTCTATCAAATTAGTCAATCACAGGGAAAATAGAGAAGTGCTGCGTGGAGCACAAATGAAGATGCACCGTGGGTGCAAAAGAGGAGGGGCACACATGGGTGCTGAAGGAGGAGGGTAATCAAAAGAAAAATAGTAGGAGGTCCCACCGTGATCGCCAATCTGTAGATCTATTTAAAATCCACTTACAGAAAACTAATATATGCTAAGAATGGGGAAACGGGGGAAAAGGGGCATACGTGGATGCAGCAAGGAGGGTGATCGCCAGAGACCGCAGGCCTCAAATGGAATAAATAATGAATAATAGGAGGGATCGCGAAATACCTGTGGAGCGTGGGAGATGTGAGTTGACTTCCTTCTCTTCCTATCGGCTGGCTAATGGAGAGAGTTCCTCTTTAGATTACCCTTGCAAGAAAGACAAACACCAATGAAAGAACAGGGATTAGAAATCGTGAAGTGTAGTATCAAATCCCAAGTGTAATATGTAACGTGAAAAGCGTGGAAAATGACACACCTTCTTGGCATTTTGGCCTAAACCCCTTTTGCAAAGGGAGGGGATAATGATATGAAATGTGAATGATGTGCAAGTGTTGCACTGAAGGATGGCTCAACGTGGTTGAGCTAAATGAGATAAAAGGATAAATAATGCGTGCATGCAAATGCAATTTAACAGAAGAAGACGGAGAACAGAAGAAGGGTAGAAGAAGAAAAAGCCCGGGAATATTCTCCTACGAGGGCTGGATGCGGCTAGAGGAAGCCTCCGCATGGATGAAGCTTTACGCGCAGTGGGTGCTTCCTTCTTAGCCAGTAAACGGGCAGCACCTCCCCTAAATCGGAATCCGCCTCCCGTTTGACAAGAGCCTCAGGGTTTTTATATGGGGAGAGATGCGTGGGTTTAATTCCAAGAACAATTAGGGAAATTGATTTTAGAAATGAGATAAATATTAGAAAGAGTCATCCCCAGTTTCGGAAAGCCATACGAATCTTTCCCCAGTTGAAATGGTTCACAAAATGAGAAAAGACAAGCTGTGGACAAGTTTGAGAAACATCAAGAAAATGACGCCAAATATAGCTGGTGTTTATACAATAAACATCATATACGATAGACACACATAAGCAAATAAGAGAATGTGAAATAAAGTCCACGAAAGCCTCCAAAACAAAATGGCATCAACCATCTATGATGTTTATAAAATAAACGTCATCTACAATAGACGTCATTTGCAAAACAAATAAAGGAAGCCCCAATTGTTTCCAAAATTCAGAAAAGAATGTGCATTGGGCTTCTAGACGTTCATTATAAAAATACGTGTTTTAGCTAGACTCGGAAAAACCCAAGAATGAGCGTCAATGGGCGCAACCGCACAAAACAAAATCAAAACAAATAACAAAGCATTGGTGCCCAACCCCGTGGCTGCTAATTCTTTTTTTTATTTATTTTTTTTATTTTATCGGTGAAGGTGCTTCTGAGTGTGCTGACTCCAAATATATTTTTCCACATTTTTTCGAACCCAAAAACTCACTCAAAATGGCTAAGAACGGTCGCATGGATTGAAATAAAAAAATAATAAAAGTCAAGAATGAGCGTCCAACATTGTAGCCGCTCATTCCTTTTTTTATTTTTTTTATTTAAAAAGAAAATGGCGTCAACCCTAATAGCCATTAATTCTTTAAAATCTGTAAAAATGAAAAAAAATACCTAGAAAATTCTGAAACATAGAAAAAATAGGGGAAAATAGGAAAAATACAAAAATCCAAGAAAAGTGGGGAAAACCACTCAAATAAGGTCGATTTGAGGGTCAAATTGGGGTATCACAGGTAATATGAGATGCGCTCACAGTAATATCAATTTTGGCATGTCTATAGCTGCCCCGCCTTGGCGTCTACTTTGCAAGGGAACAGAGTGAACTGAAAAGTAGATGCCAAGGTGTGATGAGGCACGCGATCAACATCACTTGATGAGAATCAAATCCAAAACTCGAGATGAAGCAATCTCGGGAAATTTCAAAGAAATCAACAATGTTCGGATAAAGAGAGAGTAAATGTGCACGCGGGCACGAAGAAGATAAAAGAAGGTGATCAACTTCCAATGCGGTGGAAGTATCCCAGGTCACAAACTTGTAGGTTTCACCATTGGAGAGCGGTTACCAGCTAATGTGGACGTGATGTAGCCAAGGCGGATCTAAGGAAAAAAATTGAAATAAGAGAGAATAGAAATCCAAACAAAGAGTTTTCAAGAAAATCGCTCAAAACAGCGACAAGACGAACTGGGGACTCAATTCGGCAATGAATATCTCATATCTTAAAAAAATGAAGATCATTTTAACTCTCAAAATCAACTTATCAGAATGATTTTTCCAATGCTGATTCAAAGTCCTACATGAATGTATGCTGGGTTGAAAAGGAAAAATAAAAGCAAATGAAAATATAAAGTAATCAAGAATAATATTGTTAAGCTGCCAAGACTGAGTCAAGAAACCGATTTCACGAACTAACACTAAGTCGAAGCTCGTTTATCCGCACACCAATTCATAAAAGGGAACCATCATCCCCAGTCTTGGACGGCTCAACGGCATATCCATGTGACAAAGATTCCTCTAGAATCATCACTGTTTTTGATGAAGGGGAACTAAAATTCCAGATTTATCAAAGCCACAGGTCCATGATATAATCTAATAGCGTAAATAACATAGAGTAGGAATGCATATAGGGAGAGATGGTGAGAGCAATAAGCATGAGAGAACTAAGATGGAATGCAGAACACTGTGGGACTTGGATGATGATGCCTAGACGGTGGGACCCAGAGCTTCTTCCTGCGCTCCAAAAATTCATTAGACAAGATATAACGAAAGATAAAGCAATTAAAGCAGTTTAAGCATGAACCAATGCATCATTAAGCATATCAATGCATGGCATAGTAAAACATCAAAGCATTGATCATTATGGCATGATATCAAAAGCGTGAAAACATAGCATCAAAGCATACAGGTGATGTGCAGCATTAGAGCTTTAGCATTGTTTCTCATGAGGACCAAGTTTGCTAATCAGTTGAAAGATTTGGAGTTGAATGATCCGAATGCCCTGAAATACCTTATAGGAGAATGGTGCGCAGGGCGGCAGGAGTAATCAAGAGATTTGGTAGTGAATTGCTCGGAATGATAGTGATGGGAATCGACGCCGAGCACTGACTTTTTATTTTACATTTGAGTCCTTTTATTTGCTTTTATATCCTTAGGAAAGTATATGTGCAATTGTATGGCTTTATAAGCCAATATGTCATTCCCTTGGATTATTTGGGTTTTTATGCAAAATATCAGTAGGTCCAGTAAGGGGTCCCTCACTCCTTTCCCATTGGTCCACCTAAGTCATAGGGTCCATGTGGGGCTGGTCAAAGTCCTAGGTGGGCTTCTAGATGGTTTGACATTCAAAGGGGACAAAGGGGTATAAAAGTCCAAGATGCCTTCCTTTCTTTCAAAAGAGTGTCCCCTCCATATGTAATTTATTTATTTTAGATTTTTGAACACACGGGGAAAGAAAATGGCCTCTTTCCCATGAAATTCCTAGCCCCCCACCCCTTGCCATTCTCTATATAAACATATGTATAGTGTCATTAGAGATTTAATGAAGAAATTATGTGAAAATTGCTTGAAGCAAGAAGGGTGTGCCCTCTCTCTTCTCTCTCTGGTTCTCTTCTTCTTACTCCAGCCCTCCTAGGTGTGAAGCCCTCTCCTATATTCTCCTTAGCCCCTCTGAGTTCCCTCTCTGCCGCCGCCGCCGCCGTTCGTGCCGCCATCGCGCCGCCACCGCCGCTACATCGGAGTTATGTCTCCATCATGACAGAACTTCACCTTCGGGTTTTTATCTCTGGTTCTTGTTGTCTGATCGAACCCTAATTTTGAGAGTTTGTTCTGTCCATCTCCCTTAACCTCCAGCTCAAATTTCATGTCATTTGGAAGTCATTTGATATTTTTCTAATATTTTTGTTTGTCCTCTCAGTAATCTGCCATTTAGCAGATCTACAGGAGAGAGTCACATTGACGCATTTTCCTCACCCCCTTACAAATTTTCAGAAAATCTCAAAATCTTAATCAGTGTTCCACACATATATCCCCTTCCACCATAATTTTCGTGGAGTCTAGAAAAATCATTTTCTCCTTGGTCAAAGGTCAGTTTCAGGCAGATCCCTTGCTGCCCTCTATCAGTCCGAGTCAGAAACAAAAATAGTGTTACTGTTATATTCATTTTCTATCCGTTTAGTGGATGGAGCTGTCAAAATTATATGTTATAGATCTATGAGTGCTCTTTCAAATGGTATCAGCCACGCCCCGATCGGCCTCTGGATCTGAGCGTCGTAATTCGTGTCGCCGAGGCCTGCAGATCTGTTCCTTGTGCAGGTCCGAAATTGCAGTCCAGAAGATATTCAGAAATAAATATCAAAAATCAACTTCAGGAGCCGCCCCTTCAGGGAGTCGTTCAGGGACGCCCTGCCATCCTCCCAGCCAAGCGGTGCCTCCGAAAGATCACAGGAAGGCGACGTTCCTTTGGAAACCGTTGCTTGCTGTCCAGTGAGTCAACAACCGAGTTGGCGCAGCACCGAGTTGGAATAGTGCCGAGTCGGACCAGCATGCCGAGTTCATGCCGTACGCACCTCCAGATTGCTGCCCGTCAACCCAGGGTCGGTCCTCCCGGGCCCCACTTGTAGCCCTTTACCTCCCTGCGTGGAGTGGGCAATAAAATTCACTGTTGTAATTAACTTTTACTGTTGTTACCGGGAGTTACCGTACTTGGTCGGGAACGTCTTCCCCAAGCTCGGAGCGTGGAGGTACACTCGCTACCCTCCTCGTAGGCATTACTTTACTCGTATATTTTGTATATGCCGCTGCATGAGTGATAGATTATCTAGCTTATTATCATTTTATCACCGCTGTGAGAGCGAGAGTGAGTGACCGTCCCGTGACTCGACCCGAGTTAACGCGGAAAGGCCGATACCCGAGACTCACTGCCGGTTTCTCAACCGCGCACGGTCCAACGTTTCCCTCGCTTAGGGACGATTGCGAGGTAGAGGCCCAGGTCGCGAGTCCGTCCCGCATCAGTTTGGTATCAGAGAGCCAGTTGAGTCTAGGGTGTTTAAAACAAAATAAAAAAGAGTCGTTTAAATCGAGTCTAAGTCTAAGTCGGTGTAAGTGTCACATTTGCATACCATTAGTTGGTATATCAAAAGGTGTTGTCCGAATGTTAAGCTACGCCTATCGGGAAGGCCGCACACTTGCGTGAGTGATCTTCGGATCGATTAACTCCGCCACGTACCGAATCTTGGTTTTGTCTAGGTGTGTAGTCGAGTCTCATTTCAACTTTGCATTTGCATCGCATTCTAAGTCGTGTCTAGGGTCTTGCATTAGTTGGCATAACATTTTGCTTATAAAAAAAAAGACCTTGCATAACCATTCCTAGGGATCCGTTCCCATCTTTTGGCAGCTATGGTCAACCCATACCTCAGGCCCGACCAAGGCAACATATCAGTGTCTGAGTACATTAGGGACTTCGAAGTGTACCGGTTAAGATGTGAAGTCAGGCTGGATAACATCAAGGCCGGAAGTCAGTTCTTGAAGGGTTCGCGGCTTCACTTCCAATTTGAATTATTTTGCCGCCACGTGAAAACTTTGGGGGATACCTATAAGGTCGATCTAGAGGTCGAGCCATTTGTGTCTCAGTTTAATGCTGCCATACGGCAAGTCCATGCCGCCCTTCGGCGAGCATCTACCTCCCAGCCGATTCTCGATGCGATCGGACCCCCACTTGGGCCCCCACCCCAGTCGGGGAATCCTTTACCACCCGAGAGTTTGCCATTGCCCCCCTCTACTTCCGATCCTCACCCGGAGCCATCTTATTTGGAGCCACCAAAGCCCGAGCTACCCGTGTTTCTAACGGGTATGCTTTTCATCACCGAGCCACTACTTAATTGGCTCAAGATAGGCTTGGTCCCACCTTCTTACCCCTCCATGGACCCCACCTTACCTCTAGTGCCCGTCAACTCCTACCATACGACATTCCGGTCTAGTCACCAGGTTGATACATTGGGTGACCTTATTATGGGTTTACACCGGTAATGGACGTTGACACATTTATTGGCCCGAGGCTTCAACCAACTCACTAGTCGTAGCTTCACTCATCCGACCTTAGGGTCCATTACCTACGTGTGCACCATGGGTTGTGTAACCACGGAGGTTCTCTTATTCCTCCCTATGTCTGCCGAGCCTGACTTCATTCCCTTTTGCACAAGGGAAGAATCTTATTTTTTTCCCATGACCACCGTCACATTCACCATGATGGATGAAGGTGACCACCCACACCTTCAAGTATTTCACAATTGGGACCGTGTCATATGGGAGCCCATCTCATGGGGTCATACCTTCTTTGACCCTTTTGACCCCTTCACTAGTGAACCTCCCGAGCTATCATTCTCACTCCACTTCTTCAAGGAGTTCACTACCATACCCCTACCCAACGGGCCGGGTCATCTACACTCACCAAGCCCAACCTCGATACACCCACACCCGGTTCTCCTAGCCCTCTCAAGTCTCCCAAATCCAAAGGGCCGTCCATGCATGACTGGGTCATACTTGGACGTCTAGGTATTCCCCATGCCACCAACCACCGGTTACATAAGATGCATGCATGGCACATATTCGGGTGTCCTGGTCCACCATCGCCTATGCGTAGGTTGGACTAACATTACGTTTGTTTAGGGTCTTTGTGGGTCCTTGTTTCGTACCGGTTGTCTGTCGAGTGCATGTGCATACATCGAGTCGAGTCGTTTTGTATGCTCGCGTTGTTAGTCCCTTTCGAGTATGAGACTTGTCGGACTATTGGGATCGGTTCGACTTCATATCGGATCTAGTCACATAAGGGACAAGTGGTGATTCCTAGTGAGTCTTCGAGCCACCTTCCCTCCTTTGAGAGTGACCCCACCCCGGAGTGTCCACCTCTAGCTTCATTCCCATGACAGCGTGTGCATATCGAATCTATACGGGATGATCAGGTGTCGATTACTTGGAGTGGAGTGTACTCCGCACTTCATGGTACGATGACGGATCCGCCGGAGCTACTCGAGCAGCCACACCCCTTACTCGACGGGGTCGAGTTCTTCCCACCTGGGGAGAGTTAATGGGAATCGACGTCGAGCACTAACTTTTTATTTTGCATTTGAGTCCTTTTATTTACTTTTATATCATTGGGAAAGTATATGCGCAATTATAAGGCTTTATAAGCCAATGTGTCATTCCCTTGAATTGTTTGGATTTTTATGCAAAATGTCAGTAGGTCCAGCAAGGGGGCCCTCACTCCTTTCCCATTGGTCCACCTAAGTCATAGGGGTCCATGTGGGGCTGGTCAAAGTCCTAGGTGGGCTTCTAGATGGTTTGACATTCAAAGGGGACAAAGGGGTTTAAAAGTCCAAGATGCCTTCCTTCCTTTCAAAGGAGTGTCCCCTCCATATGTAATTTATTTATTTTAGATTTTTGACCACATGGGGGAAGTAAATGGCCTCTTTCCCATTAAATTCTCATCCCCCCGCCCCTTGCCATTCTCTATATAAGCCTATGTATAGTGTCATTAGAGATTTAATGAAGAAATTATGTGAAAATTGCTTGAAGCAAGAAGGGTGTGCCCTCTCTCCTCTCTCTCTGGTTCTCTTCTTCTTCCTCCAGCCCTCCAGGGTGTGAAGCCCTCTCCTATATTCTCCTTAGCCCCTCTGAGTTCCCTCTCTGCCGTCGCCGCCACCGTTCGTGCCGCCATCGCGCCGCCACCGTCGCTACATCAGAGTTCTGTCTCCATCAGGACAGAACTTCACCTCTGGGTTTTTATCTCTGGTTCTTGTTGTTTGATCGAACCCTAATTTTCAGGGTTTGTTTTGTCCATCTCCCTTAACCTCCAGTTCAAATTTCATGTCATTTGGAAGTCATTTGATATATTTCCCATATTTTTGTTTGTCCTCTCAGTAATATGCCCTTTTGCAGATCTACGGGACAGAGTCACCTTGTCGCATTTTCCCCACCACCTTACAAATTTTCAGAAAATCCCAAAATATTAATCAGTGTTCCACACATTTATCCCCTTCCACCATAATTTTCGTGGAGTCTAGAAAAATCATTTTCTCTTTGGTCAAAGGTCAGTTTCAGGCAGATCCCTTGCTGCCCTGTGTGTCTGTCAGTCCAAGTCAGAAACAAAAATAGTGTTACAGTCATATTCATTTTCAATCCGTTTGGTGGATGGAGCTGTCAAAATTATATGTTGTACATCTATGAGTGCTCTTTCCAACGGTACAATCCACGCCTCGATCGGCCTCTCGATCTGAGCATCGTAATTCGTGTCGCCGAGGCCTGCAGATCTGTTACTTGTGCAGGTCCAAAATTACAGTCCAGAAGATATTCAGAAATAAATATCAAAAATCAACTTCAGGAGCCGCCCCTTCAGGGAGTCGTTCAGCGACGCCCTGCCATCGTCCCAGCTAAGCGGCGCCTCCGAAGATCTCAGGAAGGTGACGTTCCTTTGGAAACCGTTGCTTGCTGTCCAGTGAGTCAGCAACCGAGTTGGCGCAGCACCGAGTTGGAATAGTGCCGAGTCGGACCAGCAGGCCGAGTTTGTGCCGTACGCACCTCCATATTGCTGTCCGTCAACCCATGATCGGTCCTCCCGGGCCCCACTTGTAGCCCTTTACCTCCCTGCGTGGAGTGGGCAATAAAATTCACTGTTCTAATTAACTTTTACTGTTGTTACCGGGAGTTATCGTACTTGGCCGGGAACGTCTTCCCCATGCCTGGAGCGTGGAGGTACACTCGCTACCCTCCTCGTAGGCATTGCTTTACTCGTATATTTTGTATATGCCGCTGCATGAGTGATAGATTATCTAGCTTGTTATCATTTTATCACCGCTGCGAGAGAGAGAGTGAGTGACCGTCCCGTGACTCGACCTGAGTTAACGCGGAAAGGCCGATACTCAAGACTCACTGCCGGTTTCTCAACCGCGCACGGTCCAACGTTTCCCTCGCTTAGGGACGATCGCGAGGTAGAGGCCCAGGTCGCGAGTCCGTCCCGCATCAGTTTGGTATCAGAGAGCCAGTTGAGTCTAGGGTGTTTAAACCAAAATAAAAAAGAGTCGTTTAAATCGAGTCTAAGTCTAAGTCGGTGTAAGTGTCACATTTGCATACCATTAGTTGGTATATCAAAAGGTGTTGTCCGAATGTTAAGCTACGCCTATCGGGAAGGCCGCACACTTGCGTGAGTGATCTTCGGATCGATTAACTCTGCCACGTACCAAATCTTGGTTTTGTCTAGGTGTGTAGTCGAGTCTCATATCAACTTTGCATTTGCATCGCATTCTAAGTCGTGTCTAGGGGCTTGCATTAGTTGGCATAACATTTTGCTTATAAAATAAAAATAAAAAAAAGACCTTGCATGACCATTCCTAGGGATCCGTTCCCATCTTTTGGCAGCTATGGTCAACCCATACCTCAGGCCCGACCAAGGCAACATAATAGTGTCCGAGTACATTAGGGACTTCGAAGTGTACCGGTTAAGATGTGAAGTCAGGTTGGATAACATCAAGGCCGGAACTCAGTTCTGGAAGGGTTCGCGGCTTCACTTCCAATTTGAATTATTTTGCCGCCACGTGAAAACTTTGGGGGATACCTATAAGGTCGATCTAGAGGTCGAGCCATTTGTGTCTCGGTTTAATGCTGCCATACGGCAAGCCGATGCCGCCCTTCGGCGAGCATCTACCTCCCAGCCGATTCTCGATCCGGTCGGACCCCCACTTGGGCCCCCACCCCAGTCGGGGAATCCTTTACCACCCGAGAGTGTGCCATTGCCACCCTCTACTTCCGATCCTCACCCGGAGCCATCTTATTTGGAGCCACCAAAGCCCGAGCTACCCGTGTTTCTAACGGGTATGCTTTTCATCACCGAGCCACTACTTAATTGGCTCAAGATAGGCTTGGTCCCACCTTCTTACCCCTCCATGGACCCCACCTTACCTCTAGTGCCCGTCAACTCCTACCATACGACATTCCGGTCTAGTCACCAGGTTGATACATTGGGTGACCTTATTATGGGTTTACACCGGTAAAGGACGTTGACACATTTATTGGCCCGAGGCTTCGACCAACTCACTAGTCGTAGCTTCACTCATCCGACCTTAGGGTCCATTACCTCCGTGTGCACCATGGGTTGTGTCACCATGGAGGTTCTCTTATTCCTCCCTATGTCGGCCGAGCCTGACTTCATTCCCTTTGGCACAAGGGAGGAATCTTATTTTTTTTTCCCATGACCACCGTCACATTCACCATGATGGATGAAGGTGACCACCCACACCTTCAAGTATTTCACAATTGGGACCGTGTCATATGGGAGCCCATCTCATGGGGTCATACCTTCTTTGACCCTTTTGACCCCTTCACTAGTGAACCTCCCGAGCTATCATTCTCACTCCACTTCTTCCAATGAGTTCACTACCATACCCCTACCTAACGGGCCGGGTCATCTACACTCACCAAGCCCAACCTCGATACACCCACACCCGGTTCTCCTAGCCCTCTCAAGTCTCCCAAATCCAAAGGGTCGTCCATGCATGACTGGGTCATACTTGGACGTCTAGGTATTCCCCATGCCACCAACCACCGGTTACATAAGATGCATGCATGGCACATATTCGGGTGTCCTGGTCCACCATCGCCTATGCGTAGGTCGGACTAACATTACGTTTGTTTAGGGTCTTTGTGGGTCCTTGTTTCGTACCGATTGTCTGTCGAGTGCATGTGCATACATCGAGTCGAGTCGTTTTATATGCTCGCGTTGTTAGTCCCTTTCGAGTATGAGACTTGTCGGACTATTGGGATCGGTTCGACTTCATATCGGATCTAGTCACATAAGGGACAAGCGGTGATTCCTAGTGAGTCTTCGAGCCACCTTCCCTCCTTTGAGAGTGACCCCACCCCGGAGTGTCCACCTCTAGCTTCATTCCCATAACAGCGTGTGCATATCGAATCTATACGGGATGAGCAGGTGTCGATTACTTGGAGTGGAGCGTACTCTGCACTTCATGGTACGATGACGGATCCGCCGGAGCTACTCGAGCAGCCACACCCCTTACTCGACGGGGTCGAGTTCTTCCCACCTGGGGAGAGTTGATGGGAATCGACGCCGAGCACTAACTTTTTATTTTGCATTGGAGTCCTTTTATTTACTTTTATATCATTGGGAAAGTATATGCGCAATTATAAGGCTTTATAAGCCAATGTGTCATTCCCTTGAATTGTTTGGATTTTTATGCAAAATGTCAGTAGGTCCAGCAAGGGGGCCCTCACTCCTTTCCCATTGGTCCACCTAAGTCATAGGGGTCCATGTGGGGCTGGTCAAAGTCCTAGGTGGGCTTCTAGATGGTTTGACATTCAAAGGGGACAAAGGGGTTTAAAAGTCCAAGATGCCTTCCTTCCTTTCAAAGGAGTGTCCCCTCCATATGTAATTTATTTATTTTAGATTTTTGACCACATGGGGGAAGTAAATGGCCTCTTTCCCATTAAATTCTCATCCCCCCGCCCCTTGCCATTCTCTATATAAGCCTATGTATAGTGTCATTAGAGATTTAATGAAGAAATTATGTGAAAATTACTTGAAGCAAGAAGGGTGTGCCCTCTCTCCTCTCTCTCTGGTTCTCTTCTTCTTCCTCCAGCCCTCCAGGGTGTGAAGCCCTCTCCTATATTCTCCTTAGCCCCTCTGAGTTCCCTCTCTGCCGTCGCCGCCGCCGTTCGTGCCGCCATCGCGTCGCCACCGTCGCTACATCGGAGTTCTGTCTCCATCAGGATAGAACTTCACCTCTGGGTTTTTATCTCTAGTTCTTGTTGTTTGATCGAACCCTAATTTTCAGGGTTTGTTTTGTCCATCTCCCTTAACCTCCAGTTCAAATGTCATGTCATTTGGAAGTCATTTGATATATTTCCCATATTTTTGTTTGTCCTCTCAGTAATATGTCCTTTTGCAGATCTACGTGACAGAGTCACCTTGTCGCATTTTCCCCACCACCTTACAAATTTTCAGAAAATCCCAAAATATTAATCAGTGTTCCACACATATATCCCCTTCCACCATAATTTTCATGGAGTCTAGAAAAATCATTTTCTCTTTGGTCAAAGGTCAGTTTCAGGCAGATCCCTTGCTGCCCTGTGTGTCTGTCAGTCCAAGTCAGAAACAAAAATAGTGTTACAGTCATATTAATTTTCAATCCGTTTGGTGGATGGAGCTGTCAAAATTATATGTTGTACATCTATGAGTGCTCTTTCCAACGGTACAATCCACGTCTCGATCGGCCTCTCGATCTGAGCGTCGTAATTCGTGTCACCGAGGCCTGCAGATCTGTTACTTGTGCAGGTCCAAAATTGCAGTCCAGAAGATATTCAGAAATAAATATCAAAAATCAACTTCAGGAGCCGCCCCTTCAGGGAGTCGTTCAGGGACGCCCTGCCATCGTCCTAGCCAAGGGGCGCCTCCGAAAGATCTCAGGAAGGTGACGTTCCTTTGGAAACCGTTGCTTGCTGTCCAGTGAGTCAGCAACCGAGTTGGCGCAGCACCGAGTTGGAATAGTGCCGAGTCGGACCAGCAGGCCGAGTTTGTGCCGTACGCACCTCTATATTGCTGCCCGTCAACCCAAGGTCGGTCCTCCCGGGCCCCACTTGTAGCCCTTTACCTCCCTGCGTGGAGTGGGCAATAAAATTCACTGTTGTAATTAACTTTTACTGTTGTTACCGGGAGTTACCGTACTTGGCCGGGAACGTCTTCCCCATGCCTGGAGCGTGGAGGTACACTCGCTACCCTCCTCGTAGGCATTGCTTTACTCGTATATTTTGTATATGCCGCTGCATGAGTGATAGATTATCTAGCTTGTTATCATTTTATCACCGCTGTGAGAGCGAGAGTGAGTGATCGTCCCGTGACTCGACCTGAGTTAACGCGGAAAGGCCGATACTCGAGACTCACTGCCGGTTTCTCAACCGCGCACGATCCAACGTTTCCCTCGCTTAGGGACGATCGCGAGGTAGAGGCCTAGGTCGCGAGTCCGTCCCGCATCAGTTTGGTATCAGAGAGCCAGTTGAGTCTAGGTGTTTAAAACAAAATAAAAAAGAGTCGTTTAAATCGAGTCTAAGTCTAAGTCGGTGTAAGTGTCACATTTGCATACCATTAGTTGGTATATCAAAAGGTGTTGTCTGAATGTTAGGCTACGCCTATCAGGAAGGCCGCACACTTGCGCGAGTGATCTTCAGATCGATTAACTCCGCCACGTACTGAATCTTGGTTTTGTCTAGGTGTGTAGTCGAGTCTCATTTCAACTTTGCATTTGCATCGCATTCTAAGTCGTGTCTAGGGGCTTGCATTAGTTGGCATAACATTTTGCTTATAAAATAAACATAAAAAAAAGACCTTGCATGACCATTCCTAGGGATCCGTTCCCATCTTTTGGTAGCAATGGTCAACCCATACCTCAGGCCTGACCAAGGCAACATATCAGTGTCCGAGTACATTAGGGACTTCGAAGTGTACCGGTTAAGATGTGAAGTCGGGCTGGATAACATCAAGGCCGGAACTCAGTTCTGGAAGGGTTCGTGGCTTCACTTCCAATTTGAATTATTTTGCCGCAACGTGAAAACTTTGGGGGATTCCTATAAGGTCGCTCTAGAGGTCGAGCCATTTTTATCTCGGTTTAATGCTGCCATACGGCAAGCCGATGCCGCCCTTCGGCGAGCATCTACCTCCCAGCCGATTCTCGATCCGGTCGGACCCCCACTTGGGCCCCCACCCCAGTTGGGGAATCCTTTACCACCCGAGAGTGTGCCATTGCCACCCTCTACTTCCGATCCTCACCCGGAGCCATCTTATTTGGAGCCACCAAAGCCCGAGCCACCCGTGTTTCTAACGGGTATGCTTTTCATCACCGAGCCACTACTTAATTGGCTCAAGATAGGCTTGGTCCCACCTTCTTACCCCTCCATGGACCCCACCTTACCTCTAGTGCCCGCCAACTCCTACCATACGACATTCCGGTCTAGTCACCAGGTTGATACATTGGGTGACCTTATTATGGGTTTACACCGGTAATGGACGTTGACGCATTTATTGGCCCGAGGCTTCGACCAACTCATTAGTCGTAGCTTCACTCATCCAGCCTTAGGGTCCATTACCTCCGTGTGCACCATGGATGTTCTCTTATTCCTCCCTATGTCGGCTGAGCCTGACTTCATTCCCTTTTGCCCAAGGGAGGAATCTTATTTTTTTCCCATGACCACCGTCACATTCACCATGATGGATGAAGGTGACCACCCACACCTTCAAGTATTTCACAATTGGGACCGTGTCATATGGGAGCCCATCTCATGGGGTCATACCTTCTTTGACCCTTTTGACCCCTTCACTAGTGAACCTCCCGAGCTATCATTCTCACTCCACTTCTTCCAAGGAGTTCACTACCATAACCCTACCCAACGTGCCGGGTCATCTACACTCACCAAGCCCAACCTCGATACACCCACACCCGGTTCTCCTAGCCCTCTCAAGTCTCCCAAATCCAAAGGGCCGTCCATGCATGACTGGGTCATACTTGGACGTCTAGGTATTCCCCATGCCACCAACCACCGGTTACATAAGATGCATGCATAGCACATATTCGGGTGTCCTGGTCCACCATCGACTATGCGTAGGTCGGACTAACATTACGTTTGTTTAGGGTCTTTGTGGGTCCTTGTTTCATACCGGTTGTCTGTCGAGTGCATGTGCATACATCGAGTTGAGTCGTTTTGTATGCTCGCGTTGTTAGTCCCTTTCGAGTATGAGACTTGTCGGACTATTGGGATCGGTTCGACTTCATATCGGATCTAGTCACATAAGGGACAAGCGGTGATTCCAAGTGAGTCTTCGAGCCACCTTCCCTCCATTGAGAGTGACCCCACCCCGGAGTGTCCACCTCTAGCTTCATTCCCATGACAGCGTGTGCATATCGAATCTATACGGGATGAGCAGGTGTCGATTACTTGGAGTGGAGCGTACTCCGCACTTCATGGTACGATGATGGATCCGCCGGAGCTACTCGAGCAGCCACACCCCTTACTCGACGGGGTCGAGTTCTTCCCACCCGGGGAGAGTTGATGGGAATCGACGCCGAGCACTGACTTTTTATTTTGCATTTGAGTCCTTTTATTTACTTTTATATCATTGGAAAAGTATATGCGCAATTGTAAGGCTTTATAAGCCAATGTGTCATTCCCTTGAATTATTTGGATTTTTATGCAAAATGTCAGTAGGTCCAGCAAGGGGGCCCTCACTCCTTTCCCATTGGTCCACCTAAGTCATAGGGGTCCATGTGGGGCTGGTCAAAGTCCTAGGTGGGCTTCTAGATGGTTTGACATTCAAAGGGGACAATGGGGTTTAAAAGTCCAAGATGCCTTCCTTCCTTTCAAAGGAGTGTCCCCTCCATATGTAATTTATTTATATTAGATTTTTGACCACATGGGGGAAGTAAATGGCCTCTTTCCCATTAAATTCTCAGCCCCCCACCCCTTGCCATTCTCTATATAAGCCTATGTATAGTGTCATTAGAGATTTAATGAAGAAATTATGTGAAAATTGCTTGAAGCAAGAAGGGTGTGCCCTCTCTCCTCTCTCTCTGGTTCTCTTCTTCTTCCTCCAGCCCTCCAGGGTGTGAAGCCCTCTCCTATATTCTCCTTAGCCCCTCTGAGTTCCCTCTCTGCCGTCGCCGCCGCCGTTCGTGCCGCCATCACGCCGTCACCGTCGCTACATCGGAGTTCTGTCTCCATCAGGATAGAACTTCACCTCTGGGTTTTTATCTGTGGTTCTTGTTGTTTGATCGAACCCTAATTTTTAGGGTTTATTTTGTCCATCTCCTTAACCTCCAGTTCAAATTCCATGTCATTTGGAAATCATTTGATATATTTTCCATATTTTTGTTTGTCCTCTCAGTAATATGCCCTTTTGCAGATCTACGGGACAGAGTCACCTTGTCGCATTTTCCCCACCACCTTACAAATTTTCAGAAAATCCCAAAATATTAATCAGTGTTCCACACATATATCCCCTTCCACCATAATTTTTGTGGAGTCTAGAAAAATCATTTTCTCTTTGGTCAAAGGTCAGTTTCAGGCAGATCCCTTGCTACCCTGTGTGTTTGTCAGTCCAAGTCAGAAACAAAAATAGTGTTACAGTCATATTCATTTTCAATCCGTTTGGTGGGTGGAGCTGTCAAAATTATATGTTGTACATCTATGAGTGCTCTTTCCAACGGTACAATCCACGCCTCGATCGGCCTCTCGATCTAAGCGTCGTAATTCGTGTCGCCGAGGCGTGTAGATCTGTTAATTGTTCAGGTCCGAAATTGCAGTCCAGAAGATATTCAGAAATAAATATCAAAAATCAACTTCAGGAGCCGCCCCTTCAGGGAGTCGTTCAGGGATGCCCTGCCATCGTCCCAGCCAAGCGGCGCCTCCGGAAGATCTCAAGAAGGCAACGTTCCTTTGGAAACCGTTGCTTGCTGTCTAGTGAGTCAGCAACCGAGTTGGCGCAGCACCGAGTTGGAATAGTGCCGAGTCGGACCAGCAGGCCGAGTTCGTGCCGTACGCACCTCCAGATTGCTGCCCGTGAACACAGGGTCGGTCCTCCCGTGCCCCACTTGTAGCCCTTTACCTCCCTGCGTGGAGTGGGCAATAAAATTCACTATTGTAATTAACTTTTACTGTTGTTACCGGAGTTACCGTACTTGGTCGGGAACGTCTTCCCCACGCCCGGAGCGTGGAGGTACACTCGCTACCCTCCTCGTAGGCATTGTTTTACTCGTATATTTTGTATATGCCACTGCATGAGTGATAGATTATATGGCTTGTTATCATTTATCACCGCTGCGAGAGCGAGTGTGAGTGACCGTCCCGTGACTCGACCCGAGTTAACACGGAAAGGCCGATACCCGAGACTCACTGCAGGTTTCTCAACCGCGCACGGTCCAACGTTTCCCTCACTTAGGGACGATCGCGAGCTAGAGTCCCAGGTCGCGTGTCCATCCCGCATCAGATAGGAATAATCAGAGTCGACATGAATCAGCAAGAATCACTCTGAAGGATAGAGAGATGATAATCGAGAGTGCCCAGAACTGCGAAACATGGGGATTGATATGAATCATCAATGATGTGGGTGAGAAGAGGACTCATCTCAATTTCCTAGTCCTTGCAAAGGAAAATGTCCCTGCAAAATAACACCATCAGAAAATACAACGCAGTTTTTTTATTTTTTTTGAAATACACAAATTTTTATGGGTTTTAAAAATTTTAAAGTTTTTTTTAGTTTGGAAAATATGTGATTTTTTTATTTTTGTTTTGGATTTTGGAAATATTAAAAAAAATTTGGACTTAGAAAATATTCATTTTTTTTATTTTGGTTTAGGGATTGCTAGTTGCAGCATCCAAGGGATGTTTAAACCACTAGCTAGGGGTCTTCGTTCCTTCCCCTTTCGCTAAAGAGCTACCCAAAGTAGGGTGTGCATTTAAAGGTGGCGCCCTATAGCCGACTGCCCATGGTTAACGGTGTCTCCACCAAGGCTATAGCTGAGAAACACTCGGTCTTTGAGGGAGAAGAGAAGAACAATTAAAGATAAGCCTTATGTAAGATGGGAGATATCAGGACTTGAATTCCTTCCAATGTACTATCCCTCAAAGAGATAGTCTGTTGCGATGGGGCTTTGTGCCTTTGATTTTAGACCCTTGACATATATACGGCCAGGGTTTTCCCTGCGGGGACTTTGCCTCTCATGACATGCCTTTATCTTATAATTTTGCATTCATGGAATTTGACTTTAATAATAATAATAGCCCTTTTGGCTAGATTTATCATGAAAGCTCATTTTGATTTGGGTCAAGACTGCCCCTATTTGAGACTCCTCCCGTATTAGGTAGTACCTAGGTTGGTCATCTCATCTGTCAACCTCTTACCCCTGCACTTGGCCGAGTGAAGAAGAGAGAGAAAAAACTTTCATATATACACATGGCATGGCCAAAGCAGCAACGATGTTTAACCAAACGAGGCCGACTAAGGACTCCGTGAAGTTTGTGGAGTGCCTAGCTAAGGGTTGCCCTTAACAATCGGGAAAGAAGGCCATACCCCCAACACGGGGTTCTTATAGCTAAAGGATCTGCAAAAGCAAGCCTAAAGACTCTTTTATGAAACTCAATAAAGATAAAGACCTAGGATAAAGGCCAACATACCACTCTTAATCAAGTTAAGAAGCACTTCATTTTAAAACCGTGCGTGAAGTAATGAGTAATGACATGTGCACTTATGCCAATATGTTACCTTGCAATCTTATGAAATAGCTACCGCTAGAGACGACCTTCATTAACATGGGATTTGTCCTCAAGTGGCAGATAAAAGGATGAAGCAGAGGTTTGAAGTGGCTTAACAAGAAGGAGTGGTACCAAGACCAGACTTAGACGAATAAGGAGAAAAGGAAAAGAGGTGAGGGCTATAACTCCCTCGCTAAGGTGCTGAGACCCTGATCACAAGGAACGGTCTACAGAAGAAGCAGAAAATTAAGCGGAGGAGTGAGGACTAAAGCCTCAGAAATAGTGGGAGAACGGGCAGATACCCAGGGCAGTGGATGTGGAAGAAGTCAGGTCAGACCCGGGATCGGGAGGAATTAAGAGGAGGAATTGATAGATGGTAAGAGGAGGATCTGGAGGGTCCGGAGGCTGAGAATAAGAATCATGATGGGAAGAAGAATCTGGGGGCTTCGGAAGAGGAAAAGGCAGAGGTACATAATGCCCTAGGAAGAAGTATGGGAAAAGGTGAGTTAAGAGGAAGAAGAGAACAAAGGACACAATGTCCTGGAGGAGAAGGAGGATAAATCGGAAGAAAAGGGAGCAGAGATCTGGAGGCTCCGGAGGAATGGAAGGAGAAGGGGCACGATGCTCGGAAAGAATCAAGGAATGGGATAAGAGATCTGGAGGTAGATAGAATGGGGCGTGATGCCCTAAGAGAAAATCCGGAGGTTCCGGAGGAAGAAGATGAAAAGGGGCGCAATGCCCTGAGAGAGGAGATAGAAAATCTGGAGGTTCTGGAGGAATAGAGAAAGAAGGGACGCAATGCCCTAGGAGGAGAGATAAGAAATTTGGGGGTTCTAGAGAATAGTAGGAAAGGGGGTGCGATGCCTGGGTAGAATTAGGGAAGAAAAATCTGGAGGAACGCGATGCCCTGGGGAGAGTGGATTAGAAGAGGAAGAAGGGTCTGCCGGCTCTGGAGGAATGGGACACCCTGGGCGCGATGCCCCAAAAGGTTCGGAAGTTCCGGGAGAAGAAGATGGAAAGGGGCGCGATGCCCGGAAAATGGAGAAAAATCCAGAGGTTCCTGATATAAGAGGTAGGAAGGGGCGTGATGCCTTGAGAAAAGATTGGAGGGGGCTTGACGCTCGGGAAGTGTAAGGGGACTCGAAGATCCCGAGAAGATATGGAAAACGAGGGCACGATGCCCGATATGCCGAGAAAAATCCAGAGGGTCCGGAAGTGGAGGTGTGGAGTGGAGGAGGCTAGAGGGGGCACAATGCCCGGTAGGTGTAAGGGGACCCAGATATCTCGAAGATGGAGGTAAATGAGATGGAGGATATGGAGGATCTGAAGTTCCGATAGGCGGGGAAGATACGGGTCTGGAAACCCGGGGAAGAAGAAATGTAAATGCATGTGAATGCATTGCAATAGATGTGATGAATGCTTAAAATGCAAAGAATACGTGGGGTGAGAGGGTGAGATCCTCCTCCTCCCCCATGGAGTGGCCCACAAAGAATCGGTGATAGACAAGAGTATGGGTTAGGTAGAATAGAAGGCGGATAGGATACCGGAAGGCCCCTTAGCGGAAAAATGCCCGCCTCTCCATAGCAATGAAAGTGTGCAGTCAAACGGCCCAATGGATAAAATTAATGCCCATGATGAAGCTTCAATAATGGTTGATAACTCCCTTGAAGGGCGAAGAGCAATAAGGTGAGGGAGTTGAAAAGTTGGCATGGGAAGCATCGTGTTGCCCAAGGATTGTGGCGTATGAAGAGTGTTGAACAAAATGGGCATTCGCCCCTTGTATGGAAGAATGGATTTGGTATTGGAAGGTGGAAACAAGGGGTGCCCTACCCAGCCCTTGGGCATGGACTTACATGGCATCAAATCATGACATTGTCTTTTGGTGAGCAGCGGCAGGGACTTGGCCTCTTCAACCATGCTCGGCACAAAAACACGGATTGGCATCCGGCAAATTAACTCTTGCATCTTGAACAGGATAGCCGTGGCCGACTCTTTCTTGCCCGACTCTTGATCAGCTTCGGCACAAATACTTGCAGAAGGACACCCATTCCAAGTGGTAAAGGAAGGCCAAGCGGAGGCGGAAGGCTCCATGAATGGTGGAGGTATAATGGAAGGTGTTGGAGGGAACACGTTGAGCTTCTCCACTTGCTTGGAAGCGGGTGTGGCTGGCTCGAATGCAAAAAAGGGTTGACCGTGCTCAGTATTAGCCATGGGTAAGGGTGAAGGGTTAAATGGTGGAGGAGGGGTAGTTGGGTTAGGAGTCAAAAGGGTAATGGTGGGCCGAGGTGGCGGTAATGGCAAAGGGTTAATGGGAGGATCGGCGGAGGCCGGTGGAGTGGAGGTTAATGAAGGCATACCTGGTGAAGGCTTAGTGGGAGGTTCGGCGGAGGGAGGTATATAAGAAGAAGGTTCGGCAGAGGCCGGTGCTGCGGAGGGTGATGGCATGGTGTGTAAAGGAGGTATGCGAGGAGGCGTAAAAGGAGGCGGTTTGGTGGGAGGTTTGGTACGTAGAAAATGTCGGATGGGGCAAGAGGTGTTAGGGGTAGAAGAAGACTCATGGTGCGCCGATGTAGGTGGTTATAGTATGGACCCATCGTCGTAACACCAATAAGTCTCAAAAATGGGGGTTGGTTCATGGATGGTGGCATCGTCATGAGCAGGGGGTTCCTCTGGTGGAAATGGAGGGAGAGGAAAATGAAGGAAACTCAGAAGGGGTGCCTTCAGAACTTCTTCCTCACGTGCCGTCTTCAATTACCCGCATGCCGGCTCGTCAATGTCAGGCTCAAGTGGATGCCATAGCGGAGGAGTATGAATGGGTGGTGGAGGTGTATAACATGGAGGGTTTTATGGTGGTGAATGTGGAGGCGGAGGGCCATATGAATGAATGGGGTGAATAGACAGAGGGCAGACGGCGTCCACTTGATCATTGAAATCTACTAGCTCTTGCTCGCCTGTGTTGATGCCGTAATCATCTCTCCAATCCTTCCAATCTCTTTCCATCTTCGTAATGTTGTTCAGCAAGGCGTGAAGAGGATTGACTGGAGAAGGAAGAGGAGGAGCGGGCCGCGAGCTTGCAACCCTCTTATGTTGTTCCTCCAGTGAAGTGACTTTATCAGTGAGAACCTGTTGGAGGGATGTAACTTGAGAAGCAGAGGGTTGGCATAGTGGCCTTGGAGGAGGGGCCGCATAAGATGGCCATGGAGGGGGATTAACATGTTGACCCAAAGAAGGACCTGGTCAAGCAGGGTTGCAAGGAATAGAAGGGCCTTGGGGCCGTGAAAGAGGAGGAATAGAAGGAGGCAGGTGCCGGACCACCTGAAGAGGAGTATGAACATGAGAGGGAGGGGGTTGATGGGCCATCCGAATGGGAATATAAACAGGAGAGGGAGGCGGGTGATGGGCCACCCAAATAGGAGTAGAAGGAGGATGAGAAGAATGAGATGCACCTTCAACAACGGCCTTAAGGGCCAGGATTTTTTGAAGGGTGAGATGATCTATAGCATGTAAGATCTGGGAGACCTTCTCATCGTGGGGAGGTGACGGTCCCGTAGGAAATGTGGCTCGCAACTGAGGCGAGGGACCATGAGATTGGAAATTGTCCATAGGTCAGGCAAAACCATATGAATGAGGACGTGGTCCCTTGAAGGAATTGTGGTGAGAACCACGATGAACATGTTGAATTTGTGGAGTGTAGGATGTGCTAAGTTGTGCATCCTCATGATTATAATTGGCATTTAACATGTTGGTTTGATTATCAAAGCGAAATATCATGTAAATAATGAATATTCAATCAAATTGATTTGCAAGAATAGCAAACAAGTTAGAATGTTACGCTTCATTTTTCATACAATGAACCTTAGTGAGTTAAATGATTTTATCAAAGTTAATGTGATCCACTCAAGGTTATGAACCTAGTTTCAGTAAGGTTTTATTTAATGCCAACTAGGTTGATTCTCACCTTGCATGGGACAACTAAACTCGGAGACTTCAAAAGGTACAACTTGCCCAACGTCCGTGAGGGAATCCACTGGTGCGGAGACTTACGGAGGCCTTGGTTTAGGAATTCCTGGTCCAATGAGACGGAGTGCTCAATGGAGGGTCATTCCTTAACCAAGAGAGGGGTATGGCTCCTAAAAATGTGGGGAGAGGAGGTCTCCCAAGCCCATGCAACTGCCAATGCAAATGCTAATGCAAAAGAAAATAGAAACACCAGATAGAATGATGCAAAGGTGAACAATGATATGCAGTGATAGTATAACAATATGCAATAGGAACTGTGGTGTATGAGTGGTGCTACAGAATGATGTGCACGGATAGTTCAAAGTAAGCCATAGAGATTCTGTGAAAACAATGTAGTAATATGAATGCGAAAGATGTGAAACAAATGCAAGGCTAAAACAAACTAGGACGCAATGACAATGAACAAGTACTTAGCTAAATGAATTACATAGGATAAAGTGCCCAGTGAACAAATCGCAGACAGGATGGACTAATGCAAATAGGTGAACAATAACTGCAAACAAAACGTGAACAGCACCATACAACTAACAATGCAAACAGACAAGGAAAATGCAAACAGTATGCCATAGAAAAGTGAAACGTAATATATAAATGCAATGGGGGCAGCTATGCAACAAATGCAACCACAGATAAACTATGAACATGCAATAAATGCAAGAATGAATAGAAATGCAACAGGCTATATACTAACAGAGGAATCACGGGATACACAACGACTTCAACATGAATATGGTATGCAACAGAGAATGGGAATGAATATGCAATAGAGATAATGCAAAGGAGTATGCAATAGTATTGAGAAATGCATACAATATGCAACAAGGAATCATCGTCTGCTTCAGTGGGCGCAAACCCCCCTTTTTTTTAGAAAAAGAATGGGTGACTGCCCATTTTTTTTTTAGGAAAGTAATGGGCGACTGCCCATGTTGGTGCAAATTTATTTTTTATTTTTTAGAAAAAGAATGGGCGACTGCCCATGTGGGCGCCCATTTTTTTAATAGGATAATAGAAGTGAAATGTTAAATAAACTCTATCAAATTAGTCAATCACAGGGAAAATAGAGAAGTGCTACGTGGAGCATAAATGAAGATGCACTGTGTGTGCAAAAGAGGAGAGGCACACGTGGGTGCCGAAGGAAGAGGGTAATCAAAAGGAAAATAATAGGAGGTCCCACCATGATCACCAATCTGTAGATCTATTTAAAATCCACTTAAAGAAAACTAATATATGCTAAGAAGTGTAGTATCAAATCCCAAGTGTAATATGTAACATGAAAAGCGTGGAAAATGACACACCTTCTTGGCATTTTGGCCTAAACCCCTTATGCAAACGGAGGGGATAATAATATGAAATTTGAATGACATGCAAGTGTTGCACTGAAGGAAGGCTCAACGTGGTTGAGTTAAATGAGATAAAAGGATAAATAATGCATACATGCAAATGCAATTTAACATAAGAAGACGGAGAACAGAAGAAGGGTAGAAGAAGAAAAGCCTGGGAATATTCTCCTGTGAGGGCTAGATGCGGCTGGAGGAAGCCTCCGCATGGATGAAGCTTTACGCGCAGTGGGTGCTTCCTCCTTCGCCAGTAAACGGGCAGCACCTCCCCTAAATCGAATCTGCCTCCCTTTTGACAAGAGCCTCAGGGTTTTTATATGGGGAGAGATACGTGGGTTTAATTCTAAGAACAATTAGGGAAATTGATTTTAGAAATGAGTTAAATATTGGAAAGAGTCATCCCCAGTTCCGGAAAGTCATAGGAATCTTTCCCCGGTTGAAATGGTTCGTAAAATGAGGAAAGTAGAGCTGCGAACGAGTTTGAAAAACTTCAAGAAAATGGCGTCAACTATAGCTGACGTTTATACAATAAACATCATACACGATAGACACGCATAAGCAAATAAGAGAATGTGAAATAAAGTCCACGAAACCTCCAAAATAAAATGGCGTCAACTATATATGACGTTTATAAAATAAACGTCATCTACAACAGACGTCATTTGCAAAACAAATAAAGTAAGCCCCAATTGTTTCCAAAATTCAGAAAAGAATGCGCGTCTAGGCTTCTAGACGTTCATTATAAAAATACGCGTTTTAGTTGGACTCGGAAAAACCCAAGAATGAGCGTCAATGGGCTAAGACGCACTAACACAAAATAAAAACAAATAACAAAGAATTGGCGCCCAACCCCCTGGGCGCTAATTCTTTTTTCATTTGTATTTTTTTATTTTTTTGGTGAAGGTGCTTCTGAGTGTGCTGACTCCAAATATATTTTTTCCACGTTTTTTTGAACCCAAAAATCCACTTAAAAATGGCTAAGAACGGTTGCATGGAATGAAATAAAAAAAATAAAACTCAAGAATGAGCGTCCAACATTGTAGCCGCTCATTCCTTTTTTTTATTTAAAAATAAAATGGCGTTAACCCTAATAGCCATTAATTCTTTAAAATTCGTAAAAAAGAAGAAAAATACCTAGAAAATCCAGAAAAAAAGAAAAAAATAGGGGGAAATTGGAGAAAGCCAAAAATCTAAGAAAAGTGGAGAAAACCACTCAAAGAAGGTCGATTTGAGGGTCAAATTGGGGTATCACAAGTAATATAAGATGCACTCACAGTAATGTCAATTTTGGCGTGTCTATAGTCCCCGACCATGGGTGCACACACTAACTGACTGCACTACGTCAGGCCCTCTAGTTGGTTTTCCTCCTGGCCCGGACTCGAGCCACTACAGGGGAGGCCCTACGGCAACCAGCCTAAAAATCGTCTCTCTCTCTCGGGTGTAGCTCTCCACATACTCCCAGGTAGGTAGGCACACGCGTGCCCAGGCAAGCTATGACTAGTGGGGGGTCACTAAACGTGAACAATTTCCGTAGAGAGGAAACACGAAAGGCCACGCACGCCCCCATTACGAGTAACACAGAGTAGCAGGTGGCTCGTTGACACCAGACTCTAGACAGGTAACTAGACCTACTAAATCTTACGGTCCTTGAGTCATAAGACTCTGGTCAAGACCGTCGTACAGGAACGGCTCCATGCCGTCAATCTGCCCTGCCCCTATGGTCAGAAACCAGGATCGAATATAGCTTTCAAAGCGGCACATAACCGCCGAGCTTAATCCCTTCCAAAGGGAAACTAAGAAACCTCTAACCCTAGGTTGGGTCACGGAACCTACAGTTCATAGGCCATACGCATGGCCCACACGAAAACAACTTTCCGGAGAAACTCACGATGTGCGTGAATAGCCCTCCGCACTTGTACCGATACACGACAACTCGATCTAGCAAAAGCACATAAGCCCGAAACACAAAGGGGTCACCCGAACCCTCAAAACCCATGAGCACGCTCATCGAGGTAAAATGGTACCTTCGGACTCCTAAAAACACCGTCACGGTACCCACGGGGTGTCCGGGACATCCACGGGGCCAAAGGTTGACCAATGGGTCACACTTGGGTCGACCGGGGGCCAAAACGGGCTGAATTCCTACTAGTTCGGTCGACCGAACTAGGTAGTTCGGTCGACTGAACTAGGCAGAATGCCCAATCCATGGCGAACGCCTGATCGGTCGACCGAACTGCCCAAGTCGGTCAACCGATTACGGCAGAAAACCATCAAAGCCCCACCTAAGGGTCTGATTCCATGCCCCAATCACCCCCAGGTGATGGGGAAAACATCGAGGACCATTCCCCGGGTCCCAAGACAAAAATGGAAATAAATGAACGAGAAAACGGCACTCGATTCGATGAATCCATCGCACGCCCTAAAAACATGGTTTTAAACCCCCCGACATGAATAAACTCACACTCGACTCACCTCAGGCTACCAAAATCACGGGAAAAGAAGTACAATGGCTAAAGAACCATCCCTCTATCTCTACAGAAGATTTCCCATGCCGAGATCGTCGTTTCCATGCGAAACGGCTCACGAACCACCGCCGGGTACCCAAACACGTGAACGAGCCGTCGCGCCTCCATCGCCTCGATCCTCACCCCATCCTCATGCTCCCTGCCGTCACGCCAAGTCCACCTCGCCCGCCTCCGTCGGCCGCCCAGAGAAGAGCGGGAGAGAAAGAGAAGAGAGAGAGTGAGAAAGAGAGAATAAGAGAAAGAGAGGGGGTGGGGGGTTTAAATAGGAAAATTTAGGATTTTATAAATATGGAAAACATAAAATAGGGAAAAATACTCCCCACGATCCTCGAAAAAGGCACAACGTGCCTGTAATGTCTCGGAGCCTGACAACACGTCAGTTCACCCTACACAGGGTTCCGAAGGCTCGACAGCCAAAAACCTGAGTAAATCATAAAACTCACTCCGGGATTTACAAAGGCTCTTCGAAACCTCACGGATTCAGATCCAAAAATCCAAGGCGTTATAGATATCGTTGCATTGGGATATATTTTATGCCAATGATTTAATCAAAGTTGGTGCTTGACTTCTTGTCGGGACCAGCCGCTATAACCTAATGGCTTAGACCTTCCGTCCAAGACCGGATTAAACGATATCCTTGCGTTGGCATATACCCAATGCCAATGATTTCATCAAGGTTGGTGCTTGACTACTTGTCAGGACCAGCCGCTATAACGCAATGGCTTAGACCTTCCGTCTAAGATCGTATTAAATGATATCCTTGCGTTGGCATATATCTTATGCCAATGATTTCATCAAAGTTGGTGCTTGACTTCATGTCGGGACCAGCCACTATAACCCAACGGCTTAGACCTTCCATCTAAGACTAGATTAAATGATATTCTTACGTTGGCATATATCCTATGCCAATGATTTCATCAAAGTTGGTGCTTGACTTCTTGTCAGGACCAGCCGCTACATCCCAACAACCTAAATCTTCCGTCTAAGACTGGATTAAACGATATCATTGCGTTGGCATATACCCAATGCTAATGATTTCATCAAAGTTGGTGCTTGACTTCTTGTCACAACCAGCCGCTGTAACCCAATGGCTTAGACCTTCCGTCTAAGACCAGATCAAACAATATCCTTGCGTTGGCATATACCCAATGCCAATGATTTCATCTAGATTCGTGCTTGACTTCTTGTCAAGACCAGTCACTATAACCCAACGGCTTAGACCTTCCGTCTAAGACCGGATTAAACGATATCCTTGCATTGGCATATACCCACTGCCAATGACTTCATCAAGGTTGGTGCTTGACTTCTTGTCGAGACCAACCGCTATAATCCAATGGCTTAAACCTTCCGTCTAAGACCGGATTAAATGATATCCTTCCGTTGGCATATACCCATTGCCAATGATTTCATCAAGGTTGGTGCTTGACTTCTTTTCAGGACCAGTCGCTATAACCCAATGGCTTAGACCTTCCGTCTAAGATCGGATTAAATGATATCCTTCCTTTGGCATATACCCAATGCCAATGATTTCATCAAGGTTGATGCTTGACTTCTTGTCGGGACCAACCGCTATAACCTAATGGCTTAGACCTCCCGTCTAAGACCGGATTAAACAATATCCTTGCATTGGCACATACCCTATGCCAATGATTTCATCAAGGTTGGTACTTGACTTTTGTCAGGGTCGATCGATATAGCCTCCGGCCCGGACCCTTTTATTTAAGCCGATGATAAACTACCCATTCTAATTCTGCGCTTACCCTTAATCCCACTGGGGTCCACCCTAATTCATTATTGTAGGCCTTCCGCCTGATTCTATATACAAAACCCCTCTTCCTTGCTTTGGCAAGTCTACACCCATGTGCCCCGCACACTCATCCCACGTTTGCGCCACCCACGGGTGGGGGGCATTTGTTGACGCTTAAAAGTTGACATCAAAAGGCCAAGCAAAGTCAGCTGCAAACGAAGAGGAAAGTGTGTCGACGCACCCACAAGAATGCGTCGACCCCCAGTGCCATTCAGGAAAAAAAGGAGTCCTGGACAATAGGCTGCGTCGACGCACTTGAAGGCGGGCCAGAAATCTTCCATCCTACAATGGGCTACGTTGACGTAGCTCACCGGCTACGTCGACGAACCCTCACACGCACAAACACCGTACCCGTCACAGGACCCAGTCATGGTAGCTTTCTACCTTATCCAAAAACATGCGTGGAGCCCGTACAACAGCACGTGGCTGGGAGATCTCCAATCATTAAAGATTTCTCATCCCTGCCTCGATGGAAACCCCCGTGTTGCCTCTATAAAAGGAGGGCGACGCCCCGAAGAGTAGCCCCCCCAGTCATTGGTTGTTCGAAGCTTCCCAAGGGCGAATTCTAAAGCGTTCTGCAATCACTCCAGTGCAAAGGAGAAAAAGAGAGGGAGAGGGCAAAGAGGTGCTGCTCTGGGAGGGAAGGGTGTCAATGCTCTACCCTCCCATTTCTTTCTTCTTCTTCTTCTGTCTATGTAATTTCGTTATGCTTTCATTTTTTGTTTGATCACTTCCTAGACTTATTGGTCTCAGGATGATGTTGTCACACCCCGAGCCTTTATTACAGCGGAAGACTAACTCAGGGAGTGCGAACAGCCGGCATGGTAAGCCTCTTGCAAGCAAGAACGATCATAGCACAAGATAATCACATACATAAATGCAATTGCACAACATTTACTCAAACTCTAACTTTATTTCATAATAATCAAATTCAATACTCAAATACAATCATTAATTCCACTTATTCCAATATACCAGACTCAAGAAAATAGGAAAATTACACAGACTCAATCTAAACAATTTAGACTTCCTAAGTCTTCACTCTCATCTTGACAATACTTTCATTCGCTCTTGGACCCGCTACTTGTATAACCCGAATCCGAATTCGAATCACTTCCATCTCCTGAAAAGATTGGAAATAGGTAATGAGCACACTTGCCCAGTAGGTATCTTCGCATCAACATGAAGGCACTCTTAAAGTAATTAACAATTTAGCTCTAAAGAATAAGGTAGAATCATGTGAATGCGATCAATCACGCGTTTAAACCAAGTAACAAGACGATCATGTAAGATAGAATGAGAGCAAGTATGAACTAGCAAGAATGAAACAAGAACATGATATGGCCTTTCATGAACAAGAATGTAATGAGAATGTACTAGCAAGCCACATAATCATCACTCCAGTATCTTTTGTTTATGAGCACGTACCTCGTGAATTTCTGTGAAATATCAAGAAAGTCAAGTATCAATCATGTTGTATTGTGTCGTGGATTTTCACTTATTTATAAAGAAAGTACTCCCAATGCAATGCGACGCCAGTACCATCATACCCCATGGTTTATAATAGTATGTTTCTGACAATCAACCGAGGGGACTAGCATAGAGCCCTTGAACACAATCAGTGCTCGATCGCATCTTCAAGTATAAATCAAGTTTTATCCATGCATGTAACAATAAAGTATAGCGAAGAATGTATAATTCCAACAAGCTCTTGATAACGATAATTCAATAAATGATTGCTTCAATAAGAATCATGAGAAATCAAGAATGACTTAAGCAAGGTTATGCTTATGAAAATAAATCGACAGCATAACTGTACGTTCTTTATCTTCCACTAATTATATTAGGTTTCTTGATCAATATGATAAGTTCTAGATCCTCAATAGTCCATCTAGAAACCTTGGAATATCAACCCTTGGTCCACCTTTGGTTAAAATACTCAAGCAGTGTGACGGTCGTGTACTGACCGTTACATCATGTGACGCTCCAGTATTGGGCCGTTACATTAGTCTGAATCCAGAACCAAGAAATCGGACTCAGTGGAATGTGACGATCATATATTGGGCCGTTACATGTGCCTGATGGTCCAATATAGAGCCGTTACACTACTGATAATCAAAAATATCGATAGTGTAATCTAATCAATGGGCTTTAATGGTACAACCAACTCGGCGTCCTAGTGGGAATCCAAGGCTCGCGGAGAATTACGGAGGCCTTGAAACAAGATTTCCTAGTGCATTGGAAGGAATATCCAATAGAGAGGTCCTCATGTACAAGAATAGTGTTCCTATAGTGCAAAGTTAACTAAATGGACAACATACCGGAATATGCGCCATGTACTTAAAGAAATGACTCTAGAGAGGGGGATTTCTGTAGCCCACCCAAAGAGCAGCCCAACAAGACCCAACAGGGTCCAACGAGGTAAGCTCACCTGAGTGATAGCCCACAGGGCCCACTCAGGTAAGAAAAGCCCAATGAACAAACACTCGAGGAACCAACTCTCCCCGGCGGCCCCTAGGCTCGGAGGGCCCGAGTGATGGTCAGGTCACAAGGTGGGTCCGGCCCAAGCCATTTCCCCGCCCGGGAGAGACAGGCATTAGCCGACCTATCCGACCCCTCTCTCACCGAGCTATGCTTATCGCCCGGACAGGGCTGGCGTCTCAGGAGCTCGGCCAGACCAGACATTATCCGTTCGTGCTGCCGTTAAGAGTCCCCAACGGACAGGGGAATCAAGAAGCCGCCGGACTTCAAGGCGATAACATTCCCACGATAAGGCCATGAAAGCCCACGTTGAGGACGTAACTCCCGTCGGAGACCCCTCAGCTTGCAGGACTCCTGAAGGTGGCATGCTATTTAAACTAGGGCTACCCTCCAGTGGAAGGTAAGAAGAAAAAGGGAGCCATTAAGGCACTCACACTCAAAACTCCTGAGCAATCCGCTTCACCCCTTTGGTGGAGAGGAATCTCGCGCACCAATTTTTCTCCTCCCCATCATTGCTTCCACCACAGCTCTACTGACTTAGCCATCGGAGGGTTTTGCCCCAGGGAAACCCCCTGGGCCCTCTGATACGTTTCCATGTCTTGCAGTTCATCTTCCGGTGATCCACAGCCCGCTCAGGACTCAGTGCAAGGTTTCGCCTCTTCATCTGGCGCCGTCTGTGGGAAACGCACGAAGAGCCAAGATGGTGAGAAGAAGCTCAGGGAGGGGATCCACCGTCGATAAGGGTAAGGCCGTGGTGGCGGCAGGAGATGGCCCGTCTAGGGCCTCACAGAACCCTCCCTCCAACGCCAGCGTCCCCACCAACGGCCCGCCGCCCCCTCCGACGGCGACGCGGGTACCCCCCAACGGTGGCGACGAGGCCTTCCAGGCCCTCAATAAGAAACTCGACGTCCTCGTGGAGCTCATGAGGGCCCAGGCGATGAGGGATGCCAGGTCCCGCGCCCCGTCCGGGAGCCCCCCCGTCGAAGTGCGTCCCAGCATACTGCTGGGGGCCGCTTCACCCTCCGCGGTCAACAGCTCATCCGCAACAACGTGGGAGGACCCTCGCAAGCTCCGCCCCTGGAGCAAGAGGCTTCCTCCACGCCCAGAAAAGGGAAACAGGGGGCGAGGCCTCCACGCCCGAGCACCGGCGGTCCTGAGGATCGCCACGATGCTCCCCCCAGTCCCACGGCACGACCACAGCCGGAACTATCCTTCCGATTGAGGGATTTTGAAAGACGTTTTGCAGAGCAAGAGGGCGCCCTCCGCGCCCTGCAGAAGACCTCTTTTCTAGATGAAGAGGAGAAATCCCCTTTCTCCGAATACATCTTGAAGGCAGAGGTGTCTCCCAGAACCTCCATTCCGACCTTCAAGCTCTATGATGGCCAGGGCGACCCAGCCGACCACTATGACAGCTTCGACACCCTGGTGACTCTGCATGGAACACCGGATCCTATTAAATACCGAGCCTTTGCGGCCACCCTGGTCCAAGGCGCGCAGGCATGGTTCCGGGCCCTCGCCCGTGGGTCCATTCGGGACTTCAGGCAATTCGGGCGAGTCTTCAAGGAGAGCTTCGCCGGAAGCGCCCCCCCAAGGTCAGTAGCGGGGCTCCTGGCCCTCAAACATGCACAAGGGGAAAGGCTCCAGGCTTATGTCCACCGATTGAAATCGGAAGCCCTCAGAATTCCCCGCCTGGATGTGGCCTTGGCCACGACCGCTCTGACCGGGGGCACCCGAGACGAGAATCTCCGCCGCAAACTGGTCCTCCACCCTCCCTCGACCCTTGCCGAGCTAGTGACTCTAGCACTGCGCCACGCTGAGTGCGAAGAAGTACTCAGCGCCTGCCGGGACACAACCAGCTCGAGTCGGGAGGGGGACAAGAAGCGGGCCTCCGAGCCAAACCTGGCTCGGGCAAGAAGCGCGATCGGGAAGGAGAGCGCAAGCGGAAGTATGAGCGGTACACTCCGTTGACCGCGCCAGTCTACGAGATCTATGAAGACATCAAAGACTCAGGACTCCTCCGCCAGCCCGAACCAATGAGATCAAAGAACCGCAAGTGCGACAGGCATTGCCTGTTCCACGGTGACCACGGGCACCACACCGGCGACTGTCACCAGCTCCAGGATGAGCTCGAACGTCTCATCCGTCAGGGGCACCTGGCCCGGTTTGCAGCCGGGCGCAAAGAAGATCGAGATGCCGCCGAGGAGATCGACAACGCCCCCCGAGGGGTCCACATCAACGTCATCTCCGGGGGAACGACAACGGGCGGCGACACCAGCTGAGGAAGGAAGCGTCATGCCGAGCGGGCCAGCCGGGTCTTAGAGCCCCCAGGGGGGCCGCCGAGGGAGCCCCAGGTCATAGTCTTCTCCGACCAAGACCTGGAAGGGCTGAACACCCCGCATGATGATGCCCTCGTTATCTCGGCCATAATAAACCATTGTAACATAGATAGAATTCTGGTTGACAATGGGAGCGCCCCCGATGTGTTATCTTATGACTGTTTCCTCAAGATGGGGGAAGACCCATCCAAGCTCCGCCCGATCCGAACACCCCTTTGCGGGTTTAACGGCCTGGCCACCTACTCCGAGGGAGCCCTAAGCCTGCCGGTCACCATCGGCACCCCACCCAAAACCGTTACGGTCATGGCGGACTTCATAGTGATCAAGGGTATGATAGCGTACAACGCCATTTTCGGCCGGAAAATTCTCAGCCGAATAAAGGCCGTACCATCTACCTATCACCAGAAAATGAAGTTTCCCACCAAAAACGGGTTGGGGGAAGTCCGAGGTAACCAGGCCACGGCTAGAAGGTGCTACAACATCTCGGTGGAAGCCTCAAGGCCGGACGGGGGGGATAAGGGCCCCAAGGGAATCGAAGGGAAGACCGTAACCACTGAGCCCGGTGGCGAATTGCTAATGGTATTCCTAAACGATGACCCGGCCCTTGGAAGTAAGGATCGGAGCCGACCTACCACCCAAGGAACAGCAGCAATACAAGAAATTTCTTTCTGAGTACGTCCGGGTCTTTGCTTGGTCCGATGATCAACTCCCTGGCATACCAGAGAAGACCGTTATGCACAAGCTCAGCCTCGACCCCACCGTCAGGCCCATACAGCAACGGAGAAGGAAGCATGCGCCCGAGAAGCAGGCGATCATCAAGGCGCAGGTCACCTAGGGACGAGAGACAGGCCTCTTCAGACCAGTCCTGTACCCTACGTGGCTAGCCAATGTCGTCCTGGTGCCAAAAACCACAGGCAAGTGGCGAATGTGCGTGGACTTCACCGATCTGAATAAGGCTACCCCCAAAGACTGCTATCCGCTACCGAGCATCGACCAATTGGTTGATTCAACCTCGGGCAACGAGATACTCAGTTTCCTGGATGCCTATTCAGGTTATCACCAGATCAGAATGAATCCAGAAGACGTCGAGAAGACCGCCTTCATTACTGACTGCGGCGTGTACTGCTACACCCAGATGCCTTTCGGGTTGAAGAACGTCGGAGCCACATATCAGTGACTGGTAAATCACATGTTCGAGGGACAGCTGGGTCGGAACGTCGAGGCTTACATTGACGACATGCTCGTCAAGACCCCCAAGGCCCAAGACCACTTCACCGAACTCGCCGAAACCTTCGGCACCCTCCTGAAGTACAGCATGAAGCTCAACCCCGCCCAGTGTGCCTTTGGAGTAAAATTTGGGAAGTTCCTGGGTTTCCTGGTCACTCAGCGCGGGATCGAAGCCAACCCCGACAAAGTCCAGGCCATCCTGGACATGCGCCCGCCCGCGTGCATTAAAGACGTCCAGCGTCTGATAGGGCGTGTCGCCGCTCTCAGCCATTTCCTGTCCCGTGCGGCCGAACGATGCTTGCCCTTCTTCAAAATGATGAGGGGACCCAAGCTAGCATCTGCTACGTTCGCATGGGATGAGGAGTGCCAGACAGCATTCGCCGAGCTTAAGGAGTTTCTGGCTTCGCCACCAGTGCTCTCCAAGCTCGTCCCAGGTGAAGTCTTGCTGCTCTACCTCTCGGCGACGCCATCCACGGTCAGCTCGGTCCTAGTCAGAAATGACTCGAGAATCGAAAGACCGGTCTACTACACCAGCAAGGTGCTCAATGAGGCCGAAGGGAGGTACCCCGGAACTGAGAAACTCGTGCTAGCGTTGGTTACCTCCGCAAGGTGCCTCCGCCCCTACTTCCAGGGGCACCCCGTCACCGTGCTAACCGGTGAGCTGTTGAAGAAGATTCTAGCCCACCCCGAGGCCTCAGGGCGACTCGTCAAATGGGCCATTATGCTCGGGGCCTACGACATCTCGTACCGGCCGCGATCAGCAATCAAAGGCCAAGCGCTCGCCGACTTCATTGCCGAAAGCACCATCCCCGCCGAGGACAGGCCTCCAACCATGACCGGGCCCACCTGGGAACTGTTCGTCGATGGATCGTCCAATTCGGCAGGTAGCGGTGCGGGGATCCTCCTGAGGTCCCCCGAAGGGATAGAGCTACAGTACGCCTTGAAATTCAACTTTCAGGCATCCAACAATGCTTCCGAATACGAGGCCCTTATCTCGGGAGCACGCATGGCCCGACAGCTGGGGGTCGAGCGAGTCAGGATCCACACCAACTCTCAACTAGTCGCAGGTCAGGTCAACGGCGAGTATGAAGCTCGGGAGGTACCCATGATCAAATACCTTGATGTGACACAACCTCGGACTTAGTCAAACAAGCACATCTAAGCATCCAAATGGGCCTTAATGGGCCACCGCTCTCTTCGTTGCACTCTATTCCCGGGGTGACTATGTGATACCAAGGGTGACTTATGGGAATGGACCCTTGCTGGTAGAGGGCCAGCAAGGCCAAGAATTGATTCCCCAAGGTTGGTTGCCCAATTCGATTGGGGCCGACAAAGTGCACTCGGGCACCGGGTCACACTAACCCACGGCGATCACTCTAAGTCATGGACTTGAGGATCGGGCGCTCCTCACGAATTCAGCGGTGCATGAATCAAATATTGAGAGAGCTACACTAGGTGAGCAAGGAAGAGACACTTACTCGACCGGTTTGAAGAAATCGGTCCCGGTCGGAGACGAGGGCGAGCGGGGAGGCGGTGGTTCCCCACACGCCGCGGCGGTGTCGCTTGACCTGCCAAACCACTTACAAAACTACTCCTCTCGCAGGAGGGGGGATCTTGGGGTAGGGGTTAATATGATACATTCAAACACTACCACCACGCAGGGTGGGGCCTTCAGCCGGCCAAGCGGGGAGGGGTTGGTGGACCGAAACGAAGAGAAATGAGAACTAGGGAAGTTGCAGCTTCAATCTGGAATTCTGGATAGGGGGTCGCTGTGATGGCTATGCCGGGCTTGTCCGGACTCCAAATTGATCGAAACCAGCTCCTGAAGCTTCCTGACTGAAGAGGTGGACTCCAGAATTTTTGGGGAAGCTCAGACGGTCGGAGGTGGCTGCACCAGCAACAGGAAGTAGCCTCCTCTGTCTGGCCGCAGGTACTGTCTGGACTGTAACAGCAAGTTGCAGAAGTGACTGAGCGCCCTCCCGAGCTCCGATCAGCACGAAACCAGCGGCATCATCTTCGTGGTCGAGGTAGCTTTCAGCAGGAGGTGACGGAGATGCATTCAGAGGTCGAGGATGGCCGGGGCACCCAGAAGAGTGGGTACTGGTCGGAGTAGACAGCAGAAAACAGAACTAGATAGATCGGGGGAGAAAATTCGTAACTTCTTCCTCCGGTGGCCGAACGGGTTCTGTTTCTTGATCTTGAAAGATGACCGGTAGAGGAAGAACTTTGATGAAGGGGCTTCAGCCTGAATCCGCTGGGGTTTGTCGTGGCAGAAGGATCTTCCACGCTCTAGTCCAGGATGAAGACCTCTCTGCGCACTGTTGGGAGAATGGCTCTATCTGGCAGCTCCGAGCTCCGATCGTGTTGATTCCACCTCGCCTGCGAAGTAGACTGGAAGGCCTTTCCAGAAAGGTAGGCCACGCCTTCTGAAGAACTAGGATGAATCCATGGTTGACGCTGCAACAAGGGCTGTTCTGCAGATCTGCACAGCTCCAACCTACTAGAAGAAATGAGAGGGAGATATGGCTTCTTTGGTGGAGGGAAATGGTAGGAATGACCTAAGGGAGAGTGGGGGCTCTTGTGGGGTGGAGAAGGGAGCTAATGGTGATGGGGAATGAGGTGGAGAATGGCTGGAAGCAAGTGCTAGCAGGTGGAGGAGGAAGAGCTACGAATTTGGGGAAGGTGGGTGAGAGGAGAAGGTGAGGGGGGCACAAGTGAGTGGAGGGAAGGGTGGATTTCAAATTCAAAAGGTCTTGGAAGGTGGGTGATTATGTTGGGAAGTGGAGTGCTTGCATTGGAATGGGGTAGATTTGGTTGGAAGGTGGAGGAAGGTGTTGGAATGGGGAGACTTCTACCTAGGAACTAGGGAGTGGAGTAATGGAGGCCATGGGGAAGTGGAGGGCATTAAAGGAGGTGGTTGGAGGTTGGAAGTGGATGGGAGGAGGGAGGAGAGAGAAGGAAATTCGGATTTGGGGTTGGAGGAGAGAGAAAGAGGGGTGAAATAGAGAGATTAAGAGGGGAATGGGTGGGGAATCTCTCCCCTAGGGTCTCTCACCCAAAAACTAGAGGAATCACTCCAATTTGAACTCAAATGGCAAGTTTAACTCAAAAGGATGTAATCATTCATTAACTTCAAATGAGGGGAGTGGGGTCCTATATATAGGCAACCCACTCTTTACAATAAGTCCCTGACAAAATAAACAACTACAAATAACCAAGGGGGTTGGGAGTGCTAATGGGCCTAGTCCAACGAATGGGGCCCAATAGCTTACATTAGACATCATGATGATACCAAACATAGGAAAATAAGTGCTAGACTTAGGGAAATGACTCAAATAAAATGGAAATACATCAAAATGACTCAAAGGAAAACTACAAAATGGATAAGGGGCCTTAATAGAGTGAGGCCCAAACTCAACTAGCTCCCGAATGTGAAGAAGTGGACCCGAGCCAAAGGGAGTCGTGGGTGATGCCTCCATCAAATCCCTGGGCCGCAAAGAGCTCGACTCCGTCGAGTAAGGGTCCATCCGGCTAAGGTACCGCTCGAGGAGATCTGGATCCAATCGCTGTAGGTCCTCCCGACTTACCCATGAGTCTTCCAACGGAGGCCGATCCTTCCACCTGACGAGATAGCGCTCATAGACCTTGCTCCGGGTGGTAGTGACCTGCTCATCCAATATTTGTTCAATGTGATCACGCTGAGCTCTTTTGGCTAGTGGACTCTCCTCTCGGGTGGGTGCTCTCTCAAAGGAGGGAGTGGGCTCGATCTCCTCACTAGGTCTCACCGTGGGGCCCTTGTAAGACACTAAGTCGGCGACATTGAATGTAGGACTTACCCCATAATCCTCGGGGAGATCTAATTCATAAGCATTCGCACCAATACGCCTCAAGACCTGGAAGGGCCCAGTCCCACGTGGTCTCAACTTGGAGTTGGCTCCTGGGGAGAGCCTCTCCGTCCTTACCATCACAAAGTCACCCTCTTGGAACTCTAAGTGACGCCGGTGAGAGTCAGCCAACCTTTTATAAGCCTCATTTTTTATGCTAATGTGCTTGCGGATTTCCTCATGCAATTTTGTGAGTGCTGACCTTCTAGTGGTTATGGGTGGACCTGGACAACCATATATAGACCATTTATGCCATGATGCCATATGGACCTTGATGAGCCTTGGTGGGCCGGGGCAACCATATGTGGACTTATCATGCAATGTTGTCATGTAGACTTTGGTGGGCTTAGGTGGACCGGGGCAACCATATGTGAATCTATCATGCAAAGTGGTGATGCATGTCGGGGGACCCGGACATCCGTAGATGCCTTTGATATGCTTAAGACCCATGATGAATGAAGGTGGACCACTACATCCAAATTTGGACCACTCATGCTTTCTACTTGACATGTGGGTGATATGAATGAATGGACCCAACATAGTGTTCATGCCAAGGGGTGTGGAAAGCCTAGACACATGCATACTTTTCCCAAAAGTGACTTCCATGTGTATAGGGGTGGGACAACCTTTGAATTCCCATTGGAACGGATCGAATGGATCTAAGAAGGTGGTCATCATGGGGTGGGGCACAACTTTATTACCTAGGGATATGTGGCCCAAGGTCTTGGCTCCCAAGGTGTAACCCGGGTCATGGATGAGATTGGTTTGGCCCAATATGATGGGTGAGGGTAGGAAAGGGTGGGTGGTGGGTAAGATGGTTGGGTTACATGGGGAACTAGACTCCCATAGGAAGGGATCAAAGGGGTCGTAGAAAGGTCTTCCTAGAGGGAGGCACTCTATGTCTTCAAGGTTCCCAAATTGTGAGTCATCCTCCTCCAAGGTAAGTGGGCCAAGTTTTCTAGTGGGTTGGCCGAACAAAGTGTTTGGGATCTTAATGGGTGGGTATAGGAAGGGATCGAAGGGGTCATGGTAAGGGTCACCTAAGGAGAGGAACCCTAGGTCCTTTTGGTCCTCACAACCCCTTGATGGTGGATTCTCCTCCTCTAGTAAAGTGATCGGGCCAAAGTTTTTGGTGGGATGGTCGGCCATGAATGGAGGACTAGGCTTTCTACCCGAGATAAGAAGCTCTAAATCGAGGAGAAGGTTGGGCTCATCGGGTGTAGGGAGGAATAGAAGGAGGTCACTAGTGTAGCAACCAATGGTGCAAATCGAGGTGATAGACCCTATGCATAGGTGTAGGAGGCCAAGGCTCTTAGGTGGTTTGGCCATAGGGGTCAACATGCTAGTGAACTCAATTTGCCATGCTACGCCCTTAAGAAGATTCTCTAAGGTTTCCACTTGGTAGGATGTTTGGATTATGGTGTGATAGGAGTTAATGGGTGCAATGGGAATGTTTTTCTCCATGGGTGGGTAAACATAGGACACGATGGGGTGAAGTGGTCTCTCCTTTAGCCATCTAGCTAGGGGCCCATCTATGATTATGGTGCTATTTGTGAAGGCTTGTGGCTCTTGGGGGTCCAAGCTAGGGGACATTTGTGATTCTTCCTTACCACGGATATGAACTTGGGTTTCCTCAATGATGGGGATGGGTTCATCTACTCCCATGTGGATGGTTGTGGTCTCCTTTCTCAAGGGAATGGGAAGGTCTATTGGGGGTGGGGTGATGATGGTTGGTGCATGGTGTACCCGGGGTGGTGGGTGATGGGAAACTTTGGCTTGGATAGGGAGGGGAAGTAGTGGAAGCCTAGGACTTTGGACTTTTGGGGTAGGGAGTGGGAGATGGGTTGGTTGGGGTGGCTTGGGTTGATTGGTTTTGGGGGGAATGTCCTTTTTCGGGGACAAGGGAGGGGTGGTGGTGGGGACCAAGGGGTTTTGTGGGGTAGGGGTTTGGTGGGAGCTTCTGGATTGGAGGGTGGTGACAATCATGGGCCTAGGTGGAGGGGTGGACACGGTGTCCACTTGGTTTTGAATGGTGAGGGTTGGTTGAGTGGTGGTCATCATGGAGGGGATTGGGTCGATTAGGGTCTTGGATTGACCGGGTGGGGATGATGGAGTTGAAGTGCTCCTTGGACTTTGGTGATTTGAGTAGGAGGGAGAGGGTTGGAGAGTGTAGGGTTTTCTAAGCTCGGTCTTCATCTCATCCCAAGTGCTAATTGGAGCCTCCCTACGGATCTTTCTCAAACCTTCCACAACTAACCAATGAGTTTTAGCTTGTTTGGAGAGGTGTGCCTTGGCTAGCCTCATTCTCCTTTCTTCGTTCAAGGGGAAACTTTTAAAGAATTGGTCGAGAGAAATCTCCCAATCTAGGTAAAGACTTGGGCTATTGGATCCATCAAAGGGGGGGGTTTTAATTTTCAAGTGTTCTAAAAATATGGTTTCTAGATTTCCCCAAAGGTCACTCTCATTTACTCTTGGTGCACGGCTATTTCCTTCAAGTCGGTCGAGTCGAGACATGATATCTTCAAGCCGATTAAGGACATTAGGTAGGGCTTCTATGATAGAGGTGTTGCTACCCACTTTGTTGGTAATGGAACTTCCATGAGGATTTGGGCTTCTTGGGAAAGTTGATGGGGATGGATATGACGGGTATGAAGCGGCCATTCTAGTGGACATGGGAGATGCAACTGAGGACTCTAAATGCATAAAAATGGCCTAGGACCAACTTGATAGAGACAAGTTGTGAACTTGCTCTGATACCACTTGATGTGACACAACCTCGGACTTAGTCAAACAAGCACATCTAAGCATCCAAATGGGCCTTAATGGGCCACCGCTCTCTTCGTTGCACTCTATTCCCGGGGTGACTATGTGATACCAAGGGTGACTTATGGGAATGGACCCTTGCTGGTAGAGGGCCAGCAAGGCCAAGAATTGATTCCCCAAGGTTGGTTGCCCAATTCGATTGGGGCCGACAAAGTGCACTCGGGCACCGGGTCACACTAACCCACGGCGATCACTCTAAGTCATGGACTTGAGGATCGGGCGCTCCTCACGAATTCAGCGGTGCATGAATCAAGTATTGAGAGAGCTACACTAGGTGAGCAAGGAAGAGACACTTACTCGACCGGTTTGAAGAAACCGGTCCCGGTCGGAGACGAGGGCGAGCGGGGAGGCGGTGGTTCCCCACACGCCGCGGCGGTGTCGCTTGACCTGCCAAACCACTTACAAAACTACTCCTCTCGCAGGAGGGGGGATCTTGGGGTAGGGGTTAATATGATACATTCAAACACTACCACCACGCAGGGTGGGGCCTTCAGCCGGCCAAGCGGGGAGGGGTTGGTGGACCGAAACGAAGAGAAATGAGAACTAGGGAAGTTGCAGCTTCAATCTGGAATTCTGGATAGGGGGTCGCTGTGATGGCTATGCCGGGCTTGTCCGGACTCCAAATTGATCGAAACCAGCTCCTGAAGCTTCCTGACTGAAGAGGTGGACTCCAGAGTTTTTGGGGAAGCTCAGACGGTCGGAGGTGGCTGCACCAGCAATAGAAAGTAGCCTCCTCTATCTGGCCGCAGGTACTGTCTGGACTGTAACAGCAAGTTGCAGAAGTGACTGAGCGCCCTCCTGAGCTCCGATCAGCACGAAACCAGTGGCATCATCTTCGTGGTCGAGGTAGCTTTCAGCAGGAGGTGACGGAGATGCATTCAGAGGTCGAGGATGGCCGGGGCACCCAGAAGAGTGGGTACTGGTTGGAGTAGACAGCAGAAAACAGAACTAGATAGATCGGGGGAGAAAATTCGTAACTTCTTCCTCGGTGGCCGAACGGGGTTCTGTTTCTTGATCTTGAAAGATGACCGGTAGAGGAAGAACTTTGATGAAGGGGCTTCAGCCTGAATCCTCTGGGGTTTGTCGTGGCAGAAGGATCTTCCACGCTCTGGTCCAGGATGAAGACCTCTCTGCGCACTGTTGGGAGAATGGCTCTATCTGGCAGCTCCGAGCTCCGATCGTGTTGATTCCACCTCGCCTGCGAAGTAGACTGGAAGGCCTTTCCAGAAAGGTAGGCCACGCCTTCTGAAGAACTAGGATGAATCCGTGGTTGACGCTGCAACAAGGGCTGTTCTGAAGATCTGCACAGCTCCAACCTACTAGAAGAAATGAGAGGGAGATGTGGCTTCTTTGGTGGAGGGAAATGGTAGGAATGACCTAAGGGAGAGTGGGGGCTCTTGTGGGGTGGAGAAGGGAGCTAATGGTGATGGGGAATGAGGTGGAGAATGGCTGGAAGCAAGTGCTAGCAGGTGGAGGAGGAAGAGCTACGAATTTGGGGAAGGTGGGTGAGAGGAGAAGGTGAGGGGGGCACAAGTGAGTGGAGGGAAGGGTGGATTTCAAATTCAAAAGGTCTTGGAAGGTGGGTGATTATGTTGGGAAGTGGAGTGCTTGCATTGGAATGGGGTAGATTTGGTTGGAAGGTGGAGGAAGGTGTTGGAATGGGGAGACTTCTACCTAGGAACTAGGGAGTGGAGTAATGGAGGCCATGGGGAAGTGGAGGGCATTAAAGGAGGTGGTTGGAGGTTGGAAGTGGATGGGAGGAGGGAGGAGAGAGAAGGAAATTCGGATTTGGGGTTGGAGGAGAGAGAAAGAGGGGTGAAATAGAGAGATTAAGAGGGGAATGGGTGGGGAATCTCTCCCCTAGGGTCTCTCACCCAAAAACTAGAGGAATCACTCCAATTTGAACTCAAATGGCAAGTTTAACTCAAAAGGATGTAATCATTCATTAACTTCAAATGAGGGGAGTGGGGTCCTATATATAGGCAACCCACTCTTTACAATAAGTCCCTGACAAAATAAACAACTACAAATAACCAAGGGGGTTGGGAGTGCTAATGGGCCTAGTCCAACGAATGGGGCCCAATAGCTTACATTAGACATCATGATGATACCAAACATAGGAAAATAAGTGCTAGACTTAGGGAAATGACTCAAATAAAATGGAAATACATCAAAATGACTCAAAGGAAAACTACAAAATGGATAAGGGGCCTTAATAGAGTGAGGCCCAAACTCAACTAGCTCCCGAATGTGAAGAAGTGGACCCGAGCCAAAGGGAGTCGTGGGCCCTTATATCGAGAGCGCGCATGGCCCGGCGGTTGGGGGCTGAGCGAGTCAGGATCCACACCGACTCTCAGCTAGTCGCAAGCCAGGTCAAATGGCGAGTACGAAGCACGAGAGGCACCCATGATCAAATACCTCCAGCTGGTCAGGAGCCTGGCCCAACAATTCGATGGATTCGAGGTAGTCCGAATAGTCCGGGAAGAAAACTCCCGAGCGGACGCCCTCTCTCGATTGGCCTCCTCCCTAGACCCAGAAGGTACCCGATCGGTCCTCCTCGAAGAGCTAGAACGCCCGAGCATTGACTCGGAGCTCCTCGCTGTTGACTCGACCGTCCCGAGCGACTGGCGCACCCCCTACCTGTCTTGGCTTCGAGACTCCCAAGAGCCCTCTGACCCTCGGGAAGCGCACCAAATGAAGTACCAAGCCCGGCGCTTCGTCGTCCTGGACGACACACTCTACCGAAGGTCTTTTGTCGGGCCCTCTCCTGAAGTGCCTCAGCCCCGACGAAGCCAGTCGAGCCATCCAAGAGGTTCATGAAGGCCTGTGCGGAGCGCACTCAGGGGAAGGTCACTGGCCAGGATCCTGTTACAACAGGGGTACTGGTGGCCCACCCTGCAGCGCGACTGCTCGGCCTATGTTCAACAGTGCGACCGATGCCAGCGGTTTGACCACTTGGTCCATCAGCCGGCTACGGAACTTGTCACCCTAGCCGAGCCTTAGCCTTTCGCTCGGTGGGGAATCGATATCCTTGGGCCATTCCCAACGGCCCAGTCCCAGAAGAAGTTCATCATCGTCGCCATCGACTACTTCACCATGTGGATCGAGGCCGAGGCTACAGCAAGGATCACCGAGACAGTCGTTTGGGGCTTTGTTTGGAAATCGATCATTTGTCGCTTTGGCATCCCCCGAGTGATAGTAAGTGATAACGGTCGGCAATTCGACTCTCGGTACTTCCGAGAGAAATGCGCTGACCTAAATATCCGCAACCACTTCACTTCGGTCGCCCACCCTCAGGCCAACGGGCTGGTTAAAAATGCCAACAAGACTATCTTGAAAGGCATAAAAACCAGGCTCGACAAGGCTAAGGGTAGCTGGCTCGAGGAATTGCCTAGCGTACTGTGGTCACACCGAACAACCCCCAGGACGGCAACCGGTGAAAGCCCTTTTCAGTTGGTATATGGCACCAAAGCCATCGTTCCATTGGAGATCGCCAATCCGTCTCTCCGAGTGATCAGCTTCTCACTCGAGGCAAACGGGCAAAAATTGCTCGAGAACCTCGACCTAGCAGACGAACTCCGAGAGATCGCGAACGTCCGGGCAACGGAGTACCAGCGCCGCCTCACTCGATACTACAACGCCAAGGTCTGAGACAGACGTTTCCAACTGGGGGACTTCGTCCTCAGAAAGGCCGAAGCCTCTCGACCACTAGAGGCGGCGGGCAAGTTGTCCCCTAACTGGGAAGGCCCCTACCGAGTGGTCGAGACGCTCGGAAAAGGTGCGTACAGGTTAGCGACAATGGAAGGGGAACCTATTCCTCAGACATGGAACGTAGCCGCACTACGCAAATTCTATTTTTGAAGTTATACAGCAAGATGGAGGGAATAAATCCCTTTTCTTTTCATTCCAAACCATTGGCACATCGGATAGGCAAATGCCAGTACATCACATAGCAAAAAAACAAAAACCATCTAACACCGCTTCAAGGGGTCATCGCTCAACTGACTCGGTCTTGATCTCCTCGCGTCCAGCCACTGACTCTGCCTCATGCGGAAACTGACTCGGATAAAAGGTGGTCGGGCCAGTTGGCTCGGGTGGCCCGTGACAAAGGTGACAGAGGGACTGCAGGAGGAAGGCCACCTTTAAACGTTGAGGAAGGCTACCTCCCAAGTTGGCAACAACCAGGAAAAAGGAGCGCCGTGAAGGCCTCCCCTCTTCCAATCTGCCAACTCCTTGGAAGGAAGGAGAGAGCAAGCAGCCCCCGAAGAGTGAAAGAAATGAAGAGCAGAAGAGGGAGAAAGAGGCTACAGACGGAGGAAGGCCTCGGTGAGGAGAGAGCTTGATACGCCTCCTCCCCTCACACGGAGGGAAGTGACGGCAGGCTCCCCTGATGCCCCCATCCGTCCTCCACCTCGGCGTCCACCCGAAAGCCTCGCCGGAGCTAAGAAGAGGCCAACGGCGTGCTTCCACACACCGAAGTCCTCCCCAGATCCGCGCGGCGACGCTCGGACCCGTCTCGTGCACGTGCGGCGACCATGGGATCCGTTCAACATTACAGGACAGTGGGAGCCCGCCGCTCCCCGTCGTCGGCGGCGTCGCCCTCCGAAGGATCCTCCATGCTCCGAATGCAAGGGCACAACGCAGAGTGAAGAGGAAGGAGTGAGGAAAGATTGTTAGAGAAAATCCTGAGCAGTAAAGAGGAAAGGGCACCTTTCGGTCCTTCTTATAGGCCAAAGGAGGCTACACGCCTCAAATGACCCCCCCCCTCGGAAACACGCCAAAGGGTTTCTCCCCTGAACAGTCACCTCCAACTCCTCGTTTCCCGCCCTAGCGGGATTCACGAAGCGGCCTGACATTCAAAGCATGAGGGAACGGAAAGACGCCCCGTCAGGAGCCTACCAAAACAGCGTGCGAAAACCACGCAGGACATATCGGCACCTCCCAACTACTCAAGATCCGCCAACCAAACCACGGCAAGGATGGTACTCAAACAGAGCAAGTCATTTATTACCACACCGAAAGGAAACCCTCTAAAAAGAGGAAAGAGAGACAAAAAGGGAAAGAGGCAAAATACATCAGGCCTCGGGCCCACTTTGACGTTCGAGAACGGCGGAAGGAGACGCGTCACCCCTGGCGCCTTCGGTGACGGTCGGCTCGGACACTGACCTCACCTGTGCGATAACTGTCTCGGTCGTGAGCCCTCTCGAGACACCCGGAGCCGGTGACCCCGATGGAGGCGACCCCTCCGAATCTTCCCCGACCGACGAGGAAGGGCTGGAAACCGACCCATCCGAGTCATAACACTGGCCAAAGGGGAACTCGATCGTAGAGTTTTGCTCATTGGCGTAGTCTACCGCCCGGCGATAGCCCTGCTTGAACCCCTTTCGAGCACCCCGGCGTAGTGCTACCTCGTAGTAGGGTAGGGCGGCTTCCACCAGGTCGGCCGAGTAAGCATCCGAGCTCCTGTAATGCTCGATTGCCTCCGCCTCGATCTGCCCCGCCCTTCCGACGAGCTCAACCCGAGCCCGCTCCTCCTCGACCGCACGCCCCTCTGTTCGGGCCCGGTCCACCTCAGCCTCAGCTCGGAGACGCTCCGCCATCTCCGCCCGATCTAGCAGCTCGGCGCGTTCGAGCTCCCAGTAATTGTCTAGCTCGAGGCGACGCAGACGCTCCTCCTCCAGGGATCGGCTTGTCCTCTCGAGAGACTCTCGGGTCTTGGTGAGCTGTTCGGTCAGCACCCCGGCTTCCAGTCGACTCGCCCGCGCCACCTCCCGGAACGCGGAGAACTCCTGCCAGAGCCCCTCATGCTCCCCCTTGAGTCGGGCCAGTTTCCTCTCGCATCCCCCAAGGGTCCAGGCAAGGTTCGACCGCTCCGCCTCCGTCCGAACGTGCGCCTCTGCCATCAAAGCCGCCGACCGAGCTATGACCAGGCCGCCCTCCATCAGAACGTCGAGGATCCCGGGGAGGGTATTGCGCCTTTCTCCCCCCTTCGTCCTTACGGCAATCGATCGGCAGACCCGATATAGGTCGCCCGTTATGCCGAGCCTTTCCAAGGGCTCCGACAGAGGAGATCGCTCTGCCCGAGGCACCCCGCCAGAAGGCTCTGCTCGAGCAACGAAACTGGCCGCCTCGCGCGCCACGGTCGGTTGGGGTTGCGACGCCTCCCCGGGCGAACCCCCAACCTCGACCGGCGCCGCGAGACCGACCGCACCGGGAGCTCCAAGCACCTGGGGCTGCAACGCCCTAGCGAGCGAATCCCCAGCCCTGCCTGTCTCGGCCCGCACCTCGTCAACCGGGACACCACCACCTCCGGCCGATCCCCCGGCCTCGGCGTCAGCTACTTCCACATCGGCCCCCTCTACCACCGTGGGGGGGAGAGCCGACCTATCACCGCCCTCTGAAGGGCCCCCGGTCTCCTCGGCCCCCTCTCGCCTGGCAGGTGGGGGAGCTGGCCCCGAGGGGTCGGTCCCATCTTGCCCCCGAGAGAGGAGCGTCGCCAAGCCAGAGTCGCCCCCGGCGGTAGGAGGAAGACCTGCCTTCTTCGCCCGTTTTTTGGCCTTCGCGGCCTCCCACAACTTTTCCGCCGTGGGATCCTTGCGCTTCGTACCAGCTGGCCGTGAAGATCCCTCGGGAGCCACCCCCTTGCCCTTATCTCGGGCTTGGGCGCGACTCGCAGAAGCATCTGGTTCATCAGCCGCCGAGTCATCTCCCAGATCAATGACCTCAGCAGCTTCCTCCAGAGGTTCCCGCCTAACGTCTGCCACAAAGGAAGAAGACTCGGTCAGGAGAAAGAAAGTAACTACCACCACAGGAGAAGAACCTCGAGAGCGGTACCTGTCGACGTCAACCGCGTAAGCAAACACTGTTCGATGTTCTCCGGCGTCACCAGCTCCTCGGTCGATTGGCGGTTATCCAGCAGACGGGCGGCCTGCCGCTCCACGTGGGGAGGGAACTCCTCTTGGCGAGGAGGAAGATTCGGATGAAAATTGGGCGAGACCAGGCATCTCCAAAACTCGTCCGTCGCCTCCGCCTTCACCTAGAAGAATTGGGTCTTCCACCCCTTGTGCGAGGAGTCCTTCGCAGCGAGGGAGATGCAACTCCTGTTTCTCCTCGCCTGGATAAAGTAGAAGCCCTTCCCCGCTGACGGGTGCGCCTTCAACTCGAAAAAATAATGAAAGAGGTCCAAGGAAGGAAAAATGTCGTGCTGACGACAGAGAATCCGAAAGGCGGAGAGAAGGAGATACGAGTTGGCCACCAACTGAATAGGCACCAACCGGAAAAACTCGAGAAGCTGGAGTACAAGAGGCTCGAAGGGAAGGCGGAACCCACTCTTCCAATCCAGAAGGAAAGTGTAAATGTGCCCCGTATGGCTGTCCAGACTCGTCTCATACGGGGCGGCGACAGCGAAGCTGTACCTGAGAGGCAAGCGAAAGCGATGCTCCAGCTTCCTCACCTCGGCCTCCCCCAACTCACTGCAGTTGGGGACGGGCTCCCACCTCATCTGCCCGATTCCCGGAGGCAGACCAGCCATCGAGCCGGAAGATGATCCCTCGCGCGAGCTCGAAGACTCCGGAGGGGAAGGAAGTTGCCGGACCGCCTCCGCAATTATCCTCGCCAACTCCTCAAACACCGCCGCAAGACTTTACGCCTCCACTGTGCCCTCACGGCGCATCAAGGAGCCCCAGAAGCAAAGAAACTAAGGAAAGCCTAAAACCCTGAGAAGCCTAGAACGACGAACAGCGCCCAACGCCTATAAAACCCTGGAGGAAGGTGGCGCATCGTTCCGTGCTCCGAGAAAAGGGGGGCCCCTTTAGTTCAAATCCGTCAGGATCATCATTACGGGCCCTGGCGACCACTACACGTGGCTCCATAACGCCAACAGAATTCCACCCACTTGAGCCACGCCGGTCCAAAGCCTCAAAAACTACTCAACTGAGCCTCCATGGCTCGGGAGTAGGAGGGGGACAAGTGGAGAGGGGGATTTCTGTAGCCCACCCAAAGAGCAGCCCAACATGACCCAACAGGGTCCAACGAGGCAAGCTCACCTGAGTGATAGCCCACAGGGCCCACTCAGGTAAGAAAAGCCCAATGAACAAACACTCGAGGAACCAACTCTCCCCGGCGGCCCCTAGGCTCGGAGGGCCCGAGTGATGGTCAGGTCACAAGGTGGGTCCGGCCCAAGCCGTTTCCCTGCCCGGGAGAGACAGGCATTAGCCGACCTATCCGACCCCTCTCTCACTGAGCTATGCTCATCGCCCTGACAGGGCTGGCGTCTCAGGAGCTCGGCCAGACCAGACATTATCCGTTCGTGCTGCCGTTAAGAGTCCCCAACGGACAGGGGAATCAAGAAGCCGCCGGACCTCAAGGCGATAACGTTCCCACGATAAGGCCATGAAAGCCCACGTTGAGGACGTAACTCCCGCTGGAGACCCCTCAGCTTGCAGGACTCCTGAAGGCGGCATGCTATTTAAACCAGGGCTACCCTCCGGTGGAAGGTAAGAAGAAAAAGGGAGCCATTAAGGCACTCACACTCAAAACTCCTGAGCAATCCGCTTCACCCCTTTGGTGGAGAGGAATCTCGCACACCAGTTTTTCTCCTCCCCATCATTGCTTCCACCACACCTCTACTGACTTAGCCATCGGAGGGTTTTGCCCCAGGGAAACCCCCTGGACCCTCTGATACATTTCTCTGTCTTACAGTTCATCTTCTGGTGATCCACAAACCGCTCAGGACTCAGTGCGAGGTTTCGCCTCTTCAGACTCTATAGATGGAAAAGAATGTGTAACAATGTGAAGCCATGAGAAAACTCCGTCAATACAACATTTGGAAAAATCATGATTTAGAATACAAAACTATAAAGTTTTTGCCGATGAAATTAACATAACTTAAAATAATCCTAAGACACATTAACCATGCAATTTGATTATGAAACAGTAACTAAACTTAAAGTCATGATAACATGTCTAAACTTAGCTATCTAAGCTTATTATAAGTAAACTCTAACTGGTTATCATTCTGCCTCGGGCTGACAGAACATAATGCCTGACGGTCTAGGATAGGCACGTTACAGTATTGTGATGGTTTATCGAGGGGCCGTTACAGTGGTGTAACGCTCCTACTAGGGTGCGTCAGAGACAATAGAACAAATAAAAATACAACAGAATGTGACGGTCTATCATAAGGCCGTTACATGCATGTGACGGTCTCACGTTTGTGCATTAGAGAACCTGCTGGCAGTAAACTAAAGTGAAGGTTTATGAAAACATACCATGCCTGGGAATCAACATATTACCACTGTCCTAGTCATGAGAATGATGCATAGGCCAACTATTTGTAAGGGTTTAGTGAATAGACAAGATAATACCTTTTAATTTCCATTTAGGGATAAGAGATGCATGAATGTATAAAACTATGAAATCATGAAATTCTTAGTCTATAATGCATGAAATCAAGCACAATCAGAGGGCTTTTATCCCTAACAAGTTGTTTTTGCCAATCATGAGATAACCTACCTCTTTTAAGACCTTTACACTTTGAATTTGATGTTAGGTGCTACCCTTAGTCCCTTGTACTTGTGATAATTCAGCAACTTCAATCTGCTCTATTTCCTCAGCCTCTTGACCTAAGGATGTAAAATTTTGAGGGTAAGAAGATGAAACTATTGGGAACAAAAAGTTTTAGAGGATTGAGTTCTAATTACCTCGTTTAGATGTCCTAATGTCCTGATCTTCAGAAGACTTTCGTTCAGATTCCTGGGTTGCTAAGGTTGAATCAGTAACTTTGGAAGCTTCTATCTCCTTGATTGCTTGATCTCCTAGCACGAAATTTGGAGAACTATTAGTCTATAATATACTAAACAAAATATTCTAAAGAACTTACCCGAAATTATAACTCTTTACCTTGATTCTTCACGGGCCAAAAGTAAGGGTCGTTCAGTTCAGAACTAGGTCCTATTTATAGGGTTTTGGTTAGGATTTGAAGATTAGATCGATTATAGAGTCCTTAATTTGTCAGAATCTAATCCTTAAGAGTCCTTAGCAATATTATAATCTATCCTAAATCGATCTCTTGTAGATAGGATTTCAAAGTTCTAATCTTTTTACAATTTCCTCACCTTACGGAATCTGCAGGATGTAACGGTCGTGTCTAGGTGCGTTACAGGGCTGTGGCGGTCGCCCGATAGACCGTTACATGTAACGTGTATGGAGTTTCAATTTAATAAAACTCTTTTATTCGTTTATCCATATAATTATCTTATATAATTAGTATTTATCCTTAAAATACGTGAATAAGTCAATTACCCTTCTAGAATATGGGCCAAACTTGATGGGCTTGGTCCATAAACCTTTTGGACAATTATTAGATAGGCTAGGTTAACTAATTAGCCCTTTTGAGCCTTATATTGACTTATTAATCCAATAACCCCTTTATTAATTTATTTAAACCTTTATAATTTCTAGAAAATTATTTTATAATTCAAAAATTATTTATAAATTCTAGGACACTACTCCCTCCCCCACTTAGAAGAATTTGGTCCCCAAATTCAATATATGGATTTCGGAGAGTGTACTTACAGTTAAATAATTCTAGGAATCTTTTCCGCATGGCTGCTTCGGTTTCCCATGTTGCTTCATATGGCCATGTTTCCTTCCATTGAATCTTGACCATAGGAATAACTTTATTTCTTAGTTGACGCACTTCCCGTTCCAGAATCTTTATTGACTTTTGCTCGTACGTCATATCCTTCTGAATTTCTAGATTGTCAAAAGTGATAATATGGTCAGGATCATATACATACTTCTTCAGCATGGAGACGTGAAATACGTCATGAACTCTGGCTAATTGTGGAGGTAAAGCCAATTTGTAAGCCACTTCACCAACCCTTTCGAGAATTTCAAATAGGCCAATGAATCTTGGAGTTAACTTCCCTTTAATGCCAAATCTTCGAATACCACGACCTGGAGAAATCTTTAAATATACATGATCTCCTACCTGAAACTCCAAGTCACGTCTTCGATTGTCAGCATAAGACGTTTACCTATCTTGTGCCATTTTCATTCTTTTCTGAATGATCTTGATCTTTGCTGTAGAGTTCCTGATGAGATCGGGGCCTAGGAATTGTCTTTCTCCTATTTCACTCCAACATATTGGTGATCGACAGCTTTTTCCGTATAAAGCTTCAAAAGGTGACATTTGTATGCTGGCCTGGTAACTATTGTTATATGCAAACTCTACTAGAGGCAAATGATCATGCCAACTACCTCCAAAGTTGATAGCACAAGCCCTGAGCATATCTTCCACTACCTGATTTATTTTTTCCGTTTGACCATCTGTTTGTGGATGAAAAGCTGTGCTGAAATTCAATCTAGTCCCTAGTGACTGTTGTTGACCCTTCCAGAACTGTGATGTGAATCGAGGATCCCTATCAGATATAATAGTGACTGGGACACCATGTAGTTTGACAATCGCCTTTATGTATAATGTTGCTAGAATATCCGTAGACCATCGACTCTTTATTGGTATGAAGTGTGCGGATTTAGTCAATCGGTCTATGATTACCCATATTCCATCGTGTCCACCTCTTGTCTTAGGTAAACCCATAATAAAGTCCATCCCTATACTCTCCCATTTCCATTCGGGAATACTCAAGGGGTGTAATTTACCTGCGAGTCTAAAATGTTCTACTTTTACTTGTTGGCAGGTGAGACAACGGGATACAAAATCAGCTATTTCTCTCTTCATGTTGGGCCACCAGAAATTTTTTTTGAGATCTTGATACATCTTTGTTCTTCCTGGATGAATTGTGTATTTGGAATTATGCGCTTCATCTAGGATCAGTTTCTTCGTAGCCTCATGATCTGGTACACATATTCGACCCTTGAATAACAATCTTCCGTCATTGGAAATAGAAAAGTCCGGTCTTTGTTCAATATTGGCCTTAACTTCCAGTAATATAGGATTATCATTTTACAGTTTGACCAGATCTTCTATCAATGTAGGTTGAGCTCGGATATTAGCTATAAAATAATCTTCTTCCTTTATGTCAATATCTAAGTTCAATTGAGCAAATTGGGGAACAAGGTTAGTTACACTAATCATAAGACTTGATAGCATACCCATTGGTTTTCTGCTGAGTGCATCTGCTACAGCATTAGCCTTGCCAAGATGATATTAAATAGCAAAATCAAAGTCTTTGAGATATTCTAACCACCTCCTCTGTCTCATGTTAAGCTCTTTTTGAGAGAATAAGTATTTCAAGCTTTTGTGGTCCGAGTATACTGTGAACTTTTCTCCATAAAGGTAATGAAGCCAAATTTTCAAGGCGAAAAGAACTGCTGCCAATTCCAAATCATGTACAGGATAATTTTCTTCGTGACGTTTTAGTTATCTAGAAGAATAACAGATTACTTTTCCACTCTGCATGAGAACGCATCCTAAGCCAATGCCAAACGCATCTGTATACACTTCGAATCCACCACCTTCCATTGGTAGTGATAAAATAGGAGCTGTTGTAAGATGATTCTTAAGACTTTGAAAGCTCTATTCACAGTCCTTTGACTAGACAAAAGGGTTTTCTTTTCTTGTGAGTCTAGTTAAAGGAACCGCAATTTTTGAGAAGTCCTTAATGAATCTCCTATAATAACCTGCTAAACCCAGAAAGCTTCTTACTTCCGATACAGTCGTTGGCCGACTCCAATTCTTGACAGCTTCTACCTTAGAAGGATCCACAGCAATACCTTCTTTTGAAATAATGTGGCCTAGGAATGAAACTTCCTCGAGCCAGAATTCACACTTATTGAGTTTGGCATAAAGCTTGTGTTCTCTAAGTGTTTGTGAAACTATTTTCAAATGTTGTTCATGTTCCTCTTTTGTCTTGGAATAGATCAAGATATCGTCAATGAAGACGACGATGAACTGGTCCAGATATGGCTGGAAGACATTGTTCATAAGTTGCATGAATGCTGCTGGGGCATTAGTTAACCCAAACAGCATCAGTACGAATTCATAGTGGACATAACGACTTCAAAAAGCCGATTTATAAATGTCCTCTTCTTTAATTCTAAGTTGATGATAACCTGATCTGAGGTCTATCTTAGAGAAATATTCTGCTCCCGAAAGCTGATCGAAGAGTTCATCAATACGCGGCAACGGATACTTGTTCTTAATTGTGAGTTGATTCTGTCGTCGGTAATCGATGCATAGCCTGAGAGAACCATCCTTCTTCTTGACAAATAGAACTGGCGCACCCCAAGGGGATGTGTTAGGTCTGATGAAGCCCTTGTCTAGTAGTTCCTGCAATTACCTTTTCAATTCCTTAAGCTCCGTGGGGGACATCCTATAAGGGGCTATAGAAACAGGTGCTGCTCCTGGAATGAGTTCAATGGTGAAGTTCACTTACCTCTCGAGCGATAAACTGGGTAATTCGGACGGAAACACATCGGGGAACTCATTTACAATAGGGATGTTTGCTATGTTAATCTCCTTGGATTCGGTAACAATGACAGAAGCAAGAAAAGCTCCACATCCTTACGAGATAAGTTTGTTAGCGTGAAGAGAAGATATGATAGTAGGATGCTTCTTGTACTTGATGCCAAGAAAAGAGAATCTTGGAAGACCGGGCTTTCGAAAGGATATAATCCTATTTCAGCAATTGATATAAGCATCATGATCTACAAGCCAATCTATCCCTAAAATGACATCATAACCTTTCATGTCAAGGCATACTAAGTTTGCGGGGAGATTATGACCTTCTATTATCACTTCGCTATCAGGATAATAGTCGGTAAGCTTTGTTCCAGAACCTAAGGGTGTGGAAATAGCAAGATCTGAAGGTAAGGGAACTGATGCAATTGGTAATGTTTTAGTAAAAGTAGTGGAGATAAAAGAATGAGAGGCACCCGTATCAAATAGCACAAATGCAGGGTGAGAACAAATTTGAAGAGTACCTTCCATAAGCCCATCATCCATGGGCGCTTCCTCTTCTTCCAGAACAGCATTGAGGCGAGCCTGCCTCCTGCGTCCATTACCAGATGACTGGTCTTTCATAAGGGGGCATTCTGGCATGCGATGCTCCCTGCTTCCACAACGTAAACAAGCGCCGAGATGCTTCCAACACTCCTCAGCCGAATGGCCAATTTTTTCATAAAATGTGCAAGCCGTGGTGACCTGCTCCTTCTCTTCCTTGACTTTCTTTTGCTTATGGGAACTTCCACCATTCCCATTCCTGAATCTCTTCTTACTATCATGGCTTTTCTAGGGTTCCATGATACTGAATTTCTCTTTCTTATAACGTCGATCAGAATGTCGACTTGATTCTTCTCCTTTCCTTTACACTTTTTCGACCTTCTCTAAGGTCCTTTCACATAAATACGCTCGTTGTACCATTTCTGCATGAGTACGGATGTTTTGGATCCCGAGCTGCTGGATGAAATCGGGACGTAACCGGTCCATAAATCGATTCGCCTTTAATAAATCGGTACTGATAAGATGCGGTGTGTAAGGTGCAAGCCTTGAGAATTACAGTTCATATTCGGCAACTGTCATCATTCCTTGTCGAAGAGCGGCCAATTCCATAGCCTTTCGTTCCTTTACATGCTCAGAAAAGTACTTGGCATGGAACAGGGTGAGAAAACCGTCCCATGTATGAGGTGTATTGGCCGGAGGTGCCGGAACCGACTTCCACCATGTGCGAGCATCTTTGTTGAGTTGAAAGGTTGCGAGACACACCTTTTCCTGATCGGTGCATTGGATCACATCAAAAATACAGTTCATTTCATCTATCCAGTTCTCTGCCTCGTCGGGATTAGAAGAACCATAATATCACGGAGGATTTAAACTTCAAAAATTACGATGTAGGTCACCAGCCCTTGCCCCTGTGCCACCTTGCGCTATAGTTTGCAATGCCTGACTAAAGCCGGCAACTATTTGTTGCATGCCATCCCAATCTACACGAGAGCCATTCGTAAGATAAGGTACATGAGAGAAAAATAACAACTTGTTATTTCTCATGAAATTGGAAGGATTAATCTTAAAGCTAATTAATTATCTTATCCCGGCTCTACCCAATTCTCACATGGGTATGAAAATTCTTCCTTAGTTCATAGGTAGGGGTCCTTAAACCTTGGACCTTTCCTATGACATGACTCTTCTTCCTAAGTCCTGAGACTTAGGCTCTGATACCAACTTAACTGTCATGCCCCGAGCCTTTATTACAGCGGAAGACTAACTCAGGGAGCGCGAACAGCCGGCATTGTAAGCCTCTTGCAAGCAAGAACGATCAGAGCGCAAGACAATCACATACATAAATGCAATTGCACAATATTTACTCAAACTCCAACTTTATTTCATAATAATCAAATTCAATACTCAAATACAATCATTAATTCCACTTATTCCAATATACCAGACTCAAGAAAATAGAAAAATTACACAGACTCAATCTAAACAATTTAGACTTCCTAAGTCTTCACTCTCATCTTGACAATACTTTCATTCACTCTCGGACCCGCTACTTGTATAACCCAAATCCGAATTCGAATCACTTCCATCTCTTGCAAAGATTGGAAATAGGTAATGAGCACACTTGCCCAGTAGATATCTTCACATCAACATGAAGGCACTATTAAAGCTCTAAAGAATAAGGTAGAATCATGCGAATGCGATCAATCACGCATTTAAACCAAGTAACAAGACGATCATGTAAGATAGAATGAGAGCAACTATGAACTAGCAAGAATGAAACAAGCACATGATATGGCCTTTCATGAACAAGAATGTAACGAGAATGTACTAGCAAGCCACATAATCATCACTCCAGTATCTTTTGCTTATGAGCAAGTACTTCGTGAATTTCTATGGAATATCAAGAAAGTCAAGTATCAATCATGCTGTATTGTGTTGTGGATTTTCACTTATTTATAAAGAAAGTACTCCCAGCGTAATGCGACGCCAGTAGCATCATACCCCATGGTTTATAATAGTATGTTTCTGACAATCAACCGAGGGGACTAGCATAGACCCCTTGAACACAATCAGTGCTCGATCGCATCTTCAAGTATAAATCAAGTTTTATCCACGCATGTAACAATAAAGTATGGCCAAGAATGTACAATTCCAAAAAGCTCTTGATAACGATAATTTAATAAATGATTGCTTCAATAAGAATCATGAGAAATCAAGAATGACTTAAGCAAGGTTATGCTTATGAAAATAAATCGACAGCATAACGGTACGTTCTTTATCTTCCACTAATTATATTAGGTTTCTTGATCAATATGATAAGTTCTAGATCCTCAATAGTCCATCTAGAAACCTTGGAATATCAACCCTTGGTCCACCTTGGGTTAAAATACTCAAGCAGTGTGACGGTCGTGTACTGGCCGTTACATCATGTGACGCTCCAGTATTGGGCTGTTACATTAGTCTGAATCCAGAACCAAGAAATCGGACTCAGTGGAATGTGACAGTCGTATATTGGGCAGTTACATGTGCCTGACGGTCCAATATAGAGCCGTTACACTACTGATAATCAAAAACATCGATAGTGTAATCTAATCAATGGGCTTTAATGGTACAACCAACTCGGCGTCCTAGTGGGAATCCCAGGCTCGCGGAGAATTACGAAGGCCTTGAAACAAGATTTCCTAGTCCATTGGAAGGAATATCCAATAGAGAGGTCCTCATGTCCAAGAATAGTGTTCCTATGTTACAAAGTGAACTAAATGGACAACATACCGGAATATGCCCCATGTACTTAATGAAATGACTTTATAGATGGAAAAGAATGTGTAACAATGTGAAACCATGAGAAAACTCCGTCAATACAACATTTGGAAAAATCATGATTTAGAATACAAAACTATAGAGTTTTGGCTTATGAAATTAACATAACTTAAAATAATCCTAAGACACATTAACCATGCAATTTGATTATGAAACAGTAACTAAACTTAAAGTCATGATAACATGTCTAAACTTAGCTATCTAAGCTTATTTATAAGTAAACTCTAACTGGTTATCATGCTACCTCGGGCTGACAGAACACAGTGCCTGACGGTCTAAGATAGGCGCGTTACAGTATTGTGACCGTTTATCGAGGGGCCGTTATAGTGGTGTAATGCTCCTGCTAGGGTGCGTCAGAGATAATAGAACAAATAAAAACACAACAGAATGTGACGGTCTATCGTAAGGCCGTTACATGCATGTGACGGTCTCACGTTAGTGCGTTAGAGAATCTGCTGGCAGTAAACTAAAGTGAAGGTTTATAAAAACATAACATGCCTGTAAATCAACATATTACCACTGTCCTAGTCATGATAACGATGCATAGGCCAACTATATGCAAGGGTTTAGTGAATAGACAAGATAATATCTTTTAATTTCCATTTAGGGCTAAGAGATGCATGAATGTATAAAACTATAAAATCATGAAATTCTTAGTCTATAATACATGAAATCAAGCACAATCAGAGGGCTTTTATCCCTAACAAGTTATTTTTGCCAATCATGAGATAACCTACCTCTTTTAAGACCTTTAAACTTTGAATTTGATGCTAGGTGCTACCCTTAGTCCCTTGTACTTCTTGTGATAATTCAGCAACTTCAATCTGCTCTATTTCCTCAGCCTCTTGACCAAAGGATGTGAAATTTTGAGGGTAAGAAGATGAAACTATTGGAAATAAAAAGTTCTAGAGGATTGAGTTCTAATTACCTCGTTTAGATGTTCTAATGTCCTGATCTTCAGAGGACTTTCGTTCAGATTCCTAGGTTGCTAAGGTTGAATCAGCAACTTTGGAAGCTTCTATCTCCTTGATTGCTTGATCTCCTAGCACGAAATTTGGAGAACTATTAGTCTATAATATACTAAACAAAATCTTCTAAAGAACTTACCTGAAATTATGACTCCTTATCTTGATTCTTCATGGGCCAAAAGTAAGGGTCGCTCAGTTCAGAACTAGGTCTTATTTATAGGGTCGATTCTAGAGTCCTTAATTTGTCAGAACCTAATCCTTAAGAGTCCGTAGCAATGTTATAATCTATCCCAAATCGATCTCTTGTAGATAGGATTTCAAAGTTCCAATCTTTTTGTAATTTTCTCACCTTACGGAATCTGCAGGATGTAACGGTCGTGTCTAGGTGCATTACAGGGCTGTGGCGGTCGCCCGATAGACCGTTACATGTAACGTGTATGGAGTTTTAATTTAATAAAACTCTTTTATTCATTTATCCATATAATTATCTTATATAATTAGTATATATCCTTAAAATACGTGAATAAGCCAATTACCCTTTTAGAATATGGGTCAAACTTGATGGGCTTGGTCCATAAATCTTTTGGACAATTATTAGATAGGCTGGGTTAACTAATTAGCCTTTTTGAGCCTTATATTGACTTATTAATCCAATAACCCCTTCATTAATTTATTAAAGCCTTTATAATTTCCAGAAAATTATTTTATAATTCAAAAATTATTTATAAATTCTGGGACACTACAGATGTACCCTTTTTATGCAAAGGAATGAATGGAAAGGTTTGCTCCTGTGTTCATATACATATATATTTAGCCTTGCAAGTTTCTTTTTGATCCTAGTCCCTCTGGTTTTATCGCACGCCTATTATTTATGCATTTCTTTTGCTGATCGAAGGGGAATGTTGCATCACGAGTGGGCTAAGAACCAGCCCATCCAACCATGATGGATTGGGTGCATGGTTCTGTTTCCCTCTGGTTTACTGAATGAATGTCTGTGTTCAGGTCCCGTCCTGCTCTCCAGTGGGAAGCCAGCTTTGGCGCTATCCATGATTCCCTAGTGGGTTAACGCCCTCACGAGCAACATCAACTATGTAGATCCCTCCCCCTTCAGTTAGGTACTGACCATTTACATTGGCTCAGGTTTGCTCCGCATATTTGGCTTGCGTGCTCTACAATTGCGTGATGTGCATACTTTTCTATTGCTCGTCGTATGAGATTTATGTGGAAATGGCCAACTGCCTCTTCACCAACATCTATGGGTTGTAGAGACTCTGGCCCAATCCTAAACCTGCTGAAACCTATGTTTCTCTGCTCTTCCCCTCTACTCAGTCCCAGCTTATCAAGAAGCGGCTGTGCATTGTATGAAAATCATCTTGGCTGTCATGCCAGCCATACATAAGCACCCCACTATTTGCTCAAATGCTTAGTGAAGTTTGTTTCTTTCGAACCCCATGTCTTCATCCCTGCTAGGTGTTGTTTACTACAGTCTCAAGTGCCCGTTTGGGACTCGGGTTTGCTAGTTTTCCCCAGCATGATCTGTGGTCTCATGCACTGGGGTAATAATATGCTTCCCTGGTTTTGTCAACTATTTCCATAAGCACGGACCTATCTTTGGGGGAAGGGATACACTATGGTTTTATACTGATTCAGATCTCTATCACCACCCTCGGATCTCCGGGGTCTTGCTTCTTCATAGCATGGTCCCTGGAGTATCTTCCTCTAAAATGGTGAACATTAATGGCCATAGAGTTGGCAACAATCAAATGCATATGTCAGAGTTGGGACTGTAACAACCCATAGGTCAGTAGAGCCCCTCGTAGGCTAGCCCTCGGGGTCACCTGCCCAATGTGGGTTATAGGGTAGCCACTTTTGGCTCACCCTGAATTTTAGGAGCCATCTTAGAACCTCCATGGATGCGCTTTCATTTTTCACCCCCCAAACGCTCTGGTATAGCAGAGGTGCTGCCTAATTTTCATCAAAATTTTGGACTTAAAAAAAATGAGCCAGTGATAAGAAGAATGAGCTGAACAAAAGATATAATGCTAAAACATGTGCATTAGACCAAAATCAAACACCTTATGTGCATCATGAGTGCAAATCAAACCCTATGCAAATGCATATGCTGACTTGCGAATGCTTGCTTGACAGGATTTGTTGGTATATCAAATAGTGAGCTGTGGAATGTTGGGTTATGCCCAGCTGGACATTATCACTATATGTGAGCAAATGGCTCCACCCTGTACCAGAAATCATCTTGCGTGAATGCATCATTAAACTCCTGCATGTTGCCATGTAGATACTTGTAAAACTACTGCTTGCATTTTCAAAGGTCCTGAGCCCCCCAGGCCATACAAGTCATGCATTAATTCATCATATATACAAAGAATGAATAAAACAAAGGAAATCAAAAGAATGAAGTTTGAAATAAAAGAAAGACTTGAGCTTAACATCCTTAGAGCTTCCAAGATAAATCCATAACATGAACAAAATGGGCAAACAAATGAAGAGGAAAGATGTTCTGCTCACTGGCATGGGCTACATCGACACAGCTTGACCCTATGTCGACGCAGCTAGACTCTGGTAGTGCAACGCAATCCTTCGTCGGTTGCACCCTGCATCAACTCCACACCAGCCGATGTCGATGTTGCCTCGCACTGGGCTGATAAGCTTGGCATTCCGCATCAACGTAGTTTATGGGAATCAACACCGGGCACTGACATTTTGTTTTTACATTTATATCCTTGGTTAATTGGGTTTGCAATTGTAAGGCATTATAAGCCAATTTGTTAGTCTTTAGGAATCTTTGGGTTTTTATGTAAAATGCCAATGGGTCCAGTAGGGTCCCTCACCCTCTTTCCCATTGGTCCACCTAGGGTCATTGGCCATGTGGGGCTGGTTCAAAGTCTAAGGTTGGACTTGGACCAAGGAGACAAGATGGAAGAAAATTCCATTTTTACCTCCCATTTTTCAAAGGGGCGCCCCCCCTTTAATATATTATATTCATGTTGTATTTTATTTATTTTGGTCATTTGACCACATGGGGGATTAATTATCCCATTCCACATTTGCTCCTGCCAAACCCTAGATCTAGGGCTAGTTTTGGTCCTTTATACATTTCTATATAACTCTTGTATTTTCCATTTTGTGGGAATTAATGAGAAGAATTTTATAAAATTACACATTGCCCAAGGGCGCCCCTCCTCTCTCCCCTCTCTTGCAGCTGGATTGCTGTGGTATCTAGGGTGGATTCCCTACAAAACTTGGTGGATTCCAAGTGGTATCTCATCTCTGAGTGTGAAACTTCGCCGTCGCCGCCATCGAGCCGCTGATGCTCGCTCGACAGTCGTTGTTAAAATTGCCGTGCCACACAAATTTCAAATATTTATAACCGCACTCACTCACTTATGGATTTGAAAACATGAGTATAATGGTAAGTACGGGTCGATCCCACGGGGAGAGAATATGTGATTTTAGTTCAAGTTGGACATATCTTTATGTTTGGAAAACCAATTTTTGGATTTTGGAGTGCGATTATGAAAACTTAAGTTGGAAAACATAAAAGAATTCAAGTGAAAATAGGGGTTGGAAGAAAACACATAACTTTAAATATAGACAGAATTAGAAGAAGTGTAAAACATGAAAGTTGTAGAGAATTGGAAAAGGAAGAACTTTTATGAAGAACACAGAAACAGAAAATGAAAGGAAGATAAGGAAAAACTTGAAAAACTATGACCTATTGGTTCGGATGAACAGTAATTGACAGAAAACCAGCACCTTGAAAACTTAATTCTAAAGCTCAAAAGAAGAGGAATTTGACAAAGTGCAAGAAGAATAAAACTTATAGATACAAGAGAGGAACAACTCTTATGAAGAACTCAGAGTTATTTGAGGACTAGAAAGACTTGAAAATGAATGAATGGAAGAAGGTATCACCACGGATGCACAGTGAATGCACAGGACAGCACTTAAGAAAATGGGTATTAACTCTATGAATTTGGATGAATTGGAAGAAATGATGAACATAGAAGTTGAAGAAAACTTAAAAAGGAACAACTTTTATGAAGACAAGAATTTGAAATGAGGATCACAATAATGGGAAATAAGGCTATGAAAAGACTGAATTCTAAAATGAAACTTGTATTGCAATAAATTCAACTTACAAATTTGCCTTCAAAAGCTTGGAAACACACAACTTCAACAATCAAAAACTTCAGAAATGGAAGGAACTTACATTACAAATGCTTAAAGCTAGCTCTCTCTCCCTTGCAACCTTGCCATCTAGTTCTAACTCTAACAACCAACTCCTTTTCATTACAAGTGATACCCCCTTTATATAGGGTTTACAATCTCTTCTTGCTCATATAAAACATTCAAGTGCACCTAATTTTTGACCTAACTTGGTAGGTTGGAATGTGCTGAACCTTTTGTCATTTTTCTTGATTTTTTTCGGATTTTTTTGGAATTTTTATAACCCCTTTTCTTCTCTCTTTCTCTCTTATTCTCCCATTTCCTCTCTGCCGGCACGTTGCGCCGACCGCCGACCGAGTTAGGCGGCCGGCTCGGTGGACCCCCGTGCGCCCGCTTTCTCTGCGCCTGCCGCGTGTGCGCGTGGCGCACGCTGCGCCCGCGTGCCGCACGCGCCTTGCCGCGTGTCCCTGCCGGGAGCCGCCACGGCCCCCGCCTTCGCCCGGCCGCCTCCGCGTCGCGCCCGCGTCGAGCCCGCCCCGACCCCCCGCCCGCCCCTTCGCCGACCTCGTCGCCCGTGCGCGGGCGGCGAAGGCGGGAAGGGGGCGGGGCGGGTGGGTTTGAACTTATTTTTTTTTGTTTTTTTATATATAAATATAGTATATATATATATATATCTATATATATCTTATATATATTTGTATAAAATGCTAAAAAATAGCCAATAATTTTATTTTTTTTTTTATAATTTTTTTTCTTATCTTTTTAAACAAGTTTCTGGGCTTTTGGCCCAGTTGAACATATATATTTTTATTCTTTTTTTTTCTTTTCTTGGAGCTTTCCTCGAACTGCGTGCCTGCATAAATACATAAAAATTATCATAAAAATTTATTTAATTTCAGAAAATTAAACATTTGATACAAAATCAATAATAAGTGTGAGAAGTGTATATTTAATATCAATTAAGCTCATAAAAATACATATACTCATGAATTAAATGATAAAAATACACACTAATCAGCCGCCATCGCACCACCACAGCCTCACCGTCGTAGATCTATCCATTGCTGGACAGAGGTCTAAAGCCCAATTTTTAGTTTCCCATCAAGAGATCAGATCGTGCTAAAAATTGGAGAGTGAGTTTCCCACGTTCTCCCCAGCCTCCACAAAAAAACTCACATTTTTCCTTCCTTGTTTACCTTCGTTTACCTTTTAGCCTCCCCGATCTACAGATTCTGTCCCTGTGCAGATCTGTGTTCCAGCAACTTATTTCTTCGCCCCTTTCACCCCCTTTCCAATTTCAGAACAAGCTAAAATTTGGATTGTGTTTTTTATCCACTAAAACCCTTTTCTCCAAAATTTTTCACGATTTTAGGAGTTCATTTACTCCTCATAAAAATCTCTGTGAAAACCAATTTCTATTATGTCTTGTGCAGTCCAGATCCGACCCCTCTCCACCATAAAATTCATTTCCCCTGTCAAACCTCCTCAGAAAATTACAAAAAAATTATCCTCGTGTTCCTTACAATCTCCTCCATCTCCCATAAAAATCCCAACTCCCAGATCCATAGTTTGAGCCTCGGTCAACCCAAGTTCTCAGGCAGATCCTAATCTGCCCAGTCTGTTCTGAGCCAGAGAAGTCTGCTTGTTCTAAATTCAGCCTTTGCAAATACAGAGATAGGAAAATTCATGTACAATAGGTGGTTAAAGATCTCTAAGTTAGCTTCGCAACGGCACTGGTGTCGCGTCGATCCGACGTTGGAGTTGGTCACAGCAAGTGTTTTCGCCAGGTCGCGCAGTGTTGAAACTACAACACAGGTCTGTGGACAACAAGCTTCAACGTTCCTAGTCGAGCCGCCTCGCCTTTCACAAGGCGAGCCAGCGCGTCCCCCTCCTGGGGATTGTTCCCTCAGGGGTCCCCTTCATAGCGGTACCACTCCCGGTCTGATCGGCCCTCCGACCAGGACGTGGGCCCCACGTTTGTCGGCACGCGCTACCACCAGAGCTGCCCAAATCACTACCCGTCAACCCGAACCCGTTACTCCCGGGTCCACATGTAGCCCTTTACCTCCCTGCATGGAGTGGGCAGTAATATTCATTACTATAATTTAATTATTTACTATACCTGGAGTACGAAGTTCGGCCGGGGTCGTCTTCCCCACGTCCGGAGCGTGGAGGTATCGTGTCTGCTCCGACTCTGGCATTTGCTTAGCTCGTATATTTTTTGAATGGCGTTGCTAGAGTGATAGGTAATTAGCTCGTTATATTACTTTATATTACTTCAATCACCGTTGCGAGAGAGTGAGCGTGACCCATCCTGTGACTCGATCCGAGCACGGAAGAGCCGAGTACCCTTGACTCGCTGCCAGTTTCTCAACTGCGCACATCTGTACGCTTCCCTCGCATGGGACGATCGTGAGCTTGCCTAGAGTCTTAGGTTCGCATCCAATTTGTGTCGAGTCCGCTATCCATCCCGCATCAAATTGGTATCAGAGCGAGGTTAGAGTCTAGGGTTGTCGGTCCAAAGTTTGCATTGCATCTCTATATCCGATATATCAAAAGGTGTTCTTGGAAATGGTAGCACACTTGCGTGAGTGCGATCTTCGGATCAAAGCTCCGCCACGTATCGAATATTGGAGTTTAGGTCGTCCTTCACTTTGCCTTAGTCGGTGCATTCCAACCCCGTGTCATTTGCATGCCCACCCATAGAGGTACCCAGTACTCACCACCACCACCACCTATGGCAGATTCCTGAGTCCCTAATCCCGATGATTCATCGGTGGTCGACATGTTTCGAGCTATTATGGGGAAAATGGAAGAGTTGACTACACGAGTGTATAAAATGGAAGGGTTGAGTACGCGGGTGGATGGCCTAGGCACACATTTGGAAGAGAGGATGAAGGCCTTAGAGGATAGGACCGAAGAGTTGGACCAGTATGTTCATGGTCTAGTAGGGAGAGTAGCCGTCCTAGAGAAACCCCAGGTTGAGGCGCACCCTCCGCCGACAAATGGTCAACCGGAGCCGGTTCAGCCACCAGTTGCTCCTCGGGCTCAAGGGGTAGATGATAGGAGGCGCCGAGTCCCCGAGGTAGTTGATTATGAGTCCGAGAATGAAAATGGGGGATATGGTCGTGACCGTCGTGTTCAACGACGAAACCGTGATTTAGATGAGGATGAGCAGACCCTCAGGACCGTTCGCGTGGATCCTCCCACTTTTTATGGGTCCTTGGACCTGAAGGTCTATCTAGATTGAGAGTCCGGGATGGATCGGTACTTTGATTGGTTCGATATGACGGATCATCGAAGAGTCCAATTCGCTACCATGAAGTTGATGGGACAGGCTCAGACCTATTGGAAAAATATAGAGAGCTTATTATTTCATCGGCAGGAGCCCCAGGTTGAGACATGGGGAGAGATGAAGGTCAAGCTTCGACAAAAGTACCTTCCTACCACATACCGTCAGCGACTCATCGATAGGTGGCAGAGTCTTAGTCAAGGGGATCGGCCCGTCTCTGAGTATATCGCTGAATTTAATGAGTATTTTTTGCGATGCGGCATGTCGGAGGAGAGCACCATGCCCATTTACCGCTTCCGTCGTGGTCTGTGCCCCCACTATCAGTATGAGCTTTTTTGCCGCAATGTGACCAAGTTGGAAGACGCGTATCAGGTTGCTCTCGAGTTGGAGCAGTTTGAGGGAGAGTTTGAGTCTACCCAATGGTTGGGTCCCGTCCCTCTTCGTAGTACCGTGCCCTGTAGCTCTTTAGGCCCATATCAGAGAGCCCCCATGGCTCAACCTCGGGAGCCCGCCTGTCAGGAGTAATTCGCTCCAAGGCCTCACCCTCCCCCACCGAGGGACGTTCCCCCTCAACCCCAACCACCGGCATCCATTGCCCGCCCCTCGGCACCCACTGCCCGTCCTCCGGCACCCACACCTTCCCCAATGTTGCCTACACCCCCAGTCCGCCGGGAGGATAAGGGTAAGGGACCACTTATTGGGGAGACCAGTGGGTCACGACAACAGTGTTATCGCTGCCATGGGTTTGGCCACATTACTAGTCAATGTCCCACCTGTACATCACTAGTCATTGGGGACCCGAGAGTTGGAGAAGCCTCACCTTCTGGGTTTGTATCTGTCAGCTATGAGGCCGAGCCGGAATTAGCTGACGAATTCTATGAGGAAGATCCGGAAGACCCTGTCGGCACCCAGGATGTCGCACTCGGATGATGACCACCTAGGGGTAATGTCACAGCATTAAGTCTAGGGTCATGCATGAGTCTGTTTTTCTTCTTTGTGTGGTTTGTTAAGAGTCTATGCATGCATTTGTCAAGTGCTTGGTGCGTCTGCCTATGTCAAGTCGAGTCGGTCTTATGCAAGCTCACAGGTGTCAGTCCCTTACGAGTGTGAGATAGGTTGGATCTAGTGCGTACGTTGTAGACTTGTCAGCATATGGGATCAGCTCTATATCAAAGTCTCGGATCTAGTCATCAATAGGGACCCAACGGTGCTTCCTAGTGAGTCATCGAGCCGTCTCCTTCCTTTGAGAGTGACCCCACCCCGGAGTGTCCACCAGTAGCCTTATTCCCACAGCAGTGTGAGCATATCGAATATATACGGGATGAGTAGGTGCCGATTACTTGGAGTGGAGCGTACTCCGCGCTACCTGGTTGGTGACCGATCCGCAGGAGCCATACGAGCAGCCTCACCCTTTACTCGGCGGGGTCGAGTTCTTCCCACCTGTAGAGAATTGATGGGAATCAACATCGGGCACTGACATTTTGTTTTTGCATTTATATCCTTTTTATTTGCATTTATATCCTAGGTTAATTGGGTTTGCAATTGTAAGGTATTATAAACCAATTTGTTAGTCTTTAGGAATCTTTGGGTTTCTATGTAAAATGCCAGTGGGTCTAGTACGGTCCCCCACCCTCTTTCCCATTGGTCCACCTAGGGTCATGGGCCATGTGGGGTTGGTTCAAAGTCCAAGGTTGGACTTGGACCAAGGAGACAAGATGGAAGAAAATTCTATTTTTACCTCCCATTTTTCAAAGGGGCCCCCCCCTTTAATATATTATAGTCATGTTGTATTTTATTTATTTTGGTCATTTGACCACATGGGGGGTTAATTATCTCATTCCCCATTTGCCCCTCGTAAACCCTAGATCTAGGGCTAGTTTTGGTCTTTTATACATTTCTATATAACTCTTGTATTTTCCATTTTGTGGGAATTAATGAGAAGAATTTTACAAAATTACACATTGCCCAAGGGCACCCCTCCTCTCTCCCCTCTCTTGCAGCTGGATTGCTGTGGTTTCTAGGGGGGATTCCCTACAAAACTTAGTGGATTCCAAGTGGTATCTCATCTCTGAGTGTGAAGCTTCGCCGCCACCGCCCTCGAGCCGCCATCGCACCACCACCGCCTCGCCGTCGTCGATCTATCCATTGCTGGACAGAGGTCTAAAGCCTAATTTTTAGCTTCCCATCAGGAGATTAGGTCGTGCTGAAAATTAGAGGGTGAGTTCCCCACGTTCCCCCCAACCTCCACAAAAAAATTCACATTTTCCTCCCTTGTTTACCTTTGTTTACCTTTTATCCTCCCCGATCTACAGATTCTATCCCTGTGCAGATCTGTGTTCCAGCAACCTATTTCTTCGCCCCTTTCACCCCTTTTCCAATTTCAGAACAAGCTAAAATTTGGACTATGTTTTCTGTCCTCCAAAATCCCTTTCTCCATTTTTTTTCACAATTTTAGGAGTTCATTTACTCATAAAAATCTCTGTGAAAATCGGTTTCTATTCTATCCTGTGCAGTCCAGATCCGACCCCTCTCCACCATAAAATCCATTTCTTCTGTCAAAACTCCTCAGAAAATTACAAAAAAATTATCCTCGTGTTCCTTACTGTCTCCTCCATCTCCCATAAAAATCCCAACTCCCAGATCTATAGTTTGAGCCTCGGTTAACCCAAGTTCTCAGGCAGATCCTAATCTACCAGGTTTGTTCTGAGCCAGAGAAGTCCGCCTGTTCTAAATTCAGCCTCGGCAAATATAGAGACAGGAAAATTCCTGTACAACAGGTGGTTGAAGATCTTTAAGCTATCTTTGCAACGGCACTAGTTTCGCATCGATTCGACATCGGAGTTGGTCGCAGCAAGTGTTTTTTCCAGGTCGCGCAGTGCTGAAACTACAAGATAGGCCCGTGGATAGCAAGCTTTGACGTTCGCAGTCGGGCCGCCTCGCCTTCCACAAGGTGAACCAGCGCATCCCCCTACTAGGGATTGTTCCTCCAGGGGTCCCCTTCGCAGCGGTACCACTCCTGGTCCGATCGACCTCCGACCAGGATATGGGCCCCACGTTTGTCGGCACGCACTACCACCGTAGCTGCCCAAATCGCTGCCCGTCAACCTAAACCCATTACTCCCAGGTCCACATGTATCCCTTTACCTCCCTGCGTGGAGTGGGCAGTAATATTCATTGCTATAATTTAATTAGTTACTGTACCGTTGGTACGAAGTTCGGCCGGGGCGGTCTTCCCCACGCCCCGATCGTAGAGGTATCGTGTCCGCTCCCAATTTGGCATTTGCTTAGCTCGTATATTTTTTGAATGCCGCTGCTAGAGTGATAGGTAGTTAGCTCATTATATTACTTTATATTACTTCAATCACCGCTGCGACAGAGTGAGCGTGACCCATCCCATGACTCGATCCGAGCACGGAAGAGCCGAGTACCCTTGACTCGCTACCAGTTTCTCAACCGCGTACATCCGTATGCTTCCCTCGCATGGGACGATCACGAGCTTACCTAGAGTCTTAGGTTCGCATCCAATTTGTGTCGAGTCCGCTGTCCGTCCCGCATCAACAGCCTCTCAGTGTGTCAATGCACCCGGGGCCTTGGATCGATGTTGTACGATTTGGGCCAGATCACCCAGCGCACCGGGTCGACGCATGACCTGGCGTTGGTTGATTCCATTTCTTCCTAGGCCAACTCGTTCATGTCCTAAGTTGATTTGGGCCTAAATGGCCAGTGTTAACCCTTTATGGGTCTTGTGCATAAAAAAAAAAATATAAATAAAAAGGGGGACTGAAATAGAACATAAAGTGAAACCAAATAAAATAATAAACCAAAACAAAAAAGATGAAGAAGAGAAGAAGAAGAGAAGAAGAAAACAAAAGAATAATAATGAATATAACCACAACACACTAATAATAATAACAATGGCATGCAACATGATAATGATAAAAAAATGAACACCAACACTTCCTTGAAGAAGTTAAGGGCATTTGATCCGGGCTCCTTCTCCCTTAGACCCTAGGCAAAGGGGATATTAATGAGGCTCTTAAAGGTCGTGTTTGGACGTTGGGGGTTACCCCATCATGGCCATAGTTCGATCCTATTCCGGGTTGATACTCCATTACTTTTATCTCCTTCCTATTGGGGGTTAACCACGCTTCTCTAACTCATAAATATTAAACTTGCCATGTTCCTGGTAGACATACGGTCACAAATCCGGACCCGTGTCCAAATTTGACTCGGTTAATAAATGACCAGATTTATCCAGATGCTTACCCTTCAACAAGGGATATCTTGTTGAAATTCAAAAATCTCATTATCTCCTTTCATTAATATCAATTTTAGGCCCGAGGGCCCCTTCTCCTGGCATTTAATCAAAGGTTTTCTCCCCTCTAGGGAGATGTAATTAACGTCGTGACCTTTATGGCACAGCGGGTTTTAGTCCCTACCCGATATCCACATCGTCTGGTTAGTCATACGGAGTGCACTAGTGGTTCTGGACCACCTTGGTCTTTAGAACCCGAATAAACTGTCACTTTTGTGACTGGCACGCCCACGCACTTAATAAACTGAAACTGAATAAACCAAGAACGAAAAGAAGATCAAAAGATAAAAAAGATAAAGATGAGATGTAAAAAGTGTGTCCAACATATAAAAGATAAATGATGATGAATAGAGTAAAATGCCATATCAGAGTCATTGTATGTAACATTGTTACACCAGAAGTTTTCCCTGAGGGGAAGATTACTGGTTTCCAGTTGATATACCCGACTCCATATGAGAATCAGTACTCGACAATCCAAAAGATAAGGGAATTGCTTAAAGAATCTTGGTAATGTCAAATGATTTATGATATTTTATGAAAAATAGAATTCAAGGGTAGAAAATTATTTAAATCAAGTATACGCTACTTGAACTATCATAGATTTTCTACAACATCCAGTATTTCTCTTCAAGGCATTCTTTCAAGATAACCAAATCCCACATGTTCCTACAACATAATGACCTCTTCACGCATCCATTTGTTTAGACTCTTATCTTGATACCAAGCAAAAGTATCACCAATACCACTCATTACCATCATCATCAATAGCAACAAAATACCATAACATGGATGCAGTACAATATTATAAGTATCTACATACAATGTGCATGTAACATGATACTATGTGCATGTAGTATGGATAAAACACCATATAGTTGCATGCTCCTATGTTCCCTCTAAAAAAATTCCATGTTCATAGAAATTACTTCAAACTCAAGTTGATATTACAAAAGTCATACATGGGTGCTTTGGCTATAAATGAGAGATCATGGCATACACTTTCAAGTTCATGTTCTTTTCATCCTTTTCTTTAATGGAATGTAGTATTGTCCACCTTAAAAAAAAATAAACATCCTAAAGAATGTTTTTTCTCCCTAGCTCACTAAACAACAAATAAAAGCATTCGCCACTAAAAACACCTTGCCATCGCTGAGCCACCTCCGAGCTGCCTCCATTGTTGACGACGGAGAAGGAGGAGGAAGAAGGAAGGTCCAATATAGATGATCACCTTCAATGATCATCAGAGGGATAAAACCAAGAAAATAACATAGCACATAAAAATAAACCTCAAGAAGCCCTACAAATCAACGATCGAACAACACCACAAATCTAGAAACCAAATAAAATAGAAGAATGACTGAGAACGTAGAAAAAGAAAAGGGAGAAGGTAGACATCTATCACAGCTTCTTGTGGAGCTCGGGACACGACGGTGTTGATCTGGAAGACCCCCGCCGCCATAGCCTGTGTTGGGTCCTACTTCCCATTGCCCAGCCCCTTCCTCCCACACGCCACTAGTGGCTGCCCAAACTTGAGATTGTCATAGTCGACGGAAAGTGGTGAAGCCCTAGCAAGTACGACCGCCTTCCATGATAGTCTCTTCAACTTCAAGAGAGAGGCACTGCCGGACGTGCTGCTGGACTTGTGGAGGAGTAAGCATTTTTAGAAGGGAGCCACTGGAATAGGAATGGAGGAAGAAGAGAATGAAGAAGGAGAGGGCGGAGATGGTAGCCACGTACGAGATCTAGGGAGAAGAGAGGGGAAGCGGTGGGGGAGGAAGAGAAAGAGGGAGAGGATGGGTTGGATTTGGGAGAAATCAAGTGTTGAAAGGGAATAAATGAAAAACATCAGGTGGTAGTTTTGCCGCCATCGAAGTCATCCCCAATTCCTACATTTTTTATTTTTCTTTTTTTATTTCAAGCGACTTATTCTTACATTTTGTTAAAAGCAAAACAATATCTAAGGTCTATTCCCACATTTACTTACAAAGCATAGGAATAGATTACTTTTTCCAACGTTTATAAAAAAATTGTCGGAATAAGGTGGACATATACCTATGCTATAATGAAACGTAGGAAATTTACCTACGCAGTTTTAAAAATGTCAGAATAAGTCATATATACCTACATTTTCTTGAAACGTAGGTAAAATTCGTGGCTATATGTCCCATTTCTTGTAGTGTAGCACCCCAAATTAAATAAAGAAAATATTTGGCCCAATTAATAATGGATTGCACTAAAAATCCTAATTAAGAAAAACCTCACAAATGCACAAAAACCCATTACTTGAACCGGCGTTAATAACTCTAAAACCATTTCTAATGGGCCTTAAAACCCCACAGCTAGTGAAAGGACCCAAAATATTTAATGAAGAAAAGCCCATTAAACCTTTACGTAAACCAATTGTTCGAAGGGATTAGGTCGACCATGCCTTAGGGTTTGGATCAAACTGGGAAAGCGGCTGCTAGTATGAGAAGATAGGATTAACTATGGGATGTTTAAAACAAGTAGGAAACCATGCACAAAGTAGGACTCGTAAAGCCCAAAACCTTATAAATACACCCCATGTTCGATGCAGAACCAACCTATTACTGTTGCGTCGACGTCCTACATCCTCGTCCTCTTCTTCCTGTTCAAGTGTGTGCTGCTGCGACGTTGTTGTGAACAGGAAGAAGGCCGTGTCTTATTCTTCCTCTGCTACCCCGTTCGTCTGCTTCCTTCTCTGTTCGAACGTGGGTTGCTACTACTGTTTTCTTCTTCCTGTGTCGACTGCACCATACTGCTGCAGTTGATATGAACGAGTGGGGAAGCGCGTGCTTCCTCCTCTGCATCCTCTTCTTCCTGTTCAAGTTTGTGTTCTTCTTCCGTTCGTCTGCATGCACTGCTATGGATTGCTACTGTGGGCGAGAAGAAGAAAGCTTCTTCCTCTTCTGTTCCTCTACATCTGTCTCTACGTCCTTCATCTTCCCAAACCAAGTAAGGTTATCTTAATAACTAAAGCCCAAGACGATAAATAATGGTGTTGCATGCATGCAATTCATGTTAGGCATCCAGATTATACCTCCATGATCCTTATTTCTTATGTTCTTACATCATTTTCATAGCTTTCTATTTTACATTAAAATAGCCGCTAGAACAGTGGACGTTGTTTAATTGGCACCTGTCTAGAAGGGCACTATTTCTTTAAATAGCGACGGCCTGATCGACGCCAATTAATGAGCAACCACTACCCTGACGCTATTTCTTGCAGTATAATTAATAATTAACGCATGTTCAAAATTTAATAAGTATGAAACTCTAATCTGTAAAGTCTGTTTGAGCATGATTTTAGGATCCCCATTTTCTTCTCTTAATGATCATGTACTTTGATATTTAAAAAATCCCTATAAACGTCAAAGTGCTATTGTTCATACTATTCTTAAAGAAATGAATAGTGCTTAGTATCTGTGAATGTATCTACCTGATGCTTTATGCCATGTACACAGTAAAGAAATAGCGTATGTTTGCGTAGACGTGACTCACAGAATTAGTGCCTCTTCATAGAGACGTTGATTTCTGTTAAATTGATAAAAATTGAAATAACAAGAAAATCATGAATTGACGTCCGTCACATGGACGCTAATTAAGGATAGGGCGCCTCCGTACACGAACGCCAATTATAAGTAATTTTAATTGAATATTTTGAATTGCTAGAATTGGCGTCTCCTCACAAAGATGCAAATTGTTAAATTAATTATTTGAAATTATGTTAATAAAGAATTGATGTCGCTTCATAGTGACGCTTATTCTTTAATTGACACCTTCTTGATCGATGCTATTTCTTGTCCCACAATTTTATTGCATTTTTTACCCATACCGTGGGTCTATTGGCACTGCTGTCTCATGGCCGAGATAGAGTCCGTGTTTCATGAGTTTCGTGATTATACCTCAATTCTTGGAGATTGAACGACCCTCCGCCAGATATTCCTTCCGCCGGATTGAAAATTCTTTCTCTAAGGCCTTCGTGAGTCTCCGCTAGCCTTGGAATCCCTCAAGGAGGCCAAGCAGGTTGTACCCTAAAAACCTATGAAAATGTGACTTGTCATGTCACTCTGAAGAAACATGACGCCCTAGCCTTCATAGAGCGTTGTTCTGGTGTTCTGTGAGAGTCCAATCACTGTCTGGAATTGGCGACCAGTACAATTGACGCCATAACTAAAATAGCGGCCGTCATAGGGGACGATATTTCTCCGTGCCTGTACTTTTCACAGAATGGATGACCACCACAGTGAATGTGTATTCTGTAATTGGCGGTGGCCTGAGTGGACGCCATTTGTCCTAGATTCATGAGTGTCTGGTTTTAATGTGAGATTTATCGCCATGTCATCCTTACACAAAGTTATGTCCTTGAATTCTCTATTCCGTGAATCTACCTTAATGTTCCTACAATGGCTTATTCTTTTAGAACTCTATTGGCTATAAACTATAGTGGATGTCTAGATTAATACATTACTCAATACCTGACATTAATGGGGCCCGGTCTGGTCCTAGAAGGAGCACCTGAAAGTACTTGTGCCCATGGGAGCTATATTGAGCAAAGTGTGGCATTGCACCGAAGTACATGACTTTCTAGATTAATTTATGGCATTTCACATATCGTACTTGACTTGACATGACATGACGAGACTTGCGTGGCCCGGAATGGGTGCTTACTTGCTACATTAAAATAGCCAAATCTCATGACATGACTAGATATTTCATGCTTGATGTCCTTGTTAATTTTACATTATTCATCTTGAAATCTTGTTAGTTCATCTTTATTATTTATTGTTATTCCACTCTTGATATTATTTCGAGTTCATTCATGCGTAGCTATACTTGCATTTCATGTAACATATAATCTACTTAAAGCAAGCTTGTTCTTGAGATGTAATCCGTACTGAGTGTTCGCTCATCTAGTGTTTTCCCTTAATTTTTCAGGTAATTCCGATGACGAGACTCAATCGGATGGGGATGGCCAAGAGTGATGAGCATAGAGCTATCCTAGATGTCTACATGAGTTATCGAGTCGAGTATTTCTATTTTCTTGGGTCCTTATTGTAATTTTCTCTTTCATTAAGTCTAGTATGAATATTTGGAAGTTGTACTTTAGAATATTGAGTTTGATGAATAAAATGGACTTGGTGATTTCTATTTTAGCACACTCTATCTTTTGTGTCGAATTACCTCGTGCTTTAATTAACATGAATGATATAAACTCGTCACGCAGTCCCGGGTTCCTTTCGCGCTCGAGGCGTGGCATGTAGTGTTTCCTTTAATTGTTATCCGATGCTCTTTCTTGGCATAATTATTGTTCTAAATTATTATTTGCTGCACCGTGTACTTTTCGTTGTGAGGTGGGGATCTGCAAGACCCCTACTAAGCCGATGAGACGCGGCTCACCACCTTTTGTTTTCAGGTGGGACGTGGCCTGCACGTTGTGCTTCTAAGGCTTTGCATGGAGCCGATGGTTAGACTTAGTACTAGTTTGCAAGAGATGGGGTATGCCCCATGGTCTTGTACCTTTTTTAGTTTACTACACTTATGTATAGACATATAGATTCTAGACTGTCTAACTGTTAAACTATGTAATTATTTATTTCTGCATTAATTATGTTAAGCGTTGTTGAGTTGCAATTATTTTAGATTCTTATGCATTGCCACACCATCCCTTTAACCCTTCTGAGCCCCCGGCTCATGGGTAGCAGGCCAAGATCCAAGAATATTGGGGTCTTTTCTCGATATTTGGATCTTGGATCGTTACATATGTCTTCTCTTCATCCTCTTTCGCCAAGCAGATTTGATTGTATCCTGAGAAACCATCCATGAATGAGAGTGTTTCATATCCAACCGTGTTATCAATCAATACATCAATGTGAGACAAGGGGAAATCATCCTTTGGACACGCACGGTTAAGGTCCCAGAAGTCAATACAGATCCTGACCTTCCCATCTTTCTTCATGACAGAGACAATGTTTGCCACCCATTGGAGATAAAGGATGACTCTAATAAATCTAGCTTTATGAAGCTTTTCGATATCTTCCTTCATTTTCATAGTCATTTGAGGATGAAAACGCCTTAACCTTTACTTTACCGAGATAGACCCTGGCTTTAGAGTTAAACGGTGTTCATCTAAGGTGGGATCCAGACCCGGCATGTCTTCATAGCTCCATGCAAACGTGTCCTTATATTCCTTGAGAATCTCAATTAATGTCCCTTCTTTAGATGATGGCAAATTATTAATGATGAGGACAATCCTAGGGTCTTCCTCGGTTCCCAAGTTTATTTCTTTGGTCGACTCTTCTACGGCGGCTGACGGCTCATCAAATCTTCTCATCCTGCTAGCATATGCATTGGCTGCGTCCTCATATTCTTCATCCCCTTCTTCAATAGGGTACTTATCATATGTGATCTCATAAACCCCGTACCCTTCATCAATTGTGTAATTCTCCTCACATTCTATTTCTGACAGTTGGACGGGATTTTCTTGTAGCTGGGGGATCTCTAGACATGTCTGGCACCTATTGACTAGATCTAAAAGGAATATGTCGGAAATCTGCTTACCCTTGGATTTTCTCTTTGTGACTACCCTTGTCTCATTATTCCTAACCAAATCTACATGTCCTAAATAAGAAGAAGAACCTAGAGAATGTACAAGAAAAGACCCCTCAAGGGGGGGGAGGGTAGAGAAGGTCGCTCAGAGGACCTTGGATGAGTGGCCCATAAGTTGGGGTGCACTCATGAGAAAGGTAGGATGTCTCTTCAAAAGAAATGTTTTGCGAAGTTCAAAAAATGGTGTTTTTTTGTTTTCAATAATAAAACAATGAATAGACCATGTAATAGAAATTAAAGCTAGAGAATTGTAAGGATTATAAAGCAAATCATGATTGAAAATTCTGTTGGGTCAGAAAAACACTTGAAGGAATGTAATGAGAGAAGGGGATTTTGGAAGATCATCAGACAATAGTCTAGACCAGGTGGGGGATAGAGGCAAAGGCTGAATGGAGTGAATAGGAAAGATGACGGATAGCGACTCATCAATGCAAATCCCTCTTCATGAGGCTTATCTGGTTCTCTAGCAATGATTAGGGGTTCTTCTAGCATATCAAGGATCAATGGCGGCCCTTCTGGATGTGTCGGCATGAACAATCTTTCCAATGCGATGGTGATGTCTTGCATATCAAACTATGTGTACTATTTACACTTAGGATCATCTATTTTTCCTTCTTCCATGACTTCGAAGACTTCCCAGCTGGGCATATAGTCGGAGGTCTCCCATGTGCTCTCGGTATCATAGTGTGATCTCCTATTTGCACGACAGGCCCCTTTTTGAAATGGGAATATAAAGACCACTCAAGGGGCCTCCTATCTGCTTCAATCGACCTTTTAAAGCTCAGACCACCTCTAGGAATTAACTTTGTGCTTTTGACCGGCCTCAGCCTTCCCTGTAGTTCTGTTCCCAATCCCTTGCCCGGTTGATAGCGCATGTTTATCATGATTTTCCATTAAACACTGGAGGGAAAGATGGTGCAGGTAGGGGGGCAAGTTTCTTAGGCATTATAGGATCATGGCAAGGGTCATATATGTCAAGAACTGAAAGAATAGACTTGTGGTGTAATGACCCAAGATCTGGATACTGGGAATTACTCGATACCATTTGAATATTGGCCCGTCACCCACGAGCCGAAGGGCTCGGAAGGGTTAATCGGTGTGTGGAGGTATATTGAAATTTTAAAATAATGTATGAAATAATTATGTAACTAACTATTCAAATAACAGGAAATAAATTACATTTTAATTAACAAATTAACTATAGAGTCTAGTCTAACAAAGTATAGTCTACAGGGAAAGAAATGTACTCAAGTGCCGGGTACACCCCCGGCTCTAGCGAGTTGGCAACTACGAGCCTCAGCGCTGCACCTCCGAACCTCGATGAGGAACCACAACACTTGAAAAGAAAGGGGTGAGCCTCATATCATTGGCTCAATAGGGGTCATGCGGATCCCCACCACTAAACAACGATGGTAAATAGTAGCGACAACAATAAAAACAATAATAACAGTAACAAATGTAGCGGCAACAATAAAGGAAGAAGGCGGTGGAAACATAGCTCTCAATCTACTCCTAACGACACAGAAAGGAAACCCCGATCTCACAGTCGAGATTGCCAAACCACCAATAATACTACGGCTATGCTACTGAAAGAAAAATCATGACATCCCTATCGTGAAGACCTGTCTAGACAAACAAAGGCCCAACCAAGACCACATGGTCCAATGGTACAGTCACGACATCACCGTCGTGAACCCTACATTGTCTATGGGTGAGACCTCAGTAACTGTACCGGGAACCCTAGACCTCTGCATCGGGAAAGCACGTAGAAGCTACCCGAAGAGCCACGTCTTGTAGATGGAAAATCAAACCACGAGTCAGGAGAGTCACATGTCGCATGACAGGAGCGTTGCCCACTAGAAGCAAGGTCGGATGCGTCCACTGATGACTTAGTCTGCACCTCGAGTGTCTCCCTACTAGCCCCAGGTCGAAACTGAGACACCGTATAAGTAACACAAGGACAAGGGTCTAGTTACCAAGCCTAGTGGCTGAAGCTAGAGCACTAGCTGATGGAATCAAATACCTTAGTACGATTTCCTCCCACTCTGCACTAGTTGAAAGTGACTCCCTTATTCTTATTCAAGTGCTAAATAAGAAAATGGACTGCCCTTGGGAGATCCTTCCATTTGTCAGAGAAATCTGGAGCTTTTCCTCTCAAATCAAGAGTTTTTCCCACATCTTCAGAGAAGCAAACCAAGCAGCGGACTCTTTAGCTAATTTTGCATGCCAAACTCATTGTAATTCTTTTTTTACCTCTCAGCACGACCTTCCCAATGTTACCAAAGGTGCTGCTAGATTAGACAAGCTAGGCATTCCTAGTCTTAGAGTGATGTAAATTCTCTTCCTTTATATTCAATAATATACCCCCCTGATAGTGATGTGGACTGTGGGATTGAACCACACTCTATATCACCACTAGGCAGGGCTTTCTATATAAAAAAAAAAAAATAAGGGTCTAGTTAGGGTCATTCTTGTCAACATGCGTCTGAAGTCCCCAACCACGTGCGAACACACTGACTCACTGCGCTACATCAGGCCTTTTAGTTGGTTTTCCTCCTGGCCCGAACTGAAGTAGCCACAATGGGTGGCCCTATAGCAACCAGCCTAAAATCATCTCTCTTGGGTCTAGCTCTCCACCACTCCTAAGTGGGTTAGCACCTGAGTGCCCAGATAAATTATGACTAGTAGGGGGTCATTGAACGTGGACACTCTCTGTAGAGAGGAAAAACCCATAGTACCAAGGCTATGCACGCACCCATCACAAGAATCACGAAGTACCGGGTGGCTCAGTGCCACCAAACTCTGGACAGTCAACTAGACATGCTAATCCAATGGTCCTTGAGTCACGCGACTCAAGCCAAGACCATTGTATAATACGGCACCTTACCGTCAAATCCTGGTAGTCCTAGAGTCAAAAACCATGATCTTGAGAACTTATGATGTAGCAACCCTGGAAATTTTCTAGTAATTTTTTGGGATTTTTTAGAAATTAAATAGATTAGTTAAGTATTTAATAAGGCTTAAAGGCTTAATGGGCTAATAAATTGATTATTAACTTAAGGCCTTTTGATAAATAAGCCCAATTAATAACCAAGTGGTTAAGTCCACTTAAGATGGGCCTTAAACCCAAAACCCTCAGCCTTTTGGCCCAAGCTCAACCGTAGAAACGTAATAGGGTATATTTCCTTAATTAAAGTAGATAAATAGGGGATAATTAGAAATGAGTTTGAATTAAATTTAAATTCCGGTGGCCCAGCCAGGTCGCGGTCAATCGCGCGACCGCGTTCTGGAGATAGCGGTCCAGACCAGACTCCTACCTAGTTCCATAAACAGAAATAGATAAACCCAGGAAAGTTTAGATTTTTTATCCACCCAATCGCCAAGGATCGACGTGATCTGACATGGGAACTTGCCTAGGACTCTTAGGGGATTGAATTGACGTCCCATAGGACTCCTAACTTGACCTAAAACCATAGCCCTAGGCCATTCTCTATAAATAGGTCCCAAATTCGTCCTACGCAAACCCTAATTTTGGATCACGTAGTTCGAAGGTATGGTATCATTATTTTAAGTTCTTCCTTTAGAGTTAATTATTCCCCTTAGTGTCTTCTAACCCTCTATCAAATTTCGTGTTAGGAGATCAAGAGGTTAAGGAGAAAGAACACCTGGAAGTCACTGGTTCCTTGTAGGATGCACAGGAACATAGGTGTTCTTTCGGCAAGAAATTTGAGGTCTAGGGGCAATACCAGAGGTATGTTATCTCATAATTGGCTTAAACAACTTATTAGGAGTAAAAGTCCTCTAGCCTTGCTCGAATCCATGCATTATACATGGAGAATTTTATGTTTTTCCATGACTACGTAATAGGGTTTTTACTACATGCTATCCATGAAACCTTAACTGAAATCTAATTAACTTTTTGGTTATTATACACATTTTCATACATTATTTTCATGATAGCATGCTTCCCCTATTAGTTTTATATTTGTTTTCATCGTTAAATGGCCATAGAAATAGGCCCTGCAAGCCGGGAATTCGTCTCTGTCTGATGTAGACAGAAGGCGGTCCTATAGAGACCGCTACCTTCAAGTAGCGACCTTCGACAAACTGCGATCTAGTTTCTGTAACGAGATCAAACCCTATTCATGCCCTATTATATGTGATAGAAATCATAATATATCTTTCGTTTATTTATGTTCCTGATCATGTCATGACTCCACAGTTACTGCAGCATATGTTTCAATACTTAGTCTCATTATATGTTAATTTCATGTTAAAACCTTATAGTGTTGTACTAAAGGATTTCCATTATTTTTCTCACCCGATGATTTATGTTTTTCTACGATCTCTCTCATCTCATCTTATTTTTGTATCATTCGTTCATAGCTCGTACTCCGGTATGTTGCTATTATTTCACATGCACATGTTAGGAAATCCTCTTGGACTTGAGAGCCTCTCCATTGGATATTCCTTCTGCCGGACTAGGTGATCGTGTTTCAAGACCTCCGTAAGACTCTACAAACCTGGGATTCCCACTAGGATGCTGGTCTTGCATTCTTTTTATTCCCCTTATTTGTTGTTGTTTTCATCATTATTATCTTCTTATTTTTATTATTATTTATTTAGTCATTATTATTATTATTTTAGTTTATTTTCTTATTTTCATCTCTTTTTTATTGGGTAATTCTTATTATCATTTTTTTATTGTGCGACGTGACTGCGGTACGAGGCGGAGTCATATCCTCATGCATCGTGGGAGTATTCAGTAGGGCATGACCTAGCCTTCCACAACCCATCTTTTGATATGCTGCCGAGTCATGGCACACAGGCATCCAGATGTTGACTTTTCATTGCAATACTCATTTCTTAGCATTATTTTCCTTATTTTATTTGCTTTCACTCGTTATTGTTTATTTGTTCACTTTTTATTAGGGCCCCTTTTATAACTTCCATTTCTTTTTTTATTGTCATTTTCTTGATGTGACACAACCTCGGACTTAGTCAAACAAGCACTTTAAGCATCCAAATGGGCCTTAACGGGCCGCCGCTCTCTCGTTGCACTCGGTTCCCGAAGTGACTATGTGATACCAAGAGTGACTTATGGGAATGGGCCCTTGCTGGTAGAGGGCCAGCAAGGCCAAGAATTGACTCCCCAAGGTAGATTGCCCAATTCAATTGGGGCCGACAAAGTGCACGCGGGCACCGGTTCACAATAACCCACGGCGATCACTCTAAGTCATGGACTTGAGGATCGGGCGCTCCTCACGAATTCAGTGATGCATGATTCAAATATTGGTAGAGCTACACTAAGTGAGCAAGGAAGAGACACTTACTCGACCGGTTTGAAGAAACCGGTCCCGGTCGGAGACGAGGGCGAGCGGGGAGGCGGTGGTTCCCCACACGCCGCGGCGGTGTCGCTTGAACGGCCCGAACCACTTACAAAACTACTCCTCACGCAGGAGGGGGTTCTTGGGGTAGGGGTTAAGATAATACACTCAAACACTACCACCACGCAGGGTGGAGCCTTCAGCCGGCCAAGCGGGGAGGGGAGGATGGACCGAAATGAAGAGAAGTGATAACTATAAAGCTTGCAGCTGTGATCTGAGTTCTGGACAGGAGGTCGCCGTACTAGCTGCTTCGGACCCGTACGAGCTTCAAATTGATTGCAATCACCTTCTGTGGTTTCCTGACTTGGGAGGGAGGATACCAGAATTTTTGGGGCCGCTCAGGAGGACGGCGGTGGTCGCACCAGCAGCAGGAAGGAGTCTCCTCGGTCTGGCCGCAGGCTCTGTCTGGATGGAAGCAGCAAGTTGCAGAGGTCGCTGTACGCCTTCCCGAGCTCTGATCAGCACGAGACCAGCGGCATCGTCTTCGTAGTCGAAGTAGCTTTCAACAGAAAGTGACGGCGATGCTTTCAGAGGTCGGTGGCGATCGGTGTACACTGAAGAGCAGGTGCTGGTCGGTGTAGACAGCAGGAGGCAGGATCGGTGAGCACGAGGGAGAAAATCGTAACTATTTCCTCCGGCAGCCGAACGAAGTTCCGCTTCGTGTTCTTGAAAGAGGACTGGTAGAGGAAGAAATCTTGTGAAGGGACTTCAGCCTGAATCCTTGGAGGTTGGTCGTGGCAGAACGATACTTCAGGTTCTGGTCCCGGATGCAGACTCCAATGCGCAGTTGTGGGAGAATGGCTCCTACGGTTGACCCCGACCTCGGAATGGGTTGATTCCACCTCGCCTGCGAAGTAGACTGGGAGATCTTTCCAGAGATGTAGGCCACGTCCCCAGATTCACCAGGAGGCAGCCGTGAGCGATGCTGCAACAGGGGCCAAAGTGCAGGTCTGCACAGCTTCAATCTGCTTCAAGAAGTGAGGGGGGAAAGAGGGGGTTTCTTGGTGGAGGGGAGGTGTAGGGGTGACCTTAGGTTGTAAGGGGGTCTTGGAGGGGATGTTCCAAGGTGTGGATGGGGGAGAATGGGGTCTAGAAGGTGGTGTTTGCAGTGGGTGAGAGGGGAGATACGAATTTGGGATGGGTGGGGAAGAGAGAAGGAGAGAATTTGAAAATGGACTAATGTGGTTAGTGGGGCTTTGGGAATGGGAAGAGTTGTGTTGGGGAAGGGAATGGATGCTTGGGATAGTGGGAAGGGTGCTTGGGGAAGTGGGTGGGGTAGTTGGGGGTTGGGAGGTGGAGCTAGGATTGGTGGAAGCTCCCTTGGGACTAGGGGGTGGAGTAATGGTGGCTTGGGGAAGTGGAGGGTCTTAAATGAGGTGGGTAGCTAGTGGAGGTGGTTGGGGAAGGGAGGAGAGAGAAGCAAATTCGAAATTGGGGTTGGAGGAGAGAGAAAGAGGGGTGAAATAGAGAGATTAAGAGGGTAATGGGTGGGGAATCTCTCCCCTAGGGTCTCTCACCCAAAAAACTATTGGAATCACTCCACTAACTAAGCTTTGGACTCTCAAATAGCATTTTTCATTGATTGATTCATTAACTCCAAATGAGAGGAGTGGGGGTCCTATATATAGGCAACCCACTCTTTACATTAAGTCCCTGACAAAATAAACAACTACAAATAACCAAGGGGGGTGGGGGTGCTAATGGGCCTAGTCCAACAAATGGGGCCCAATAGCTACATTAGACATCATGATGATACCAAAACATAGGAAAATAAGTGCTAGACCTAGGGAAATGACTCAAATAAAATGGAAATACATCAAAATGACTCAAAGGAAAGCTATAAACTAGATAAGGGGCCTTAATAGCGTGAGGCCCAACTCAACCAGCTCCCGAATGTGAAGAAGTGGACCCGAGCCAAAGGGAGTCGTGGGTGATGCCACCATCATTTCTTTTAGTCCAAATTTCTGGTGAAAATTGGGCAACATCTCCCCTAGACCGGAGTGTGTGGGGGAGATAAACAGAAGCTCATCCTCGAAAAATCCGAGACAACTCCCTTAATTAAGGGACGCGCACAAAAGTGACATCATCCATACCGACGGGGCTTAGGGATTCACAGAAAAGCGGCAACATCCATATTGATGGAACGCGTCCCACAATTGTCGGGGTGACTATGTGGAAGTCGTCGGACCAATCAAGGACGTGGGTTATCAGATAGAGCGGGGATTTAGGCTGGCAGTAGCCCTGTTGGGTGGTGGACAAAGCTATCGGTTCAGCCATATAGGAGGTTCAACCTACCAATGCTGCCGGTTTGACATTTATATGGACGCCAGATCGACTATGAGGCCAGGGACACAATTCAGAGGATGTAAAAAAAATTGAGGGGGCAGCCTAGATCTTGCAGGAACAAAAGTAAAGGGGCATCGAGAACTATCTGACACCATGGTCCATAAGGGTTTTGGATCCCAGAGCCGCCTCCATTGATGTGGATGACCCCTGGGGCAGCCCTTGGTATGTGACGGATCGGAATAGAAATAGAAGGCGGATGCCATAGGGAAAGGGAGGTTCTAATGTGCTAGATCTCCAAGATTTCGATTGTAAACCAGGGAGTGCCACTTCTAGAGAGAGAACCTCTGATTCAGATCGTATTTGGGAAGCTTAGACGAAAGTGTACAGGCAATGGAACACCCACAAGCATCTCAGTAACGTTACCACGGAAACAGGGAACAATCGCCTTCCATTTTATTCACAATCGCACATAAGCAATAAACCCAAGGAAATCACGTCGGTGACAAGAGTGAGATGGAAAAATAAAATTCATAGATGGAGCATACATGCGTTCTAGTAATTCTAATTAACAGTGACAAAAGGGGGAGGACACAAATCTCCCCGATCTCTTTTCATTCATCATCGTGGAGACAGAAATGGCAACGAGAAAAAGAAAAATGCATAAGCATGAGAGACCCAAAAGAAAATACAAGATGGGGGAGGGATACATCGCTACTGGGAAGAAAGAAAGTAACAGGAAAATAAAACAGGGGGGAGCGAGCATTGACTCATCTCCCCCCATCTCTTTCTCTGATTCGCTTCTCCTCTCCTCCTCACGGATTCTCACCCACGAATCTCACCTGAGTTTTTTTGTTGATGGGCTTCACCAGGCACTCCCTCCCCTTTTGTTGAGTTCTCCTCTCTTCAGACGGCTGCAGCCTTGTTCCCCAAGTGTCTCTCTTTTTTCTGTTACGGGCTCAGGGCCTTTTTTATAGGCTCACCGGTGTTGCCAGATGAGCATGCTACCATATGGGGAATGACGTTGCCGGATGAATGCCTCTGCCCAATCGTGGGAAGAACTGCCGGATGAAGTGGGTCCCGCCAGTGCTGGTGGTTGAAAGGGGAGCCTGCCATATGGGGAAGCCCGCTGCCGGTCCGTGCGCCTCTCGGATCGGAGGGGATGCTGCCGTATGCGTTGCTACCGCCGTAAAGGGACATGATGTCGTGTCAACAGAGTGCTGCCGGGTGAGGATGTCTTTGTCGGATGGAGGTGAAACCTGTCGGATGGGGAATGCTGTCGTATCAAAGATGTCCATGCTAGCTCAATGAACCTTTGCCGGGTGGAGGTTACCACGCAAGATCGGAGGTGTTGCTGCCCCACCGGATGGCTTGGAGGTGCTGCCAGATCCATGCGTGGGCTACTAGTTGAAGCTTCGTCGCTGGGTGAAGTGCAGCGTCGTTGTTGTCGTCGGTCCGTGCGCCTGCTAGATGGAGGTGGCCTGGCGGATGGGCGTGCCCTCGCCGGATGAAGGTTGCTGCCAGTTTGCGTCGCTGTCGCATCGAGCAGGCTCTATCGGATCAAGGGTGTGAGACCTTGCCGGATGAGTGAGCTGCAGGTGCGCTGCCGGACGCGCACTCCCGCTGTCGGTTCGAGGGGTGGGGCCTTGCCAGATGGGCACTACCGGATGGAGCGATGCTGCCAGATGGGCAGCCACGTGAAGCTAGTGCCTGCCGGTTGAGCAGCCGACGGGGTTCTCATGGCGGCAGTGGGGCGCGTTGCGGACGAGGGTGGAGGCGAGCGTGAGCGCGATGACGGTGATGAATGGCTTGTGAGGCCACGCTGACAAGGGTGAGGACGGGAGGCGAGCGCTGGCGTGGGCGAGTGCCAACGTGGTCTGGTGGTGGCGTGGCATGTAGGGTGGTGGCAGTGGCGGTGGCAGCGGCAGCGGCAAGGCTGGCAAAGCGGGAGAGATGAGAGAGGTCGAAAGAGAGAGAGAGATAGAGAGGGTGAGAGGAGAGAGTAAGAGAGATGAGAGAGAGAGAGACGAGTAATGTCGGGGGAGAGAGGAGAGAGATTGAGAGTGAACGGGGAGAGAGAGGAAAGTGAGCCATCATTTTTTTGGTTTTCTTTATTTTATTTTCTTCTCTTCTTCTTCTTTTTTTTTAATTTATTATTATTATTATTATTTGTTTTCTTATTTTCTTCTATTTCTTATTTTCCTTTTTTTTGAAAAAGTAGAAGTAAAATGTGTTTATTTATTATTTATTATTATTGTTATTATTTTATATATTATTATATATTATTATTCTATTCTATTTATTTATATGTATATATATATTTTTAGTGTGCCAACAAATGCCCGCCACCTGCGGGTGTCGCAAATAAGGGACGAGTGAGCGGGACCAGCGGGTGCAACCCGTTTGAAAGTGTCTTTCTATTCATGCAAACATGCAGGCATTCATTGACAGCAAGCATAAGTTAGATATATAGAATAGCTCCCCTCTATCAGAGAATGGATAAGGACAGCGCCCGCGATTCACGGACAGAGTGCGGCTCACAAAGCATAACTAAGGGAGATGTACATTCGTAAAGAAGGCACCACATAGAATATGTGCATAGCGTAAATCACAGTCGACACCCAAGACTACTTCTCTATGGTGTGATAGTGCAAATATGTGAGCAGCAAATCTTAAGCACAGGGATACGCAGACGTTCTAAGTAACACTAAAGTACTACTCTAGCGTCCACACATACAGTTGGGGTTCTCGACTTTCGGTAGTTTCACACAGCCCCCTTATTTATTCTTTAATTCTGGACTTCACTATTCAGCGCGAGTCTCCTCATGCATCTCAATGGGGATTCCCGGCTACGTGGAATTTGCTTCAACATTTTCGCGCGAGTCTCCTCATATATCTCAATGGGGATTCTCGGCTACTTGGATTCACATTCCACTTATCATCATTCATTCATTTTTTTAAGGGGGTAGGCAGCCTTCTCCTCACGATTACCGCTCGTGCGGGTGTAGAAATTTGAGCATCCATAAAGTGTTAGGAAGAATTTTCAGCATCCCCATGGTTGGAGATCGTTGAACACATTGTGTATATGGTGTGGGAGTTTTGTCTCATGTGTATCTCGTGAGTTACGCTAGCGACATAACTATGACTTTTCCCCTAGACGTATGTACTCACCAAAATTAGCTTTTCATTCCTTAGTGTATGCCGTGACGCACACATATCTAGAATCGGGGCAGCATTATTTTAGTAAGGATGTATGGTCTTTAAAATTTGAAGGAAAGTGTATTAATATTATATTATAGGCAAACATGGACGTGGGGTAAGCAAGCATGCAGATTATGTCATGATCGTCACCATTTTTTTCTTTTTCTTTTTTTCATTTTTCTTCTTCTTTTTTTGCTTTTTTTCTCTTCTCTCTTTTTTCCTTTTTCTTTTCTTTTTCTCCTTTTTTGTTTTCTCTTTCTCTTTTTTTGTTTTCTTTTTTCTTTTTAAGAGGGATTGAGGGGCACATCCGCAAGTCGGCTGTCTGGGAGGTAGGTCTGTTGAATCCCGACAGCATTAAAGGTTGGTGTAAAACCTACTTAGCATTGCCGGATTACCAAAGAGAGCGACTAGCAGCAATGGGCTTTGGCGAGCTACTCAGCATTGAAGTGATGAGGATAGACACGGCACTGCTCTATGCCCTTCATGAGAGATGGAACCCAATCAGTAGAGCTTTTCTATTCCTGTAGGGACATATGATCCCGATGCTCGAGGACGTCGCGAGGATCACGTGACTTCGAGTTCATGGAGCATCAGTGGCAGGAACCACATATGTCGACTACCAAGAGCTAGCACAGGAGCTGCTTGGACTGTAGCTACTGAGCACTCGTCCATGCTGGGACGGGCGACACTCTAGGAGAGCTTGGGACTGAGGGGAGCGGCGATAGACGTAGGAGAGCTGCCTGAGGAGCATCTCGGGAGACTGACGGACAGAGCCCGAGGGAGAGTGGCTGCTGGACTAGGACCAGAGGGAGACATCACCCTCCGTCGCTTCCTGATGCTACTATTCGGGAAGCTCCTTTTCACGACGAGGGCGGATGGAATGAGCGTCAGACTCCTCCCACTACTGCGGGACTTGGATGGAGCTGGAGAGTGTGCCTGGGGCGCCGTAGTGTTGGCGTTCCTCTTTGACTCGCTCATCACCACCGACTAGCAGACGATGCTGAGCGGCTTCTCACCTCTGCTTCAGGTAAAAAACTTGACTCTAAATGCTTATAATTATGCTTATGACTATGGTTATGATATGCTGACATCCGACTAACGCAGGTATGGAGCTACCTATACCTCCCCGGCTTAGGGCGGGGAAAGGAGGTACAGCCGGACCGAGTACCCATCACGAGGCAATGGATGGTAGTTTGAGACACAGGGTCACTGCGACGCTTGGCGCGGGCGATCTAGGAAGACATGGATGTGTTCCCCTATGCATCGGTAAACTTCTAGACTCTAAAACTCTTGAATGCACTTAAATGCTTTTATGAATGCTGACTATAATTTGAATGCATTTCCTTTCAGGTGCGCTGGACACCGTACCGTGACGAGGGGCATGAGGGAAAGACCTGGGTGGAGGCGGCCCAGGCATACGCGGGACAAGATGTGTGGCTGCATTGTATGAGCATCATCGAGCCACTGCACCATCACATGATCATGAGGACTCGAGGTGTGCACCAGCCGGATGTGGAGTTCCTAGTTGGACGACCCTCGAAAGGCCTGAGCGGGGAGATTAACTGGGTGACCCGAGCGATGGACCAGGTACGAGACTGGACCAGGAGAGGTCGGGTAGTGAGAGCCTGAGCCAGTAGTGATAATGCCTACCTGAAGGCCTACGCTAGGAGGTACGGCGATCAAGTTTTTCGCGGGGCCCGACGACCTGTATGACTTCTAAACTCAAACTTCTAAACTGCATTTAATGCTTTGACACCTATAACGATGCATTGACTACTTGACTTTCTATATGCATCTAGATCCTCAGGGCCGGATAGCGGAACTCCAGGGACTCCTCCATTCCACAATGCAGCAGAGGGAGGACCTCCAACGCTCTTTGGACCTCCTGGTAAGTTCTGATCCTTTAACTTAAATGCAAGTGCTTATGCATGATTGACTAACTAAGACTTCTAAATGCAGCAAGCCGAGGGAGCAGGACAATAGGGACCCGAAGCTCCATCCTCGTCTTCCCAGCTAGCAGGAGGCCGAGCCGAGAGAGATGCTGACTTCGCTCGGGTAGTTGCTCGGGCCAAGGAGGCTGAGGCCACTCTCGCGGAGAGGGTAAGCAACAGATTGACTTCTCTCTAATGCTATATGAAAATGCACTTGACTGACCATGATGAATGTTGATGCAGACGAGGGAGCTGACTATAGCACTGGATGAGGCCGAGTGTGCCTGAGAGGAGGCGGAGCGTCTCCGGACCGAGGTAGCCGTGGTAGCTCATATCCGTGCAGAGGTGGAGAGACTTAGAGCTGGAGTAGTAGCAATAGAGGAATCTCAGCTAGAGGTGAGGGAGCTGAGAGTTGAGATCCGGGCGTTGGAGAGGGCACTCCGGCTAGTGAGCGGACGGTCCTCCCGCAGTGTGTCACAGAGCGGCGCGCGCAGTGGACACTGGGACTATTTTACGGGTTCCTCCGGCCAACGGAGGAATGAGGAAGACGAGCAGAGACAACGACACAGCGAGGAGGGGAGCACCTCCATGGCCCCACTGGCGAAGAGGCCTGAGGGTACCGACGATAGCGGGCGTCTAGGAGAGGGACCCGTCGGAGCGTGACTCGTACTTTTCTCTTTTTTCATTATGGACACATGTACATGGCTCTATATTAGTGAATATATGATCTTCTTTTTTTGTCTTTTTAAAATGCAATGTGGATGCAAATGCTAACCTACTAACAACGACCTCTAGGACCGACAAAGAGATCAGGAGAGCGAGTGGGAGAAAATTGAGGATTAAAGTGAAGAAAGATTGATCAAGATAGGGGAAACAGGGAAAAAAGGTATTCTGGAAGACTGACAGGAGCAAGAAACGGTCGAGCGATAGACCGTTAGGCGAGCGGGAGTGAAGGCGGTGAAGAAAGGGAAGAAACGGTCGTCTGACGACCATTTGAGGGATCCTAGCGGTCGTTCGATAGACTGCTAGGGAGAAAAGATAGTCAAATCCGAGCGGGACTTTCCGTGAGAGTCCGAACTCAGGGCTAGAAGCACCTAATCCATGCTAAGACTTATCCTAAATTAATCTAAAGCTAACTAGCCTCAATCCTAATGCATTAGGACTAGAATTAAAGCCCTATAACTAGGAATACACCCAGAATTCATAGCTCTCAGAAATCTCTACTCTAAACCTTGAAAATTCCCTTAAATCATCCAAAATCACGATGAAGGGGAGCTTTGAAGCTAGCACCATGGGAGAGGTGGCCCATACTGGGCCAAAGGCAGCTAGAAAGGAGCATGGGGAGCTGCAGCGGCTGAGTTCTATCCCCAAGCATTTGAGCACAAGCTCTTCAAGAGAGGTGAGTTCAAATCAATCTCAAAAATTCATGATTTCCTTAAGTTTCTTCTTATGAAATTCCTTCTTCTTTCTCTTCTCCTTTTTTCTCTTTTCTTTCTAGCTTCTTCCTGGCCCAAGGTGCTACTCTAGATTGAAGTGGGTGGCTCCTATGATAAAAGAACTCCATTTAGAAGTTACCTCAATCCTAAGGGCATGGCACTTACACCCCTTATTAGTCTTAGCCAAGAATTTTAGAAAATCTCTTATGATTGGCCTAGCATTTCAGCCCTTGTGGAGTTATGGCACCCTCAAACACACACTTTTATGTTCCCAACCTTTGAAGCCACAGTCCTTATAGAAGAGGTAGAGACCTACCTAACCCTTCCTAAGACTAAGGTGGGGGATGAAGACTTGGTGTGTCATACGGTTGAACCTATACACCCATCACTCATCTTGGGGATTTCATTCATAATCCAAAGGATGTTAGGACCATGATCAGCCCCTGTCATATTCATTTGATACCCATGGCCCAATGGATCGCCTCCCATTGCAAAAACAAGTGGGGGAGATATGAAGCTATAGCCAAGGCTACCTCTATTTGCTTGTGTAGGGTCTTGCTCTTTACCACCACCGACCCCCTCTTAGATGTCCAAAATCTCAGCATCATTAGTGGGTTATGGCGGGGTTTATCCATCTCTCAAGCCATCCTTTCATACCTCTATGAAGGCCTTAGCTCAGCTTCTTTAGGGGGACCTCTCTTTGGGTCAATGATTATCCTTGGGTGTTGGATGGGAGTTAGATTGAAATTCTTACCCAAGGATGACATGCCTTCAGCTAGCCATATATTCGGGAGCCACCCACTCTTCTTCATAGGGGGTGCATTTGGATTCTCTTCATAGGTTGAGTGCCGGATGGCAGATAGAAAGACAAGGGACGATTGGCGCCTATTCCTTAACACTTTACCAATTAACAAGTTCGTTATGCAACCCCGGGCTCTTCAAGGCACTATCCTCAGATTACATCGGTGACTGGGCCTAGACCTGCAACTAGTAGGGAAAACTACCTTGGCGATCTACAACCCGCACCGGTGCTACTTACAAGTTGGACTTCCTCGCACTACGGTTCTAGTGCCATCACACTACCCTCCCCTTCAAGCTAGGAAGATCGGGACAGAGGAGGATGAACGGGCGGTTCGGAGTGCTTTGATCATGTGGGAGATCAGTCGAGTCCGTTCCTTGCAAACGGAAGTGAAAGAGGATGACGAGGAATACTATTCTTATGTGAAGGAATTATGCAAGATCCGGCCCCACGCGGATGGAAAATTGAATGTATTTTGAATTTCTTGATCATGTATGTGATTTTATTGGGTGAATAATGTATCATGAACCTCAGATGAATAAAATAGAAGGATTTGATTGAAGTTTGGTTTTGGAATGTCCTTTTTTGTATGAATGATCAGGTTTGAACAGGGTCCTCTGTTTAACAAACGGTCTAGCGTAGGGCAGCTAGACTTGATAAATGGTCTAGAGGTAGACCGCATGAGCAAGGACTCAGAAAAACTAGGAGTTTTAAGCTCTCGGGAAGGGAATGCAGTCGTATCTTGGACCACTAGGGAGCTATAAACGATCTATCGAAGGACCGCTAGGGATGAAAAGCAGAGAAACTCTGAGAGTTGGGGTATCAGGTAATGATAGCGGTCGTCCTTAGACCGTTAGGGATGCATAAACGTTCTAGTATAAGACCGCCAAGAGATAGAGATAAAAGCTTTGAATTCTGGGTAATGGAACCTGTGTCTGCACACACTTAAAATAAGAAACAAGTTAGATCCGTTCTTAGGCTCAACCCCTTGCATGCAGCAAGTTAGAGAATGACCATTTCCTTGATATTTGGTCAAGGGGTGGAGCCTTATCAAATAGGCGAGACTGCGATAAAATTATGAATGGAAATGCATGCTATGCAAAAATGATGGTATTTTTGAGTTTTGAAAATATTTGATTTTTGTGGATTTTGAAATATCTGATTTTTTTTATTTTAGAATATCTATTTTTATGGATTTTGAAAATATTTGATTTTTTAGATTTTAAAAATATTTGATTTTTTTGGATTTTAGAATATCTGATTTTTTTAGATTTTGAAAATATTTGATTTTTTTGGATTTTTGACAGCCAATTCCGCCCCGGCAAGAAGAGTCATACCTGTCAAACTAGGAATCTCCTGAGGTCGGCGTGCTTAAGAAAGTGACAATCCCCGACCAAGGGCCAATCTACCTAACGGTGCTTCTACCAAGGCCATACCCAGAGTACGGTTTTAGTCCTAAAAAAGGAAAAAAGAATTATGGGGATAAGTCTAGGCCAGGCATAGATATTTTTAGGGCTTGAATTCCTCTCGTGACAACCCCTTCGAAGATTCAGTCTAATGCGTCGGAGCTTTGTGTCCGTTAGCGAACCCTCATCCACTCTAGGCACGCGTACGACCGGGCTCATGACGTCCCGTGGGGAAACTGTACTGCCACTCTTGCCATGCCTAGTTTCATATTCTTATAGAATTTTGATCTTTTGAGTTTTGAAGCTTTTGAAATGAGCTTTCACCTTTGCCTTTTCTTTTGCTCTAGTGTTACTGTTGCTTTTTCTTTTATGAAATTAGGTCACAACGGATTGCCCCTATTTGAGACCTCCTCTCGTCAGGGTGTCTAGATCCGTCATCACCCCCTTATTCACCTCTTGCCCCTAGATTCAACCGAAGAGAGAAGCGAACAGGGACTTTAACTTTCCCCAAGCATGGCCAGGGAGAAACGGTGTTTACACAAAGTTGGGAACCAGACTAGGGATGTCATGAAGTGTGTGAATTGCCAATCTCGGAATCCTCCTTCATGAACGAGAAAAGGAACACCTTGCTACCGGACCTTCATTAGCCTGACTCTAAGGGAAAAGCGCTTAAGATACAACCCATTCCAGGCGTGAGACAGCTCTTCACCTTCCGTGTTGATGAGACGATATGCATTCCCTGGATAAGCCTCTTTAATGACGAACGGCCCTTCCTAGTTAGGTTGCAATTTGGACCTAGGACCTCCGGACCTAATGAATTTGCGTTTCAAAACCATATCACCTATTTGAAATTTGCGTTCAATTACCTTCTTTTGAAAATAACGTGAGACTCTCTTTTGATAGACAGACACGTGATCGGCAGCGTTCACCGAGATTAAGTTCCTTATCGAGGAGTACCCTTAGGGAAGGGATCAAGATCTCATATGGGAGCACCACCTCCATCCCATAAGTGAGGGCATAAGGGGTTTGCCCTATAGAAGTACGGACGGAGGTGCGGGTAGCCCATAGAGCTTCCACTAATCGTTCAGGTCAATCAGAGAATTTGTGAGATTCGCATGTTTTCTTTATGATTTTAAGAAGGGTCTTATTAGTAGCTTCAGCTTGACCGTTACCTTGAGGATAATATAGAGATGAATGATGCAATGTAATATTGAACTTCTTACAGAGATCCTGGAGCTCTTGAGAGATGAACTGGGGTCCATTGTCGGTGACGATGCTGCATGGCACTCCGAACCGTGCGATGATATTCTTCAAGATGAATCGACACACGGTGGAAGCTTTGATCTCTGCATATGCTTCTACTTCGGCCCACTTGGTGAAGTACTCAGTGGCGATGAGGATGAAGGATTTCTACTTGGTCTGAGAGTTGGGATCACCGAGCGGGCCAACAATGTCGAAAGTCCACATGGAGAATGGCCAAGGAGCTGAGAGAGGATGAAGAGATGAAACTGGAGCATGGATTTTGTCGGCATGGACTTGGCATTTAAGACACCTCCGGATATAGAGGGAGCAATGTTCCTCTAGAGTGGGCCAATAGTAACCCTGCCTAAGGATTTTCTTCGCTAGATCCTGGCCATTAACATGACCTCCATACTCACTTGAATGGGCTGCTTCGGCCACCTTCCAAGCTTCATCATCATCGAGACACCTCATGAGCATCCCATTAAGAGCACGCCTGTACAATTCTCCCACAATGATAGTGTACTTCGAGGCAGCTCTTCTAATAGCCTTACGCTACTCGATGCTTGCCCCTTCCGGGAATGATCCATCTCTACAATATAGCTCAATTTCAAGATACCATGGCAATTCTTCTTCCTCCAAGATCACTTCTAGCTCTGTTAAAGACACTTCCTTCAAATCTTCCTTTTCAGCCTTCACCTCTACAGATTTCCTAAGGTTGTCGAACCAAGGATCCTGAAGAGAGGGTGCATCGAGTCTCTAGACGACGATGGTCTAAGTGCTTCGATTGAGAGGAAAGGATAAGGAGGAAGCAAGCGTTGCTAAGGCATCGACAAAGATATTCTGAGATTGAGGGGTATGGATGTAGATCAGTTTGCGGAATTGCATAGCCAAGAGAGTGACCAAATCTTGATATGGCTTGAGCTTCGGGTCACGGGTGCGGTAACTGGACAGAACTTGCCGCAGGACGAGCTGAGAGTCTCCTACAATATTCAAATAGCGTGCGCCCAAAAGGTAAGCGTGCTTCAATCCAGCCAAGAGAGCCTCATACTCGATGATGTTGTTGGTAGCAGGAAAACGCAGCTGATAAGCGAAGGAAATCGTTACCCTTTCCGGAGTGAGCAGAACATCACCTATCCCTCAGCCTTGGGAATTGAGTGCACCATCAAAGTGCAGAGATCAAAAGGGATGATGAGTAAGAATAGAGAGATGCTCATTAGGGAAATCATCCTGAATAGAGTCGGAGCAGGGAATAGGAAGATGAGCGAGATGCTCAGCGATGGCATATCCTTTGATTGCCTTCTGAACAACGAATGTGATGCCAAACTGAGAGAGGAAGCTCTGCCAGCTTGCTAACCTACTAGAACGGACAGGTTTTTCTAGGAGATAGCGAATCGGGTCCATTCTAGATATCAACCTAACTGGGTGGGCTAGGAAGTAGTGTTTAAATTTCTGAGTTATCTAAACTAAGGCGGCACAAGTTTTCTCCATGGTAGTGTACTTGGCCTCCGCGGGGTTAAATAACCTAGGGAGGTAATAAGATGCCCGCTCTTTGCCTTCATCATCTACTTGTCCCAAGACAGCTCCTAATGAGTCCTCAATGACAGAAATGTATAGTATTAGAGATTTCCCAGGGACAGGAGGTTGTAAAACTGGGGGATTTGACAAATATACCTTTAAATCCTCATATGCCTTTTGACAGTCTTGGTTCCATTCAAACTTGACTCCCGCCTTTACCAATTTATAAAATGGGCGGCACCTCTGAGAATGTTGGGATGTGAATCTCCTAATAAATTGTAAACGTCCAATCAATCCTCGAAGTTTCATGATATTCTTAGGCGGAGGTATGTCCATGACGGCCTTTGCTTTGTTAGGATCAATCTGGATCCTCCGTTTGCTAACTATAAGGCCTAGCAACTTCCCTGAAAAGACTCCAAAAACACACTTCTTTAGATTCATTTTTAGCTGATACTCCCTAGCTCTTTGAAGCACCTTAGCTAGGATAGCTGGGTGTTCCTCTTTAGTCCATGACTTCACCAAGATTTCATCCACGAAAGCTTCCATATAAACATGCATCATATCATGGAATATATCCATCATCGCCCTTTGATAAGTGGCACCTGCGTTCTTTAGACCAAACGGCATGACCACATAACAGTATGTGCCCCAGGGCGTGGTGAAGGAGGTTTTCTCTTAATCTTCAGGAGCGAGATGGATTTGGTTGTAGCCTGAATAGCCATCCATGAATAACAATGTTTCGTACCTGGCGGTGTTGTCCACCAATACATCTATATGAGGCAGTGGGAAATCATCTTTGGGACATGCTTTGTTAAGATCCCTGAAATCAATGCAAATGCGCACCTTTCCATCCTTCTTGATGGCAAGGACTATATTCTCCACCCACTAGGGATATAAGACAACTCTAATAAACTTGGCCTTGTATAGTTTATCGACCTCTTCTTTTATCCTTAAGGCCAAGTGGGGGTGAAATCTTCTTGATCTTTGTTTAACGGGTGTTGTCCCTGGTTTAAGCACTAACCGATGTTCCACCAAGGAGGGGTCAAGACTCGGCATGTCCTCGTAAGACCAGGCGAAAGAATCACTATACTCCCTTAAGACTTTAATTAAATCTTGTTCTATTGCTGGAGGGAGGTTAGCGACAATAATAGTAGGCCTGGGGTCCTCTTCAGTTCCCAGATTTATTTCCCTCGTAGGTTCATCCACTGCTGATGACGGCTAATCAAATCTCTTTAAACCTTGCGCATACAAATCGGCACTGTCATCTACGTCGCTGTCCTCAAGATCAACCGAGTCCTTTTCATCCATTACTTCATAGACTCCCAATCTATTGTCACTCCACACCCTGCCTTGCTCCTCATCTTCTTCTATCACAATTGTCATAGCTATGAACTCCGAACACCTCAGAAGAGCATGGCATCGCTGAGCTAGATCTTGCAAGAACCTATCAGGAATGGATTTAGAATGTCACGCGAGCGGGAGTGACTCAGGCGAGGATGGGTTGAATGACCTAGAACAAGACCCTACCTACTTCTGTAGACCTAATAGACTCTACTTCCCTAGACTCGACGGACCCTACATCTAACCTAGGAGAGATAAAATCTAGTGTGAAGGAGGGAGTAGGGGTCTCATGCCCCTGGGAGGAGGTTGGAGAGAAGATAGCGTAATCTTCCACTAAGACCTCTATTTCAAATTTGACATTTTTTTTGGATATCAGTCGAGATCATGCAACAAGATGGAGGGGGAGGCAGAGGAGGAAGCCTAAGGTGATATTTAGATGGACAGAAGATGTCAAGGAAGGGATCATAGGAAGAGAAGAATGGGGTAGACAGATTAACCGGAGGACAGCTACTGCATGTCCTGATAATGAGGAAATCGGTTGGAATTTCAAACAGCTTTGGATCAATCATGATGGGAGGAGAACGGGGTATGAATTCCAACTTTTGAAGAGAGACAGAAGACGGGAAGGAGATCAAGTAAAAATAGTAGGTGAGCTCCCCTTTTCCCGTGGGTGGTAAGCTGGCTTCTTCTGCTCATAACGCACAAGCCGTACCTCCTGATTTTCTTGGCAACTTTCTCCCTCATAGAATAATTTTTCAAATGCTTGCCTAAAATCCATCATATCATCAACTGGCCCCTTGGGCAACAATGGCGGACTGTCAAATACATGAGCGGCAGCTTCTTTCTCGGGCTGGTTTGGCGGTGCTTTTAAAGTGCCTGGCTGGAGAGGGCCTTTAACAAAGTGTTAGCGATAGTCCGAGGTCAATGGCCCTGAGTCACCCAAAATTGAAAATGAGGACTCCCGATAATCGAGGCCCCTTCTATTCATCTTCCTGCCCTTGGGGACCAGTTTGGTCCGCCCCTGCAATAGCCCAGTTGAGGTGATAGCCCAGTTTTAATATGATGGATCAGCCCTTGGAGTCTCGTATCTGGGGCTTCACTTTGATGTTTACTAGCGTGGTGGGGGGTTTGCGTGGTGCATAAGCCCACGGAAAGTCCAGATCTAGCACTAAAATAACAGGCCGATTGCTAGGCCATAGTGTTGGTAATTTTTTTTCGGAAACAGCCTTGACAGACTAGACCGCGGACATGCTCTTTACCTTAACCACCCTCCCTTGAAAAGGGAATTTAAGACATTGGTGGGCAGTGGATGGTACGACATTGAGATTATCAATCCACGGACGACCCAAGATAGCCTTGAACATAGGGTCAATGTCCAGTACATAAAATTCAATTGGCATAATGAGAGGCCCAAGCTCTGCCTGAATAGTGACCACCCCGTGACAGGCCCTTCTGGAGTTGTCATATGCTGCAATGGTTGTAGGAGTGGGTGTTAGCAGATCTTCTGACAAATTGCAGGCGCTTAGAGTGCTGAGTGGGTAAACATTAATAGAGGCTCATGTATCTACCAATGTCGCATCTATGCTTACTTTGTTCAGAGTAATAGAAATACATAGCGGCATCTATCGTGCCTAAGGGGGTGCTAATTCAGTTTCAGAAAATTTAATTACTGGCCCTTTAGAGATTGAAGCCAGAGTTGTCGGTAGGTTGTCCACCGCCATATCTTGTTTCACTATCACCTTCTGTAGGAAATTTATGAGTGCATATTGATGAAGGGTAGACCTCTTGATTAATTCCAGCATAGAAATCTTGGTGGACACTCTGTCCAGATGATGTAAGAGATTATATTGTGTTCCTGGTAGCAGATCTGCCTCCCCCTGATCAGCAACCTGTTGTGAGGACTAGGGATTGGGTGCGGGTACACCAATGGATGGATAGTTCCTATGAAACAAACGCCGGCTCCGTAGAGCTAGGTTTTGGGCCAGCACGACGTCGGAAGGGATTAAGATAGGTGGCTAGGTGGGCCCAATGGGGTGGATGAATGGCGCGGGGGAAGGTGCAATGGGGGTAATGGGAGCGGTGGAGATAATAGGTTATGGACGGATGATGGGTGAAGGGTTTAATGGAGGCGAGGTGACGAGGGGTGCTGGTGATGTGAGGGCAGGCGGATGGAAGATGCCTGGTGAGCGGTTGGCTAGAGATGTAATGATAGCGGGCGTAGGTACTGGTGGTGGAGTGGAGATAAACGGGTTAATGGGGGAAGCGGATGGTAGGATGAGAGGTTTGATGGATGCGGAGGATAGAGGGGTTTCATGGCCATGCGGGAGGATGACTGGTGTAGGAGGACTACTGTAGTTATGGTGGAGGGCCATGAGTCAGTGCACTGATGAGTCATCGTCATAAGACCACCCGACGTCAGGAGCCAGGGGTTGGATGAGGTTAACTTGAGCCGGTGCCGACGGGTGTGGTTGTGGAGCGGGTGAATGATTTGGCATGGGGTTTTAATGGATCCCCAAGTCCTCAACAGACTGTTGTTGTTGCTGCGGCTGCTGCTGTAGTGGCGGTGCTTGTTGCTGCTGCACTTGCTGCCTCGGCGTCTGCCTTCTCTTCTCGTTTATTTCAATAATCGCCTTGTGCATCTTGGCCCAATCAATATGCTGCCCTTCATACAGGTCATATACCAGGTCTCGGAATTGAAAGCAACCTTCGATGCTTGGGCTGCCTGTGGAACATATAGTATTTAGATTGGTCAACGGCCGGGTTCCAGTTAGGTCGTTCTAGAGGAAGCTGAATTGCATTTATTGACATAAGGGCCGAGAAGATGTCTGTGAGGGACTCAGGTAAAGGAGGTTATTGGGCCCTTTTTCGGAGTCGGGCGCTTGTTATTGGTGCAGCCGTTGGGTGGAGGGACGTTATTGTACTGCATAGGTTGTTGGGGTTGTTGTGGAGCGGGGATGGCATTTTGTGGACTGGCGAAGGTAGGCTGAGGATTTTGTGGAGCGGGAAAGACGGGTTGGGTGTTTTGTGGAGTGGAAAATTGGGGATTACGAGGGTTTTGTGGGAAACATAATGGTGCGGACTAGTTGGGGAAGGGGAATGCAACGGCTTGCACCTGCTCGTTGGTTTGGACTCCCTCGGTGACGGGTCCCTGAGATTTCTTGTTGTATTTGGGCTTTTGGGCCTCGAAGAGAGAATGTATAGGGGAGTCCTTAAATTGGGTTTGAATGAACCTCGCCTGGCTGTAGAGTTGGTGCATATTAGAAATGTCATTCATGGCCAGTATGTTGCAGAAAGTGGGGGTAACATTAGATATAAGCAACTTGACCTTTTCCTCCTCCGGAATATGACCTGGCACCTGGGCAGCCATCTGCCTCCATCTGTTGGTGTAGGTTGTGAAGTTTTCGTCTGCCTTCATCTTCTTGGCCACAAGATCTGTAAATGAATATTCCGAGCCAAGCATGTCTTGGAACCTCTGAATGAATTTTTCCTTTACAACTTTGAAGCTCTCCACATCCTCTAGTGGCAAAGCATAGAACCACGCTAATGCCACTCCATCTAATTACCGGCAGAATAGATATGCCATAACGCGATCATCATACTTAAATTACGTCGATTCATACATAAAATCCCTCACATGAATGAAAGGATTGCTGTTCCCGTCATACTTGCGATATGTGGGGAGCTTAGACTGAGGAGGGAATCGGATATTGTGGAAACTAGGAATAGGAACATCGGATAGAGATTGTGGGCCAACCCGTTTTTGAAGGAAGTCGAGTTGTTGTTGCATGGCGGCCCATTTGTCTAGGAGTTGCTGCTCCCGGGAGGGAGTAGGTGGAGTGAAAGGAGGAAGCTCAAGCTGAGGAGCTGAAGGATAGACAGAAGGAGGGGGGGCCATAAGAAGGGTATTGGGCCGAAGGATGACCTAAATTGGATTGAACATGGGCTGCCCCTTGATGTAGGTGAGTAAAATCGACCGGGCCAACCAAAACTTGTGGCATCGATGGAATGGGCCTATAAGAATCAGTTTGGGAGGATGAGGGAAGGACGATCTTCCCTTTATCAAGGACTTGAGGGGCCGATCCAGAGGATTGGCCCGACTCTTGATTGGAGAACTGAAGGATCCTAGGTAAGATCAATTGGGATGGGCAGAATCCTGGGCCCATCAACCCTAGACTGTGAGAGGGAAGTGGTAGATAGACCTTGTGAAATCATGGGAGATGGGGCACCCGACCCCTGCAAGGTCTGATAGAGGGCCTGAAGTTGGGCCGGATCCATTTGGGCCATCATCTGCAAGATGTGACTAGTAGGATTATTGATGGAAAGGGAGGGTTGCACACCCTCCATGGAGACAGAAGATGGACGGGGAATGGACCCTTCTCCAGATTGAAGTTGGGCGACCCTAGGCGGGTCCTCTAAGAGTCTCGGGGGAAGAGATTCCTCATGGGAACGGGGAAGATTGTAGGAAGACATGTTGGACTCGAACAAAGGATTGGAATAAGATGTGAAAGAGGAATTGCCCCTAAGAGATGAAGCTAAGGGACGAAAGCAACTCCACCTGCAATGAAGTACCTTAAAACAAAGCAAACAACACAAACAAACACCAAATGAGTAACTAGACAAGATGACACCAAACTTATGCAAACAAGAAAGAGATGAGAAGCAACCAAAATCAACCAAGTTATGATGATGCTTAAGTTTTATTTGTTCTTTCCTTTAGAACCTTAATGATTTGAATTAAATGTTCTCTCCAACAATAGGTTCTTAATGGGAAGGATATTAGGAACTTGGTTAACTCTAGGTGTAAACTCTCCCTTACTTATGCAACATAGATACGGGGTGGCAAAGGTACAACCGGCCCGACGTCCGTGTGGGAATCCATGGCTCATGGGGACTTATAGAGGTCCTCGATGTGATCACGTAGTCGACCCCAACGAAAATAGGGCGAGAGGATCACACACCAAGGTAGGTGTAGTGCCCCAGAATTTATGTAATAATTTTTGGATTATTTATAAAAATTTCTAGAATTTATTAGGAATTTATAAAGACTAAATAGATTTATAAATGGATTATTGGATTAATAAGTCATTATAAGGCCCAATTGTGTCAAATAATTAACCAAGCCTATTTAAATAAGATCCAGAAGGTTTAAAGACCAAGCCCATTAAGTTTGGCTCATGTTCTAGAAGGTTATTTAGGCTATTCACGTATTTTAAAGAAAAATACTATTTTATACATAATTATATTAGATAAACGAATAAAAGAGTTTTATAAATTTGAAATTCTACACACGTGGGATGTAACGGTCTATCGAACGACCGCCACATGCATGTAACACACCTAGACTGATGCGTTACACCCTGACAGTTCCGTGAAAGAAAGAACGAGCAAAAAGATTAGAACTTTGGGATTTTATCTACAAGAGATCGACTTGGGAGAGTTTATAACATTACTAAGGACTCTTAGGGATTAAGTTCTGGCAAATTAAGGACTCTAGAATCGATCTAATCTTCAAAACCCTATAAATAGGACCTAGTTCTGACCTGAGCGACCCTTACTTTTGGCTCGTAAAAAATCAAGGTAAGGAGAAAGAATTTCGGGTAAGTTCTTAGAAGATTTTGTTTAGTATATTTTAGACTAATAGTTCTCCAAATTTTATGTTAGGAGATCAAGCAACCAAGGAGATTGAAGCTTCCAAAGTTACTGGTTCGACCATAGTAACTCAGGATTCAGAGCAAAAGACCCCTGAAGATCAAGAGATTAGGACGTCTAAACGAGGTAATTAGAATTCAATCCTATAGAATTTTTTGATCACCTTAATTTCATATTCTTACCCTCGAAATTTCACATCTTTAGGACAAGAGTTTGGAGAGATAGAGCAGTAGGAAGTTGCTGAAAAATCGGTGGGAAAGGAGAGCTATGTCTCGATTTTTAGATTCAAATTAGAAGCTTAAAGCCTAGTTAAGAGGTAGGTTATCTCATGATTGGCAAAAACATCTTGTTAGGGATAAAAGCCCTCTGATTGTACTTGATTTCATGCATTATAGACTATGAATTCCATGTTTTAGTGGGTTCATAACATACATACATAGATCAAAGATATTATCTTATCTATTCACAAAAACCCATGCATGTAGTTGGCCCATACTTCATTTATCATGCCTAGAATAATTGTAGTATTTTGATTTCCAGGCATGTTATGTTTTCAAAAACTTTTTCTTTATTTTACTGCCAACAGACGATCTGATACATCAAGGTAAGACCGTCACAATGATATAACGGCCTTACGATAAGCTGTCACACCTTCTTTGGTGTTTGAAGTTATCTGTTGTCTCTGACGCACCATCTATGGAGCGTTACATTACTGTAACGGCCTCACGATAAATCGTCACAGTCACTGTGACGAACCCATTCTAGACTGTCAGGGTAACTGTAGACAGAATGGGAAACTAGTTATTTTAACTTATAAATAAGCCTAGTTATCTACGTTTTGACCTGTTATCATGACTTTAAGATTATTTACTGACTCATGATAGAAATTGCATGATTAAGGTATCTTAAGTTATTTTAAGTTATGTTAATTTCATGTACCAAAATTCTATAATTTTGTATCTAAATCATGAATTTCCAAAGATGTATTGACGAAATTTTATGATGATTTCCTATTGTTATCATCTTCTCTATCAATAGAGTCATTTCTCTAAGTACATGGCATATATTCAGGTATGTTGTCCATTAGTTCACTTTGCACTATAAGAATATTATTCTTGGACATGAGGACCTCTCTATTGGATATTCCTTCCAATGGATTAGGAAATCTTGTAGCAAGGCCTCCGTAATTCTCCGCGGGCCTTGGATTCCCACTAGGATGTCGAGTTGGTTGTACCATTAAAACTCACTTGATTAGATTACACTATCGATGTTTCTGGTTATCAATAGTGTAACGGATGTATATTGGACCGTCAGGCATATGTAATAGCCCAATATACGACCGTCACATTCAACTGAGTCCAATTTCTTGGTTCTGGATTTAGACTAATATAACGGCCCAATACTGGAGCGTCACATCATGTAACGGCCCAGTACACGACCGTCACACTGCTTGAGTATTTTAACCCGAGGTTTGACCAAGGGTTGATATTCCAAGGTTTCTAGATGGACTCTTGATGATCTAGAACTTATCATATTGATCAAGAAACCTAATATAATGAATGGAAAACAAAGAACGTACCGTTATGCTGCCGATTTATTTCCATAAGCATAACATAGTATAAGTCATTCTTGATTTCTCATGATTGCTATTAAAGTATTCATTCATTGAATTATTGTTATCAAGAGCTTGTTGGAATTGTACATTCTTTGCCATACTTTATTGTTACATGCATGGAAAAAGCTTGATTTATACTTGAAGATGCGATCGAGCATTGATTGTGTTCAAGGGCTCTATACTAGTCCCCTCGGCTGATTGTCGGAAACATACTATTATAAACCATGGGGTATGATGCTACTGGCGTCGCATTGCGCTGGGAGTACTTTCTTTATAAATAAGTGAAAATCTACAACACGATACAACATGATTGATACTTATACATGACTTTCTTGATATTCTACAGAAATTCATGAAGTATTTGCTCATAAGTAAAAGATACTAGAGTGATGATTATGTGGCTTGCTAGTACATTCTCGTTACATTCTTGTTCATGAAAGGCCATATCATGTTCTTATAACATTCTTGCTAGTTCATACTTGCTCTCATTCTATCTTACATACTTTGATTTAATTGCATGATTGATCGCATTCGCATGATTTTACCTTATTCCTCTAGAGCGAAAATGTTAATTACTTTAATGATGCCTTCATGTTGATGCGAAGATATCTACTGGGTAAGTGTGCTCATTACCTATTTCCATTCTTTTTCAGGAAATGAAAGTGATTCGAATTCGGATTCGGGTTATACAAGTAGTGGGTCCGAGAGCGAATGAAAGTATTATCAAAGATGAGAGTGAAGACTTAGGAAAGTCTATATTGTTTAGATTGAGTCTATGTAATCTTCCTATTTCTTGAGTCTGATAGATTGGAAGAAGTTGAAAGTTATTGTATTTGGATATTGATTATCAATGAAATAAGTTAGAGTTTGATTAAAATAGTGTGTAATCGCATTTATGTGTGTGATTGTCTTGTGCTCTGATCATTCTTTCTTGCAAGAGGCTTACCATGCCGGCTGTTCACGTTTCTTGAGCGAGTCTTCCGCTATCATAAAGGCTCGGGGCATGACAGTTAAGTTGGTATCAGAGCCTAAGTCTCAGGACTTAGGAAGAAGAGTTATGTCATAGGATAAGTCCAAGATTTAAGGACCCCTACCTATGAACTAAGGAAGAAATTTCCATACCCATGTGAGAATTGGGTAGAGCCCGGGATAAGATAGTTAATTAGCTTTAAGATTGATTTTCCTTCTAATTCCACGAGAAATAACAAGTTGTTATTTTTCTCTCAGGTACCTTATTATTACCATGGCTCATCGCGTAAATTGGGATGGCATGCAGCAAATAGTTGTTGGCCTCACTCAGGCATTATAAACCATGGCGCAAGCTGGCGCAGGAGCAAGGGCTGGTGATTTGCATCACAACTTTTGGAGCTTAAACCCTCTGCATTTCTATGGTTCTTCTAATCCAGACGAAGCAGAGAACTGGATAGACGAAATGAATCATATCTTTGATGTTGTCCAATGCACCGATCAAGAAAAGATGCGTATCGCAACCTTTCAACTCAACAAAGATGCCCGTACATGGTGGAAGTCGGTTCCGACACCTTCGACCGATGCACCTCATAGATGGGATGATTTTCTTACCATATTCCGTGCCAAGTACTTTTCTGAGCACGTAAAGGAATGAAAGGCTATGGAGTTTGCCGCTCTTCGGCAAGGAATGATGACGGTTGCCGAATATGAACTGCAATTCTCAAGGCTTACACCTTACGCACCACATCTTATCAGCACCGATTTATTGAAGGCAAATCGGTTCATGGACGGGTTACGGCCTGATTTCATTCAGCAGCTCGGGACCCAAAACATCCGTACTTATGCGGAGATGGTTCAGCGGGCATACTTATGTGAAAGGACCTTAGAGAAGGTCAAAAAATTAAAAGGGAAAGGAGAAGAGTCTAGCCGACGCTCAGATCGGCGTTATAAGAAAGATAAGTTCAGCATCACGGAGCCCTACAAGAGCCATGATAGTAAGAAGAGATCCAGGAATGGGAATGGTGGAAGTTCCCATAAGCAAAAGAAAATCAAGGAGGAGAAGGAGCAGATCGCCACGGCTTGCACATTTTGTGAAAAATTCTGCCATTCGGCTGAGGAGTGTTGGAAGCGCCTCGGCACTTGTTTACGTTGTGGAAGCAGGGAGCATCGCATGCCAGATTGCCCCCTTATGAAAGACCAATCGTCTGGTGGAGGACGTAGGAGGCAGGCTCGCCTCAATGCCATCTTAGAAGAAGAGGAAGCGCCCAGGGATGGTGGGCTTATGGAAGGTACTATTCAAATTTGTTCCCATCCTGCATTTGTGCTATTTGACACTGGTGCCTCTCATTCTTTTATCTCCACTACTTTTGCAAAAACATTATCAATTGCATCATTCCCCTTACCTTCAGATCTCGCTATTTCCACACCCTTAGGTTCTGGAACAAAGCTTACCGACTAGTATCCTAATAGTGAAGTGATAGTTGAAGGTCACAATCTCCCCGCAAACTTAGTATGCCTTGACATGAAAGGCTATGATGCCATTTTAGGGGTAAATTGGCTTGTAGATCATGATGCTTATATCAATTGCCGAAATAGGATTATATCCTTTAGAAAACCCGGTCTTCCAAGATTCTCTTTTCTTGGCATCAAGTACCAGTAATATCCTACTATCATATCTTCTCTTCATGTTTACAAACTTATCTCGCATGGATGTGAAGCTTTTCTTGCTTCTATCATTATTATCGAATCTAAGGAGATTATCTTAGCGGACTTTCCTATTGTAAATGAGTTCCCAGACGTGTTTCCATCCGAATTACCCAGTTTACCGCCTGAGAGGGAAGTGAACTTCACTATTGAACTCATTCCAGGAGCAGCACCTATTTCTATAGCCCCATACAGGATGTCCCCCACAGAACTCAAGGAATTAAAAAGGCAGTTGCAGGAATTACTGGACAAATGCTTCATCAGACCTAGCACATCCCCTTGGGGTGCGCCGGTTCTATTTGTCAAGAAAAAGGATGGTTCTCTCAGGCTATGCATCGATTACCGGCGACTGAATCAACTCACAATTAAAAACAAGTATACGTTGCAGCATATTGATGAGCTCTTCGATCAGCTTTCAGGAGCAAAATATTTCTCTAAGATTGACCTCAGATCATGTTATCATCAGCTTAGAATTAAAGAAAAAGACATTTATAAATCGATTTTTCGAAGTCGTTATGGCCACTATGAATTCGTGGTAATGCCATTCGGATTAACTAATGCCCTGGCAGGTTTCATGCAACTTATGAATAGTGTCTTCCAGCCATATCAGGACCAGTTTATCATCGTCTTCATTGATGATATCATGATATACTCCAAGATAAAGGAGGAACATGAAGAACATTTGAAAATAGCTTTGCAAACACTTAAAGAACATAAACTCTATGCCAAGCTAAATAAATGTGAATTCTGGCTCAAGGAAGTTTCATTCCTAGGCCACATTATTTCAAAAGAAGGTATTGCGGTGGATCCTCTAAGGTAGAAGCTATCAAGAATTGGAGCTGGCCAACGACCATATCAGAAGTACGAAGTTTTCTGGGTCTAGCTGGTTATTATAAAAGATTTATTAAAGATTTTTCAAAGATTGCAGTTCCTTTAACTAGACTCACGAGAAAAGAAAATCCTTTTTTTCTGGTCATAGGAATGTGAGAAGAGTTTTCAAACTCTTAAAAATCATCTTACCATAGCTCCTATTCTATCACTACCGACGGAAGGTGGTGGATTCGAAGTATATGCGGATGCATCAGGTATTGGCTTAGGGTGTGTCCTCATGTAAAATGGAAAAGTAATATGTTATTCTTCAAGACAATTGAAACGTCACGAGGAAAATTATCCTGTGCATGATTTGGAATTAGCAGCTGTCATTTTTGCCTTGAAAATTTGGCGTCATTATCTCTATGGAGAAAAGTTTACGGTCAACTCGGACCACAAGAGCTTGAAATATTTATTTTCTCAAAAAGAGCTAAATATGAGGCAAAGAAGATGGTTGGAATATCTCAAGGATTTTGATTTTGCTATTCAATATCATCCTGGCAAGGCTAATGCTGTTGCAGATGCACTCAACAGAAAATCAATGGGTATGCTATCAAGTCTTATGATTAGTATGACTAATCTTATTCCTCAATTTGTTTAGTTGAACTTAGATATTGATAGGAAGGAAGAAGATTGCTTCATGGCTAATATCCGAGCTCAACCTACCTTAATAGAGGATCTAGTCAAGTTGTAAAATGATGACCTCGTGTTACTAGAAATTAAAGCTAATATTGAACAACGGTCGGATTTCTCTATTACGGAGGATGGAAGATTGCTATTCAAGGGCCGAGTGTGTGTACCGGATCATGAAGATACGAAGAAATTGATCCTAGAAGAAGCACATAATTCCAAGTACACCATTCATCCAGGTAGTACGAAAATGTATCAAGATCTTAAAAGAAATTTCTGGTGGCCCAACATGAAGAGAGAAATAGTTGATTTTGTGTCTCGTTGTCTCACTTGTCAACAAGTAAAGGCCGAGCATTTTAGACCCGTAGGTAAACTGCATCCCTTGAATATTATCGAATGGAAATGGGAGAGTATATGGATGGATTTCATTATGGGGTTACCTAAGACAAGAGGTGAACATGATGGTATATGGGTAATCATAGACCGATTAACTAAATCTGCACATTTCATACCAATCAAAAGTCGATGGTCTGTGGATATGCTGGCAGCATTATACATAAGGAAAATTGTTAAATTACATGGTGTCCCAGTCACTATTATATCTGATAGAGATCCTCGATTCACATCACAGTTTTGGAAGGGTCTATAACAGTCACTAGAGACTAGATTGAATTTCAGCACAGCCTTTCATCCACAAACTGATGGTCAGACAGAAAGAATGAATCAGGGGGTAGAAGACATGCTCAGGGCTTGTGTTATTGATTTTGGAGGTAGTTGGCATGATCACTTACCTCTGGTAGAATTTACTTATAACAACAGTTACCAGGCCAGCATACAAATGGCACCTTTTGAAGCTCTATATGGAAAAAGTTGTCGATCACCAATATGTTGGAGTGAAATAAGGGAAAGATAATTCCTAGGCCCCGATATTATCAGAGATTCTACAGAGAAGATCAAGCTTATTCAAGAGAGAATAAAGATGGCACAAGATAGGTAAAAGTCTTATGCTGATAATCATAGACGCGACTTGGAATTTTAAGTAGGAGACTATGTGTATCTCAAGGTTTCTCCAGGTCATGGTATTCGGAGATTTGGCATTAAGGGCAAACTAACTCCAAGGTTCATTGGTCCGTTTGAAATTCTCGAAAGGGTCGGTGAAGTGGCTTATAGACTGGCTTTACCTCCATAATTAGCAAGAATTCATGACGTATTTCATGTCTCTATGCTAAAGAAATATGTATATGATCCTGACCATATTATCACTTATAACAATCTAGAGATTTAGAAGGATATGACGTACGAGCAAACGCCAATAAAGATTCTGGAACGAGAAGTGCATCAACTAAGAAATAAAGTTATTCCTATGGTCAAGATTCAATGGAAGAAAACATGGCCATATGAAGCAACATGGGAAACCGAAGCAGCTATGCGGAAAAGATTTTCAGAATTATTCAACTATAAGTACACTCTCCATAATCCATGTATTGAATTTGGGGACCAAATTCTTCTAAGTGAGGGAAAGTGTAGTGCCCTAGAATTTATGTAATAATTTCTGTATTATTTATAGAATTTTCAAGAATTTATTAGGAATTTATAAAGACTAAATAGATTTATAAATAGATTATTGGATTAATAAGTCATTATAAGGCCCAATTGTGTCAAATAATTAACCTAGCCTATTTAAATAAGATCCAGAAGGTTTAAGGACCAAGCCCATTAAGTTTGGCCCATGTTCTAAAAGGTTATTTAGGCTATTCACGTATTTTAAGAATAAATATTATTTTATAGATAATTAAATTAGATAAACAAATAAAAAAGTTTTATAAATTTGAAATTATACACACGTGGGATGTAACGGTCTATCGAACGACCGCCACATGCATGTAACGCACCTAGACTGATGCGTTACACCCTGACAGTTCCGTGAAAGAAAGAACGAGCAAAAAGATTAGAACTTTGGGATCTTATCTACAAGAGATCGACTTGGGAGAGTTTATAACATTACTAAGGACTCTTAGGGATTAGGTTCTGGCAAATTAAGGACTCTAGAATCGATCTAATCTTCAAAACCCTATAAATAGGACCTAGTTCTGAATTGAGCGACCCTTACTTTTGGCTCGTAAAAAATCAAGGTAAGGAGATAGAATTTCTGGTAAGTTCTTTAGAAGATTTTGTTTAGTATACTTTAGACTAATAGTTCTCCAAATTTCATGTTAGGAGATTAAGCAACCAAGGAGATTGAAGTTTCCAAAGTTGTTGGTTCGACCATAGTAACTCAGGATTAAGAGCAAAAGACCACTGAAGATTAAGAGATTAGGACATCTAAATGAGGTAATTAGAATTCAATCCTTTATAACTTTTTGATCACCATAGTTTCAAATTCTTACCCTCAAAATTTTACATCTTTAGGACAAGAGTTTGGAGAGATAGAGTAGTAGGAAGTTGCTAAAAAATCGCTGGGAAAGGAGAGCTAGGGCTCGATTTTCAGATTCAAATTAGAAGCTTAAAGCCTAGTTAAGAGGTAGGTTATCTCATGATTGGCAAAAACATATTGTTAGGGATAAAAGCCCTCTGATTGTACTTGATTTCATGCATTATAGACTATGAATTCCATGTTTTAGTGGGTTCATGCATACATACATATTCTTAGCCCTAATCAAAGATCAAAGATATTATCTTGTCTATTCACAAAAACCCATGCATGTAGTTGGCCCATACTTCGTTTATCATGCCTAGAATAATTCTAGTATTTTGATTTCCAGGCATGTTACATTTTCATAAACTTTTTCTTTATTTTACTACCAACAGACGATCTAACACATCAAGGTAAGACCGTCACAATGATATAACGGCCTTACGATAAGCCGTCACACCTTCTTTGGTGTTTGATGTTATCTGTTGTCTCTGACGCACCATCTATGGAGCGTTACATTACTGTAACGGCCTCATGATAAACCGTCACAGTCACTGTGACGCACCCATTCTAGACCGTCAGGATAACTATAGATAGAATGGGAAACTAGTTAATTTAACTTATAAATAAGCCTAGTTATCTAAGTTTTGACCTGTTATCATGACTTTAATATTATTTACTGACTCATGATAGAAATTGCATGATTAAGGTATCTTAAGTTATTTTAAGTTATGTTAATTTCATGTACCAAAATGTTATAGTTTTATATCTAAATCATGAATTTTCAAAGATGTATTGATGTAATTTTATCATGATTTTCCATTGTTACACATCCTCTCTATCAATAGAGTCATTTCTCTAAGTACATGACAAATATTCAGGTATATTGTCCATTAGTTCACTTTGCACTATAGGAACATTATTCTTGGACATGAGGACCTCTCTATTGGATATTCCTTTCAATGGACTAGAAAATGTTGTTACAAGGCCTCCGTAATTCTCCACGAGCCTGGGATTCCCACTAGGACGTCAAGTTGGTTGTACCATTAAAACCAACTTGATTAGATTACACTATCGATGTTTCTGGTTATCAATAGTGTAACGAATGTATATTGGACCGTCAGGCACATGTAACAGCCCAATATACGACCGTCACATTCAACTGAGTCCGATTTCTTAGTTCTGGATTTAGACTAATATAACGGCCCAATACTAGAGCGTCACATCATGTAACGACCCAGTACACGACCGTCACACTGCTTGAGTATTTTAACCTGAGGTTTGACCAAGGGTTGATATTCCAAGGTTTCTAGATGGACTCTTGATGATCTAGAACTTATCATATTGATCAAGAAACCTAATATAATGAATGGAAAACAAAGAACGTACCGTTATGCTGTCGATTTATTTCCATAAGCATAACATAGTATAAGTCATTCTTGATTTCTCATGATTGCTATTAAAGCATTCATTCATTGAATTATTGTTATCAAGAGCTTGTTGGAATTGTACATTCTTGGCCATACTTTATTGTTACATGCGTGGAAAAAGCTTGATTTATACTTGAAGATGCGATCGAGCACTGATTGTGTTCAAGGGCTCTATGCTAGTCCCCTCGGCTGATTGTCGGAAACATGCTATTATAAACCATGGGGTATGATGCTACTGGCGTCGCATTGCGCTGTGAGTACTTTCTTTATAAATAAGTGAAAATCCACAACACGATACAGCATGATTGATACTTATACATGACTTTCTTGATATTCCACAGAAATTCACGAAGTACTTGCTCATAAGCAAAAGATACTGGAGTGATGATTATGTGGCTTGCTAGTACATTCTCGTTACATTCTTGTTCATGAAAGGCCATATCATATTCTTATAACATTCTTGCTAGTTCATAGTTGCTCTCATTCTATCTTACATACTTTGGTTTAATCGCATGATTGATCGCATTCGCATGATTTTACCTTATTCCTCTAGAGCGAAAACATTAATTACTTTAATGATGCCTTCATGTTGATGCGAAGATACCTACTGGACAAGTGTGCTCATTACCTATTTCTATTCTTTTTCAGGAAATGAAAGTGATTCGAATTCGGATTCGGGTTATACAAGTAGCGGGTCCGAGAGCGAATGAAAGTATTGTCAAAGATGAGAGTGAATACTTAGGAAAGTCTATATTGTTTAGATTGAGTCTATGTAATTTTCCTATTTCTTGAGTCTGATAGATTGGAAGAAGTTGAAAGTTATTATATTTGGATATTGATTATCAATGAAATAAGTTGAAGTTTGATTAAAATAGTGTGCAATTGCATTTATGTATGTGATTGTTTTGCGCTCTGATCATTCTTGCTTGCAAGAGGCTTACCATGTCGGTTGTTCACGTTTCTCGAGAGAGTCTTCTGCTGTCATAAAGGCTCGGGGCGTGACAATAGGAATGCAACTATGGTATGAGAAATGAATGATCGTATTTGCACCGGGGTGCATACAATTTCTAGCTTAATAGCTAGCAAACAAGATGCAAACAATGATGTATGTATATGCCACAACAGAGGAGGAGACCAGATAGCACCCAAAAGTAATAATCACAGCCAAAAACTATGGAAATAACAGTAACCTCGGTGTACGTACCTGTACTGGAGAAACGATCGTATGGGAGACCGCTAAGAGGATAAGACGGTCTATCGCTAGACTGCTTTTAAGCTGGAAACGGCCTGTGAGGAGACCGCTAGGGATCTAGAGAGCAGAAACCAACAGAAAATAAATGGAAAATCGAGGAAAACAGTAGGGCAACTGGGAATTACTAAGAATAGCAGGTCAGATTGAAGTTCAGCATGATTGGCACTAGATGTCCCACCGTGATCGCCAAAAAATGGGGGTGTCGATAGTTTTTATGATGATGATGGTGTGATTAATGTGATATGATGTGAAATATGGAAGTGTGTGAGCAAGTGGTGCACTAACTCAAGCAATCAACATGGAAGTAGAGCATATGGGCATGCCATTAATATTGCAAGAGAATAAAGAAGGGAAATAAAAACACACGCCAAGGCGTGGGGCAAAGGAATAAAAATAAAAACACACACCGGGGGTGTAGAGCAACTAAAGTAAAGAGAAGGCAAGCAATATGATGAACAAGATGACAAAAGCCCAAATAATGGAAAGTGTGATCGCTACCAAAGTAAATAATACAATGAAACCACAATAGTTACCTTGGAAAGAGTTGGTTGAAGTCACCCGCCCACGGGAGAGAGCAAACCAGATGCTGCAGAGGGAAACGGTCTAATAGACGGCAGCTAGATGATGGCAAACGGTCTTACGATAGAACGCCTGAAATCAGAAAACGGTCTGACGAATGGCCGCTAATGCCCCCAGAACAGACGCTTGGGACTTGTATCTTCACCCCTCCTGGCCAGCCAGAAGAGCTAGGCCTCGTGCAATGAGTCCTGTAAACCTGCAAAAGAGTGTAGACAAAGAGAAAAATGACCCAATTAGCCCTTTGACAAGTGTAGTATCTATAATGCATTAAGCTATGGTGCATAAAGGAAGGGTGAATACCTGGGGGTTTGGTGGTTTTTTAACCCTTGTGGGGCATGGAGAAGAGTTGGAGGATGTTTGAAAACGTGATGTGAGTGCAGAGAACGTGGAGAAAGAAGAGGGAAGATGCTATGGATGCAAAGGGACAATAGACAAAACTAAAGAAAAAGACTCAAACTTAGACCAAAGGAACTTGATACTCCCTGGACCAGAAGGTTTGTGGACGTAGAAGTAGCTTCTCCCTGGTTTGAAGTGGCTCCAGAATGCAGCAGCACTTCATGGCAAACTCCAAAAAACTCCCCCTCAAGCCTTGAAGTCAAGGGCTCTATTTATAGGCCCTAAAACCCTAAGTTCGAGTTGGAAGGATAATGACATGAAAATAGGCCTGAAACTAGATAAACTTCAAGGATAATACTCCCAAGAGTCCATAGAAATAAACAGAAGCTTCTGAGAGCCTCTATCTAGATAGAAATCACCAAACCAATGACTTTAGGTCGACCATGGTGAAACAGAGGAAGAACAGACAGAGCAGGAGTCTCAGTCTCCCCAAACGGTCTTGCGATAAACCGAAGGCTCCACAAATGGTCTAGCGATAGACCGCTAGGATCATTCGTCTAGAAAGAGATAAGATCAAAGAAACCCAGCATGACTCTCTGCTTCCACACGGTCTTGCAGAAGACCGCTAACTAACACTAAATGGTCTCATGATAGACCACTAGACTTTTAGACGTGGCAAAAGTGATAAAGACCGATAAATCTCCGAGTTAATCTACAATAAAATCCTTATTAGCCCTTATCCAGGCCTAGTAAGATGAGAATGACGAGAAATCAGAGGAGCTAGGCCCAACCAGGGAGAGTAACCCATAAAATAGGCCCAAAACTTGACCCAAAAATGACCCAATAACTGGTGAACAACTCGGGACATCATAAAAATAGATAACGAGTTGACCCAACTCATTAGTCATAAAACAGGTGTCAACAGTGGCATGTGGGGAAGGCTCGGGGTCAAGGGAATCTTGGAGTTGTTGGCGAACGAAGTGAGATGGGCTGTAAAGCTCCTGCCAGGAGCTAATGTCATTTAGGGCTAGGATAAAATGGTACTCAGGCGTGGCATTCGAAATAAGCATCTTGATTTGCTCCTGCTCCAGAATATGCCCTGGGACTTGCGCGGCGAGGCGACGCCAGCGATCGGCAAAGGTGGATAACTCCTCGACGGGTTTCATCTTCTCGTGGGCCAAATCCACGACGGAGTACTTAGGCCCAACCTGGTCCTGATACTTCTAAATAAACTTATCTTTCACAATCTAAAAGTTTACAACATGCTCTCACGACAAGGAAAAGAACCAATCCCGAGCTGGACCTTCTAATGACAGACCAAATAGATAGGCCATCAAGCGTTGGTCATGTCGACTCGTAAACAAACTCCTTTAATTAAGTGCACAGACGGGTCATCGGTTCCACCATAATGGCGACATGCGGGGATTTGTGATGGTGGTGGAAGCCAAAGATTTTGAAAGGCAAACAGGACACTCAAGGAGGGTTTGGGATCGATCCAACGTTGGAGTTCATCAAGCTGGGGTTGGGCTTGAGAGATCATCTCCTAGGTAGGGAGCGATCGAGAATAATGTGGGCCAGCTTGAGCAAAAGGTTATGAATTTGGACCAGAATTATGATAATGGGCCGGATGAGAGGATCCGAGCCGAGAAGAAGAAGAAAAGCCCATTCCGGGAGTAGAAGGATATGCGGGCCTGGAAGGAACATTAGTATAAGGGCGTATTGGGCCAACAGCATGGGAAGAGGAAGGAGGCCCATTAAGAGTAGAAGGCCCATTAAGGTGGTTTGCAATTGGAGAGGGAGATTTCTGTAGTCCATATAAGAGCAGCCAAACTAGGCCTATCAGGACCGAACGAGGCTCAGCTCATCCAAGTGATAGCCCCACGGGGCCCGCTTAGGCTAAAAAAGCCTAATAAAGATTACTCGGGATCCCCCCCTCCTCGGCGTCCCTTAGGCTTGGAAGGCCCGAGCGTCAGAACGGAGGAGGACCCATGCCCGAGTTATCCCTTCACCGGGATAGAGGCAAGCGCCCTGCGCCCACTCTGACCTGACTCCATCTGAGCTATGCCTATCGCACGAACAGGGCTGGCACCTCTTATGCTCGGACCAACTGACGAGTGATTATCCACGCAGCCGTTGAAGAGCCCTTTATGAAAAGGAGTTTACGAGGATAAAGGATCAATGATCTCTCAAGGCCATGAAGAGCCCACGATGAGGACGTAACGATCCCATGATGAGGACGTAACTCCCGCCTGAAACTCCTCAGTTTACGGGACTCATAAGGTGAGCACACTATATAAACTAGGGATTCCCTCCAGTGAAAGGTAAGGGCAATACACGCCTAAAAACCCCTGAGCAGGAACCACTTCACCACCTTGGTGTAGGGGGATCTCGTGCACCTCTTTCTACCTCCCTCCCTATCTTCCACCAGTGCTCTACTGACTTAGGCATCGGAGGATTTTTCCCAGGGAACCATCCCTGGGCCCCCCGATCCGTTTCCCTTTCTCTGCAGCTCACTTCCCAGTGATCATCCTCCCAGCTCAGGACAAGCGCGAGATTACGCCCCTTCATCTGGCACCGTCTGTGGGAAACGACCAAAGTGCCAGTATGGTGAGAAGAAGTTCAGGGAGGAGGTCCGTCAGCGATAGGGGAAAGCCCATGGTGGCGGCGGGGGGAGGCCCCTCACAAGCCTCCCAAAAACCCCCCTCCGGCGCCAGCACTCCCACTGACGGACCGCCCCCTCCCCCCGCGGCGGCAGGGCTACCTCTTAACGGCGGCGCTGACGCCTTCCAAGCCCTCAACACGAAACTGGACGTCCTCGTGGAACTCATGAGGACCCAGGCGGCCAGGGATGGAAGGTCACGCGCCCCTCCGGAGAGCCCTCCCCGCGAGAACGTGTCCCAGCACACCACTGGAGGCTGCTTCACTCTCCGAGGGCAGCAGCTTATCCGCAATAGAATCGGAGGACCCTCTCATGCCCCCACTCCGGAGCAAGAGGCTTCCTCCATGCCGAAGCGGGGTAGGCATGGGGCACGCCGTCCCCTCCCGGAGACCGAAGTCCCCAGGGAGCGCCAGGACAGCCTGCCATCACGCCCCCTCAGCCCTACGGCGCAGCGGCAGCCGGAGCTATCCCTCCGACTGCGAGAATTCGAGAGGCGTTTCGTAGAGCAAGAGCGCGCCCTACGAGCCCTGCAGAAGTCCTCTCCACCGGAGGATGAGGAGAGATCCCCCTTCTTCGACCATATCTTGAAGGCAGAGGTATCTCCCAGAGTCTCCATCCTGACCTTCAAGCCCTACGACGGCCAGGGTGACCCGGTCAACCACTTCGACAGCTTCGACGCCCTGATGACCCTTCACGGAGCGTCCGACGCAATCAAGTGCTGAGCCTTTGCGACCACCTTAGTCCAAGGCGCCCAAGCATGGTTCCGGGCCCTCGCCCCCAGATCCATCCAGGTCTTCAAGCAATTCGGGCGAGAATTCAAGGAGAGTTTCGCCGGTAGCGGTCCCCCAAGGTCGGTAGCGGGGCTTTTGGCCCTCAAACATGCGCAAGGGGAGAAGCTTCGGGCCAAGATTACCCGATTCAAATCAGAAGCCCTGAGGATCCCCCGCCTGGACGTCGCCTCGGCCATAACCACACTGACCAGGGGCACCCGCGACTAGAACCTCTGCTGTGAACTTGTCCTCCACCCTCCCTCGACCCTTGCCGCGCTAGTGACTCTGGCATTGCACCACACCGAGTGCGAAGAAGTGCTTAGCGCATGCCGAGACGCAACCGGCTCGGCTCGGGAGTGTCACGCCCCGAGCGCGGAAGATACCCGGAGGTGCGCGACGTGTCTATATCAATCATGTCAATCAGAGTGGTCGTGTATTCGACACAAAGACAGAGATGCGCAAAATAGCAAGATAACCCAATCCTTTATTCCTTTATAATAGACTATTACAAATCCAATACTCTGTTTAATAAAAAGAAAAGTACATAGTTGACTCAAGAAACTATAGAAAAGACTAGATGACACTTGAGCAGCTCTATCACTTTCACTCTTGACCATTCCCATCCGATTGACTTCCATCGTCGTCGGACTTACCTGAAAAGTAAAAAGGGACAAACGGGATGAGCGAGCGCTCAGTAGAAAATTATATCTCAAGTACTAGCAAGGGGTTTAAGTAATTATATTCTCATGAATGCAATAAGGCTGTGCATGCTCGCATAAAACGACAAGATAGAGAGAATGTAATATGAAGAAAATAAGATGGACTAATCATGAACTTTCAACAAGATAACAAGTTTATTCAAGATATTCCAGCAAGTACGTTTAACAAGTCATGTCAAGAACTTTGGCTATCATGTATCAAGCAAGTAAATTACCATTTTTCGGGCCACACATTTCATGTCAAGTCAAGTATGATTTCAAGTACAAGATGTGTGTGGAATGTCCAATCAAGCAAGTCAAGTACTCGGTATAATGCCAGATACCTTATCATTTTAACTCCCATGGGCACAAGTACTTTCGGGTGCTCCTCCCAAGACCAGATCGGGCCCTATATGCGCAGGCATTTATCATGTGTTTTGACATCCACTCTTGTTTATAGCCAACATAGAATTTCAATAATCAAGCTTGTAGACACGTACGACAACTTTGATAGAATAGAGTCCAAAATATGACAAAGGACATAGATTGGCGATAATAACGGTATGATCACGATATCGATAAAACTAGGTAGAATATGGTTCCTTTAACTTGGGTACCATGACAAATCAATATGGACATTCTTTATATAGAATTGAGGTCCACAAGAACAGTATATCAAAGGTAAGATACCCTCTTTCTTATCATAGAATTGAGGTTCACAAGAATGGCATGATATGGCATGATATCATCATCCCATTAAGGAATTTCTTATGATATACTCTTTGTATAATCATAAGGGCTGGTATACCATGTTTCTTTAGATTGACATGGCATTAATTGTGTAATAGGTTTTTAAGGTACAACCAGCTCAGTCGGCCTTGAGGGAATCCAAGGCTACGAGGAGTCTTACGGAGGTCTCTATGACTAACTCGCTAGTCCAAAGGAACGTAATGTCCAATGGAGAGCTTGTATGTCAATGAGAGTTGAGTGTGATCGATAAAACAATGTGAAAAGTGGGACTATACTCACGGAGTGGAGAATAGTGCCGATATATATATATTATATAATATGAAACCATCGGTTAACAGAATCAGGATAAAAAATCATTTTTACAGAAATTAACGACTTACGCTAAGTCGTTTCTCAAGTAAATAACGCCTAACAGAAGGGCGTTTACATATGTTTCCATTTTGTAGAATTTTCAATAATTCAGTAATTTATCTAAAACGCGCCCTGGACAGGGGCGTTTCTTTGCAATGAGACGACTACAGTAGCAGGCGTCTTGTTATTTATAATATTTTACAGAACATATTTATTTTCAGAAATTATCAAAAACGCGCCCTTGGCAGGGGCGTTAATCATTAAATTCTTATTTTTACAGAATATATTGTTCGGGATTTTAACAGAAACGCACCCTATGAAGGGGTGTTACTTTTCCAATTCACGCCCTGTGATGGGGCGTTAACACATGGAAAACGACCTAGTCTAGGTCGTGAATTCAAGAAATACCAGGAATTTACAGGATCAGCAAGATTTGCACGATAATCAAGGATAACAATCATATAGTCATGACAGGAAAATTGGCAGGAATTCAGATGCAGTATATTAGATTTGATGTTTCATGTTTATTGACTTTTAACCGTTAACAATTATTGATTTCATGTAATTTCATGGATAATCAGTTCTTAAGATAGGTGATTAACAGTTACATGAAATTAACGCCTGTGTACAGGGCGTCAAATATGAAATTGACGACCTGGGCATGGTCGTGTCTTGTAAATTAGCGCCCTTGACAGGGGCGTCTCTTTCAAAATATTGCAGAACATAATAAAACTGTATGCATGCCATGCTTATACATATATCTTGCGTTATTTTATTTGGGCTACAGTGACTTGAGAAAACCTACCTTGATAGTTTGATCGAAGATGAACGTGAGGGATTTTTAACTAGAAGAAGATGCTGCAGTTCCTATAAGAAGAGAAGAAGAAACATATATTAATTTCTTCACTTATCGGAACAGAGGAGATAGTAGAAGAACGTTACCTTGTTCTTCACTACGTGTGCTCTCTTCGACCTGTAAGAAGAGAAGGAGATGAAGAACGTTAGTTCTTCATACACTCGAAACAGAAAAAAAAAAGAATAAGAAGAACAGTTCTGTTCTTCACTTACCGTCGCAGAGGCTTGAATCAAATAGGTTTAGGGTTTGTTCGATCAAGACTATTTATAGGATTTTGGGGGTCCTATTAGGGTTAGAGTTCTAGTGGAAGTAATGCTTCCAATATAGAGTCCTTACCACCTTTTAACTCTTTCTAATACTTATCCATTACCCTGGATAAGTTCTGGGTTCGAACGGTTTTGGAATGTAATTAACGACCTAGGTCAGGGCGTCGATTCTTAAATTGACGACCTGGTGCAGGTCGTTTCTTAAGAAGCGCCTTGTGTAAGGGCGTTCCTTGTTTTAAAACACGCCTAAGATAGGGGCGTTACTTTGCCTTACCGTTTTTGGCGTTTAGAATTTGACGCCGTGTGGTCAGGGCGTCACTTCTTGAATAACGCCTTATCCAGAGGCGTTTCTAATTTGAATAGCGCCTTTATCCGAGGCGTTATTTTATTTTGTTTTATTTATCTATTTATTTGATTTATTTTAAAATATTTATTATTATTAATATTTTATCAGGGTTGCTACAGGGAGGGGGACAAGAAGCGGGCACCCGAGCCAAGCTCGGGCCAAGGAAAAAGGCAGAACCGAGACGGGGAACGCAAGGAATCGTCACGGAAGTACGAGCGGTACACTCCCCTAACCGCTCCAGTATATGAGATATATGAAGACATCAAAGGCTCGGGCCTCCTCCGCCAACCCGAGCCAATGAAGTCAAAGAACTGCAGTCGCAGCAAGCATTGCCTATTCCATGGTGACCACAGGCATCATACCGGCGACTGCCATCAGCTCCAGGACGAGATCGAGCGTCTCGTTTGTCAAGGGCACCTCTCCCGGTTCATGGCCGGGCACCAGGAAGATCGGGGTGCCCCAGAAGAAATCGACAACGCCCCCCGAGGAGTCCACATCAACGTCATCACCGGAGGAGCTGCATCAGGAAGAGACAGTGGCCGAGGAATGAAACGTCATGCTGAGCGGGTGAGCCGAGCCATCGAGCCTCCCAGGGCCCCGCCGAGTGAGCCCCAGGTCATAGTCTTCTCCGACCAAGACCTGGAAGGGCTAAGCACCCCGCATGACGACGCCCTAGTCATATCAGCCACAATAAACCATTGTAACGTAGACAGGATTCTAGTTGACAATGGAAGTGCCCCTGATGTATTATCCTTTGAGTGTTTCCTTAAGATGGGGGAGGATCCGTCTAAACTCCGCCAGATCCGAACCCCCCTATGCGGGTTCAATGGCCAGGCCACTTATCCCGAGGGAGCCCTAAGCCTGCCGGTTACTCTTGGCACCCCACCCAAAACCGTTACGGTCATGGTGGACTTCATAGTGATCAAAGGTATGATAGCATACAACGTAATCTTTGGCTGGGGAATCCGCAGCCGAACGAAAGCGGTGCCTTCTACCTATCACCAAAAGATGAAGTTACCCACCAAAAATGGGTTGGGGGAAGTCCGAGGCAACCAGGCCATGGCCAGAAGGTGCTACAATATCTCGGTTGAAGCCACAAGGTCGGAAGGGAAAAACAAGGGCCCCCGGAAAGTCGAGGAAAAATCCGCAACCGCCGAGCCTGGAGGTGAATTGCTAGTGGTTTTCCTAAACGACGACCCGACCCTAGGAGTAAAGATCAGAGCCGACCTAACATCTGAGGTGCAACAGCAATACAAGAAGTTCCTTTCCGCGTATGTCCGGGTCTTTGCATGGTATGATGATCAACTCCCCGGGATACCGGAGGAGATGGTGGTCCATAAGCTCAACCTCGACCCAGCCATGAACCCCGTGCAGCAACGCAAAAGGAAGCACGCGCCAGAGAAGTAGGCGATTATTAAAGAGCAAGTCACCAAGGGGCAAAAGACTGACCTTTTTAGATCGGTCCTGTACCCGACGTGGTTGGCTAACGTCGTCTTTGTACCAAAAGCTTCGGGAAAGTGGCAGATGTGCGTGGACTTCACCGACTTGAACAAGGCTACCCCAAAGAACTGCTATCCCTTGCCGAGCATCGTCCAACTGGTTGACTCAACCTCGGTCAACGAGATACTCAGCTTCTTGGATGCTTATTCAGGTTACCACTAGATCAGGATGCACCCCGAAGACATCGAGAAGACCGCCTTTATCACCGACTTCGGCGTACACTGCTACACCCGGATGCCTTTCGGGTTGAAGAACGCTGGAGCCACGTACCAGAGGCTGGTCAATCATATGTTCGAGGGACAACTCAGTTGGAACGTCGAGGCCTATATCGACAACATGCTTGTGAAGACCCCCAAGGCCGAGGACCACTTCACCGACCTAGCGAAAACCTTTGACACCCTCCTGAAGTACAACATGAAGCTCAATCCTGCCAAGTGCACCTTCGGAGTAAGGTCCGGGAAATTCCTGGGCTTCTTAGTCACCCAGCGTGGAATCGAGGCCAACCCCGACAAGGTCCAGGGTATCCTAGACATGTGCCCACCCACTTGCATCAAAGATGTTCAACGCCTTACTGGGAGCGTTGCTGCACTCAGCAGATTCCTGTCCCGCGCGGCTGAACGATGCCTTCCCTTCTTCAAGCTATTGAGGGGGCCTAAAATGGCATCTACTACATTCGCGTGGGACAAGGAATGCCAAAGAGCGTTCACCGAGCTTAAGGAGTTCCTGGCTTCGCCCCCAGTGCTTTCCAAGCCTATCCTAGGTGAAGCCTTGTATTTCTATCTCTCGGCAACTCCATCCATAGTTAGCTCGGTCCTAGTCAGAAATGACTCGGGAATTGAGAGACCAGTCTACTACACCAGCAAGGTGCTCAATGAGGCTGAGAAAAGGTACCCCGCAACCGAGAAACTCGTGCTAGCATTGGTTACCTCGTCCAAGCGCCTCTGACCCTATTTCCAAGGGCACTCCATCACTGTGCTGACCGGTGAACCATTGAAGAGGATCCTTGCTCACCCTGAAGCCTCGGGACGCCTCGTCAAGTGGGCCATCATGCTCGAGGACTACGATATATCGTATCGTCCTCGCTTGGCTGTCAAAGGCCAGGCGCTCGCGGACTTCATCGCCGAAAGCACCATCCCGACTGAAGAAAGATCTCCATCCGCGCCCGGGCCGACCTGGGAACTGTTCATCGACGGATCCTCCAACTCGGCCGAGAGCGGTGCCGGGATTCTCCTGAAATCCCCCGAAGGGGCAGAGTTATAGTACGCCCTGAAGTTCAACTTCCAAGCATCTAACAACGCTTCCGAGTATGAGGCCCTCATATCGGGAGCCCGCATGGCCCGACGATTAGGGGCTGAGCGAGTCAGGATCAACACTGACTCTCAACTGGTCGTTAGCCAGGTCAACGGTGATTATGAAGCTCAAGAAGCACCGATGATCAAATACCTCTAACTGGTCAAGATCGTGGCACAACAGTTCGAGAGTTTTGAGGTAGTCCGAATAGCTCGGGAGGAAAACTCCCGAGCGGATGCCCTCTCTCGGCTGGCCTCCTCTCTTGACCCCGAGGGTAATTGATCGGTCCTTCTCGAAGAGCTAGAGTGACCGAGCATCGATTCGGAGCTCCAAGCTGTTGACTCAGCCTCCCCAAGCGACTAGCGTACCCCCTATCTATCGTGGCTTCAAGACTCTCAGGAGCCTCCCGACCCTCAGGAAGCCCGAAGGTTGAAGTATCAAGCTCGGCGATTCGTCACTCTGGATGGCGCTCTCTACCGGAGATCCTTCTCTGGCCCTCTCTTGAAGTGCCTCAGCGCCGACGAAGCCAACCGAGCGATCGAAGAAGTTCACGAAGGTCTGTGCAGAGCGCATTTAGGGGGAAGGTCGCTCGCCAGGATCTTGCTACGGCAAGGTTATTGGTGGCCCACCCTGCAGCTCGACTGCTCGGCCTACACACAACACTATGACCACTGCCAGCGTTTCGACCACTTGGTCCATCAGCCAGCAACGGAGCTCATCACCCTAGCCGAGCCTTATCCTTTCGCTCGCTGGGGAATCGACATCCTCGGGCCGTTCCCCACAGCCCAGGCCCAGAAGAAGTTCATCATCGTCGCCATCGATTACTTCACTGAGTGGATCGAGGCCGAAGCCACAACAAGGATCACCGAGACAGTCATCTGGAATTTCATCTGGAAGTCGATCATCTGTCGTTACGGCATCCCCCGGGTGATAGTAATTGATAACGGTCGGCAATTTGATTCTCGTTATTTTTGAGACAGGTGCGCCGACCTTAACATTCGCAATCACTTCACTTCGGTCACCCACCCTCAGGCTAACAGGCTGGTCGAAAATGCCAATAAGACTATCTTAAAAGGCATCAAGACTAGACTCGGCAAAGTCAAGGGCAGCTGGCTTGAGGAACTGCCAAACATACTTTGGTCACACAGAACGACTCCCAGAATGGCAACCGGTGAAAGCCCCTTTCAGCTAGTATACGGCACCGAGGCCATGATCTCATTGGAGATTGGCAACCCCTCCCTCCGAGTCGTCTGCTTCTCGTCCGAGGCAAACGACCAGAAACTGCTCAAAAACCTCGACCTAGCAGATGAAGTCCGAGAGATTGCCAGCATCAGAGCAACGAAATATCGAGGCCACCTCACTCGATACTACAATGCCAAAGTCTAAGATAGACACTTTCAGCTGGGAGACTTCGTCCTCAGAAAAGCCGAATCCTCTCGACCACTTGAAGCGGCGGGCAAGTTATCCCCTAATTGGGAAGGCCCCTACCGAGTGGTCGAGACGCTCGGAAAAGGAGCATACCGTCTATCCACGATGGAAGGAGAGCTCATCCCTCAGACCTGGAACGCGACTACATTATGCAAGTTCTACTTCTGACTACTGAGTATTGTGCAAACGACATGAGATAAAACAAAAGTCTCCTTTCTTTTTTTCAAACAACCCACTTGTACATCAGGAAGGCTGAAGCCAAGAAAATACATGTCAAAAAAGCAAAAAACCCATCTGGCACCGTCGTATGAGACCATCGCTTGGCTGACTCGGATGACCTTCCTGCGTCCAGCCACTGACTCTGCCTCGTGTAGAAACTGGCTCGGATAAAGGATAGTCGACCCCGTTGGCTCGAATAGCTCGAGACAAAGGTGACAGAGGGATTAGGAACGGCACAACGCCACGTGAAGAAGGAATGAGGAAACACTATCAGGGAAACCCCTAAGCGGTGGAGAGGAAGAGACGCCCTTCAGACCTTTTATAGGCAATGGGAGGCTATTTGCCTAAAATGATTCTCTCCTCGAAAACATGCCAAAGGGATTTCTCCCTATGAACGGTCACCTCAAACTTATCGTCTTCCGCCCCAGCAGGACACACGAAGTGGCCAGGCATTCAAAGTATGAGAAAATGGAAAGACACCCTGTCAGACGCTCACCTAACCATCAGGTGAGATCCACGCAGAAAGTATTGGCTCTTTCCAACCACTGTAGATACGCTGAACAAGATACGGTAATGGTGATACGGAACAGATAAGTCTCCATCATAACGCTATTGCCTTATTTATTTCTACACAAAAGAGGAAGTTTTTTTCTTCAAAAAGGAAAAAGGCATACAAAAAGAGGAAGTGAAGCAGATACATCAGGCCTCCGGTGTCACGCCCCGAACAAGGCGGAAATTTCGGGACGTACAGTTAGGGACACGCTGGCAAGAGAGAGAACTAATCTAAAATAATACACAAGTGCTACAAGATGGAAATACTAAATGATCATTAACAAACCACAACTGATACAATAACCTCAAGTTCAACTTAATACAACTGGAATAATCAACCACTAAAACTCAATAACATGACTAAGACTAAAAGCTCTCCAAAACACAACTAAAGAAAGATAACACACTACTAACACACTAGAACTGATACACTCAAGACATCACTCCTGCCCTTCTCCATCGGTAAGCGCTTCACCTGAAAAGCCTGGAAAGGGGGGAAACACAACTATGAGCTGACGCTCAGTAGGAAATAACAGACAGGTATAAGTGATTAACAGTTTAATTACATTTTAAAATGTCATGCTACAAATGATAAAAATAATAAAAAGATAACGGTGATATCACGAAACAGAATTCAAAGATCTTGCAAGGTCAAGAAATATAATGAATAGAATAGTAAGACAAGAATTTACTACAGGAGATAACGATAAAAAGTTGGCCATATCAAGACAATTCAAGTCATGTCAAGCACGTATGTAATTTCATTTCCACGTCCAAGTAATAAGCAAGTAAAGTAACCACAAGTAGAGTATAGAACAATGAAGAGTGGAAAGTGAAAAGTAGTAGAAAGTAATGTAGAGAGTAGTGGAGAGAGTAGTGGACAGTCCTAGATTTAACACATGTCAAGTACTGGTGCCAAATGCCACACCTAGTCATTCACCTCCCCGGGGGTACACGTAGTGTTCGGGCGCTCTTCCCAGGACCAGACCGAGCCCTTAATTATTTGCCAGGCATTGATTTCTTTGGATCAAAGATCCCACGAATCTAGAATTCCACAGTTTATGGCCATAATTCCAAGGTTTAAACTAAGTAGCAATAACAACTTCACGTAGGAAAGAGATTCATTTCCAGAATTTCAAGATAAGTATAATCATCAAGGAGATCGAAACCAAGTCACAACAAGAGTTAATCGTGCTGCGCTACTGTAAAACAGCAGCAATCAAACAAGCTAATCAACATATTAATCCTAATCACCAAGTTAAGATATCATGATTAACCATTATCATTTGCATTAAGACAATTGCCAAGAAGCTGATTCAAGATGATAAGGCAAAGAACAACTCCCACAGGAGTGAAATAGAATGCATTAACAGAGATTTAGTTACACCATTAACCACTAATTATGTGGGTTTCTATTTAATCTTGTATGCATTGAAATGAAGATGATAAACGGTGTGTTTTTACACTAAGTTTGTATGTATGGACCAATGTTAATTGAAACTAAAAAGGGTACATGAATATGTCATTAGTTCCTCAAAAATGTAGTTTTCAATGTGATTAGGTTGAGTGGATTGATTCCCCAATGATCCGGATTGATCCCCGGGTCAAAAACATCATTAATGGGGTCATACAGGGCATGGGTCGACCCATTGGGTCGACCCCTGGCATTCCAGGAGCCTTCCTGGGTGTGGGTCGACCCATTGGGTCGACCCCTCAAAAAAAAAGCTTCATGGGTCGACCCATTGGGTCGACCCCCTTCACTGGGTGCATGTAATGGGTCGACCCCCTTCACTGGGTGCATGGGTCGACCCCTACACTTCCAGAAGCGACGGGTGATTCCGTAAACCATGAAAACTCAATGATTTAGGGTCTAAATGAGTTGGGATTTTAACCAAATGCTCTAGGGTTCTTAATATACATACTAAGGTCATAAAACAAGAGATTGAAATAAGAAATTTGCTGAAAACTCAATCGAATCATAACCTATTTATGATGAATACATGAAGAACCTAGTTCTTGACATGCGTCTACTAAAATGTAGATTTCTCTCAATATACACAACGGAATTTGGGGCTTTTTATATCAAAAGAAATCTAACTTAATGATGAATCCATCCATATACTATAAGCCATATGTGGATCAAGTTATCTAATCTAAAAATAGCCCGAAAATCAAGCTTCTACTTGAAGAACATAATATACATCAAATTCTAGACATGCTCTTACTAAAAATCAAAATTCTCCAAGTATGCTCAATGAAATTTGGGGCTTCCTACGTTAAATGAAAGCTAACAACATGCTGATTACATCATGTAAGTTAATTAGAGTTTGGTTGTTAGATCCTACCTCAAATCGGAGAGAGAAAACTCAAACCCTAGGATGAAGAACACTTGGACAGCACCTCACAAAAAGCTCGATTTCTCCACGGACACCTAATCAAAATTGGGGCTTTTGCCACCAATGGATAGAGCTCGATGAGAGGAACAATTTGCTATACTCATGATCAAGATTTGGTTGAGAATTCCTACCTCAATCGATGGATCAAAGAAGGATGAAGGAAAGCCAACGGCCTGCTGACCCACCTCCACAAATCGAGCTAGATCTCTCCACATCTGAATCTTCAGCGAACCCCATAGCAGCCAAAAGAAAGAAGACTCGTAGGGCTTCATTTTGATAGCTCATAGAGCTTCTGGAGCTTTCGGAATTGGGAGTATTCGCTGCTGCAAGCTACGTGTTTAGAAACGGCGCCGAAATCCTTGACTTGACCAAACTATGTCGGCAGCACGTTTTGGGGCTAGGTTTACCTCAAATTGATTGAGGGTAAATGTTCCTTACATTGTGGCCTTCCATTTGCCCTTGATTTCAGATCATTTGGTCGAGTATTGAGGTCAAATTTCGTGTTTTAAACTAAGGGTTAGGTATGGGTCAAAAGTGTGCACTTTTGGGTTTAAACTCTAAATAGATCTTACCACGGATTTACAATGGCCTAATGCCAGAAGGAAAAGTTGTTATCTACATCGACCTAAATCTATTTACTATTTTTACAGATTTTTCTAAGGTAGTCGGATTATTACTTATACTATTCCGTAAATAGTTAAATGTTAAGTTCGGAAAACTAAGTTCACTAATTCGGCATAATAAATGATTTTCTTAGGCTTAAATGTAGAAGACAAAGTTGCTAAACAAAATTAATTCTACAAGATGTGATTTTTGGGGATTTTTAGAAAATAGTTGAAAAATGACTTATTCTATTAATTAATTAATTAGTCTAATTAATTTGGATAATTCTCATTAATTCGAATAACTTCAAATAAATTCCAAATAATTACAAATAACTTTCTAAATAAATTTCTAAAGAATTTGGGGTCTTACACCCTCCCCTACTTAAAGGAATTTGGTCCTCCAAATTTACTGCACTAAAACTGAGAGTAGAAAAAGATCGCTCACCTAGAATAGATCGGGATACCGCTTTCGCATAGTCTCTTCAGACTCCCATGTAGCTTCTTCGGTCCCACGCCGACTCCACTGAATCATGACCATCGGTATCGAACGATTCCGGAGTTGCTGTTACTTCCGGTCCAGAATCTTGACAGGTCTTTCCTCATAGGTCAAATCTTCCTTCAGTTCAAAATCCACCTGCTGAATGATATGAGTGGGATCGTACACATATTTCCGCAACATAGACACATGGAAAATATTATGTACGCCAGACAAATGCGGTGGTAAAGCCAGTCTGTATGCCACCTCTCCCACTCTATCTAGAATCTCGAATGGACCAATGTACCTCGGACTCAGCTTGCCATGAATGCCAAATCTTCGGATCCCTCTCGTTGGAGAGACCTTTAAGAACACATGCTCGCCAACCTGAAATTCCAATGCTCTTCTCATGTTGTCGGCATAACTCTTCTGTCTTGACTGGGCTACTTGTAACCGGTCTCAGATAACACGGATGTTCTGTGATGATTCCGAAACAAGATCTGGTCCAAGCCACTGTTTCTCACCTACCTCGTCCCAACACAACGGGGAACGACAACTTCTACCATATAGTGCTTCAAAAGGAGCCATCTGAATGGTAGACTGATAGCTGTTATTGTAAGCGAATTCAATTAATGCCAAATGCTCACTCCAATTACCACCGAAATCAATCATGCAAGCTCGCAACATATCTTCCACTATCTGATTGGTTCTTTCAGTCTGTCCATCTGTCTGTGGATGAAAAGTAGTACTGAAATTCAGACGAGTACCCAAAGACTCTTGCAGTCCCTTCCAGAAATGTGAAGTAAATCTGGGGTCTCGATCAGATACTATATTCACTGGGATACCATGCAATCTCACCACTTCCTTTATATACAAGGCAGCCAATACATCAATCGTCCACTTGGACTTAATTGGTAAGAAATGAGCCGACTTTGTCAATCGATCGACAATCACCCATATCGCATCAAATCCACCACGAGTCCTAGGTAGACCCATAATGAAATCTATGCCAATGCTTTCCCACTTCCATTGGGGTATGTCGAGTGGTTTCAATTTCCCTGCTGGTCTGAAATGTTCGGCCTTAACTTGCTGACATACCAAACATCTGCTCACAAAATCTGCAACTTCTCTTTTCATATTCGGCCACCAAAAGGACCTTTTCAAATCTCGGTACATCTTAGTGCCTCCAGGATGAATGGTATATCTGGATCTATGAGCTTCCTCAAGAATTTTGTTCTTTATTGTAGCCTCATCCGGAACACAAGTTCTGCCTTTAAATAATAATCTACCATCATCGGCCAACATGAAGTCAGGTCTGCTGCTCAAGCTTCCCTTGATCTCTACCAACTCGGGCTCATTATCTTGCAAGGACTTGATCTCTATCAATAATTCAGGTTTAAGTTGAATCTGAGCAATCAAGATCCGATCATTGTCAATATTAAGATCCAGACTAGATAATTGTTCCAACAACCTCCATTCTTGTAACATGAGACTTGACAATCTAGCTACCGGCTTCCGGCTTAATGTATCTGCCACAACATTACCTTTGCCAGGATGATACTCAATCGAGAAGTCGAAGTCTTTCAAGTACTCCAACCATCTCCGCTGCCTCATGTTGAGTTCCTTCTGAGAAAATAAATACTTCAAACTCTTATGATCTGAGAACACTGTAAAGGTTTCTCCATACAAGTAATGCCTCCATATCTTCAAAGCAAACACGACTGCAGCAAGTTCCAAATCATGAACAGGATAATTATCTTCGTGCTTCCTCAACTGTTTAGAGGAATAGGCAATCACCTTCCCATGCTACATGAGTACATAGCCTAAGCCAATACCTGATGCATCAATATAAACAACAAATCCTCCTTCACCAGAAGGTAAAGCCAAAACAGGTGCAGTAGTCAAACACTCCTTCAGAGTCTGAAAGCTTCGCTGACAATCATCTGACCAATCAAACTTATTCTCCTTGCGGGTTAATCTTGTCATAGGTACTGCAATATTGGAGAAATCTTGAATAAATCTTCGATAATAACCTGCCAGGCCTAGAAAACTTCTAACTTCTGTCACACTGGTAGGCTGTTCCCAATTCTTCACTACCTCAACCTTCGAAGGATCAACAGAAATACCGTTCTTCGTAATGATATGTCCTAGAAAGGACACCTCTTGCAGCCAGAATTCACACTTACTGAACTTAGCATATAGTTGATGATCTCTCAACAATTGCAATGCCATTCTCAGATGTTCAGCTTGTTCCTCCTCATTCTTAGAATAAATCAGGATGTCATCAATAAAGACCACGACCCATTGATCAAGATAGGGCCGAAATGCATCGTTCATCAACTGCATGAAAGCCGCTGGTGCATTCGTTAGACCAAAAGGTATAACGACAAACTCAAAATGACCATACCTGCTGCGGAAAGCCGTTTTATAAATATCCTCTTCCTTAATTCGCAACTGGTGATATCCAGATCGAAGATCGATCTTAGAGAAATATTGAGCTCCCGCTATCTGGTCAAATAACTCGTCAATCCTCGGCAAGGGATATTTGTTCTTGACAGTCTGTTGGTTTAATTACCGATAATCAATGCACAGCCTCATCGAACCATCTTTCTTCCTGACAAATAGTACAGGGGCTCCCCACGGAGAAGTACTAGGACGAATAAAACCCTTCTCAAGTAATTCCATCAGTTGCTGCTTCAGTTCCCTCAGTTCCGCAGGAGACATACGATAAGGAGCCTTAGAAATAGGAGCTGTGCCAGGAATAAGATCAATAGAAAAGATAACTTCCCGCTCAGGCGGTAGTCCTGGTAGTTCTTCTGGAAAGACATCAGGAAAATCTCGGACAACAGGAATGTCCTTAATCTCCATCTGCTGCTCAGGAGTTGCACAAACAAAGGCTAGAAAAGCCTCACACCCATGCCTCAAAAGCTTATCAGCTCGAAGAGCCGAGATGAGCGGTACGGAGTTATGGTGCTTGACTCCCGTAAAAGATAAACCAGAATGTCCAGTAAAAGTCACTGAGCTAGAACTACAGTGAACATTGGCCTCATACTTGGCCAACCAATCTGCTCCTAGGATTACATCATAATCCTTCATGTCCATGCAGACCAAATATGCTGGAAAGTTCTGTTCACCAATCATAACCTTACTAGAAGGATAGAAATACTGGATTGTTGATCTAGTGCCAATAGGGGTTGAAATCTCTAACGGAGTATTCATCAAAACAGGTTCCACAACTAATGACTTAGCAAATCTCCGAGAAATAAATGAATGTGTTGCACCAGTATCAAAGAGAGCAAATGCGGGCTTATCGATTATAGTAAGGGTACCTTCGACGAGTCCGCCATCATCAGAAATCCCAGTTTCATCTTCATGTAAAGCTTGAAGCTTGCCTTGTGGTTTCTTGAAGACTAGAGGTTTTGCCGGTGTAGCTTGTTCCGATATGAGAGGACAATTGGGGATACGGTGCTCCTTGCTTCCACATCGCAAACAGGTGCCTTGCTTGCGCCATCACTCCTCTATCTTGTGACCCGGACGATCACAATAGTTGCACACGCCCTTGAATGGAACAATAGGGCCAGGCTTCTTGTCTTCATGCCTCGGCATCTTGCCATTCCACGATCCGGACCCGCTCCACGAACTAGGTCCACTAACAGGCCTCTTCTTGGTATACCCGGGTTTGACACTCCCGGAACCCGTAGGTAATTCTTTCTTGGTGCCTTTCCCACGGATTCTCTCCGTCATCTCAAGAGTATCCTCTAGAACTTGCGCTTTCCTTACCATCTCAGAATAAGTGGAAATCTCCATCGGTGCCAATTGGTTGATATAATGAAGCTTCAATCTATTGAGAAAGCGCTTCGCCTTCATCTTCTCGGTGGAAATGAGATGAGTAGCATAACGAGAAAGCCGTGCAAATTGAGCCTCATACTCTGCCATGGACAAACCTCGCTGTTTCAAGGCCGTGAACTCTGCCGCTTTCTTCTCTTGCACTCTATCAGAAAAATACTTGCTGTTGAAGAGTTCTTCGAACTCTTCCCACATAACTTGCCGATCACCGAGAGTTGCCTTGATAGAATCCCACCAAGTACGTGCATCATGTTCTAGTTGAAATGTGGACAAAAGGACACGCTCCTGGTTGGTGCATTGTATAACTTCAAAGATTCTCCCCATCTCATCTAGCCAGTGCTCGGCTTGGTCAGGGTCAGTCGAACCAGCGAATCTAGGCGGGTTCATTCCGCGGAAGTTCCGGTATAGATCACCGGTGCCATGCGGTGCCGCTCCTGCCTGAGCTACTTGCTGAAGGGCCTGAGTAAGGCTTTGCACCGTATGCTGTAGGTTCCTCCATTCAGCACGATCAGCTGCCATCTACACAAGAAATAGATTACTTAGGTTTAATCAAGATAAATAATTACACGATTAAGTTCACACTACTAACACACTAGAACTGATACACTCAAGACATCACTCCTGCTCTTCTCCATCGGTAAGCGCGTCACCTGAAAAGCCTGGAAAGGGGGGAAACACAACTATGAGCTGACGCTCAGTAGGAAATAACAGACAAGTATAAGTGATTAACAGTTTAATTACATTTTAAAATGTCATGCTACAAATGATAAAAATAATAAAAAGATAACGGTGATATCATGAAACAGAATTCAAAGATCTTGCAAGGTCAAGAAATATAATGAATAGAATAGTAAGACAAGAATTTACTACGGGAGATAACGATAAAAAGTTGGCCATATAAAGACAATTCAAGTCATGTCAAGCACGTATGTAATTTCATTTCCACGTCCAAGTAATAAGCAAGTAAAGTAACCACAAGTAGAGTATAGAACAGTGAAGAGTGGAAAGTGAAAAATAGTAGAAAGTAATGTAGAGAGTAGTGGAGAGAGTAGTGGACAGTCCTAGATTTAACACATGTCAAGTACTGGTGCTAAATGCCACACCTAGTCATTCACCTCCCTGGGGGTACACGTAGTGTTCGGGCGCTCTTCCCAGGACCAGACTGAGCCCTTAATTGTTTGCCAGGCATTGATTTCTTTGGATCAAAGATCCCATGAATCTAGACTTCCACAGTTTATGGCCAGAATTCCAAGGTTTAAACTAAGTAGCAATAACAACTTCACGTAGGAAAGAGATTCATTTCCAAAATTTCAAGGTAAGTATAATCATCAAGGAGATCGAAACCAAGTCACAACAAAAGTTAATCGTGCTGCGCTACTGTAAAACAGCAGCAATCAAACAAACTAATCAACATATTAATCCTAATCACCAAGTTAAGATATCATGATTAACCATTATCATTTGCATTAAGACAATTGCCAAGAAGCTGATTCAAGATGATAAGGCAAAGAACAACTCCCACAGGAGTGAAATAGAATGCATTAACAGAGATTTAGTTACACCATTAACCACTAATTATGTGGGTTTCTATTTAATCTTGTATGCATTGAAATGAAGATGATAAACGGAGTGTTTTTACACTAAGTTTGCATGTATGGACCAATGTTAATTGAAACAAAAAAGGGTACATGAATAGGTCATTAGTTCCTCAAAAATGTAGTTTTCAATGTGATTAGGTTGAATGGATTGATTCCCCAATGATCCGGATTGATCCCCGGGTCAAAAACATCATTAATGGGGTCATACAGGGCATGGGTCGACCCATTGGGTCGACCCCTGGCATTCCAGGAGCCTTCCTGGGTGTGGGTCGACCCCTCAAAAGAAAAGCTTCATGGGTCGACCCATTGGGTCGACCCCCTTCACTGGGTGCATGGGTCGACCCCATGGGTCGACCCCTACACTTCCAGAAGCTACGGGTGATTCCGTAAACCATAAAAACTCAATGATTTGGGGTCTAAATGAGTTGGGATTTTAAGCAAATGCTCTAGGGTTCTTAATATACATACTAAGGTCATAAAACAAGAGATTGAAATAAGAAATTTGCTGAAAACTCAATCGAATCACAACCTATTTATGATGAATACATGAAGAACCTAGTTCTTGACATGCGTCTACTAAAACGTAGATTTCTCTCAATATACACAACGGAATTTGGGGCTTTTTATATCAAAAGAAAGCTAACTTAATGATGAATCCAACCATATACTATAAGCCATATGTGGATCAAGTTATCTAATCCAAAAACAGCCCGAAAATCAAGCTTCTACTTGAAGAACATAATATACATCAAATTCTAGACATGCTCTTACTAAAAATCAAAATTCTCCAAGTATGCTCAATGAAATTTGGGGCTTCCTACGTTAAATGAAAGCTAACAACATGCTGATTACATCATGTAAGTTAATTAGAGTTTGGTTGTTAGATCCTACCTCAAATCGGAGAGAGAAAACTCAAACCCTAAGATGAAGAACACTTGGACAGCACCGCACAAAAAGCTCGATTTCTCCACGGACACCTAATGAAAATTGGGGCTTTTGCCACCAATGGATAGAGCTCGATGAGAGGAACAATTTTCTATACTCATGATCAAGATTTGGTTGAGAATTTCTACCTCAATCGATGGATCAAAGAAGGATGAAGGAAAGCCAACGGCCTGCTGACCCACTTCCACAAATCAAGCTAGATCTCTCCACATCTGAATCTTCAGCGAACCCCACAGCAGCCAAATGAAAGAAGACTCGTAGGGCTTCATTTTGATAGCTCATAGAGCTTCTGGAGCCTTCGGAATTGGGAGTATTCGCTGCTGCAAGCTACGTGTTTAGAAACGGCGCCGAAATCCTTGACTTGACCAAACTATGTCGGCAACACGTTTTGGGGCTAGGTTTACCTCAAATTGATTGAGGGTAAATATTTCTTACATTGTGGCCTTCCATTTGCCCTTGATTTCAGATCATTTGGTCGAGTATTGAGGTCGAATTTCGTGTTTTAAACTAAGGGTTAGGTATGGGTCAAAAGTGTGCACTTTTGGGTTTAAACTCTAAATAGATCTTACCATGGATTTACAATGGCCTAATGTCAGAAGGAAAAGTTGTTATCTACATTGACCTAAATCTATTTACTATTTTTACAGATTTTTCTAAGGTAGTCGGATTATTACTTATACTATTCCGTAAATAGTTAAATGTTAAGTTCGGAAAACTAAGTTCACTAATTCGGCATAATAAATGATTTTCTTAGGCTTAAATGTAGAAGACAAAGTTGCTAAACAAAATTAATTCTACAAGATGTGATTTTTGGGGATTTTTAGAAAATAGTTGAAAAATGACTTATTCTATTAATTAATTAATTAATCTAATTAATTTGGATAATTCTCATTAATTCGAATAACTTCAAATAAATTCCAAATAATTACAAATAACTTTCTAAATAAATTTCTAAAGAATTTGGGGTCTTACATCCGGCCCACCCTGAGGCTCGGAAGTAGAGGGCTCAAGCGGTCTGCCCCCGGCATCCTCGGCGACGGCCGACCCTGGCACTGACCCCACCGGTGTGGGAACTATCTCGGTCGCGTGCCCTCCCAAGGCATCCGGAGTTGGCAACTCCTCGAATGATGAGCCCCCCTGATCCTCTTCATCCTGCGCCAAAGCAGAGGAACTGGAGGATGATAAGTCCGAGTCGTAACATTGCCCGGACAGGAAGTCAACTACCCCAGACGCCTCTCGGCGTAATAGACGGCCCGATCGTAGCCCTTCTTGAATCCCTTACGGATGCCCCGGTGAAGTCCTAGCTCGTAGTAGGGGAGGGCAGCCTCCTTAAGGTCGACCCGGTAGGCCTCTGAGCTCTTGTACTGCTCGAGAGCCTCCGCCCCGGCCGATCCCACCCTACCAGCGAGCTCGTCCTCCCTCCGCCCCACCTCGGCTGACTTCCGCTCGGCGTCATCTGTCCGCTCTACAACCTCCGCCACCTGCTTCTCCGCCTCGGCCCGATCAGCTTCGGCCTCCCACCGAAAACACTCAGCTTCCTCTGCTCGGTATACTAGCTCGGCACGCTCGGTCTCCCACTAGTCGTCTAGCTCAACGCGTGCTAGGCACTCCTCTTTGAGAAGCCGGTTCTTCCTCTTGAGCGATTCACGGGCCTTGGCTAGCTGTTCGGCTAGCGCCCGGGTCTCCACTTGGCTCGACCGTACCAGCTCCCTGATTGAGGAAAGCTCCCGCCGAAGCCCATCACGCTCCTCGACGAGCCGAGCCAACCTCCTGTCCGACCCACCGAGGGTCCAGGCCAGGTTCGCTCGCTCCCACTCCGACTGAGCGTACGCTTCCGCTAGAGCAGCCCCCATCTGGGCCAGGGCCAGGCCGCCCTCCATAACCCCAACGAGAGCCGTGGACGGGGAGTGCTGCCTACGTCCCCCCCTCACCTTCGCGGATATACCGCGGGCATACCTGGTTCAGGGGGCCCGAGATACCCAGCCTCTCCAAGGCCACCGGAACGGAGAACCCTCCATCGCCCGGCGCCCCACCTTATGGCTCGGATCGAGCCCTAGCCTCGGTCGCCCCTCGCTCCCCGGCCAGATTTTCTTGCGGCCTCTCAACCTGGACCGGCTCGGCACCTGCACCACCGCCTGAAGCGCCAACCTCGGCCACGGTCCCAGCATCCCCCACTTCGGCCACGGCCCCCTCGATTCCTACCGAGGGGAGAGCCGAGTCGGCACCACTGCCAGTTGCGGGAGCATCCTCGGCCCCCTCGGTCCCGGCCGAAGGAGGAACCGAGCCCGCATCATCGCCGCCCGCAGGGGCAACCCCAACCTCCTCGCCCCCCTTTGACTCAGCAGGTGGGAGAGCTCGCCCGGTAAGGTCAGCCCCATCACGCTCGGCAGAGGGGCGAGCTGCGGCAAGGTCGCCCTCAATCGCGGGCACGACCCCAGTCTTCTTGGCCCGCTTCCTGGCCCTCGCAGCGGCCCGGATCATACCCTCCATAGGGTCCTTGCGCTTGGACCCCCGCGGTCTGGAGGATTCACCCTGGGCCTCTCCCTTGTCCTTATCTCTGGTTCGGGAACGACCCGTGGGAGCAGCCGGCTCATCAGCAGCTGAGTCATCACCAAGCTCGATCACATCGACGGCCTCCTTCAGAGCTTACCGCCTGGTGTCTACACGAAGAAGAAGACATATTCAGGAAAAGAAAGATGACCCCCACATCCGAAGGAGAATCTAGTTTGTGGCACCTGAGCCCGACGGATGCAGCCGCGTAAGAAGACACCGCTCGATATTCTCTGGAGTAACCAGCTCTTCGGTGGATTGGCGGTGCTTCAGCAAGATGGCTGCGTATTTCTCCACATGTGGAGGGAACTCATCCTGACTGAGAGGGATATTTGGGTGGAAATTGATGATTACTAGGCACCTCCAGGTTTCGCGCCTTATGGGAAGAATCCCCACCCAGAAGAATTGAGTCTTCCACCCCTTATGGGAAGAATCCTTCGCACCAGGGAGATGCAACTCCTATTCCGCCTCGCCTGGATGAAGTAGAAGCCCTTCCCAGCCGAAGGGTGTGCTTTAAACTCAAAAAAATAGTGAAAGAGGTCCATAGAAGGAGGAACCCCACACTGGCGGTAGAGAATGCGGAAGGCGGAAAGAAGGAGATAAGAGTTGGCTACCAACTGAATGGGCGCCAACATGAAAAAATTGAGGAGTTGAAGAACGAAAGGTTCGAAAAGAAGGCGGAATCCACCCTTCCACGAGAGAAGAAATATATAGATGTGGCCTGTATGAGAGTCCAGGCTCGTCTCGTATGGAGAAGCTACAGCAAAACTGAACTTGTGGGGCAGGCGATACTGGTGCTCCAACCTCCTCACATCCGCCTCCCCCAGTTCGCTACAGTTTGGAACCAGCGCCCTCGCCACTGGCTCGTCCTCCCATTCCTTAGCCTCCGTGCGCTGGTCCGCCATGGAATCCGGAGAAGACTCTGAGGAAAGGCGATCTCGAGACTCTGAAGATTCCGGGGGAGGAGGAAGCCGCCGGACTGCCTCCCCGGTTATCTCCGCCAACTCCTCGAACGTCGCTGCAAGCCTCTGCTCTTCCGTCGCGTCTTCACGGCGCATCGAAGAGCCCCAAAAGCAAAGAACGGAGGAGAGCCAAAACCCTAAAGACGGAGGGAGTCTGGAATGACAACAAGCGCCCAACGCCTATATCCCCATGCGGGAGGCGGAGCGTCGTTCCGACCTCCGAGAAAGGGGGCCCCTTCAGTTCAAATCCGTCAGGATCATCATTAACACGGGCCCAGGTGACCATGACACGTGGCTTACTGACACCGCCAGATCTCCACCCACCTGAGCCACGCTGGTCCAAAACCCCAAAACAGCTACTCTTCCGAGCTTACTAAAGCTCGGGAGTAGGAGGGAGACAAGTGGAGAGGGGGATTTCTATAGCCCATATAAGAGCAGCCAAACTAGGCCCGTCAGGACCGAACGACGCTCAGCTCATCCAAGTGACAGCCTCACGGGACCCACTTAGGCTAAAAAAGTCCAATAAAGATTTCTCGGGATCCCCCCTTCCTCGGCGGCCCTTAGGCTCGGAAGGCCCGAGCATCAGAACGGAGGAGGGCCCATGCCTGAGTTATCCCTTCACCGGGATAGAGGCAAGCGCCATGCGCCCACTCTGACCTGACTCCGTCCGAGTTATGCCTATCGCCCAGACAGTGCTGGCACCTCTTATGCTCGGACCAACTGTCGAGTGCTTATCCACGCAGCCGTTGAAGAGCCCTTTATGAACAAGAGTTTACGAGGATAAAGAATCCACGATCCCTCAAGGCCATGAAGAGCCCACGATGAGGACGTAACGATCCCACGATCAGGACGTAACGATCCCATGTTGAGGACGTAACTCCCGCCTGAAACTCCTCAGCTTACGGGACTCATAAGGTGAGCACACTATATAAACTAGGGATTCCCTCCAGTGAAAGGTAAGGGCAATACACGCCTAAAAACCCCTGAGCAGGAACCACTTCACCACCTTAGTGTTGGGGGATCTCGTGCACCTCTTTCTACCTCCCTCCCTATCTTCCACCAGTGCTCTACTGACTTAGGCATCGGAGGGTTTTCCCCAGGGAACCATCCTTGGGCCCCCCGATCCATTTCCCTTTCTCTACAGTTCACTTCCAGGTGATCATCCTCCTAGCTTAGGACAAGCGCGAGATCACGCCCCTTCAGCAATCAATTTTTGGACCTGGGCCGGGTCCATTTGGTGAACAAGGCATGATAAGTGGGCCATACGATTAACCTGTTCCTCCGATGGATCAGAGAGACTATGAGGAGAAGGGCCCACGTGGGAAGATGATTCCACGCGAGAATAAGAAGAAAATTGGGAAGAAGGATACATAGGATGACGGTAATGCTCCATGAGAGAAGACGGAGACTTAATACAGGCAAATCACTGGGAATACAACCAGGGAAGAAAGGGTGAAGAATGAAGAGAGGGTAATGTAGATGCTTAATTTTAGACATCCCGCGGATCTCCAGTTAGACCGTCATATGAGTGACGTAGTCATTGTACTTGGCATTATCGTCATTTTGTGCTTTTAAGCCCAGCCGTAACACCCACGTTATTGGGCCAACCTCACTTGTAGGGGATAAAGGTCCATGGGCTGGGCGGCCAAACGCTTGGCCGCCCATGTTGCTAGAAGGCCAAGTCGATGGCTGCATAAGACCCCCTGGAAGGCCAACTCTCTAGCCGCCCAGACCCTTGGAAGCCCAACACCCTGGCCGTCCACACTTCCATAGAAGGCCAGTCCCTTGGCCGCCTACCACCCCATGGAAGGCCAGCACCCTGGCCGCCTTCCTGCAACTGTTGGTCAAAGATCGTGGCCCATTCTCCCGCAACATCTCGCACAACTCTCCCCTCATTGCTCACGTTCATCCCACGACGTCTGAGGCTTCTAGAGGGAGTCTATGCACACAAAACTCCACTCTCGAGCACAAAGGGAAGGAGAAGAGGACATTAGGGGAGATTTGAGGGTCGACGTTGGAAAGTTGGGAAGCTCAAAACAGGGCTTTTTGATGGGAGTCCACAAAGGGAGTTCAGCTTGATCAGGAGGACTCGGGGGGAAGGAAGGGAATACCCAGTGGTTTCTGGTGTAGATTTGAAGCTTGGAGTAGGACTCCGATAGGCTTCGAGATCGTCCAATACCTCCCAAACGTCATTTTGGGTGGCCACAAACTTGGCCATCCCCGAGTTTGATCTCTCATTCTCTGTGTTCCTCTGTTTCATTTTTGCATTCCCCTCCCCGTTTGCATTACAACATACTAGAATCCCTGTTAGATCCTATATAGAGGTTTCCACTTTTAAACAAACGGGAAGGTGGGTGTTCAAAAGCCTCAACCATCACCCCTTCCCACACTGATGTGACACAACCTAAGACTTACCAAGCAAGCACAATTGGCATTCAAAACGGACCGATAACGGCGACCGCTCACCCGATGCTCACCTAGACCCCGGGGTAACTTGGCAATGCCAAGTGGAGGATGTGAGGGCTGGGCCCTTGCTGGTAGAGGGCCAGCAAGGCCTAGGAAATGTTTCCCCAAGGGTATGACTGCCCCATTCAAGGGAGCCGACGTTGTGCCCAGGGCACGGGTACACTCCTCTTCCCACGGTGATCGCTTGAAGCAATGGAGCTTAAGGATCGAGCTCTCACTCACGACCAGCAGAGTTATGAACTAATATTGACTGAACAAACACTAAATAGAGAAAAGTTTGGAGCACTTACTAGACCGGTTTGAAGAAACTGGTGCCGCTCGGAGACGAGGGCGAGCGGGGAGGCGAGGGTTCCCCACACGCTGCGCCGGAGAAGCTTGACCTGCTCAAACGGTTACAACACTACACCTCTCGCAGGAGGGGATCTTAGGGTGGGGGTTAACTATTAATACATCTAAAACTACCTCCACACAGGGAGGGGCCTTCAGCCGGCCAAGCAATAGGGGAAGAGTCGAGCTAGAAGCAACGAACGGGAGCCGACGCCGGTTCTGTCCACTCTTGGTGCTTCAGGATAGGCAGTTGGTCATCTGGACGCTGTGGCCACTCCAGAATTTTTTTGAGGACGAAACTAGTTGGAAATTCTTTACAGCTGGATCAGGATGACGCCAGAATTTCGCTGATTTCTTTGACAGCAGGTGCTGGTCAGGTAGAGGCTTCAAACAGGGAAGCAGACCTATAGTTCTGACTGCTTCAGATTCGTAACAACAGGAAGAATAGGTTACCACGAGTGCTCCAGAGCTCCGAATCAGGTGACGCTGGGGTTGTTAGAACCTTCGACAAGTCCTCCTCGAAACGAGATTGACGGGGAGGCCAAAAGTTGTTGGAGCAGACCGGTAGACTCTGAACACTGAAGGGGGGTCGGTGCAGACTGAGTGGAAGCAGAACCGCGCACCTGGGGAAGAAAATTGATAACTCTCAGATCCGGATGCCGAACTGGGCTCTACTTCTTGGGGATGATAGAAGACTTGTAATATACGATTTTTTCAGAATAACTCTCATTCAGATTCCCACTAGGATCGCCGCTGTCGAGATTCTACTCAGGTTCTAGTTTCCTGCCAGAGAAGCTTTGCGCAGTTGAGGAAGAAACGCTCCCCCGTGCAGCACAGTGCCTGGATGACGTCGAAACCACTGCCGTTGCGAAGTCAACTGGGAGACGCTTCCGACGGTGCTTCTTGAGCCTTCAGGAACATCCGGAGGAAGCCGTGGTCGCCTCTGCAAACTGCTACTCTTCTGCAGATCTTCAGCTGAGAACTGGTTCGCCGATGTAGAACCCAAATGGCCACCGAAGGAAGTAAGGAAGAAGTGATTGGAGAAGGGGAGAGGATGAATGGTGGGGAGAGAGTGTGGGGGAGGTATGGAGGGAGGTTAGGGGTAGTGTGGAGGTGGAGGGAGAGGGGGAGGGCGCAGGGTTCTACTGGTTCAGCCAAGGTGGAATGTGAGAGGAGGGTGGAGGGTGTAATGGGTGGTGGGGAGTGGAGGGAAGGAGGGGGGTGGCCAGATCTAATGGAAGGGGCTGGGGGGGGTGACCTAGGGCTGGGGATGGGAGGTATTTTCAAATTCAAATGGGCCTATTGAAGTGAAGGGTTGTATGGGGGAGAGGGCAAAGTGTGTTGGGAAAGTGATGGGGTGGTTGGTGGTTGGAGGGTGGAGTGGGGATTGGGGGTTCCACCCTTGGGACTAGGGGGTGGAGTAAAGGGGTTGTGGGGAAGGGGAGTGGCTTTAATGGGGTAGGTGGGAGGGTGGAGGTGGTTGGGAGGGGGAGGAGAGAGAGGGGAGGTCGCACCCCCCTTGTATGGAGAGAGAGGGAGAGAGAAAGAGAGAGAGAAAGAGGGTGGGGATTCTCTCCCCTAGGGCTTCTCACCCCCAATTGGATTCACTCCACTAAAGCTAGGTAATTTGAACTCTCAAATGGAAATTTGGCATTAATTCATTCATTCATTCAAAATGAGGGGAATGGGGTCCTATGTATAGGCAACCCACATTTTACAAAAAGACCCTGACATTTGACTCAATGACAAATAACCAAGGGAGGGGGGGGGGGGCGACCATGGGCCTTGTCCAATGAAGTGGGCCCAAAACTAATCTAATGAGCCTAATGACAAACAAACTTAGGGGAATAAGCAAAAGACCTAGGGACATGACTCAAATAAAATGAAAAATACATCAAATGACTCAAATAGAAAGCACAAAATGGATAATTGGGCCTTTATAGAGAGAGGCCCGAGCTCAAATGACACCGGAGTGTGAAGAAGCCCCGAGCCAAAGGGAGTCACGGGTGATGCCTCCATCACATACACCCCAGGTAATCATGCCTCCGTTTTCTCCTTTCTCCATTACTGTCAGAACTTTTGCTACACTTCACAGAACTAATTGGCTTATCTTTCTTTTGTCTTCGTGAGCTTTTGCCATCGTTTGCAGGATCTTTGCCATTTCAGGATGCAACAGGGCTCTCCACCCTTGGCCAGTCGAGGATGGAGAATTCGGGACCCCACACACTCTCTGCTTAAAGGCACCCCTACGCGATCATCATCCTGTGAGGTTCAGGTAATAACCTCTGGCGATCACACTATTTTGTTTGTTCTAATCTGCGCATTGTAGGAGTAAGGCCACCAGGCTCTGTCCGAGAAGTCCACCCAACGTCACATCATCACTCACCCCCCATGATAGGGGGGCAACATTGACTAAAACCCCGCGGCACTCTCCAGCGCCAACAATAAATCTGGTGATCACGGTGGGACCCGCTACTACCTACTATAAGTCCCAGATGCCAAAATTCCAAGGATGAGAAGCTCATGGTAGTTTCCTTCACATTTTAGTTTAGTTATATTTGTGTTGTAGTCAGAAGAAGGCCAGAGTCCTGGCCGTTTAGTACCCTAGGCGTCCAAACTAGTGGCCGCCCAGGCCATTTTTATATGGCCAACAAAGTGGCCGCCCACAGTGATGGATAGCCTAGTAGCTGGCCACCGACCCCATTCTAACGGCCCATCCAGTGGCCGTCCAAGTCCCCTGGGCAGCCATCGACCTGGCAGCCCAGGTCCCTGAACGTCCAGCTCTTTGGCCGCCTCCTTTCTGTTTCCATTCGACTCCATCTTTTGGTTTGTTAGTTTGTTTATCTCGCATGTATTGTGTGTTTGACACTCTCTGCGGGTCTACACGCGGGTGGGCTTAGGAAGAGCCGGCATCACACTTTGTAGGAACACCCTCCTCTTGGATTGAGCTCTTCACTTGGGGATTCTCACTCAGGTGCAACTGGCTCATTTCAATCGGGAACCTCCGTAAGTCCTCGCAAACTGTGGATTCCCACACGGTTGCCATGCAGGTTGTACCTCATGGTATCGTGTAGTTGACCATAGGCTTGAGTGAAGTTCTCATGAGGATCCCCAGAGAAGGAACTTTCACCGTTAGTTTCTTTCTTCTCCCTAGAAAAAAGGAAAAAAAAAGAAAAATCAAAAAAAGGGAAACATCAAAACAAAAAAAATTGGGGCATTGATGTGAATATAACTTTGCTTGTTTGATATACACATTTTAGTCCCCCGTCTTCTTCTTTCAAACCGAGTGAGCTCGATTGAAATGGAGAGAGTCTTTACCAACCCAGGCTATGAGGAGGAGTTCGCTCCCCAATACGAGTCCGAGGTTAGGGGCAACCCTCTATTTGAAATAGAGGATAGCCACCCGGCCGCCTTCATAGGCATGTTTTCAGTTTCACCGAATGAGGCCGTCCATGCCGATTCGGAGTCATCTCATAGCGAACATGATCAAGTTAGCCCTAGGGTTCCTACTTTGTCTCCGCACGAGGATCAAGAGCTGATGAACATGCTATCTTGCTATGCTCCCGAGGATCTGGTCACGTTGGCCTCCCGAGGGAAAGTCCCCGCCGTTCCACATATCTCTTCTCACTTCACACCACCTCGGGTTCAAACTCCTTTTCAAGGATCCTCTAGCCGGCCCGCCCTGGAGATCCCACCTCAATCTGGTTATCCCATGGCTCCTCAAGGGGTTCCTCAACCCCTGATTCCATCAGCTATGGTCGCCCCGTTGAAAGGGATGGACCCCACGTTGTGGCAAGAAATTCAAAGCTACATGTGTCAAGTGGTGGCCGAAAGTGTGCCAGCTTCACGTCCCCACTTGTTGGCCCAATATTGCAAACCCCCTAACGCTTACTTTCCACCTGGCTTTATGGCTCCTAAGTACCGGACGTACGATGGTACCATCGATCCCCACCGTCATCTCTCAGGTTTGCTTATGGACTCCCACCAATGGTTATAAGATCAGGTATTGTTGGTCCATCTATTTCAAAAGTCCCTTGAGGGCGAGGCCCTGCGTTGGTTCTCCTTACTTTCGGCCATGGATCTCTTAAACTTTGACATAGTCTCCGAGCGATTTCTCGCTCACTTTGGCCACATGACTTCAATAGCTCCCACACTGTTCGATTTGGTCATAGAGAAAATGAAGCCCAACGAGGACTTCATCCATTTTGCTAATCGTTGGAGGATTATGGCTTCCAAGATGGAGGTCCCTATCCCCCAGTCTCAGGCCGTCACAATGCTAGTGAATAACGCCACTCTGCAACTAAGGGCCATCCTAATGCTTAGCGAGCTCCATACTTTCCCGCAGTTATACATTCGAGCTCGAATTGTTCAAGCCCAAATGAATGATTCAACCCTACCACCCTTCTTTGAATCTCGCGCAAGAGGTTGAAAGACCCCAGTTGTCCCTACCACCAAAGGAGTCACGGTGAATGAATAGGTCAATGCCGTAGGCCCACCCTTTTGGCCCAACAACCGTCAAGTTCCACACCCAAATCAAGCTGGTCCTAATCAGGGTCAAGGGAATCCAAGGCCATATTCCAATGTCCTGCCACCTCAGAATTACAACCGCACCAGGCCTAAAAGAGCATCTTATCCCCCGTTGCCCGAAACTTTGGGTGACGTGTTCTTCGCCTTCATGTCTTCTCAAGCCATCAAAATACCCCCTCAAAGGGATTGGGTCCACCCCAATGCCGATAACTCCAAGTATTGTCCGTATCATCGAGCTCTCGGGCATGACATTTACAGTTGCTTCCAATTCTAGGACTGGGTGTATGACATGAATGATGAGGGAAGGATCAACTGGTCCGATGTCAAGCTGGCCATCGCTAAGCTCAAGAAACCCACTCGAGACCTCGACATTGTGCAAAACTCTCTACCTACTCATCAACTAAATAAGGATCACTCAAGCTTGAGGCAAAATGAGAGGGTGAACACCGTGATTGGGTTGGAACCCCGCATGCTCAACTGAACACAAATGTGGAGTGTTGAATGTTTTCACAGATGGTACGAGAAGTTTAAAGTAGAAGTCAACGAGCCATGGGTCTATATCAACATGTTCTCCCAGGAACCTCAACCCTGGACATTAATCTCTCCTACTAGCCAATCCTCGGCTGCTACCCAAGGTCCTTTCACCTTGATCACTCCCTCTCAAACAACGTTGCAAGAATCCACTATCTCGAAAGAGCGCCCTTTGGTCCTCTTGAGAGCTCCTCAACCCAAGCCAGCCTTTTCGCCTGCTCCTACTGCTCCTGTTTAGGAATCGACCTCTCTCTCATTCATCTTCGGATCTCTCGCTCCCTTGCAATTGATTCATCCAAAACCCTCAGAGTCCGAAGACCCGAAAGAAGCCACGGTCAATGTCACTCTCCGTAAGCTCAGGTGGTCCATCCCCCACCACCCCTCCCATTCCCGTTCGATGCGTCCTACTCCCGCCTGTGTGCGGGTTCGCCGCCGGCCATGGCCTGTACGGGGGAGGGGGCATCCGCCTCCCCCTCCTTGGCCTCCTTTCCCTCTGTTGTCTATGGCCGTCGGTGATTCCCTCGCCTCTGCCGCCACATCCTCCTCTCTTGCTACTGGGCTCGCTTGTACGGACAGAGCTCTGCCTTCTCCGCCGGCTGCTAAGGGAGGCTCTGGGGTCGTGCCTTCCAGACCTGGGTCACCTCCTTGCCCTCCTTCTTCCTCTGGTGGTAGCTCCGGTGGTGCCCTTGTCTCCGCAGTCGTGCCGTCCCCTCCCCTTGCTCGACACGTATATGCCTTCCCCCTAACGCAACCTGCTGCAGAAGGATCTACGGAAGCGCGCCCTACCTTGCGTCATCCCCCTGCCCTCTAGCTTCCTATGGTGCTCTGGCCTTGGTCATTTCTGATGTTGGTAGAGTAGGGAGTCTTGCTACGACCTCCGCATCGCTTGTGGGCACTCCTTCGGCTGGCACGACCGCTGGGCCTAGTGCTCCATCATCCTCAGCTGTTGTCCTGGCCCCGCCTGCCCCTGCTACTGGTGGTGCTCGCCCAGCATCCATCTCTCCTGTGCACCCTGGGTCCCCCGCTCCCTCCCCGGTGGCCCCTAGTGCCCATGTCATCGTAGTTGGTCCTGCGTCGCCTCCTGCCTTGTTGCATGGTGCTAGAGGACTATGCGCTGGGGCCTCCCTCCCGTCGTCTGTGCCTGCTACTTCCTCGGCCTTGCTGCCTAGTGTTGTTGGGCTACAAGCAAGAGCATCTTCACCTGTGGTTGGTTCAGCCATGCCGGCCAAGTCCCCTTGGGCTGGCGATGCTCGCTTAGCTGCAGAGGGTGCGATGGGTGCTCATCCTACTACGGTGGCCAGTCCTTCCTTCACCCAGGTTGTGTTGTAGTCGATCATGCCTCCAGCCTTCTCTCTTACGATCCACCCCCCTACCCACACAGATTCAGGAGAACCTGCAGTTTTATTCCTCCACGATGAGGTCAAGGTGTCCTGCATGCCTCTTCAATATGCAATTATAGCCAGGACTCCTCATGGGCGCCCCCCATTCCAAGATATCAGGGGGCATTTGGTGCTAAGATTTTCCTTCAAATAGGATTTTATCATTAGTGCTCTAGATGGTTGGCACTTACTTATCAGGTTTTAGAACATTGATGATTACCTTCAGGTTCTTCTCAAAGAATCATTATATGTTCAAGGGCGGACCTTCAGATTTTTCAAATGGTCAATGGATTTCTACCCAGATGTTGACTCTCTGATCGTTCCTATTTGGCTAAAGATGCCCAGTCTCCCGGCTAACTTTTATAATGAAGTGATGATCCGCTCCATCGCAGGGAGCATTGGCCGTATTCTTAAGGTTGACAGAAACACTTCCTGCTTTCTCAGGACTCACGCTGCTGTTGACACCCGTTTTTAGCCCGTAAGTTGTATCATTTCTCTTATTCATCATTTTTGATGTCCCCAATTAACCATTATTTTGGAGCCTTCCTTGGATAGATTTCGAGCCCATTTCATTATTCCCTAACCTCTAAACTTCAGAGATCATGATTTCTTAGAGCCATGGGGCTTATTTTATCAACTTCCGACATTCCAAGTCGACTTGCGGCCCATTTAGGTCGACTTCTGTTGGCCCAGAGAGATGGCGGACAAGAAGGGGGGTTGAATTGTCCCCTTACCGAGATGGTAGATTTTACAGACTTTCTGACCCAATTAAAACTGAAGTGAAATTAACTACATTGATTAACAAAAACTTCAAGTGTCATTAAGATAAATGTGAGATGCAAGAGGTATTCTCTCAACCTTTCCATTCTCACTCGAATGATCAATGCATTGAACAACTAAATTAACCCACACACGGATAACGGATGAAGCGATGTGTAATGTGCAGTGAATTAAAACCTACTAAGTTGACCTGTGAAGGGAGATAGAAGAAATAGACAAACACAGGCAATCACATGGAACACGAGATTTTAAGATGGTTCGGGATCACGACGGGCTCCCCACATCCACCCCTTACCCAACCGGGTAAGGCTTCACTACACGCTACGAAACGTAGCAACACGGGGATGAACCCCAACCACACACGCTGCTTTCGCAGTAATATCCACACGGGGATAAGCCCCAACATGCTGCCTCTACAGCACACACACATACACATTCGGGGATCACACCCCGGACACTGTATCACACGGAGTCACAACTCCGTTCACACACACAGTAGTATTCAGAGTTTGACAAACTGAAGGATGGACAATAAACGCATTCACAAGATTTAAATCAAGAAAACCAACACCAGCAAGTGGATAAATGATATAGAACTTTTCCCTTTCATTTTCCAATGGGTGTATGAAAATCTCCCTTGAAGTAGAGGTCGGAGGAAGTTGAATCCGCAGGGTGTTGGAGCAGCCGTTTGTCTTCCTTGAGAGTCCAAGGTGTACTCCTTCAGATTCCACGCTCCAAGCACTCCTCCAATCACCAAGAATAGATGTGTCCTTCAAGGCTTTTTCCTCTCCTCCTTGTTCTTCTTCACTTGCAAGGCTAGATAGAGATAATAAGCTCAAACTTTAAGCCAATCTCAAACAAAAGTATGAAAATGAATGATTTAGGTATCCCCTTAATCTTCACACAAATCAGAGATAAAATAGAAGCATGCTTTAGAACGATAAGAGCATGAGAGAAAAAGTCAGCCCCCTTGTAGAGATGCGCCCAAGCAGGCAACGATGGAGAGAGCAGCAGCGGCTCGCCTCCGACTTCGAGCTTGGGGTCTTGAGACGCATTCCTTGGCGGCGTGGATCTCCTTCTCCGGCAGGACAAGCACCTTCTCCTCGTCATCTCCTTCACCTGCAGCAGATAGGAAGCTATTAGCGCAAAGGGATGTCTCTCCTCCGATGGAGATCGAAGCTTCATATACAAGAGGAAAAAACACAATAAAAGTCATAAAGCCCCATGTGAAAACCTTTCTAAACCACACCTAAGGCAAGGGTGAAACCCTAAGGGTATACGTTTAAAAACCCCAAGCAAACGGATCTTACAATGGGCATTTCAAAACCAATCCGGAAAACCCGTTCCGGACGAACTAGAGAAAGTGTCGACCCTTGGGGTCGACAATTTTCTCAACAGATTCTGTCCCGATGAAGAAATTAGGACACGAGGCAAAAGTGTCGACTCACTAGGTTGACACTTTTTCCAACGTGTTCTGTTTTCAACAAAACAAAACACCACGACAAAAAGTGTCGACTCATAGAGTCGACACTTTCTGTCTGGACTTATAAAATAACGCAGCAGATAGAACATCCTGAAATAAGTGTCGACTCCTAGAGTCGACACTTTTACTGATAAAAGTGAAAACTCAATTAAACTCGATTGAAACCCCATAAAACCTCATCCAAACATTTAGAACTAATAAGCATGCATTAATAACAAAGTATTGGGATGAATTAAACCGCATTCCAGCAAGGGCCAAAGAAAGTGATAAGCATCTTAAAATCTTTAACACTTCTAGAAATATCTGCATAAGTAACACTATCAAATCACCCAATCCTCAAAATGTATCACGCCAATGATATATGCATCCAAGCACAAAGTCTTACCAAGACTTCAATGGATTGAGAGCAACTTCCACTTTAAACCTGCACTTGGTACAAATAGTCAATCATTGCAATCTTAATGCAGTATAAGTTGAGATGTATAATCATATTGATTTATATTGATCAGCCAGCATGTACGTGTATTGAAATGCAACCATGTATATGAATTTGATTCATATCCAACCAGCCAATTTAAAACACAAGCAAGTAATCTAACAATTGCTTCGAACATGAGGAGCCAGTTCCAGTTCAAAATACTGATTTGATCTAAAACCTGGAGTCTAAACTGAATTCAGTCAAATTACACATTAAATGCAAGTTGGATCCAAAAGTTCAGAAACAAGCCACATTCATCTGAACCCATATTGATATCATATATGTTGATGACATGCAGTACAAGAACAATTAAGGGCAGTCCAATGCAATCTGAAAAACCTTCAACCCCATTTGAAAAGTTGACTTTGCCAAGTGAAAAACACGCAGTTCAAGATTAATTTAGCTCACACAAACCATTTACCACAAGCTCTCTTTTCAAATATAGATTCATCCCTGGAAAAGCCATTTCCAGATTAAATCAATCATGTCGCATATGAAGTCCAAATTCAATCCAATTCAATGTGAAAACCTATATGACATATACATGAATCCATCAGCCTGCATGTTCATATATTCCAATTGTACCACATGGGATTGAAAATGCAATCCAAAGCAAAATTGAATCACAGAATGCATGGACAGCAGAATACAAATATTCTTCTCAGTTCATTAAAAACTATCCATGAGTACAAGTTCAGTCCAGAACTTCCAGAACAGTGCATATAAATCATAAATCTAAGCACATGAAGAACCAAGGTCTATACATGTGTGGACAAGGTTAACACACATTTGAAAGGTCGATGCACATTATGATTCAAATCAGACTAGCTTCTTAGAAGCCCCATTCAAACAATGCTTTGAATAGAAATAGGAATTAGTATAAGCATGATGCTTTTGAACCAAATTTCTTACTCAAAGATAAATGACTACACACCATGCAGCCATGTGAAATGCACCAACAACCTGAAAAAGATAATGCAACATATTAGGTCATGTGCCACAACACATGAACACACGTATGTCACTCTATACATACGCAACGCACAAAATATATTGTTGTCATCAAAACCATTATCAAAGACAAAGAGGGAGTGCAAGGAACCCAACAATCTTCCCCTTTTTGATGATGATAATATATTGTGGCCACCAAGTGATTGGGACATCGAGGCAAGACCGTCCGCATTTTGTTTACATTTATGTCCTTTCATATTTGTATGTATACCCTTATGTTATATGGGTACGCAATTGTAGGTCTTAGTGGGTTTATATGTAAAATTCTAGTAGGACCAAGCAAGGGGGCCCTCAGCCCTTTCCCATTGGTCCATGTCACTCATGTAGGACTGGTCAACCATCCTAGGTGGCCATCTAGAAGGGTTGAATGTCAAAATATCACATGGGTAGACAAGTGGTTAGATTAGTCCAAGGTAGGTTACCTACCTTCACCTACCAAGTCTCTTGGTCAAGGGGGCGCCCCTCTCCTCTTATTATTTTATTATTTTATTATTTTTGGTGTTTTAATCACACTTAATCCCAGCCATCCATTCCCCATCCCTAGATCCAAGGGTGTAGAATGGGTTTGATACATGGCATATAAAAGGTTGTATTTTCCATTTGTTAGCAGAGAAAATTGTTGGAAAAGCCAAGGAGCTTCTTGCGCCCCCAGCCTCTCCCCCCTGGTTTCATCTCTTCCAACCCCCAATTCTAGAGTGGTTTCATCTCTATCCCCTCCCCTCAATCTCTGGTTGTGATCTGTGTCGCCGTCGCCGCCGTTCGTGGTGCCATCAGACCGCCATCGAGCCACCGTCGAAGTTCTGTCTTCAGCCAATAGCAGCCCCTTCCACGAAATTCTGCAGTCAGCCCCGAGTTCTTCTTGATCTGAAAATTTTATGGTGTGTTCCTATCTTCAATCCCCACCACCACAAAATAAATCCCGTCCCAATTCCATCATTTACTATTTTTCAAATTTCGTGTGTTTCTGTTTCCCAGTTTTGTCCAGTTTCAGATCTGTGTGACAGCACCCCTGTAATCCCGCCCTCCGACCATCTTGTTGATTTTTCCAAAACCCTCCCAATTTTACTGGGAGTTCTGTCCACCGTCCCCTCACTCCATGAATTTTCCTGATTTTTGATCAGCCTTCCATCCATTTTTCAAAATTCGTTCTCAGAGCAAGGTACAGTGCTGTTCACCTGTTTCCAGATCCGATCTCCATCCAGTAAAAAAATCATATCAATTCGTAGCCACCTCCACTCAGTCCACAAAAAATATTGACATCTTCCTTGTTCAAAATACTATAACGTTTATAAAGAGCTCAGGAGCTGAATCGGACATCTACCTTGCGGTCAACGGCAGTTCTCAGAAAAGTTCCCTGCAGATCTAAGAGTTCGGCTACTGTACACCAGGAACTCAAAAATTCAATAAAGCCTAGATCCGTGCAGATCTAGGTCTGATCTCTAGGCCTAGGTTAAAGGACTTCAAGTTAGATTTCCAACGGCGCCAATTTCATATCCATCCGTCATCGGGGCTGATCGCAGCCTCCGTTCTCGCCGGAGCGCGCGCCGAAAAACAAAACCGGCAGATCCGTGGCCGGTTATTCCGACCGATGCCGAACGGATTCGCCCGGCCTCCGGTCGACGTTCCAGCATGCCGCCAGCCCAGGGAACGCTTCCCCAAGTGTCCCCACCACAGAGGTGCCACCGGGTCCCACACGGCCCCTCAGGCCAGCACATGGGCCCCACAGTCACAAGTTCAGGTGCTGCCGAAGAGACGCGAGAAGCCGCCCGTCAACCTGAATTCGGTCCTCCCGGGCCCATTTGTGTAGCCCTTTACCTCCCTGCGTGGAGTGGGCAGTAACTCATTGTTGTAATCTTCATGTATTAACTGTTCCGGGAGCACGGTTTTCGGCAGGGCCCATCTTCCCCACGCCGAGCGCGTGGAGGTATCGTATTCGCTCCTTTCTTGGTATTTCGCTTATTTCCATATATGCTTTATATGCCGCTGCTAGAGAGCATGTTTTAGGGCCTAGCTTGCTATATATTTTTATATCACCGCTACTGCGAGAGAGAGCGAAGCCGTCCCGTGACCCGATCTGGGCACGAAAGTGCGAATTGACCACCCTAGCTCTTGCCGGTTTCTCAACCGTGCACGTCCGACGCTTCCCTCGTTAAGGGACAATCACGAGCTCACCTAGAGTCCGAGGACTGTTGTCGTGTCCGTGGTCTCGTCCCACATCACCAAGATTCTCTCCCCTTTTGACATTATCAAAAAGTGGGGGACCTAGAGGAACAACCAAATATGAAATTTTAACATGAATGGCGCACGAATCCAGCAATTAACCTACCATTAAGGGAAGGTATAAGGACCATGAGCATAAGGCACGAAAAATGGAAGTTTTAAATATGTCCAGATGCTGAATTTTTGAGACATTTTCAAAAAGTATAACCAAACTATGCACAGAAAGTATGACTAACTTTGACTATATGCAAGTGCTATGCTAAAGAGCACATTATTCTCCCCAATTGTCAAGAATAAAAACTAGCTGACAATGGGTTATTTAACCAGTTATCTACATGTATATCGTAAAGATGCAAACTATGAAATGAAATATGATATGATCAAATGGATCAAGCATTCAGGCACTCAAGCAAGCATAACAAATATAGACTCATGCAAGTCCCTTCGGGATGAGTGTAAGGATAATGCAATTGATCATTGAACATGATGTACATGAATAATACTAAGAAGGCCGTGCATGCATAAAGAAAGTACTACATTCACCATGAAAGATGACTGATTCATAAAGGACATTCAAACAATCAAACTCAATGTGCATATGTGAAGATTGAGCAATGAAGTTCAAGTCAATATGGAAAATTATATTTTCTAAAGAACACTAAAAAGAACTTCTCATCCATACACTTCCATACACAATGCTCGAGTATCGGTAGCTACGTATGACCCCAATTTTTAATTACTAAAAATGGTGTGATTAACCTTTCGACACGAGTCATGCCCTTTGTTTCAGGGGAAATTCTCGGTTACTCAGTTTCGTCACTTTTTATGATGTGGATGGGACACTTTTTCGACGCGAGTTGTACTCTTTGTCTCAGGGGCACTTCCCGACTACTCGGTGGCAAATCACACTTATTTTCATATGGATTAGTTTCTCATTTCGACGCAAGTTTCTTCCTTTGTTTCAGGGGAGATTCCCGACTACTCGGATCCACGTTCCACTTATACAAATTTTTTGAAGGGGTGAACAACTTTTTCCTCACTAGACATGTGATTTCTATGTAGCGAATCAATAGCCCTCTAGAGTGTGGAGTAGAAAATAGTAATCCTTATTAGATTGAATTATTATCTCAAAAAGGTGTATTTTGTGTGGGTGGTTGTATTGAATGTAAAAGATGAATTATCCTTTTCACAGTAATGTCTCCCCCTAAATATATGCACAGTTATAAAAAATCTCCCCCTTAATATATGCCATGTAGCAAACATGTCTAAATCAATACAATTCATTTAGCAAGGGATAAGTCATAAAAGGAGTCAAAAAGTGGTTGTATAAAGTATATACATACATTCAACCAGAGATTTTCCAATGACTTCAAGCATATTGATTATCGGCACTTGGCGGAGAACATAGGTCCGAAGACCACCTCACACGTAGTGAAAGCTTCCGGCTGAACATAATCTAACATTCCACTAACACCATTTTATATACCAAATAATCATGGCATTCAAGCACAAGAGTATGCAATGATATGTAAGTGTATGCATGTAACTGAGCATATGATCAAAGACTTCCTTTATGTACAAGTATGCAAAGATGTGTATGATATGTGCATGAAAGTAAGTATGCAACCTGTGTATGAATAAGTGAACTATGTATGCACATGTGAACTGTTATTTACAAAAAGTGATTAAAAATATGAAAACTTTTATGTTCAAACTGAAGGATTCAAGAACTGAATTGTTATTTACAAGATGTAAAACAGAGAGTGTGTAAAGCTAACTTCATCACCTAATCATGTAACCTGAAGATCTCAACACTTCAGAAATTACCTTAATAAATAAAGCAAGAATGCAACAGTTTGAATTCAATCATTTTTCATCAAAGCTCAAATTTTACCTTCTTAGATATTTCAAAATGAGCCTAAGCTGAGTGAATTTCAAAGCCAAACCATTTTAACCTTTTTTACAGGTGTGCAAGCTAATAAGCATGGATAGCCAATATCATGATAACATATTTGCAATTTGAAGCACACTATTTTTCTTAAAACTCAACCTCTCACCTGAGTTGAATTATCCAAAAGGAACCAGTACCGAATTTATTACCAGTAAAGCTCATCATTTCTCTTGCCTTGAAGGATCTTCATTTATCAGCAGATTCTTCCTCCTCAAGGCACCCCTACAAGATAGATTTCTCATTTTGAAGTTTTGGGTACCCAAGCCATCTTGGGTCCCGAGGGGTTAGTTCTAACATAATCAAAAGTATTCTTCTTATTTTTCTTTTCATACCATTCATCATCGGCCCTCATCATGGAACAATTATCCATTGAGTGTCCATTCAGGCCACAATAAAAATAGTTAGAAGATTTTCCTTTCAGAAATCAATTGTCATCATTTTTCATTACATGACAATCATTCATTATATGTCCAAAACTACCATAGTAATGACAAGAAAAATTCTTTTTGGCTAAGAATTCATCATCATTTTTCCTTATAAAACAATCTTCAAACACATGACCATGTAGCCCACAATAGTAGCAATGAACATTGAAGTTTTTCTTCATAGATTTTTCATGTTTTTTAGAATCATCAACACTTTTCAATTTTGACCTCAATGCCTCATCATCGTCAAATATAATCAAGGAGCAGTCATACATGTCATGACCATAGTTCCCACAGTAATAACATGAAACATTTCTTTATTTTCTTGATGCACGAGCATGTTTAACAAATGAATGTTTTTCATGCAAACAAGAATGAACATCAACATTTTTCTCTTTTGAATTCTCATTATCATACAAGCACATGGACTCATTCAAATTCTTGATCTCATCTTCCAATGATGAGATGTGCAAGTTAGATTCAGCCAATTCTTTTTCACACAATGTAAGCTTCTCATTTAACAGAGAATTGATAGTTTTAGAGCTTGCAATTTCTAGTTCCAAAACATGAAGATTTTCAGAATTATCAACAACATGTTTTCCTTTTTTAAACATGTGGAGTTTATCAACCAATAAACTATTTCGATCTTTCAATTTCTGAATCTCTTCAGCAAATTTTTCATTTTGAAGTTTTTCAAATGAATTTTCAGTCGTGGAGGTATGTTCAAGTTCATTCTTTTGAAAACTCACATGTTCATCAACCATTTTATTCATGGTTTCATTACATTCAAATTTGTCATTCATGCTTTTAAAGCCTTCAATTTCATGTCTTAGCTCCCTTAACCATTCAGATTTATCAACATACATGCATTTTTCTTTTTCAAGGACAAGCAATTTTTCAGACATAGCACCATTCAATTCTTTTAGATTTTCATTATCTTTTTCTATTTGTTGGAATTCTGAAATTTTATCCAACAAGGATTTATTTTCAGATCTAAGATTTTCAATCATTTCTTTGAGTTCTTCTTCAACAAGCATGTGAGATTCAACTAGTTTTTCAAGCTCAATACATTTCCCACATGAAGAGTTGTCATGTTTCTTTTTCAACGTTTTGTTTTCAGATTTTAATGCCTTATATCTATCAAACAGTTCAACATAAACATTCACTAATTCATCATAGCTCAATTCATCCTCTTCCTAAGAATCGGAGTTAGAATTTACCTTGGAGGTTTCCTCGCTTTGGCATTCATTTTCATTGTTTGCCACTAGATAGTCACTATCGTTGAAGCTTTTCTTTTGGGCTTCGCTTAGCCCATCCCATATCTCTTTGGCAAACCTACAGTTGGAAACAAATGGAAATTTGTTAATGTTTACTGCTGCCTTAAGAGCATTCAAAGCAAACAAATTATCAGAGTTCTTTCTCTTATCCTCATCGGTCCATCTCAACTCATTTTTGGGTAAAACATGAGGACCACGAGTCATTAAGTTCATAAGTTTCGGATTAACACTAGTAATCCAAACACAAAATTTTCCTAGTCACAAAGCATAATCAAAACCATTAAAGATAGGAATAAAATTCACATTAGCCATCATGAAAATAATCTTTACTCTATGACCGCAAGGTCGATAAAAAAATCAGAGATGAGGCTCTGATACCAATTGTTGGCCCAGAGAGATGGCGGACAACAAGGGGGGTTGAATTGTCTCCTTGCTGAGATGGCGGATTTTACAGACTTTCTGGCCCAATTACAACTGAAGTGAAATTAACTACGTTTATTAACAAAAACTTCAAGTGTGATTAAGATAAAAGTGAGATTCAAGAGGTATTCTCTCAACCTTTCCGTTCTCACTCGAATGATCAGTGCATTGAACAACTAAATTAGCCCACACACGGATAACGGATGAAGCGATGTGTAATATGCAGTGAATTAAAACCTACTAAGTTGACCTGTGAAGGGAGATAGAAGAAATAGATAAACGCACATGCAATCACACGGAACATGAGATTTTAAGGTGGTTCGGGACCACGGCGGGCTCCCTACGTCCACCCCTCACCCAACTGGGTGAGGCTTCACTAAACGCTACGAAACGTAGCAACACGGGGATGAACCCCAACCACACACGCTTCTTCCGCAGCAATATCCACATGGGGTCAAGCCCCAACACGCTGCCTCTATAGCACACACACACACACACACGTTCGGGGATCACACCCCAGACACTGAATCACACGGAGTCACAGCTCCGTTCACACACACAGTAGTATTCAGAGTTTGACAAACTGAAGGATAGACAATAAACGCATTCACAAGATTTAAATCAAGAAAACCAACACTAGCAAGTGGATAAAAGATATAGAACTTTTCCCTTTCATTTTCCAATGGGTGTATGAAAATCTCCCTTGAAGTCCAGGTCAGCGGAAGTTGAATCCGCAGGGTGTTGGAGCATCCGTTTGTCTTCCTTGAGAGTCTAAGGTGTACTCCTTCAAATTCCACGCTCCAAGCACTCCTCCAATCACCAAGAATAGATGCGTCCTTCAAGGCCGTTTCCTCTCCTCCTTGTTCTTCTTCACCTGGAAGGCTAGATGGAGATAATAAGCTCAAACTTTAGACCAATCTCAAACAAAAGTATGAAAATGAATGATTTAGGTATCCCCTTAATCTTCACACAAGTCGGAGATAAAATAGAAGCATGCTTTAGAACGATAAGAGCATGAGAGAAGAAGTCAGTCCCCTTGTAGAGATGCGCCCAAGCAGGCAACGATGGAGAGAGCAGCGGCGGCTCGCCTCCGGCTTCGAGCTTGGGGTCCTGAGACGCGTTCCTTGGTGGCGTGGATCTCCTTCTCCGGCAGGACAAGCACCTTCTCCTCATCGTTCTCCTTCACCTGCAGTAGATAGGAAGCTATTAGCGCAAAGGGATGTCTCTCCTCCGATGGAGATCGAAGCTTCATATACAAGAGGAAAAGACACAATAAAAGTCATAAAGCCCCATGTGAAAACCTTTCTAAACCACACCTAAGGCAAGGGTGAAACACTAAGGGTATAGGTGTAAAAACCCCAAGCAAACGGATCTTATAATGGGCATTTCGAAACCAATCTGGAAAACCCGTTCCGGACGAACCAGAGAAAGTGTCGACCCTTGGGGTCGACACTTTTCTCAACAGATTCTGTCCCGATGAAGAAATCAGGACACGAGGTAAAAGTGTCGACTCATTGGGTCGACACTTTTTCCAACGTGCTCTATTTTCAACAAAACAAAACACCACGATAAAAAGTGTTGACTCATAGAGTCGACACTTTCTGCCTGGACTTATAAAATAACACAGCAGATAGAACATCCTGAAATAAGTGTCGACTCCTAGAGTCGACACTTTTATTGACAAAAGTGAAAACTCAATTAAACTTGATTGGAACCCCATAAAACCTCATCCAAACATTTAGAACTAATAAGCATGCATTAATAACAAAGTATTGGGATGAATTAAACCGCATTCCAACAAGGGCCAAAGAAAGCGATAAGCATCTTGAAATCTTTAACACTTCTAGAAATATCTGCATAAGTAACACTATCAAATCACCCAATCCTCAAAACGACGCCAATGATATATGCATCCAAGCACAAAGTCTTACCATGACTTCAATGGATTGAGAGCAACTTCCACTTTAAACCTGCACTTGGTACAAATAGTCAATCATTGCAATCTTAATGCAGTATAAGTTGAGATGTACAATCATATTGATTTATATTGATCAGCCAGCATGTACGTGTATTGAAATGCAACTATGTATATGAATTTGATTCATATCCAACCAGCCAATTTAAAACACAAGCAAGCAATCCAACAATTGCTTCGAACATGAGGAGCCAGTTCCAGTTCAAAATATTGATTTGATCTAAAACCTGGAGTCTAAACTGAATTCAGTCAAATTACACATTAAATGCAAGTTGGATCCCAAAGTTCAGAAACAAGCCACATTCGTCTGAACCATTGATATCATATATATTGATGACATGCAGTACAAGAACAATTAAGGGCAGTCCAATGCAGTCTGAAAAACCTTCAACCCCATTTGAAAAGTTGACTTAGCCAAGTGAAAAACACGCAGTTCAAGATTAATTTAGCTCACATACACTATTTACCACAAGCTCTCTTTTCAAATATAGATTCATCCTTGGAAAAGCCATTTCCAGATTAAATCAATCATGTCACATATGAAGTCCAAATTCAACCCATTTCAATGTGAAAACCTATATGACATATACATGAATCCATCAGCCTGCATGTTCATATATTCCAATTGTACCACATGGGATTGAAAATGCAATCCAAAGCAAAATTGAATCACACAATCCATGGACAGTAGAATACAAATATTCTTCTCAATTCATTGAAAACTATCCATGAGTACAAGTTCAGTCCAGAACTTCCAGAACAGTGCATATAAATCATAAATCTAAGCACATGAAGAACCAAGGTCTATACATGTGTGGACAAGGTTAACGCACATTTGAAAGGTCGATGCACATTATGATTCAAATCAGACTAGCTTCTTAGAAGCCCCATTCAAACAATGCTTTGAATAGAAATAGGAATTAGTATAAGCATGATGCTTTTGAACCAAATTTCTTACTCAAAGATAAATGACTGCATACCATGCAGCCATGTGAAATGCACCAACAACCTGCAAAAGAGAATGCAACATATTAGCTCATGTGCCACAACACATGAACACACGTATGTCACTCTATACATATGCAACGCACAAAATATATCGTTGTCATCAAAACCATTATCAAAGACAAAGAGGGAGCGCAAGGAACCCAACAACTTCCATCAAGCATTCGGCCCCTTTCGCTACACAGTCCTGAACGTGGCCATTTTTCATCCCCTTCTATTCCTCTTTTCATTTGGTGCCCTTCACAAAAGTTGTTCTCTTTTTAAATTCCTAGAATTTATTCTTCTATGCCATTAGCCAGTTCTCCGCCGATTCCAAGTTATTTGTATTTTCCTGGCGCGCTACGCTGATCACCAGCAAACCCAGTATTTTTCTCTGTTCTCGCCCTATTTTCTCCCTCTTCTATTCGTCTTCTCATCTTTCTCCCTTCACAAAAGTTGTTCAATTATTTGTTATCTATAATTTCTTATTCTACGCCTTTTCTTATTTCTGCACCGTTTTCAAGATATTTTTTAATTTCCAAAATCAACCGTGATCTACCCAAAAAAAATGTTCTTTTATTAGCCTAGCGGTCCTGGGAAGACTGCTAGATGATGGTGGCAGTCTTTCCAAGATCGCTACCTACCAAACAGTGCCCATTTTGCCCCATTTCACCCTCTGATGCCTTGCGATCACCCCTAGACCATTTGGTGGTACACTTGCGGTCCTCCCATGACTGTTTGGCTCCCTAGCAGCCCTACGATAGACCGTTTGCCAGACAGAGAGTCCAGAACTTCCTAAACTCCAATTTCTTTGCCGGAGGACTCTTTGGAGACCTTGTTTGATCCATTTTCTCCAAGAATATCCCTCTAGATCAAGGCTAATCTACTTTGGGGATATATTCCCACTATTATCTATGAGTTTTATCAATCTAAATCCCTATTGTGGGTGTTTATCTTGGATTTTAAGCTTCTAGATTTCTGCAACTCTATAAATAGCACCTAGTTCGCAGTGTGTGATAGGGGGCTCTTCTTCGGTTCGGGGCGAAGCCATGTTGTGACGCCGACTCAGTTCTTCGACTCTGGCTTGAAGAGGGAAGTATTGGCTTTCAATTCAACGCTCAAGGGCTTGATTTCATCATTCCTATATCTAGTTCTCCTCCTCCCAATTTCAAAAATCATCACAGATTACTATTTTTCTGCTACACATCCACTTTTCTCCGTTTTGCATAGCACATTCCTGCAGTTGTGCTGCGTGATTTTTCCTCTTCTTTGTCTTATCTTCATCACAATACACACACCTATCTTTTGCACCCTTCCACAGGGGTTAAAAACTTCCCCCCGTGCGTTCTCCCTCAATCTTTACCCCTATTTTATCACTTTGGGATAGATATTACACTTCAAGAGCTAATGGATTTTCCTCTTGTTGTGGTTTGATCTTTGTTTTACAGGAGAGCATGCTAGAGTGTGAGGCCCTCTTCCTCTAGCCGGCTGGAAGGAGAGGAGGTTGAATCTACAAAGTTTCCCGCACCCCGTTCCTTAAGCGTGATCAAGTCTTCATCCTTTTCCAAAGTACACGGTGCCGTTCCTCTCCTTTCTCCATCCTTTTGGCGTTGTTAATCCTTGGTGGCGATCACGATCGGTATTTCTCATCTTTCATCACCCCTTCATTCATACTTTTTCCATGCTTGTTCATGTTCATATGATATTAGCATAGTTTGGTAGAACAAAACAACAACCTCTATTTTTTGGCGATCATGGTGGGATGCCTCGTGCCCATCACATTATTCATGCTCTCTTATATGTTGGGTGTGGGTGTGTGCATGTTTAGATAGTTTTCCCTCCATTTTCCTGATGTTTTGGGTGTTTTTGGGTCTGTAAGTGGGTTGCAGTCCTCTCCAGGGCCGCCAGACGTGCCTAGCGATCATAACTGGGCCGCTAGGGCCTTTCTGCTGGCCTTGCGGTCTACCACTAGACCGCAAGGGTGTTAAAAATGGTCATCTAGAGGACCACTTTCTGATTTTGGCAGGTCTGCACGCAGGCTCACGGGGGCATCTTTCTTGGGCGATTGATCGACCTCCTGGGGTCGGATCGCTCTATTTTTGGGTCCGTTGTGTAGCCATTTGTATTGTCTTTCCATCCATATATTATTTGTATTATTTGGGTCATGTTTGCATTGTTTAATTGTGTCTTCATTTTTGAGTTTTCTGCATAAAGTCTGCAGGCAGGTCCCTGTAGACACGCCAAAATTGACGTTGTTGATCAAATCTCATGTCGTTATGATAACGCCCCAAGTGGACTTCAATATTCCTATAACATGAAGTTTTTCTATTTTTGTGAATTTTATGCATTTTTTCTGCATTTTTCGTGATTCACGACCTGAAGCAGGGCGTTACTTTAAAAAGTAACGGCCTGTCATAGGGCGTTTCAAAAGAAGGGACGACCATAGGTGAGGGCGTCAATTCCTGGCATTATCCGTTAATTTCTGAAATTATCTATTTTCAAAATAAAAGCATTTTCTGAGTAACGTCCTTCCTCAGGGCGTGTTTTTAAGAAACGCCGTTATCTCAGGCGTGTTCCCTTGATGCTAAAACAAAGAAGGTTTTATTTCCAAAAATTAAATCCAGGAAGAAACGGCCTTTCATAGGTCGTGTTTCAAGAAACGTCTGTGTGCAGGTCGTCAATTCATAAATAGGCGCCCTGGCTTAAGTCGTGTTTCACTCCATAGTCCTTCCTTTTTCCATCTTTCCCTCACAGTTCCCTACCATCCATGGACTCTTGCTCGATCTTGATCCTTCCCTGGACGCCTCATTGCCTGTTCTTATCACTTCCTTGTTTGATCACATCCAATTGAAGCTATAAAAGAAAATCTCATTCGATCGGGAAAAAGGTTAAGAGGTTAATTGTTCCACGAGCACGTTAAAAACATTCAGAAGGAAGGCGTTCGAAGCATTGGATTCTCTCCATCCTCCTGTTGTTGATTTCTACATCCTTCTGCATCCTTTCAGCATCTCCATGGTTCCCCTTTACTCTCGTCAGGGAGAGCAGGGCTCTATCTTACGTGTTTTTGTTTCGTTCATCTCTTCTTAGCATCTCATCATTGTCACCCTGTCGTTATTTCGTTATTTCATTAAGCATCATTTTTCATACCCTTTCCCTAGTTCTCTGCTAGGGGTTTAAAACAAAACAAAAAAAGAGGTGCGCCCTTTATGTCTTTTCATCCTTTCATGATAGTTTTGGATTGATACTATTGCACTCTGGCTGATCCCTCTCTTTTGCTTGTTCTTTCTTGTCTTTTTTTACAAGGTAATCAACTAAGAAAACCCACTTCATCGGCCGGCCGATTGAAGTTGGAGGAGGAAATCCACACCATCCCGCGTTTCCATCTACACTAGGTAATTGCGATCACTTTCCCCTTATTCATCTCCTCTTGAGACCCTCGTGTCTCTGGCGATCACACACTCTCCACATTAGCACCTCGTGCTATTTTATTGCTTTCACCATTATATTGCTCCTTTTTTTTTATTAAAGAGCGGATTTTAATCCGATCTACAAATTGGCGATCACGGTGGGACATCCAGAGTGCAGGCAACGGGTACTCTTATGATGATGAGAATGAGAACATATTTGGTCAATATGAGGACCCTCTCCAGGATTCTATTTATTATGAGGGGAACTACCTTCCTCCTCACCCCCATTACTCACAAGTTCATGTGGTTGATACCACTAATCATGAGGCGGACCCTCCGTCTCAAGTTCCACTTTCCAACACTTCGGGGAACCCTTCCCCATCCATTAATGTCACAGATTTGATCCAAGCTCTCTCCCAGTTGGATGACTCCCAGCGGCAAGCCATTCAGGCCGCTTTAAAGGGGAAGTCGGTTCTTTCGTCTTCTTCTAATCCCCCTCCGGCCGTGAGTGGCCATCAGATTGTTAATGACCAGGCGGTCTTGCATCCCTCCTCCTCTCGTCCACAAACGCCTACTGCGGCCATACCGGCCCAGCAGGCGAGCTATTCAGCGGTTAGGCATCAATCCTTCCAACCTCCTCGGATTCTACGAACGCCTATACCGGATTCTTTTGCTCATAATCAGGCCCCGGTCGAGCCCGATACCAACACTCTCTTGCTTCAGAAGCTAGCCAGCATGGAGGAGCAGCTCAAGAAGGTTACAGCGACTAAGAGTGCTCCAGAAATTTCTCTTCCTACATTGCCAGTGTTCCATTTACCACCTTCTGAAATGCCGAATTTCCGGCGATATAATGGGACAGGCAACCCATTCATTCATTTAAAGGATTTCCGATATGAGACTTCCTTTTGGCAAGACAATAAGGCCTCCCTGGCCTACTTATTCAGGAGATCTCTTGAGGGGCCAGCCCTCGAATGGTTTTATTCTCTGGAGCCAGCTGATGCCGGTGATTTTGATGTCATTCAAAGAAAATTCCTGCAAAAGTACAGAGACCGGGTGGGACCTTCCCTTTCTGTTACAGATTTAGTTGCCGAGAAAATGAAGCCCGAGGAGGACTTCATTGTATTTGCTGATAGGTGGCGGTCTATGGCCGACAAATTAAAGGACACATTGTCGGAACAGGAGCAAGTGAAAATGGTCATTTCTAATGCAACCCCCCAATTCCGGCACATTTTGGCCATGAATCGGTTGACAACTATGGAAGAGCTCTATGAAAGAGCTCGTTATATACAAACGCAAATGAAGGACTCGCCCATCATGGGCATGTTTGAGCCGAAGCCTCGGCTATTTAAAAAGAATACAAATGTCAACAGCGGGCCTACGACGGAAGGTACTGTCACAAATGAGCAAGTTGGCGTAGTTGGCAACCCCATCAAGCTAACCCACGTCCACCACCACCTCCACGACAGAACCCTCATTTTAACCCTACTCCACCACCCCAATTCGCGCCTCAACGCTCCTTCGCTCCATCACAAAACCAAGCCCCCCGCATAGATCCCCCAGCTCCACCACAATACCATCAAGTACCCCCACCAGCCAACTACGGCCAACAACAACAACGGAGACCGCCACTTGGCCCCAAAAGGGACCACTATCCTCCACTCCCCGAAAGTCTCCCCGATATTTTTAATGCCCTGATGGCCGCCAACTTGCTCGCCCTGCCAAGGGAAAGAACCGTGTGGCCCGCTAATGTTGACACATCCCGCTATTGTGCCTTTCATCGTGGCCCTGGTCACAACCTGGATCGTTGCTTCCACTTCAGAGATTATATCTACGATCTAAATGACCAGGGTGACATTAATTGGGATGAGATGAGACAATACATAGCCGCTATGAAAGAAAGAAGGGCTTCTCGGCAACAGCAAAATCAGCAACAACAGCAGCCAGCTCCGCAGCAAGTTCAGCCGCAGCAAGCTCCAGCACCCCAGCAGGATATGGGGATCGTCCGTAATCCATTACCGGAGCACGCTCCTAATCAACACGTGAACCCTGTCACGTCTCTCTATGAGGTGGAGAGAGGGCAGGGATGGCACGAAGAAAACGCCTCTGTCGGGGCATTTCACCATGATCCAACTCAAAATTAAACTCCGCGCCTTTTGCGCACACCTCCTTCTTCTTCTATTCTCCTATCGGGACGTCCCCTTTTACGCCCCGTCAATCCTTCTACCTCCACCAATTCCACGGCCTTGCCGGTTCGCTCTTTTCTTACCCGCCTACCACCTCCACAACCTACCATTCCACCTTCCACCACCAATCCCACACACGCGCCATCCAGGCCACTCCTACTCCGCTCACCGCCAGCACCCGCTACCCCCTCTACCACTCCTACACCAGCAAGGGTTCCTCCATCATCAGTTCAACCACCTTTTGTGCCACGATCTCTCCTTATTCCACCACCTGCCAATGCTCCTCGCATTCGGATATCCCTCTCTTCTCCCATGCCCCCTGCAAGGGCAACTTCATCAAATACTCCTCCCATGCCTCCCGCGGGGGCATCTTTGTTAAACACCACTACCACGTCTCCTACGGAGGCGCCCCTTTCATTGAATTCCCCTTTGATATCCCCTAGCAGGGTTTCTGCTACCAACATTCCTTCTTCTTCTTCCAACCCTCCTCCTAATATTGCCCCGACCGAGGCGCGTCAAGGCGTAGCGCCACTCCACAGTGGACGGATATTCCACCGTATTTTCCCACAGAGAGAGCTAGAGCCTGTGCAGGGGCCACAAGAGCAAGAGCAGGAACAAGATTCAGTGCCGGGAACTCAGTATGATTTATTAAAGCACTTAGATCGCACTCCAGCAAGAATCTCCATTCTTGAATTAATCAAGAGGTCCACCACTCATCAGCTGGCCCTGAAGGAATACCTGCAGAAGGTCATGGTCAATGAAGACCTTCCGGTTGAACAGATAATTACAGTCTTGACCCCTGCCAGCAGTCAGCCGGCAATCACATTTCATGAACACGAGTTAGCACCTCTACCAGCAAGAAAATATGCCCTATGCATTACGGTCGATATCAACAAAGTGGCTGTCAAGCAGTGTTTGGTAGACACCAGTGCATCTATCAATGTGTTGCCGCCAAGCACTCTGAAGCTATGCGGTATCCCTGAAAGCCAGATTCGGCCATCTACTATTACTGTCACGGCATACGACAATACAAAGAAACCCCCTCTGGGTATGATTACTCTCAAAGTCAGTTTGGGTCCAGCCACCATTACAGCAGATTTTCATATTCTGGATATGGATCCGACTTTTAACGGTATTCTGGGTCTCCCTTATATTCAGCAGCTTGACGCAGTGCCCTCTACAAACCATCAGTGCCTCAAGTTTCCGCACAAGGGCCGCATTATCAAGGTGACCAGCGTGCCGATCTTGCCAGAGGAAGACATTCATGTAGCTTCATCAGTTCCTTCCATATGGCCTGCCAACAAGCCGTTATTATCTGTGCTGGACGTTCCCCGTCCACGGCCGATGCTATCTGAGACTGTTACCACAATTGCTATGACACCCCTGCCTTCTAAGGGGAAGAAGAAAAAGAACATGATTAAAACCCCTGGCTGGAACATTCTATTGAAAATGGGATATCAAGATGGCAAGGGCCTGGGCGCCAAGCTCCAGGGCAGGATTAGGCCTTTTAAGCCTCAAAAACTGATTGCACGAGGCGGCTTAGGCTACAAAGCACCGGGCAAGAATGAAGGAGAGCCGTGGGCTGTTATGACGTCCACCTTCAAGCCAGATCGCCAGCCGCTCACCTGGACTTTAAAGACACATTTTGTCACCGGTGGCATTCAAAACAATGAACAGACTACCGTCATTACTTCATTGCTTGATTGTCAAGATGTGCATGCTAGACAGTTTGCTCGTCACATTGCCCCACTAGCTACCTACAAAGCCCTGGAGTCTTTAAGGCCAGATAAAAGAAGAAAAATGGGTGATCCGAATGTGACTGGTACAGGTGGTTCGACATGAATGACATCACTTTTTCTTTAAGCCGCCTGTTCATGCCGACCGATCTGGAATGGCCGCCACTGATTCAAGAACTGATTGAAATGCCAGCGGCAATCACAAATAAAAGGCAGATGTTAAGTGACTACACAGATACGGGAGAGCCAGATGTCCCCTTTGAAGAAGGATTTTCCGTGGATAGGCTGTGGGCCGACCTTTTCTCCCTCACTTCTGTGCATCCGTCTGTGTTGGCTTCTCTCTATTCCCGTTGGTTTGGTCACGTGCCGCGACCACCACCAATTACCATCAACTTGTCTCCCGGTTCAATTCAGATTTCCCTCCCGATTGCTCCTTCGCTCCTCGAGCGATTTTCTAAAAACTCCATCTCGCCCCCGCGTGGGCCATCTTTGAGTAAATCTTTCTCCAAACTTGCAATCTCCACTCACCTTGCTATTCTCCCTTCACATTGCTTTTTACTTGAAAAAGAAAATAAAAACAAAGGAAAAGCTAAAAATGAAAAAAAATGCCGATTTCCCAACTTTCCAATCCTCCATTTCTATTGAGGAGGCCTCCTATTTTTCTCCCGAGTGCGTCCCAACCCAGGGGCCGCTCTTCCAAGATTCCTTGGTAAGACTCTTCTCCCCCTCTGGTGAGGGGCCCTCCTCTGTATCACCTCCTGTATCCACTTTTTCACCTCCTTCTTTCCTTTCTAATCAAGCTAGTTGCTCTTCCTCCTCTTCTTCCTCTTCTTCTAAAAATCATGGGGTAAGTTCACACAAGAAGGCCAAGGGTAAGCAGATTCCTCGCAGATTTTTGTTGGAATTGGCCATCAGATGCCAAGCTTGTTTAGCCCTCCTGAGTTTGTGGAAGATCCAATTGTCCTGCCAGAGTTAGAATATGAGGATTCTGTTGCTTCTTATGAGGGTTTGGGCGTTTATGAAATCATGAATGATGAAGACCCTATTGAAGAGGGGGATGAAAGTTATGAAGAATATGAGGACGAGGCTGATGCTTTTGCTAGTGGTATAAGAAGATTCGACAAACCATCAGCCTCCGTAGAAGAACCTACCAAAGAAATCAATTTGGGTACCGAGGAAGACCCTAGGATTGTCCTCATAAGTAAGAATTTACCGCCCTCCGAGGAGGAGGCGCTCATTTTGGTTCTGCAAGAATACAAGGACACGTTTGCTTGGAGTTATGAAGACATGCCTGGATTAGACCCTGCGCTCGTTGAACACCGCCTTACACTTAAGCCAGGGTCTGTCCCGGTCAAACAACGGTTGAGGCGTTTCCACCCTAACATGGCTTTGAAAATGAAAGAAGAGGTCGATAAACTCCATAAGGCTAGATTTGTTAGAGTCGTCCTCTATCCCAATTGGGTGGCTAACATTGTCCCGGTTATGAAGAAAGATGGAAAAGTTCGAATTTGTATAGATTTCCGGGATCTCAACCGGGCGTGTCCTAAAGATGACTTCCCCCTCCCTCATATTGATGTTCTGATCGACAACACGGCAGGATTTGAAACTCTTTCATTCATGGATGGTTTCTCAGGCTACAATCAAATTCGTCTGTCTGAAGAGGATCAAGAGAAAACCTCATTCACTACACCATGGGGTACATATTGCTATGTGGTCATGCCCTTTGGACTTAAGAATGCTGGAGCCACCTACCAGAGGGCTATGATGGCGATTTTTCATGACATGATTCATATTTATATCGAGGTGTATGTGGATGACCTGGTAGTGAAATCTAGGACAAGGATTGAGCACCCTGGGGTTCTGGCCAAGGTTCTACAGAGGTCACGAGAATATCAATTGAAAATGAACCCCAAGAAGTGCGTATTTGGCGTTTCTTCAGGGAAGTTGCTTGGATTCATTGTCAGTAAGAGGGGAATTGAAGTCGATCCCAACAAGGCGAGAGCCATTAGAGATATGCCTCCTCCCAAGAATTTGAAGGAAGTTCGAGGATTAATCGGGAGGTTGCAGTTCATTCGCCGCTTCGTCTCCCAGCATTCACAAAGATGTAGGCCGTTTTACGAGCTTACCAAGCCGGGAGTCAAGTTTAATTGGGATGACAAGTGTCAGGCAGCCTTTGACGGATTGAAGGATTATTTGGCCAATCCACCTGTCCTGAGGCCGCCAATTCCAGGCAAACCACTTATTCTGTATGTTTCAGTCCTGGATGACTCTGTAGGTGCTGTCTTAGCTCAAGTGGACGAAGAAAGTAAGGAAAGGGCAGCATACTACTTATCTAAACTTCTTAACCCCTGTGAGCAGAGGTACTCAGCCATGGAGAAGACTTGTGCAGCTTTGGTTTGGGTAGTTCAGAAATTAAAACATTATTTTCTAGCTCACGAGGTTCACCTCATTGCACGCATGAATCCAATCAAATTCCTCCTTGAAAAATCTGTCCTCACTGATCGATTAGCACGCTGGCAAAGCTTCCTCTCCCAGTTTGATATCACTTACATTCAACAAAAAGCTATCAAAGGTTATGCCATCGCCGAACATCTTGCTCATCACCCTCTACCTCATTTTGATCCTGTTAATTCTGAGTTCCCAGATGAAGAATTAATGTCCATTAATCAACCCCTTGATCCTATGTGGACGTTACACTTTGATGGAGCTCTTAATTCTCAAGGAAGAGGGATCGGCATGGTTCTTTTAACACCTGAAGGGGTCACCATTCCATTTGCTGCTCGGCTCACTTTCCCCGTCACCAATAATATAGCCGAGTATGAAGCTCTTTTGGCCGGTCTGCAAACCGCTCATCGATATGGTGTCACTCACTTGCGGATTGTCGGTGATAGTCAACTCATTTTGCGCCAGGTGTTGGTCAAGTGCCGCACTATCAATCCTAAGCTTAAACCCTACCAGGAACTCGCTTCAGCTTATGCCAAACTCTTTACCAAGTTAATCTTCGTTCACGTCCCTCGCAGTCAGAACATTCTAGCTGACGCTCTTGCTTCTTTAGCTTCCGCTTTAGTCTTCCCCCCTGAGCGTGATTTCCATGTCCCTCTGATTCATCAGCGTGACACTCCAGCTATTAAGGATCGTGCTTTCCTTGATATTAGGGATCAGGTGCTCGAGAAGGCCAAGCAGAAAGAAATTCTTAAAGGCAAAGAGGTCATGCTTTTGGACTGGGAAGAAGAGTTGGCTGACGAAGAGAAGCCTTGGTATTATGAGATTGCCAGATACTGTAATGATCAGTCTTATCCCGAGGAAGCCACCGCAGAAGAAAAGAAAGCAATTAGAAGAGTGGCTCAACGTTATACTTTGGTTGGAAGTGTGCTCTACAGAAGAGGGCTCACCGGTGTTTTATTGAGATGCCTCGACGATGATGAATCTTGGAAAGTCGTGGAAGAGGCGCATTCTGGTGTGTGTGGTGGTCATGTGAACAGCCAGATGTTAGCTAAGAAAATCCTTAGGCTAGGTTTCTATTGGCCCACTCTAGAAGAGGATTGCTCTATCTACGTTCGTAGGTGTGTTAAGTGCCAGCTGCACGCCGACAAGATTCATTCTCCTGCTTCTTCACTCCATCCTACGTCCTCCCCATGGCCTTTTTCCATGTGGGCTTTTGATATCATTGGACCTCTTGGTGACTCGAACCTCCTGACCAAGCAAAAATCATTCATTCTCACGGCAACGGAGTACTTCACCAAGTGGGCGGAAGCGGAAGCTTACGTGGAAATTAAAGCATCAACCGTTTGCAAATTTATCATGAAGAACATCATCACGAGGTTCGGCATCCCGAGCACCATCGTCACCGACAATGGACCTCAATTTATCTCTCAAGATCTCAAGGATCTCTGCAACAGGTATAACATTGCATTGCATCATTCTTCTCCCTATTATCCGCAGGGCAATGGCCAAGCAGAGGCAACTAACAAAACTTTGATCAAGATCGTTAAAAAGACGTGTGAGGCTAATAAATTTTCGGACTGGCCAGACAAGCTGGTTGAAGCTCTTTGGGCCTACCGCACTTCCATTCGCACTCCCACTGGGCAAACCCCTTTCGCCCTCACTTATGGGATGGAGGCAGTAGTCCCTTATGAGATTCTTATTCCCTCTCTGCGAGTACAATTGGATGAGGAACTTTCTATTGATGAACGTCGTGATTCACTCCTTGCCCAATTGGAACTCCTAGATGAGAAGCGTCTGGTCGCCGCTGAGCATGCGCGCGTTTATCAAAATAGGCTCTCACGTTTTTACCAAAAGAAAGTAATTGAGAGAAAATTTAAAGTCGGTGAAATGGTAATCAAGAGAATTTTTGTTAAGCCGGGTGGCCCCCGTTCAAAACTCCAACCAAATTGGGAGGGACCGTTCGTTATAAAAGAAGTTTTTCCTGGCAATGCTTATAAATTAACTAATGCTGAAGGTGAAGAGTTAACTCACCCTTGGAACGGTTTATATCTTAAGAAATACTACCCCTGATTTTCCAAAAGTCCAAAATCCAACAAAAATGAATATTTTCCAAAATCCACAAAAAATGAATATTTTCAAAATCCAACAAAAAAATGAATTTTTTCCAAAAATCCCACAAAACAAAAAAATGAATATTTTCCAAATCCAAAAAAAATTAGAATATTCGCCAAAACGAAACAAAACAAAAAAAAATAGAAACTAAAAACAAACAAAAAAGGCTTTCAAATTATTGTCATGGCACACAAAAGATCAAGGCCTGAAAGGTCAAAATTCAGAATTCATTTATCAGTCTTGGTAACTTAAAAACGGGGTTGACACACGCACACACTACACGCTTTATTCTTGAACTCAAGCAGTGCAAAATCTGATAGAAAGTCAAAAACCTGACTAAAAGTGAAAGACAATACCCGTTCTTTTCTTATTCGGCCCATAAGGGAGGAAGGGAGACCTCGAGGCAGATGCGCCAAACCTGCTCGCCGCCCTAGTAGGTGGAAGTCAAGGTCCAAAAGGGAGCAAATGTCACAAAAGCCCAAGTACAATTAGGTTTATTTTTCATCAATGCAAATCAATTCCAAAGTGAAAGTCAAGTTTTGAAAAGAAAAGCATGTCAAGAGGGCAAAGTCCCCGCAAGGAAAACCTTGGGCGTATGCATGCATTATAAATGGGCAAAAAGGCAACAAACATCCCTACGCCAAAGACCGAACCCCAACAGGCATAGGGCAGGGGAGGTAACTTTACTTTGAGCATCCCAGAACCCCTTATGGGCTTCCCTTATATTTTCTTCCATCCTTTCTATGTGGTAAAGTCGCGAACTGGCAGGATGGTCAAGACGAACTTAAGAAATTGCACTGTGCGAAATCTCGAATATAAGTCAACTTTGAGCACGTCGACTCCCTTTTAATTATTCAAGAAAGATTAATGAATCCCAGATGGTGACCGTGTAGGGCCCGCGATCTGGATAGCCTTGACAATCTTGTTTGAAGTTTCATATAATTCACGCCTTTCCTTAAGGCGTTTTTAATTTAATTCACGCCCTTGTGAGGGTCATCTTTATAAAATTAACGCCCTTGTTCAGGTCGTCTGTTCGTCAAATTCCAAAATCCTTTCAAAAGTGCACGCCGTCTGCGAGGGCGTCTTTCACTTGAGTCACGACCTAACCTAAGGCGCGTTTTTCAGGAAAATAACAAAAAAAATATAAATGATGCATTCTTCATTCACGTGCTTGCATTTTGCATGTGCATATTTTGATTTATTGTTTGCATATGTGTGCTCGCATGATGCATCTCCCCTTTATTGGTTATTTCACTTTACCTTATTTGATTAAAGGCTTGGCCCCTTGACCCGTCATTAAGGTCAGAATATTGCCACCCCTTGCTCATTGGGCAAGGGGCCAAGTCGAACAGATGAATTAACCTATTTTATTCAAGTGAAAACCGCAGCTGCAGATACAGGGCAAAAGCAAAGTAAACACGAAGGACGTGAAAAGAAAAGTACACAAACACAAGTCCACAACCACACAAGTGCTCAGGTAACAAAAGCTCAAATCTCATATATATATATATCATCATGTCTATCATGTACAGGTGTGAGGGTGGAGGAGTACAAGTAAGTCTCTCAGCTCTCGCCTCCACTCTCCTCTACTCTCCTACTCTCAACCTCCTCCTCACCGTCCCGAGCTGGTGCTGGTGGAGGAGGCATGGGCCCCCGTGAAGAAGCTGGAACTCGAGCCTGGCCCCCTGCCTCACTCCTCTCTCGAAGAGAAGAACCCGCAACAAAAGTGGAGCTAGTAAAGGAGTACCCCGCGGCCCGTGCTCGCTCACGCCCTCGCTGAAGACGCTCCTCGATACTCGTAGCCGCTCCTGAGAAAGGATCAACTGAGTCCTCGAGTCGGCTAGCTCTCGCTCCCGTACTGCCACCTGCTCAAGGAACCGGGCACGCTCCGCCTGCTGAAGCTCCTGGAACTGGGCACGCTCCGCCTGCTGAAGCTCAAGGAACAGGGCACGCTCCGTCTGGTGCTCCTCTCGCTCTCGGGCACGCTCTCGCCTCTCCATCTCAAGAGCCACCCGCAGCTCGGCCACGTCCTGAGGAAGCTCCTCTCGTCGCCTCTGGGACCTCTCAAGCTCTGCGATCCGCTGGTCACGGATCGCCAACTCGGTACGTACCGCCCGAAGCTGAGCCACCTGCAAAAGGGTAAGCAAATCATCAATTCCACAATAAATGCAATAATTCAATAATTTAACGATGCATGATTGAATTACTCACCTGTGAGCTCGACGCTCGGAAGCCCTCGTCTACGCAAACAAGAGCAGCTCGAAGCTCTTCGGTCTGTAAGAATGAATTTTTATCAGTACACAATGCTATATTTAATCAATAATTGAACTGACTGAGTTTGAGTTCAGAATTTACCCGTGAAGCAAGGTCGCGCTCCGCTGCCTCGGCTCGTGCAACCGCTCCAGCTAGCTGCTCTGATAGCGCGGTCACCTCTGCGCTAGGTCCCCTCGAGCTGGAGGCCTCCCCTGGATCTCTCCTCACTATTCCCTGCTGGGCACGCTGCATTCATTAAGATCGTCAGTGGCTAATCATCAATAATTCAACAAAAAGTTTCATTTGCATATAGAAGTAATTTAAACACTCACCAGGGTCTCTAGGTCTGCCCGCGTGGCAGCTAGCTGGTCCTCCAGGCTGTGTAGGTGGGCCTGGGCGTCTATCGCCGCTATGTCCCTCGCATCCTGCATCCACTACATGTTAGTCGCATGATAGAAACATAAGCATTTGCATTCAATTTAGAAATAAGCGCATTCATACATACCCCTAAGACCCTCATCTGGGGTCGGCCGGCGTGTACCTCCCAGTAGCGCCGGAGGTACTCGGAGCTGTCAGTCGCGTGGGAGACAACTCGGATCCCGCCACGTTGCCAGTCGGCGTACTGCTCCTCGAAACGTACCCGCCAGTCGGTCGTCTTGGTGCGACCGCGGGTCTTCTTACCTATGCCTCGAGGCTCTCCGACCTCGATCCACTCCTGGGGCAGGCCCAGGGTCCTCATCACCAACCGAAGCCGTAACGGCTCAATCTCGCTCAAGCAGTGTAGCCATAGCTCACGCCCAAAGCGAGGTCGTCCCGATACGACCCAAGGTTGGCCCTCATCTGTCATATCCTCGTAGGGCCTCCACCGCACCTGCATTCATACATATCATTATCATTTCATCATAATCAAATCAAATCAATTCAAAAGAAATACATATCATCCATTCATACATACCAGCGAGGGAGGGAAGTCGCGGAACTCTCTCCGTAGAACCCACAACTCGTAGTCGAGCGGGGCACCGAAGATGACTGGTAACCAGCGTCGCGCCAGAGGAAAGGATCCCTCAGCCCCGGGCCGTGGGTCAACGCGCCCCATCGGCATGTATAGGTGGCTCCACACCTGCATCCATGCATTGCATTAGTAAGGCATTCACATGCATCATAATAAGAAGAGAAAAAGAAAAGAGATAAAAATGAGAAAATTGCATACCTGAAGAAAAGGTGAGAAGCCACTGACGGTCGTCTCTCGCCCCGTCCCCGTGGACAAATCAGCTATCAAATGCGCCAGCAGCGCTGCACCCCAAGCGTAAGTGCCAACGGTCTCCAGGTCCTCCAGGATGCCCAAGAAGCGGCAGTTGATGACGTCGGCTTTCGTCCCCAGCAATAATCTACCGAGCAGCAGCAGCAAGAACCTCCTCAGGTCTCGATCCGCTCTCTCACGGTCAGTCGGGTCCTGGCAGCATGCCGCTCTCACCCCGTCAGTCAGCCTCTGTGCAAACTCACCTAGGGTCTCCCCTGACCTGTGCCTGGCATCCCCTAAACCCATCACCGTAGTCAAGTCTGTACGGAAGATGGTCCTACACTCACTCGGCACCACATAAACCATATCTAGCCCCAGTAACCTCTGGGCCATCTCCGTGTAGTCAGGATAGGTGAACCCGCTCACAGCCTCGCCATCCACCCTCAACCCCGTAATCCTAGTCACATCCTCTAGGGTAGGAACCATGTGCCCCCAGGGCATCAGGAAAGACCGGCTCACCCTATCCCAACGCTCCCGTAGAACCTGGATAAGTGCTAGGTCGGGTCTAAATGGCTCGATGGATAGAAAAGCCCCGAACCCCATAGCATCTACCCTAACCCTCTGGAAGTCGGGGAGACCCTGGTATGCTGCCCAGACCATGACCCATGAGATACGGGTCCTCATCAGCCCCTGCACGCATTAAAAGAGAAGAATTTTGCTTAATTGTTTGGTTAATCATGTGTAATTGCGCTATGTTTTGCCTGGGCATTGATTTTAATATTTTGGAAGTCACGACCCTCCTCAGGTCGTTTCTTGGTAAATTCACGCCCCTAAAGGGGGCGTTTTTCTAAATGTGGTTTGAAGTAACGTCCTGTCTGAGGGCGTTTTGTATCTTTGAAACGCCGCTGTGTAGGGCGTGAGCATGTGGTTAATTTCTAAAAAAAACCTAAAATGTTTTTCAAATCACGCCCTCAGCTGGGGCGTTTTCCATTTAGGACCGTTCAGTTTAAATGAGAATTAATGAAGAGACGCCCTCTGGTTTGGGCGTTTCCTGTTAAATAACGCCCTGGTGAGGGGCGTGGCTTTCATGATTTTTAGATAATTTAAATAAAAAATGACAGCATGCAAAATAATTAATGAAAACATTTAATGGGCATGGAATTAATGGAAAATCATAATTTTTGAAGAAACGACATGTTGCAGGGCGTTTTTCATGGAGGTTAATTGATTTTCAGAAAATAAAATAAATTTACGCCCTTTGTCAGGGCGTTTCCTTTGTGAATAACGCCCCTGTGGGGGGCGTGTCTTTTCTGAGTTGCAGGTTTTGCCCCCAAGGGCTATGGAAAATCAGGAAAAAATAAATAAAATAAAAATTTTGGAATTGGGGTGGGGGAACCTACCTTCTTGTGCTTCTGGGGTTGTGGCCGAGGCAATGGCCGCCTGGGCCGCCGGAGTTGACCCCGGGGAGCGATCACCGCCGCGGGCGGTGGTCCCTCATCTTCCTCTCCGTCTTCTTCTTCACTTTCCTCTCCTTCTTCTCCTTCTTCTTCTCCTTCTTCTGCTCCTTCTTCTGCTCCTTCTTCACTAGCTCCGTCGCCGCCGCCGACCACCGCCGGTTCTTCAACCGCGACGATGGCGAGCTCCTCCACGGCGGGTTCTTGGGCGTGGACGGCGTCGAGGTCAACGACCTCCGGGGCACTGACCCTCTGGCATTTGGCCATGGCTCGGGTTAGGGTAGGAAGAGAGACAGAGACAGATAGAGGGAGATTAAGAGAAGAGAACGAGAGAGGGAGATCGAAAGAGAATGGGCGGTTTCGGTTAGGGTTTGCAGAAGGGGGGGAAAATGAAAACGGAAGGAGGAAGAAGAAAGGGGCCGATGACCTTTGGGTTTCAAAAAGAAGACACGCCCTTAAGCAAGGCGTTTTTAATGGAATTCACGCCCAGGAGTTGGGCGTTTCATAAAATCAGACGACGTATATTAGGGCGTTAATTTGTTTTGCATGGGGAACGATAACCGTCGTCAGACGCATTGAATGGGCGTTGATTGATGTGATGAGAGTCATCATGGCTGGTTTAGAGTCACGCCTCTGTTGAGGGCGTGTTATTTTTAAGAAGTGCCTAAGGAAAAGGCGTTACTTTTGATGATTCAACGATTATATTCTTTGGGGTTTGAATATTCACTCCTTATCTGAAGTCGTTATTTAAGTCACGCCCACTGTACAGACGTTAACTGTGGAGGATGGGCCGATTGAAGCGCCTTGAGGTAAGGCGTTCCTTCTTGAATTCACGCCCTGTGTTGAGGCGTTATTTGCAACAGAAACACAGGTTTTGGATGATTTTGATCATAATCACAGTAATATTGGCTCAATCAGAAAGCAATCTTTATTATTCGAAAGAATTCAATGACTAATGAGCCACTTTGGGCCTTAATTTTCTCAAAGAGATTACATAATTTTTCCACTGTTCTTTGTCTTCATCCAAGTCTTCTACAGGTTGATGAAGTTTGCTTAGCTTCCATAGAGCTTGAATGGTGATAGCCTCCTCCCCATCTCCATTGCTGCCTAGGTCCCTTGATTTGATTGGAGGGAGATGGGAGATGTCTTCTAAGTGTTGCCTTGAAAGCCCAATTTGAGGAAGGCACCTGTGAGAGTTGTACAAGACGAAGTCTGAAGCGCCAATAAGACGAAGGTCCGTCCCGATGGAGAAGCGTGCACGAAGTTCCTGCATTTTGAATACACCCGGGGCGCAAGTAAAGAGATTCTTTGGCATTACCTTTAAGTGCTCCCTCCAATCCCCTCTCTTCTTGATTTGAGGAACCCGGTTAGTCACTCTATTGCTTATTCCTAGTGAGCCAGTTATATAGGAGAGGGGGCTCTTTGAGAAAATTCTTGAAGGTTGTTGAGCTTCGTGGCATGGGTCGAATTTGAAGTGTAGATCAATCCAACTAGAGAGTGCTAGCATGCACCCGTATATGGGCCTTCCCATGGCTGCCGAGGTGAGCCCGCTATAAAGATATGCTAGGATCGCCGGTCCAACTCTTTCTTCCTCCCATAAGCTCACCACTGTGCTCAATTGGGACTCCTCTAGAAAGTCCTCCGTGGATGGGAATATGAGTGCTCCTGCTAAGCACACCACGAAGGCTTTGGTCACTCTTTCTATCTCCTCTTCCTCTTTAGCTTGATCCGCTCTCTTGTACACCCACGAGGCGAGCTTCAAGAGGTTAATTCCTTTAGTGACCTTGATTTGGTTCACTATATTTGGGCTAGGTATCAATGAGGTTAGCAACTCATGGGAGGAGATTGGCCTTGGCATGATGGCCATCTTTTCTTCTTCTCCTTGTTTCATCCTTTTCAAGCCTAGGATCGTCTCTACTTCTTCCAGCAAGATAGTGGCTTCGAATGTGGAAAATAAGAAGGTATGGGTGGAAGGATGCCATGTTTCAATCAATGCACCTATGGCAGCCCAATCAAGATGGATTTGGTCATAATGTTTAGCATGGGTTATCAACCCCAAGAGATGCCATCTAGCTACATATACCCTCATATCTGAAGTAAACTTGGAGAGGATGAGGGGCAACCATTTGATTCGGATGTACCTTCTAGCTCCCGGAAGAATTGGGTAATCCTATAAAGAAGAAACATGAAGCATGCAGTGATAAGAATAAGCATATGAAATATGAGATGAGAGTTCGGCCGAAGGCACAGTAAAGCAACTAACAGAAAGATAGCTTACCTGGCTCAAAGCAATTCGATTGCTTATGTGCCCTTGTATTTCAGTAATCCTAGGAGCAGAAATCCTAGGTTTCTTCATCACCCTGTCCATCACTTTCTTTTGAAGAAGAAGCTCGCGTAGAGGCTTGAAGGAGAACAGAAGCAGAACGGAGGGCTTGCAGAAGAAAGAGGCAATTCGGCTGCAGAAGAGTTTCGATGGGTTTGTGAAGGAAAGCCTCCTTTTTATAAGGATTTGAAGAGTCCTGAAGGGTCCCGAAGCCAGAAGTTTGTTTAGGTTAAGGACTGTGTCCTTGATTTCGTGTTGAATTAACGCCTTGTGTAAGGGCGTCTTTTGTTGATTTGACGACCTGACAGTGGTCGTGTTTTATGTCACGCCCTTAATGAGGTCGTTTTTATTCTAAGCTCACGTTACTGTTTACGCCTTTGAGTAGGGCGTGTTTTAAGTGATTAACGACCCATTGCCCAGGCGTGTTTCATGATGTTAACGCCCTGTTCTTAGGCGTGTTTTTCCTGGATTACGGATCTTTGACCTCTCCATGCTTTTGATGAACTTAAGTGCTATTATTTGGTGAAATTGTTTATGATTAAGCACTTATGATCATGTCATGTTCTGAATTAATGAATGAAAGCTAATAAATTTCAAAGTGTAGAAGTTTTGCAGGATCCAAGGCGCTTGGACCGCTCATGGGAGTAACATCTTGTCACCTTGTATCTGTTTCTTGTAAGCATTGTTAGTATATGATATCTACACTATTATAGTATGTCAAGGGCCTTGTGGTTCTGATAAACCTGAAATTTGAGTTCCCCTTCATCAAAAATGATGACGATTTCAGGAGAATCTTGATCGCACGGATAGGCCGTTGAGTTGTTAAAGGTTTGGGACGATGGTTCCACTTTCTGAGTTGATGCGCGGACAAACGGGCCTCGGCTTAGTGTTAACTCAGAAATATGGATTCTTGACCAGATCTAAATAGCTTAGCAATATTATCCTTGATTATTTTCTATTTTAGTTTGGTTTAATCTTTTCTTTTAGCCCAGCATGCATCATGTAGGACTTTGAGTTTCATGCTGAAAATCTTCATATTATGGCAATAATGAAATTCACTCGCTCTCGATTGAGTTGACATGAGGTATTCCACTTCAAATCAAGTACTTCGTTCTGTTTGAAGCCGTTCAGGCTGATTCCTTGAAAGTGTCCCTTTTGTTGGATTTCTATCCCAATTCTCTTTACTTTTCTGCAAAATTTACCTTGGTTGTAGCACGTCCACGTTGGCTGGTAATCGCTCTCCAATGGTCTTTCCCTGTCGTGCCCACGCGCACACCCTTTATTTACTTAGTTAAATCTCCTTTTATCCAACAAATCGATGTTTCCTTGGAACCACCCAGAGTTGTTTCATTCAGAATCTTGGAAAGATTTTAAATGCTTAATGTTCTGAGGCGTGTCACATCACACCTTGGCGTCTCCTTATCAGCTCATTCCACTTCATTCCTTTCATTACAATTCATTCCATTTCCGTCTCACTCCCTTGCAAAGCGGACGCCAAGGCGGGGCAGCTGTAGACACGCCAAAATTGAAGTTGTTGATCAAATCTCATGTCGTTATGATAACGCCCCAAGTGGACTTCAATATTCCTATAACATGAAGTTTTCTATTTTTGTGAATTTTATGCATTTTTTCTGCATTTTTCATGATTCACGACCTGAAGCAGGGCGTTACTTTAAAAAGTAACGGCCTGTCATAGGGCGTTTCAAAAGAAGGGACGACCATAGGTGAGGGCGTCAATTCCTGGTATTATCCGTTAATTTCTGGAATTATCTATTTTCAAAATAAAAGCATTTTCTGAGTAACGTCCTTCCTCAGGGTGTGTTTTTAAGAAACGCCGTTATCTCAGGCGTGTTCCCTTGATGCTAAAACAAAGAAGGTTTTATTTCCAAAAATTAAATCCAGGAAGAAACGGCTTTTCATAGGTCGTGTTTCAAGAAACGTCTGTGTGCAGGTCGTCAATTCATAAATAGGCGCCCTGGCTTAAGTCGTGTTTCACTCCAGAGTCCTTCCTTTTTCCATCTTTCCCTCACAGTTCCCTACCATCCATGGACTCTTGCTCGATCTTGATCCTTCCCTGGACGCCTCATTGCCTGTTCTTATCACTTCCTTGTTTGATCACATCCAATTGAAGCTATAAAAGAAAATCTCATTCGATCGGGAAAAAGGTTAAGAGGTTAATTGTTCCACGAGCACGTTAAAAACATTCAGAAGGAAGGCGTTCGAAGCATTGGATTCTCTCCATCCTCCTGTTGTTGATTTCTACATCCTTCTGCATCCTTTTAGCATCTCCACGGTTCCCCTTTACTCTCGTCAGGGAGAGCAGGGCTCTATCTAACGTGTTTTTGTTTCGTTCATCTCTTCTTAGCATCTCATCATTGTCACCCTGTCGTTATTTCGTTATTTCATTAAGCATCATTTTTCATACCCTTTCCCTAGTTCTCTGCTAGGGGTTTAAAACAAAACAAAAAAAGAGGTGCGCCCTTTATGTCTTTTCATCCTTTCATGATAGTTTTGGATTGATACTATTGCACTCTGGCTGATCCCTCTCTTTTGCTTGTTCTTTCTTGTCTTTTTTTACAAGGTAATCAACTAAGAAAACCCACTTCATCGGCCGGCCGATTGAAGTTGGAGGAGGAAATCCACACCATCCCGCGTTTCCATCTACACTAGGTAATTGCGATCACTTTCCCCTTATTCATCTCCTCTTGAGACCCTCGTGTCTCTGGTGATCACACACTCTCCACATTAGCACCTCGTGCTATTTTATTGCTTTCACCATTATATTGCTCCTTTTTTTTATTAAAGAGCGGATTTTAATCCGATCTACAGTCCCAAGATAGACTCACATGTACGTCTTTGGTCAAAGATTTGATTGGCTTCCTGAGATCTGATTGCTTGCTTCTTGCTTCCATCTTGTTCCCCTTTGTATTATCTTTATTTCCATATATTATTTGCATTATTTGGGTCACGTTTGCATAGTTAAATATTGTCTCCAATTTTACATTTTGTGCATAAAATATGCATGCAGGCCCAGGGGCAAACATAAAGGTACGCCGTTTATTCATGGGTTTTCATATCATTTAGTGCCTGATTGTGCTTGTTCCTGATCCTACATTGTTTTCCTTTGTATTATCTTCATTTTCATATATTGTTTGCATCCATATCATTGTGTTTGCATAATTAAATGTTGTCTTGATTTTCTAGTTTTAGGCTAAAAATTGCATGCACTCCGGTGCACATAGGGCCATCCATTGCATATCATAGTCGCATTCCTACCTTGGTTAGTGATCATCTTGCCTCCATATTCCTTGGGGTTGACTAGGTGATCTTATCCGGGACCTCCGTAAGTCCCCGTGAGCTGTGGATTCCCACACGGAGGTCGAGCTGGTTGTACCTTTCCACCCCTTAGGCTTACATTTGCATACGTGTGAGGGAGTTAACCTTAGTCAACCCAAAGTTTGGATCTTATTCCCTATAGGATTCCTATCTTGAGGGAATTGTGCTTAATTTAAAATATTAAAAGGCCCATCAAAACTTTTGACAAATAAAAAATTTCCATCATTTTAACTTGTTTGACTTGGGTGAAACCCTTCACATTATTTTGTGTTGTTTGGACTGTCCAGGCCCATTTGTGGTGTTTTGTGTTGCAACTACATATTTTGTTGTTGTTAGGCCCATTTAGGTTAGCCTATTTTATGTGTCCATTGTCTAGTCTCATTGTCATAGGTGCGTCTTCCCTTGGTCTTTGCATTAGTGGGTCAGCCCCCCTTGTTCTCAAGCACATTAATCCCTTGCCTCCCTCCTCGTATTAAGCCTCCATTTTCCCTCATGGAGCATTACCGTCATCCTTTGTATTCCTCACTCTCTTCTTCTTCTTCCTATTCTTGCGTGGAATCCTCTTCCCACGCGGGCCCATCTTCCCGTGGTCCCTCCGACCTGTCTGAAGAACAAGCCAACCTTATGGCCCATCTCTCATGCCTTGTTCGTCAAATGGACCCGACCCAGGCCAAAAAAATGATTGCAAATCACCTTAATGGGTCTTCTTCTCTTAATGGGCCTCTCTCTCTTAATGGGCATTCCTTGCTTAATGGGCCTCATTCTCTTAATGGGCCTTCTACTTCTTATGTTGTTGGCCCAGTTTCTAATGGCCGATTTTGTCTTAATAGGCCTCATTCTTCTTCTCCTTATGCTCATATTTCTTACAGGCCCACATACCCTTCTACTCCTGGAATGGGCCCTTCTTCTTCTCCGCCCGGACACTTGTATCTGGCCCAATATCATCTTGGTATGAATTCACAACCTCTTGCTCAAGCTGACCTATGCCATTCTTGATCTCTCCCTATCTCGGAGATGATTTCTTAAACCCAACGCCAGCTTGATGAACTCCAACACCGAATTGATCCTAAATCCTCCTTAAGTGTTTCATTCTCATTTCAAGGTCTTCGGCTCCCACCATCATCACAAATTCCCGCATATCACCGTTATAGTGGAGTTGGTGACCCATATGTGCACATGAAGGAGTCTCTTTATGAGTCGGCCCAATTCTGACATGACCAACATTTGATGGCCTATTTATTTGGTCTGTCATTAGAAGGCCCGGCTCGAGATTGGTTCTTTTCCCTCCCGCAAGAGCAGGTTGTGAATTTTCAAGCCATGCAAGAAAGATTCATTCAACAGTTTCAAGGCCAGGTTGGGCCCAAGTATTCTATGGTGGATCTGGCCCACGAGAAGATGAAGCCCGAAGAGGAGTTCTCTACCTTTACTAACCCCTGGCGTCGCTTGGTCGCGCAAGTCCCGGGCACATTCTAGAGTAGGAGTGGATCAAGATGTTGATTTCTAATGCAACGTCAGAATATCAGTTTATCTTAGCCCTTAACGACATTACCTCCCGGTATCAACTTTATAGCCGAGCCCGCTTCATTCGCCAACAACTCCACGATCCCCTTGACCCTAAGTCTTCTCCGCCTTCTACATCTCCATACATCCCGCCATCTACATCTACCTCCACCTATCAACCTTCACCCTCCACAATTCAACCTTCCACTTACATCGCACCCTCCATAAGTCAGCCCTATGCCTCCACATATCAACCCTCCATGAGTCAACCATTCGCATATTAACCTTCCATGAGTCAGCCTTCCGCCTCCTCATACCCACATCCGCCTCCACCTCCGGTCAAGGAAACACCACATCCCGAGCAGGTGGATGCCATCTATATACCCCCTCATCCCGCTCCACATATGCCTTCACCCAATCCCACTCGCCACACGCCATTACCTAATCCTTCCACTGGCCATGCGCCTTTGCCTACGCAACCTCCACTTCCGTCTCCACAACTCTCGTCTCCACAACCTTCCCCTCGGTATCCGCCTTGCCCGAAGCGGGCTCCTCATCCTCCGTTGTCAGAGTATTTTACAGATGTTTTACAGAGTTTGATGACCACTCACGCATTGCCGCTCCTTCCGGTTTTACCTTGCCAACCCGCGATCCGGAATATGCTTTAGTTCTGTGATTATCATCGCCAGCAGGGGCATTTGGTTGAGGATTTCCCGGAGTTCCAGGAGTTTGTTTATGACCTGGAAGCCAAGAAAAGGTTCAATTGGCCCGTGATTCGGAAGATTGTGATACATCTTCGCAGCAATCAACAACATTAGCAAGTACCGCCCAGGCAGCCGTCTACTACAAGGCCCGGGGCACCCCCGTGATTCCTTATCTCGTGTTGCACCCGCTCCATTACCTTCATCTCCATCTCCACCTACCTCTACCTCTACCCCATCACCATCTCCTATCCCGGCTCCATTTCCTTCACCTGCCCAAGCCCTTTCTCAAGCTAGTGCCTCCCCTTCTTCTGCAACTACCACCGCTTCCACTCCCAACGCCACCCGACGCGTCGTGTCGATATGCTGACGGTGGGCACCATGGCCTTCCCCTTCACCTTCTTCTTTGCCCTCATCACTGCCTCCATCTCCACCACCAGTGCCTTCATTGCCATCTCCACCCTCTCCTCCATCTTCCTTGCCACCCGAGCTTGAGCAAGCCACCCCTTCACCTTTGCCTATGTCGCCTACAACCGAGCCTATTATTGCCATATTACCTTTACCACCACTCGATATCACCATTCCCGCTAGAGCCTCCGTGCCTTCCGAGCATTCACCTACGCCTTCCGAGCCCACTACCTCCACTTCTCCATCCACTTCCACCCCATGGAGCGAGTGTGCATTACTTCTGGTGCCCCTTGGGTCTAGTCCCCGGGGAGATGATGAGCCAAGTCTGGATGATTCTATGTCGGTTCTGCATTTCAAGTTTCAAGAGTTTATCTGCCAGATGCTGATACGTGTCCTCATCCCTGGCTACTTTGGGACTGATGAGCCTCTACCTCCGAAGATGGTTGTCAAGAAGAGTTCCCTTGCATTGGTACTAGTTTCTTCAAGAGCGAGACCGGTGGCAATCTCATCGCTCGCTGTGAAGTTTACCATTGATGCCGTTATTACTTCCCACTCCGTTACTGTTCAGTTCACTAGTCAGGAAAGGTTCTCTACCCGCATTATGCTAACTCATACGGCTGCCAAGAGTTTGTGGGATTTTATATTCATGGGGCAATTGGCCATATATTCTACACTCTCGAAGAACATTCTGCACATCTTATGCAATCTACCTCGGTTTATCAATAAGCCGGCCATGTCAACGCCATGTGTTACTCTCCCTCAGTTTCATCCTTTGCTTCTATCAAGAGAGCTGTGCTTCAAGGCTGATCGCCGAGTGGAGTTGTCGAACCTCATGCTTCTAGTGCCAAGTAACAAAACTCCATGGTTTTTTGATGCTCATTCTGAGGAGTTATTTGTTCAAGAATGTCCATCTATTGTTAGCACTGGATGTCTAGGGGCAACCTCCCCAGCGAGGCTGCATGTTCATGACCGAGCCAGGCCATCTGCCAGGTGGACCTGCTATTTGAGAAGGTATTGCAAGACAAGAAGCCCAAGGGTCCGAGTCCATGCCAGGAGGGCACATTTTCAAGGAATCTCCGCTAAGAAGAGGCGGCGACATACGTTTAAGGGCCATCAGTTGTGCACTCAGGGGTCCACTTCTCCTTCTTCTCCTTTTCACCCATCATTTCCTCTGCTCGGTTCCCACCCCTGGGTGGTGTATCTTCCCTCTTCTAGCTCTATCTCTACGATTCTCTCCTCTCCTCCCGGCTCCGTGAACCCCCGCTTTTCTTCTTCTCGTTTGGGGCCTCCGATTTTCCACATTCTCGTTATTCTAGGCCTCGGCCTATGCCGTCTCATCATCCCGATCCTGGGATATCTTCTGATTCTTCTACTCCGGTATCTCTGGGTTCTAATTTTCCTTCCCCGACCCTGTCGGGTGATTCTCATTCTCCTTCCCCGACCCAGTTGAGTGTCCATGATTCTCTTTCCCCGACTCTGTCAGGTGGTCCTTGTCACGCCCCAAGCTTTTAAAAAAGGGGAAGGAATCTCGGGAACGTGGACAGTCGGCTAGTACGCCTCAAGCAAGCAAGAAATCAGAGCGCAAGATAATCACATAAAAGTAATTGCACAAGTAAGTACTTAAACTCCAACTTTATTTCATAATAATAATAATAACCAAAAAGTATATAAGACCATTGCCTTTGACATCCTTACATCATATGACTCAAGAAATCAAAATTTTCAATATGACTCGACTAGACACTAGATAACTAAGGCTTCTCTCATTCCCATAGACCATCAATTCCTCTCGAACCCGCTACTTGCATAATCCGAATCCGATTCACTAGTATTTCCTGAAAAGATGAGAGTAGGTATGAGCACACATGCCCAGTAGGTATCCGCATATCAACATGAAGGCAATATTTAAGTAATTAACATTTTAGATCTAGAGTTAAAATTCACGAAATACGATAAAATAAACGGTGTAAAACTCAAGTAACACAAGTAACATGATACGATTAAGAATAAGAATTGAGAACATGATTGAGCAAGTGTATAGTAAGAATGTAGGTTTGGCCTTTCATGAACAAGAATGTACATTTCCATAACCACAAAGGCTATGCACTAGAAAGTCATGTAACGAGAATGTACTAGCAAGCCTGTAATTTCACAAGAATGTCTCGTGAGTATTCGTGGATATTCACTAGTTTATAAAAAAATTACTCCCTGCACAATGCGACGCCAGTGTTCATCATACTCCATGGTTTATAGTATGTTTCTGGCTATCTGTCGAGGGGACTAGAGTGGAGCCCTTGGACACTATCCGTGCCCGCTCTTGCATCTTCAAGTTATAAATCAAGCTACTACCACGAAAATATAAATATGGCCAATAATATAATAAGTTCAAATAATAGGTTTCATGACCAAGTAACCAACGTATAGAACGTTCCAAAACTGATATGAGATTTCAAAGATAAATTAAAAGAATATTATGCTACGGCAGCATTCCGGCAGCATAACGGTACATTAATTAAGTTCCATAACTTAACATTAACTTGTTACACATAGGTTTGGAATCCAGATAATCCTAAGATCATCCACGAATAGAATTTAAACATCCCTTAGGTCAAACCTCGGGCTATGAACTTGATAGAAAGAGATGGTCATTTACTGGCTCGTTTCATGTAGAAACGGTCACAGTCAAGTCGCTTAAACAAGACTAGCGATCTAGTGAAGGCCGCAACTAAACTGTGTCAACCAGAACAAAGGGAAAGTCGACACTTGAGGGATTCTGGAATAATAATGGTCTCAAGGTGGCCGTTTTATGATAAAAAAATGGTCTGAGTAGGACCGCTAGGTAACCAGAGTACAGAAAGTAAAACATCGGTCATGTGAGTGCTTTCTAGACAGTTTGGGCATTTAAGGGTACAACCAGCTCGGTGTCCTGATGTAAATCCCAGGCTCACGGAGACTTATGGAGGCCTTGAAACATGATCCCCTAGTCCGACAGAAGGAATATCCGGCGGAGAGGTTCACAAGTCCAAGAGATGTACCCATAAGTGCAAACGTGTATCTAATGGTCACATACCGGAGTATACACCATGTACTTATGAAAGACTATGATATGAGAGTGAATGGTCAAAACCAATGGTAAAACCCAACATGTTAATACCACATGAAATACATCCACAAATGTGGAAATCATTTATTTACAAAAGTATAACTTTTGGTGTAAAATTACACATTTATGAAAAATAAGGGTTTATACATGCTTACAGTAAAACATGGTATTTAACAAGAAATTAAAACATGATGGAATTGTAAATATCATGTAAGTAACATAAGAAATCATATTAAGTTCGGACTGGCATAAAACGGTCATGAACTGACCGCTAAAAGAGTAAAAATAGTCTCGTGATAAATCGTTGTTAACGGCAGCGGTCACTTTATTGACAGTTTCTGTCTGACAGACAGGAGCTCTAAAAATAGTGAAAAAATGCTAATCTAAGGCATGTTATGCATGGAAAACTATGTAATACATGTAGCAAAACATGCTAGAAGAAAATTGGGCCAAGATTATGCATAGGAGAATGCGAATTAAGTCAGAATTACATCTTTTCAATCTAAATAACCCATATCTAATTACCTCATTTATGGCTTCTACTTCGCTGATCAATCTGGCCCGATCGCCCAATCTCCTGGGTTTCTTGCACGGAACCAGCGTCTTTGGTGGCCTTGTCCTCTCTTATGGCGTGATCTCCTAATGTGAAATTTGGAGGGGATTTAGACCTTACTATTATGAACAAATTCTTCTAAAGAACTTGTCTCTAATTCGGCCTCTTCTATAGGAACGGATGGACACAAAGATCTAGAGGGGGGGTGAATAGATCTACCCCTAAAAATCTACAGCAGTTGAAGACAATGCAGGATAAAAACTAACCACTGTAAATCAATCAAGAGATATAAGTTTCAGAACAAAGTAGCATGCTAATAGTTATGCACGAAGGGCAATGCACAAAAATAGCTAGAGAGATTACTGTAAAATGTTAGACAGTAAGAATAAAATCTTCAAATTCAGTAAGAGATGATTTTCAACAATATCAAGAGAAATCAGATAATTGCACTTAACAGTCAGCCAAACATCCAGGTATGGTACGATGGCAGAGGCTAGCCTCACGCAAGAACTGGAATTCCAGTAGGCGTAACCTATCGTTCCAACCCAGCCTTTTGATGTACCTACTGGATGAAGAGCTTTAGCAAAAATCTCAGATGGTAATTTTAACAAGTGAAAGCATGTTTCTCTTAAACGCTCCTAAGCATTCATCTAAACGTTGAGAAGATAGAAGCAATAAACACACTGGAGCACAAATCAATCACACGAGTGAAGAGAATTTTTAGGTGGTTCAGTTTTCACCTACATCCACCCCACACTCAGATAGAGTATGGCTTACTGCTGATTCACAGCTTCAATCCGCTGATTCACAGCTTTGGGGATTAGATCCCTACAGACCGCTGATCCACAGCTTTGGGGAATTGATCCCAAACCGCTGATCCACAGCTTTGCTACCGCTGAGCCTTACAGCTTCGCTGTCCGAGGTTTCACCCTCGCCCGCTGATACACAGCTTAAAAGAACTTAGAAAATAAAATGGAAAGAATGAAACGAGAAAACAATGTAGCTCTCTTGGAGCAAATTGACTCTTTTTTTAAAGGAAATAATGCCTATGAGCAAATTAACTCTGGATTTGATCCAGGAGTCAATTACAAAGATAAGCTCTCTTCTCACTCAGACGATCAAAACAGCTTACGATGCTTTGCTTTCCTTGACCTTTACCGCAGCTTCTTCTTTCAACTTATTCTCTGCTTCTCACACTCGCTCTTGCTTGTCCATTCTGCTCAATCAGGCTTCTCTAAATGACTCGTTGTCTCTATCTGTGAGATCTGGTCCCTTTATATAGCCTCACGAGAAGAGCGCGCGTGGGAAACACGTTTCCCACCCAAACATTTAGTAGAAGAGGCTCTGGTGAAGCTCCACGTGTCAGGAGATGCAGATGCTCTTTCCACGTGTCAGATGAATGGAAGAGTGCGGCCCAAGTGTCAGATAGATCTGATTGGAGAATCACCTTGGATCACGTGCCACTTAATGTCCTGGGATCACGTGACCACATAAGTTTCTGTTGTTCCCAGAGACGTAATAATTAATCATGCAATTCAGACGACAGACATTTAGTCAAACACTTAGAATGCATATGCACTAACCTTGTAGCATCATATGAGAAAATGCATAGACTTGTCCTTGCAAATGTGCACGGACTTTGATTGTGCTAAATCGAATGAGCACTGACCTCGATATGTAGTATAAGAGATATGCACCGACCTTGGACATGCACAGAATAGAGTGTGCACAAAACTGCCAAGCGATCAATGCAAATGTGCACTAACCATGAGTTTATGCAAATGACTATATGCACCGACTTTATATAGACATAGGGCATACGTGCACAGACCTTCATATGCATAAGTCAGAAATGTGCACCGACCTTATATGCATATGGCAAAATCTGCATCGACCTATTTCATGCGTGAGGCAAATCATGCACCGACCTTAATATGCATGAGATAAAAGGTGCACAGACCTTTATATGCATGACGCAGAAACATGCACTGACTTTGTGTGCAGTCATACAAGATGTGCACGGACCTTATGTGCAGGCACTTAAAATGTGCACTGACCTACATGAGGGAATAGTGGTATGCACTGACCTTCATGTTTGCATAAACAGAAACGTGAACCGACCTGACAGTCATGTGTGCACAAACCTTATGTGCTGTTTGCAAAAAGGTGCACTGACTTATATGCGCACTTCTACAGAAACATGCACCGATCTTGTATAAAATCATACAAGACATGCACCGACTTTAAATGCGCGCTACAAGATCTGCACCGACCTGTTGTGCACTTCTACAGAAACGTGCACCGACCTTAGTAGTACTTAAGAGATGATGTGCACCGACCATGCCTCTTCTTACCATGCAATATGCATTGACCTTCATGTGCAGAACTATAAAAATGAATGAACTTTAGTATGAAATGCGTGCACATGAATCTATGAAATGCTAATAGTGTAATAAGAATGGTTTCAGGAAGTCATTATTATCAAAGTCCAAGAGCTGAAAAACAAAATGTATTGTTGCCAATCATCAAAATAAAATGGGAAATTAAGTTCGAAGAATTGAGTCAAAAGAGACATGACATGAGACTCATTATCCCACATGAGCTCCCACAACATTCTCCCCCTTTTTGATGATGGTAACACGTTTACATTTTGATGTCAACAATCAACAATGATTTCTTACGAAACAAGAAATATACTCACAGTAATATGCAAATAGTATGCACACGACAGAATTCAAGAAATGCAGTATTTCTTCCTAATGCAAAAGGCTCCCTTTAATGCAAGAATCTTTCAGCATCAACCTCTCTCCCCATCAACATCAAGAGCTAATCAACATCAAAATCTCTCCCCCTTTGCCATTAGCAGAAAGGATAATAGAAAGATATCAAGGAGAGTACTACAGTGAAGAAGAAATCTGATTTGACAAACTAAGTAGGCTTTCAGTAACCAAGTAAATAGAGCACAAATTCTTTAAAATAAGAGTGCAGATAGTGCATTCTTGAACTTATGTGGTTTAAAGAGTATGAAAGTGAGAGACTAGCCACTTCACTCTGTGAGAAATAGTCTATATGAGCTCTTAATAATAATGAACCACAAGCACATGAGACATGCCAGATTTTGTCTTACTCTATCTTATTTATCTAAACATCAAAATATCATCAGGAGAGACAAGAACTTGTATTGAGATTAAACAAACTCCACAGTTCTGATTTAATCTTCAGAGAGCATTGATAGTTTCGTACATTTCTTTGCTTTTCTACTTTAGAATAGTCAAGTATAATCTTATCTTTTTACATAAGAGTACGCGTTTATCAGACGCCAATACCCCTAGTTACTCAACAAGATATACTATTCTTTCTCAAGTATAGTGTCCACCTTTTTACGTAAGGGTATACGTTTATCAGACGCCAGTACCCTTAGTTACTCAGTGGAACTAACCTTTTAATTTTCTGAACAGAGATAACTTGAAGCACTTCATGACATGAGTGTTTCTCAATTTCATTGATGAAGTACCCAATTTCTCAGTGCATTCAATCATTGCTCTGCCTTTAGCATATATGATTCATCATTTTGACATAGTTGCCCATTTGATTTTCAGAAGGTGTTGTTTAAGAATAATATATGTTTTCAAGTCTTCTCAACCAATTTAACCTGAGTCTAGATAAATTCAGATTCTGAAAGACTCAATTAAACATGACATGCACGAAATGGTTATGAACTATTAAAAGTATTCCACAGTCCTTCTTCATTAAGTTTGGTTGTTAGTCTCTAAAGTTCATTAAGTTTAAACCAACAGTTCATTCAAGGTTCATTACTGCTTCTCATAAGAAAGGAATTCTGATTCCAGCAGCTTAGATTAATGAACATGTCTATCAGTTTGTCATTTGTTCAGATTCAGAAAATGGTTCCAGGGAATGTTCAGATACTGATGCCAAGGAAGAGAATAGATCAGATAAATGGAGGACTGACAGAAAGTGTTCTCAAATGAATTATTCAAAAATTGACCTATGGACAAGCTAGGATTCAAACTTTATTCTATGCTACCCCTCACAAAGTGAATAACATGAGATTATCATGAATGAAAACTATATATGTGGTATCTGTCTGTATGCTCATGACCACCAAGGATGACATGATGAACCAGAAACTCCCCCTCAATATATGCATGCAATTTTTTAAGATGATTTCATGTCTTAATCTAGATGTATGCAATGTTGACCTATGGTACTAGGCGAAGGGCTTACCTCTACGCATAGTGTGGGTTTCCAGATAGATAATATCTCTCCTTCTCCAACTTACCATTTGATATACCTATGGGTTAACAATGAAATGCAACAGATAGACATTCAGAAAATTTAGTGACAATCATCACACATGCAACATTCAAGAATACAAAATTTAAAAACAGATATGATCAAGAGCTCAGGATGAGAATTTGCAAAGACCAAGTTCTCTTCTAAGAAATTTGAATCTTTCATTACCAAGAGGCTTGGTACAAATATTAGCAATTTGTCTTTCAAATTCAACAAATTCTAGAACAGTTTCCTTTTTACTTACTTCATCTCTAAGAAAATGATGTTTGATTTCAATATGTTTAGTCCTAGAATGGTGAACAAGATTTTTAGTTAAGGAAATAGCACTTGTGTTGTCACAAAGAATTGTAATGCAACCAAGATTTATAGGATAGTCAATTAACTGGTGTTTAATCAAGAGGACTTGGGCAGCACAGTTTCCTGCAGCCACATACTCTGCCTCGGCAGTGGATAACGCGATAGTGTACTATTTCTTAGATGCCCAAGACACTAGACCCCCACCTAGAAATTGACAATATCCACTAGTACTTTTCCTATCTATCCTACACCCAGCATAGTCTGCATCGGTGTAAGCTATAAGGTCCAGCTCACGCTTAGCAGGATACCATAAGCCTAAGTCTAGGGTGGAAGACAGATACCTAAAAATCCGTTTCACAGCAATCAAATGTGATTCCTTAGGACATGCTTGAAATCGAGCACACAAACATACTAAAAACTGAATATCAGGGCAAGAAGCAGTAAGATATAACAAGGATCCGATCATACCTCTGTATAGTTTGGGGTCTACCATTTTACATTCAGGATCAGTATCAAGGCTGGTAGATGTTCCCATTGGTGCGGTTATTGCTTTGAGGTTTTCCATCTTGAATTTCTTCAGTAGATCCTTGATATACTTCTCTTGAGTTATAAATGTTCCTTCTTTAGTCTAACAGACCTGCAACCCAAGAAAATTTTTCGTTCACCCATTGAGCTCATTTCAAATTCACTAGTAATTAATGTTGAAAATTCCTCACACATGGATGAATTTGTTGACCCAAACACTATGTCATCTACATAAATTTGAATGATCAGAATTTCTTTGTCACATACCTTTGTGAATAATGTCTGGTCAATCTTACCTCTGGAGAATCCCTTTTTTATGAGGAACTTACTCAGTTTGTCATACCAAGCTCGAGGAGCTTGCTTCAATCCAAAGAGTGCCTTGTCCAGCTTATAGATGTGGTCAGGAAAATCAAGACACTCAAAACTAGGGGGTTGTTTCACAAAAACATCCTCTTTTATATCACCATTTAAGAATGTAGATTTAACGTCCATCTGCTAGAGGGTTATTCCTAAATTGCATGTGATTGCTACAAGAATCCTAATGGCTTCTAGCCTAGCTACAGGGGCAAAAGATTCTTCAAAGTCAATACCATACTCTTGGTTGTACCCCTGAGCTACCAGTCTAGCTTTATTTCTAACTATGTTACCATGCTCAGCAGTTTTATTCCTAAAGACCCATTTAGTGTGTATAATATTACCATAAGAGGGTTTAGGAACTACGTGCCAAACCTTGTTCCTATCAAATTGACTAATTTCTTCATGCATGGCGTTAATCCAGTGTTCATCCTGAAGGGCACTCTCTATGTTCTTTGGTTCAATCTGAGATACTAAAGCAAATGAATTCAATTCATTTTCAATTCTTAAATGAGCTCTAGTTCTCGTAGGTTCATTCTAATTACCAATAATATTTTCTGGAGGATGGTCTCTAAGAAATTTAATGTAACCGAAATACCTAGATTTTTACTTACCTCCCCCTGAGTGTAAGACTTTTCTGCTTCAGCGTCTTCTGCAGAATCTCCATTCGGTGCCTCTTTGGTCTACATAATTTCTCCATCTACTTTGTCCCTACATAAACTGATGTCATTTTTATTTTCTGACTCATCAAACACTATATGAGGAGATTCTTCAACAACTTTAGAATTGAGATTATATATTCTATAAGCTCTAGAATGTTCAGACCAACCTAGAAAAATTCCAGGTTCACTTTTGGGTTCAAACTTATCAAGGTCTCGTTTGGAGTTTACATGAACAAAACATTTACAACCGAAAATCTTGAAATGTGCTAGAGAAGGTTTCTTACCTTTAAGAATCTCATAGGGAGTCATTTGAGTAGTGGGTCTTACGAGGGCTCTATTAATGATGTAACAAGAAGTGTTAATAGCCTCAACCCAAAACTTCCTTGATAGGTTCCCTTCTACCAGCATAGTTCGAGCCATTTCAACTAAGGTTCGGTTTCTCATTTCCACCACTCCATTTTGCTCTGGAGTTCTTGGTGAGGAGAACCTGTGAGTGATCCCATTCTCCCTCCAGAAATCATCAAATTGTGAGTTAACAAACTCACCACCATGATCAGATAAAATATTCAAAATGGCATGATCATTGGTATATTTTATTTTATAAAAGAACTCCTGAAATTCTTCAAAGGCTCATTTTTGTGAGACAAGTAGAAAACCCATGTGAATCTAAAGATGTCACGCCCCGAGCCTTTATTACAGCAGAAGACTAACTCGGGGAGCGCGAACAGCCGGCATGGTAAGCCTCTTGCAAGCAAGAACGATCAGAGCGCGAGACAATCACACAAATAAATGCAATTGCACAGTATTTAATCAAACTCCAACTTTATTTCATAAATTATTAATAGTCAAATACAATTATTTTTCCATCATCTTTCACTCTACTAGACTCAAGAAATAGGAAAATTACATAGACTCAATCTAAACAATATAGACTTCCTAAGTCTTCGCTCATTCATTATTCACTCTCGGATCCGCCACTTGAACCTTCCGAATCCGAACCCGACTCACTTTCGTTTCCTGAAAAAGATTAGAAATAGGTAATGAGCACACTTGCCCAGTAGGTATTTTCGCATCAACATGAAGGCACTATTAAAGTAATTAACATTTTTACTCTAAAGAATAAGGTAAAATCATGCAATGCGATGATCACACGTTTAAACCAAAGTAATCCGATAATCATGTAAGATAGAATGAGAGCAATGTATGAACTAGCAAAAATGTGACAAGAACATGATATTGGCCTTTCATGAACAAGAATGTATCGAGAATGTACTAGCAAGCCACATAATCATCACTCCAGTATCTTTTGCTTATGAGCAAATACTTCGTGAATTTCTGTGGATTATCAAGCAAGAAAGTCATGTACAAGAATGTCATGTCGTGCCGTGGATTTTCACTTATTTATAAAGAATGTACTCCCAGCGTAATGCGACGCCAGTAGCATCATACCGCATGATTTATAAAATAGTATGTTTCCGACAATCAGCCGAGGGGACTAGCATAGAGCCCTTGAACACAATCAGTGCTCGATCGCATCTTCAAGTATAAATCAAGTTACTTGCACGCATGTAACAATAAAGTGTGGCCAAGAGTGTAATAAGTTCACTAATTTCAAGATAGTAATAATCAATGAATGAATGCTTCAATTTGAATATGAGGAATCAAGAATGACATTAAACAATGTTAGGCTCATAAAATAAATCGGTAACATAACGGTATATTTCTTTACTTTCATTCATTATATTAAGTCTATTAAGCAATATGATAAGTTCTAGATTATCAAGGGTCATCTAGAAACCTTGAAATATCAACCCTTAGGTCAAACCTCAGGTTACGTACTCAAGTAGTGTGACGGTCGTATACTGGGCCGTTACATGATGTGACGGTCCAGGATTAGGCCGTTACAGTGGTCTGAGTCCAGAATCAAGATATCGAACTCAGATGAATGTGACGGTCTTATATTGGGCCGTTACATGGCCTGACGGTCCAATATAGGGCCATTACACTACGGACAACCAGAAAACATCGATAGTGTAATCTAATCAATGGGTTTTAATGGTACAACTAACTCGGCGTCCTAGTGGGAATCCTAGGCTCGCGGAGAATTACGGAGGCCTTGAAACAAGATTTCCTAGTGTATTGGAAGGAATATCCAATAGAGAGGTCCTCATGTCCAAGAATAATGTTCCTATAGTGCAAAGTGAACTAATAGACAACATACCGGAGTATGTGCCACGTACTTAAAGAAAATGACTTTATAGATAGAGGAAGAATGTGTAACATTGTGAAACCATGAGGAAACTCCGTCATTACAATATTTGGAAAATCATGATTTAGAATACAAAGCTATAGAGTTTTGGCCAATGAAATTAACATAACTTAAAATAGTTCAAGATGCCTAGATCATGCAGATTTCAATATGAATTAGTAAGAAAACTTAAAATCATAATAATAGGTCAAAATGTAGCTAACTAGGCTTAATTATAGGTTAACTTAACTGGTTACTATTTTGTCATGGGCTGACAGAGCACAGAGTCTAATGGTCTAACAGGAGAGCATCACAGTGCTTGTGACGGTCTATCGAGGGGCCGTTACAGTAATGTAATGCTCCTGTCCTGGTGCGTTAGAGACAACACTGAAAAGAAAACATAACATAGTGTGTGATGGTCTGTCGTAAGGCCGTTACATGCATGTGACGGTCCTACCATGATCCGTCAGAGCCTCTGTTGACAGCAATAGATAATAATGACCCAAATTTCAACTCACATCATGTCTGAAAATCATATATTTATAACTTCCCACATGATAGAATGAAAGCTAAACTAATATCATGCATGGGTTCTAGTGAATTTCACAAGGAAGTTTCTTTTTAATTTAGTTAGGGCTAAGAATATAGATATATGCATGTCTCTACTAAACATGGAATTCATGAGCTAAAGTGCATGTAATCAAACAAAATCAGAGGGCCTTTATCTCTAACATGTTGTTTTTGCCGTTCATGAGATAACATACCTCTTGTCTAGGCTTTAAACTTCCAATTATGGTCTGGACACCGAGCCCTAGTTCCCCTCTTCTTGGGACTTTTCTGCAACTTCCTTGGGCTCTAACTCCACTACCACTGGACTTAAAGATGTGAAATTTGGAAAGGAGTTAGTCTAAAGTATTGCAAACAAATACTTCTAAAGAACTTACCCGAGATTACGACTCCTTACCTTGATTCCATGCGAGCAAAAGTAAGGGTCGCGCAGATCAGAACTAGGTCCTATTTATAGAGTTTTGGCTAGGGTTTGATGATTAGATCTATTCTAGAGTCTTTAATTTGTTAAAACATGATCTCTAAGAGTCCTTAGTAATGTTATAACTCTTCCCACGTTGATCCCTAGTAGATAAGATCATCAAGTTTCCATCTTTTTATAAGTTCTTCCTCTTACGGAATCTGCAGAGTGTAACGGTCGAACGCAGGCGCGTTAGGTGAATGTGACTGTCTCGCGATAGACCGTTACAGTCAACGTATATCGAGTTTCAAATAAATAAAACTCTTTTATTCATTTATCCATATAATTATCTTAGATAATTAGTCTCTATCCTTAAAATCCGTAAATAAGCTAAATAACCTTCTAGAACATGGGCCAAACTTAATGGTTTTGGGCCTTAAACCTTTTAGATGATGTGCAAATAGGCTTGGTTAATTATTTAACCTAATTGGGCCTTATAATGACTTATTAGTCTCAGAATCCATTTATTAATATATTTAAGCCTTTATAAATTCTAAAAAATTATTTATATAAAATTCTGGGGCACTACACCCTCCCCCACTTAGAAGAATTTGGTCCCCAAATTCAAGACATAGATTGTGGAGAGTGTACTTACAGTTAAATAATTCTAGAATTCTTTTTCTCATGGCTGCTTCGGTTTCCCATGTTGCTTCGTATGGCCATGTTTTCATTCATTGAATTTTGACCATAGGGATAACCTTATTTCTTAGTTGACGCACTTCCCGATCCAGAATCTTTATTGGCGTTTGCTCATATGTCATATCCTTCTGAATCTCCAGATTGTCATAAGTGATAATATGGTCAGGATCGTATACATATTTCTTCAGCATGGAGACGTGAAATAAGTCATGAACTCCTGCTAATTGTGGAGGTAAAGCCAATATATAAGCCACTTCACCGACCCTTTCAAGAATTTCAAATGGGCCAATGAACTTGGAGTTAGCTTTCCTTTAATGCCAAATCTTCGAATACCACGACCTGGAGAAACTTTCAAATATACATGATCTCCTACCTGAAACTCCAAGTCACGTCTTCGATGTCGGCATAAGACTTTTGCCTATCTTGTGCCATTTTCATTCTCTCTTGAATGAGCTTGATTTTCTCCGTAGAATCCCTGATAAGGTCGGGGCCTAAAAATTGCTTTTCCCCTATTTCATTCCAACATATTGGAGATCAACAACTTTTTCCACATAGAGCTTCAAAAGGTGCCATTTGTATGCTTGCTTGATAGCTGTTATTATATGCAAATTCCACCAGTGGCAAGTGATCATGTCAACTTCCTCCAAAATCAATGACACAAGCCCTGAGCATGTCTTCTATCACCTGATTTGTTCTTTCTGTCTGACTATCAGTTTGTGGATGAAAGGCTGTGCTAAAATTTAATCTGGTCTCTAGTGAATGTTGTAGACCTTTCTAGAACTATGATGTGAATCGAGGATCTCTATATGATACAATAGTGACGGGGACACCATGTAATTTGACAATTTCCTTTATGTACAATGCTGCTAGAATATCCATAGACCATCGACTCTTTATTGGTATGAAGTGTGCAAATTTAGTCAATCGATCTATGATTACCCATATGCCATCATGTCCACCTCTTGTCTTAGGTAAACCCATAATGAAGTCCATCCCTATGCTCTCCCATTTCCATTCGGGAATATTTAAGGGATGTAATTTACCTGCGGGTCTAAAATGTTCAGCTTTAACTTGTTGGCAGGTTAGACAACGAGACACGAAGTCAGCTATTTCCCTCTTCATATTGGGCCACCAAAAGTTTCTTTTGAGATCCTGATACATTTTTGTACCTCCTGGATGAATGGTGTACATTGATTTATGTGCTTCTTCTAGGATCAATTTCTTTGTATCCTCATGATCCAGTATACACATTCGGCCCTTGAATAGCAATCTTCCATCATTAGAAGTAGAAAAATCTGGCCTTTGTTCAATATTGGCCTTAATTTCCAGTAAAACTGGATCATCCTCTTGTAACTTGGCCAAATCCTCTATTAATGTATGTTGAGCTCGGATATTAGCTATGAAGCAATCTTCTTCCTTAATGTCAACATATAAATTCAACTGAGCAAATTGAGGAATAAGGTTAGTTACACTAATCATGAGACTTGATAACATACCAATTGGTTTTCCGCTGAGTGCATCTGCTACAGCATTTGTCTGGCCATGATGATATTGAATAGCAAAATCAAAGTCCTTGAGATGTTCTAACCACCTCCTTTGCCTCCTGTTAAGCTCTTTTTGAGAGAATAAATATTTCAAGCTCTTGTGGTCTGAGTAGATCGTAAACTTTTCTCCATAAAGATAATGACGCCAAATTTTCAAGGCGAAAATAACCGCTGCCAATTCTAAATCATGTACAGGATAATTTTCTTCGTGCCGTTTCAGTTGTCTTGAAGAATAACAGATTACCTTTCCATTTTACATGAGAACGCATCCTAAGCCAATGCTAGACGCGTCTGTATACACTTCAAATCCACCACCCTCCATTGGTAGTGACAAAACAGGGGCTGTTGTAAGATGATCTTTAAGAGTTTGGAAATTCTTCTCACATTCCTCTGACCAGACAAAAGGAGTTTCTTTTCTGGTGAGTCTAGTTAAAGGAACTGCTATCTTTGAGAAGTCCTTAATGAATCTTCTATAATAACCAGCTAGACCCAGAAAGCTCCTTACTTCAGACACAGTCGTAGGACGACTCTAATTCTTGACAGCTTCTACCTTAGAAGGATCCACATCAATACCTTCTTTTGAAATAATGTGGCCTAGGAATGAGACTTCCTCGAGCCAGAATTCACACTTATTGAGTTTGGCATAAACCTTGTGTTCTCTAAGTGTTTGCAAAGCTATTTTCAAATGTTCTTCATGTTCTTCTTTTATCTTGGAGTATATCAAGATATCATCGATGAAGATGACAATGAATTGATCCAGGTATGGCTAGAAAATACTGTTCATAAGTTGCATAAATGCTGTTGGGGCATTAGTTAACCCAAACGGCATTACCACGAATTCATAGTGGCCATAACGACTTCGAAAAGCCGATTTATAAATATCTTCCTCTTTGATTCTAAGATGATGATAACCTGATCTGAGGTCAATCTTAGAAAAATATTCTGCTCCCGAAAGCTGATCGAAGAGCTCATCAATACACGAAATGGATACTTGTTTTTAATTATCAGCTGATTCAGTCGCCGGTAATCGATGCATAACCTGAGAGAACCATCCTTCTTCTTGACAAATAAAACTGGCGCACCCCAAGGGGATGTGCTAGGTCTGATGAAACCCTTGTCTAGTAGTTCCTGCAACTGCTTTTTAGTTCCTTGAGTTCTGTGGGGGACATCCGATAAGAGGCTATAGAAATAGGTGCTGCTCCTGGAATGAGTTCGATGGTAAAGTTTACTTCCCTCTCGGGCGGTAAACTAGGTAGTTCAGATGGGAACACGTCTGGGAACTCATTTGCAATAGGAATGTTTGCTAGGACAATTTCCTTAGATTCGGTGATAATGACTGAAGCAAGAAAAGCTTCACATCCTTGCGAGATAAGCTTGCAAGCGTGAAGAGAAGATATAATGGTAGGATGTTTCTTGTATTTGATGCCAAGAAAAGAAAATCTTGGAAGATCGGGCTTTCGAAAAGATATAATCCTATTTCGGCAATTGATATGAGCATCATGGTCTACAAGCCAATCCACCCCTAAGATGACATCATAACCTTTCATGTCAAGGCACACGAGGTTTGCGGGGAGATTGTGACCTTCTACTATCACTTCACTATTAGGATAATACTCGGTGAGCTTGGTTCTAGATCCTAAAGGTGTAGTAATAGCAAGGTCTGAAGGTAAGGGGACTGATGCAATTGACAACGTTTTTACAAAGGTAGTGGAAATAAAAGAATGAGAGGCACCAGTATCAAATAGCACAAATGCAGGACGAGAACAAATTTGAAGAGTACCTTCCATAAGCCCATCATCCCTGGGCGCTTCCTCTTCGTCTAGAACAGCATTGAGGCAAGCCTGCCTCCTACGTCCTCCATTAGCTGATTGATCTTTCATAAGGGGGCAATCTGGCACACGATGCTCCCTACTTCCACAACGCAAACAAGCACCGAGGCGCTTCCAGCATTCTTCAGCCGAGTGGCCAAATTTCTCGCAAAAAGTGCATGCCTAGGCAACTTGCTCCTTCTCTTCCTTAACCTTTTTATTATTCTTCTGGGAACTTCCATCATTCCCGCTCCTTGATCTTTTCTTGCTGTCACGGCTTTTGTATGGCTCCGTGATGCTAAACTTCTCCTTCTTATAATGCCGATCAGATCGTCGGCTAGATTCTTCTCCTTTTCCTTTCAACTTTTCGACCTTCTCTAAGGTCCTCTCGCATAGATATGCCCTCTGAACCATCTCCGCATAAGTGCGGATATTCTGTGTCCCAAGTTGCTGAATGAAATCGGGCCATAACCCGTCCATAAATCGATTTACTTTTAATAATTCCGTGCTAATAAGGTGTAGTGCATATGGTGCTAGTCTTGAAAACTGCAGCTCATATTCTACCATCGACATCATCCCTTGATGAAGGGAGGTAAACTCCATGGCCTTCCTTTCCTTTACATACTCAGAAAAATACTTGGTACGGAATAAAGTAAGAAAACCGTCCCATGTATGAGGTGCATCGGCCGGAGGTGCCGGAACCGACTTCCACCATGTACGGGCATCTTTATTTAATTGAAATGTTGCTAGACGCACCTTCTCCTGATCAGTGCATTGAATAACGTCAAATATCCTATTCATCTCATCGATCCAATTTTCTGCCTCATCGGGATTTGAAGATCCATAGAATCGCGGAGGATTTAGACTCCGGAAGTTGCGATGTAGGTCACCAGCCCTTGCCCATTCACCACCTTGTGCTATAGTTTGCAATGCCTGAGTGAGGCCGGAAACTGTTTGTTGCATACCGTCCCAATCTACGCGATGAGCCATTTGTAAAATAGGGTACCTGAGAGAGAAAAATAACAACTTGTTATTTCTCATAAGAATCAACCTTAAAGCTAATTAATTATCTTATCCCGGGCTCTACCCAATCCTCACATGGGTATGGATTTTCTTCCTTAGTTCATAGGTAGGGGTCCTTAAACCTTGGACTTATCCTATGACATGATTCCTTTCCCTAAGTCCTGAGACTTAAGCTCTGATACCAACTTAACTGTCATGTCCCGAGCCTTTATTACAGCGGAAGACTAACTCGGGAGCGCGAACAGCCGCATGATAAGCCTCTTGCAAGCAAGAACGATCAGAGCGCGAGACAATCACACACATAAATGCAATTGCACAGTATTTAATCAAACTCCAACTTTATTTCATAAATGATTAATAGTCAAATACAATTATTTTTCCATCATCTTTCACTCTACTAGACTCAAGAAATAGGAAAATTATATAGACTCAATCTAAACAATAAAGACTTCCTAAGTCTTCGCTCATTCTTTATTCACTCTCAGATCCGCTACTTGAACCTTCCGAATCCGAACCCGACTCACTTCCGTTTCCTGAAAAAGATTGGAAATAGGTAATGAGCACACTTGCCCAGTAGGTATCTTCGCATAAACATGAAGGCACTATTAAAGTAATTAACATTTTTACTCTAAAGAATAAGGCAAAATCATGCAATGCAATGATCTCGTGTTTAAACCAAAGTAATCCAATAATCATGTAAGATAGAATGAGAGCAATGTATGAACTAGCAAGAATGTGACAAGAACATGATATTGGCCTTTCATGAACAAGAATGTATCTAGAATGTACTAGCAAGTCACATAATCATCACTCCGGTATCTTTTGCTTATGAGCAAGTACTTCGTGAATTTCTGTGGATTATCAAGTAAGAAAGTAATGTACAAGAATGTCATGTCGTGCCTTGGATTTTCACTTATTTATAAAGAATGTACTCCCAGCGCAATGCGACGCCAGTAGCATCATACCCCATGATTTATAAAATACTATGTTTTCGACAATCAGCCAAGGGGACTAGCATAGAGCCCTTGAACACAATCAGTGCTCGATCGCATCTTCAAGTATAAATCAAGTTACTTCCACGCATGTAACAATAAAGTGTGGCCAAGAGTGTAATAAGTTCAATAATTTCAAGATAATAATAATCAATGAATGAACGCTTCAATTTGAATATGAGGAATCAAGAATGACATTAAATAATGTTATGCTCATAAAATAAATCGGTAGCATAACGGTATATTTCTTAACTTTCATTCATTATATTAAGTCTATTAAGCAATATGATAAGTTCTAGATTATCAAGGGTCATCTAGAAACCTTGAAATATCAACCCTTGGGTCAAACCTCAGGTTAAGTACTCAAGTAGTGTGACGGTCGTATACTGGGCCGTTACATGATGTGACGGTCCAGGATTAGGCCGTTACAGTGGTCTGAGTCCAGAATCAAGATATCGAACTCAGATGAATGTGACAGTCTTATATTGGGCCGTTACATGGCCTGACAGTCCAATATAGGGCAGTTACACTACTGACAACCAGAAAACATCGATAGTGTAATCTAATCAATGGGTTTTAATGGTACAACCAACTCGGCGTCCTAGTGGGAATCCCAGGCTCGCGGAGAATTACGGAGACCTTGAAATAAGATTTCCTAGTCCATTGGAAGGAATATCCAATAGAGAGGTCCTCATGTCCAAGAATAATGTTCCTATAGTGCAAAGTGAACTAATGGACAACATACCGGAGTATGTGCCATGTACTTAAAGAAAATGACTCTATAGATAGAGGAAGAATGTGTAACATTGTGAAACCATGAGGAAACTCGTCATTACAATATTTGGAAAATCATGATTTAGAATACAAAGCTATAGAGTTTTGGCCAATGAAATTAACATAACTTAAAATAGTTCAAGATGCCTAGATCATGCAGATTTCAATATGAATTAGTAAGAAAACTTAAAATCATAATAACAGGTCAAAACGTAGCTAACTAGGCTTCATTATAGGTTAACTTAACTGGTTACTATTCTGTCATGGGCTGACATAGCACAGAGTCTAACGGTCTAACAGGAGAGCGTCACAGTGCTTGTGACGGTCTATCGAGGGGCCGTTACAGTAATGTAACGCTCCTGTCCTGGTGCGTTAGAGACAACAGTGAAAAGAAAATATAACAGAGTGTGTGACGGTCTGTCGTAAGGCCGTTACATGCATGTGACGGTCCTACCATGATCCGTCAGAGCCTCGGCTGACAGTAATAGATAATAATGACCTAAGTTTCAACTCACATCATGTCTAAAATCATATATTTATAACTTCACACATGATAGAATGAAAGCTAAACTAATATCTTGCATGGGTTCTAGTGAATTTCACAAGGAAGTTTCTTTTTAATTTAGTTAGGGCTAAGAATATAGATATATGCATGTCTCTACTAAAACATGGAATTCATGAACTAAAGTGCATGTAATCAAACAAAAGCAGAGGGCTTTTATCCCTAACATGTTGTTTTTTCTGTTCATGAGATAACCTACCTCTTGTCTAGGCTTTAAACTTCCAATTATGGTATGGACACCGAGCCCTAGTTCCCTTCTTCCTGTGACTTTTCAGCAACTTCCTTGGGCTCTAACTCCACGACCTCTTGACCTAAAGATGTGAAATTTGGAGAGGAGTTAGTCTAAAGTATTGCAAACAAATACTTCTAAAGAACTTACCCGAGATTACGACTCCTTACCTTGATTCCACGCGAGCAAAAGTAAGGTCGCGCAGATCAGAACTAGGTCCTATTTATAGGGTTTTGGCTAGGGTTTGAAGATTAGATCGATTCTAGAGTCTTTAGTTTGTTAAAATCTGATCTCTAAGAGTCCTTAGTAATGTTATAACTCTTCCCACGTTGATCCCTAGTAGATAAGATCATCAAGTTTCCATCTTTTTATAAGTTCTTCCTCTTACGGAATCTGCAGAGTGTAACGGTCGAACGTAGGCGCGTTAGGTGAATGTGACGGTCTCGCGATAGACCGTTACAGTCAACGTATATCGAGTTTCAAATAAATAAAACTCTTGTACTCATTTATCCATATAATTATCTTAGATAATTAGTCTCTATCCTTAAAATCCGTAAATAAGCTAAATAACCTTCTAGAACATGGGCCAAACTTAATGGTTTTGGGCCTTAAACCTTTTAGATGATGTGCAAATAGGCTTGGTTAATTATTTAACCTAATTGGGCCTTATAATGACTTATTAGTCTCAGAATCCATTTATTAATATATTTAGGCCTTTATAAATTCTAGAAAATTATTTATATAAAATTCTAGGGCACTACAAAAGAAGTCATCAACAAGCCCAAAATCATATCTTTTTTCAGATAAGCTAACTGCCCTAGTGGGTCCAAATAAGTCCTTGTGAATTAGCTCATAAGGTTTAGAAGATAGGTTTTTAGTTCTAGATCTAAATGATTTTCTGGTTTGTTTACATTGGGTGCATGCCTCATAGATTTTATAGTCATTTTTAAAAGAAATTTCAGGAAGCCCTTTTACCATACTATGTTTATTCAGTTTATGAAGCACACTATAGCTAGCATGACCTAATCTATGATGCCACAGTAGGCTAGGTCATCCTTATTAACACTAAGATAGAGATTAGAGTGTGCTACATCATCTAAGTCTACCATATAGATGTTATTAACTCTCTTGCCAATAAATTTCACAGATTCATAATTGTGTTCATAGATGGTGCATGCAAGAGAATCAAATATAACTTTATGGCCTCTGTCACAGAGTTGACTTATGCTAAGAAGATTATAAGCTAAACCTTCAACTAACAAAACTTCTTCAATTAAACAAGAAGAGCACTTACCAACCTTTCCCGATCCAATAATCCTTCCCTTGGTATTACCTCCAAATGTAACATGACCAGCATCTTTCTTCACCAGCATGCAAATTTTTTCTTTATCTCTGGTCATATGCCTAGAACAGTCACTGTCTAGATACCACTTATTATGATTGGCTGCCAGGCATACCTGCAAGGGAATTAAGTAGAATGATTTGGAACCTAGAGCTTCTTGGGTCCCATAAAAGTATTTATTTCATGCAGACAAGAAAGTAAATGTTTTGGTATCCACATTTGATTTGGCTTTTTCATGACAGTTGTGGATTTCTTATCATTCAGTTTGGTCTGCTTTTTCTTGTCACCATTAATTTTGGGAGATTTATTTTGAGGTGTTGCAATTTTCTTCTTAAGCCCATTCTGAAAGTTTCTTTTCCAGTGATCAGTCCAATAAGTATTGGACGTAGTATAAGCATAGGGAACCCTAGGCTGTTTTGGCATGAATTTGACAAAGCCATAAGAGTTCTGGCTTCTGAAGATTTTGTTCCTGGGTTGCACATAAGAGTTCCAAGGATACAGTCTATGCATTTGTGTAAAGTAGGAGTTCTGGAACTGCATTGACCTCGTGTAGAGGTTACCTTGATCTCTCCCATCAGAGTAGTGGTGATGGGAATTATAGAAAGGAAGATGGATCAAAGTATTCTGATAATGACCTCGACCTAAGATGCCTCTGCCTAGACCTTTCTCAAAGGATTTGAACCCAATAGTGCTCCGGGTTGGATGAGGTTTAGACTTGCCTCTAACTTTCTGTTGAGGCTGGACAGTTTTAGGCTTGGATTTTCCTTGGACTCTAGCCTTAACAGTCTAAATCCTAGCCTGTCCCTTTAACTGAGGTGTGAGAGTATGTGAGAAAGATTCCCTAGACACCTCTATCTTCCCTTTGCCCTTATCTTTGGCATTGGGCTTGATTTTCTCAGCTGATTTCAGAATTTCACTTGAAGTCATTTGAATCAAAGGTTGTGATGTTCCTTTATCAGCCACAAAAGAAATTGACCTAACATCAAACCTTTTTTGATTAGTTGGGTTGAAACCTAAACCTTCCTTTCTAAAGTTTATTTTTGTTCCTAAGAGGGAATTTAGATTTTCTGTTCCTTGTGTCATGCCTTCGAGGGATTTTTGCTTATCCTTGTTTTCTTGTTTCAGATTTTTAATGACCTTTTTGAGTTCATCATTTACACCATTGATAGCTTCATATTTTTTTGTTACTATTCTAGTTTCTTCGTGAAATTCATGTATTTTCATTTTAAGTTCATCAATGGTGTTCAGCAAATTCTCATTTTCATTTTTCAAATCAGTTAACATGCTGTTACTACATTCAGCTTCATTAAGGGAGTTTTTCAGCCTAAGTTTTCAATTGTTAGACATACAATCTTATCAGACAAAGAAGTATCATTAACTAATAAATTTAGTTTCTTTTTCAAATGTCTGTTCTCCCTACTCATGTTATCATATTTTTCAAGGATTTCAATATATACATCTTTCCATTCATTTTGTGTAAAGTTTTCGAATGGGGAGAATACCTCGACATCATCTTCCTTGCCTTCATCACTCTTGGCCATCAGACATATCTTCTCTTCTTTCTCACTTTCAGAGGAGCTTCTCTGACTTTCTTCTTCTTCATCGCTCCAGGTGCTAACCATGGCTTTTCCCTTTTTATTCTTCAACCTGGGCTGCTTATCCTTGAGCTCAGGATAATCTGCCTTGAGATGTCCTACTTTCCTGTAATTGTAACAAAATATGGCATCAGTTTTCTTAACATTATCAGATTTATGTTTGGACTATCTTTTTCTAGAGAAGTATTTTCTTCTCAGCCCTTTCCATTCTTTTCTTAGGAATTTTTTGAACTTCGTGATAATTATAGCAAACTCATCCTGATCTTCCTCAGAACTAGTGCAGCTATACTCACTAGACGACCCTTTGCTAGAATTAGCTTTAAGAGCTAAGGGTTTTCTTCTCCTTTCAAACTCATCAACCTTTTTAAGGTTCAACTCATATGTCATGAGAGAACCGAAGAGCTCATCTACAGTGGTCGTAGCTAAGTTCCTAGACTCCTCCACTACTGTGGCCTTAGTGTGCCAAATGAGTGTCAGGGACCTTAGAATCTTCGTAACCAACTCATACTCACTGTAGTTTTTTCCCAGACTTCTTAAACTATGGGTAATCACATTCAGACGCGCATACATCTCAGATATTGACTCTTCAGGCTTCATTTTGAAAGCCTCATACTCAGAGACTAACATGTTGACTTTGGTTTCTCTAACTTGAGACGTCCCTTCGTAAATGACCTCTAGCTTATCCAACATCTCCATAGCAGTGTTGCAAGAAGAGACTCTGAAGAATTTAGTGGGATGAAGTGCACATTGTATAGCATTAATGGCACCCTAATTCAAGGTGGATCTATGGATTTGCTCCTTAGTCCAGAAGTCTCCGTCTGGAGGCAAATCAAAAGGACCCTTACTGACAACTTTCAGATCTCGTAGTCCTTTGCACGCAGGAAGACCTACATCCGATTCTTCCAGTAAGCATAATTAATACCATTGAAGAATGGTGGCTTACTCGTAGAATGACCCTCAGTGATCAATCCTTTAGCATCCATAACAAATCTCTTTGGGATGTAAAACCCTAAGGGAGAGTTAGGCTCTGATACAACATGTTGGAATGGATGGACACTAAAATCTAGAGGGGGGGTTAATAGATCTACCCCTAAAAATCTACAGCAGTTGAAGACAATGCAGAATAAAAACTAACCACTGTAAATCAATCAAGAGATATAAGTTTCAGAATAAAGTAGCACGCTAATAGTTATGCACGAAGGGCAATGCACAAAAATAGCTAGAGAGATTACTGTAAAATGTCAAACTGTAAGAATAAAATCTTCAAATTCAGTAAGAGATGATTTTCAGCAATATCAAGAGAAATCAAGTAATTGCACTTAATAGTAAGCCAAACATCCAAGTATGGTACGATGGCGGAGGCTAGCCTCACGCAAGAACTGGAATTCCAGTAAGCGTAACCTATCCTTCCAACCCAGCCTTTTGATATACCTACTGGATGAAGAGCTTTAGCAAAAATCTCAGACGGCAATTTTAACAAGTGAAAGCATGTTTCTCTTAAACGCTCCTAAGCATTCATCTAAACGCTGAGCGGACAGAAGCAATAATCACACTGGAGCACAAATCAATCACACGAGAGAAGAGAATTTTTAGGTGGCTCGGTTTTCACCTACATCCACCCCACACTCAGATAGAGTATGGCTTACTGCTGATTCACAGCTTCAATCCGCTGATTCATAGCTTCGGGGATTAGATCCCTACAGACCGTTGATCCACAGCTTTAGAGAATTGATCCGAGACCGCTAATCCACAGCTTTGCTACCGCTGTGCCTTACAGCTTCGCTACAGTTGAGCCTTACAGCTTCGCTGTCCGAGGTTTCACCCTCGCCCGTTGATACACAGCTTAAAAGAACTTAGAAAATAAAATGGAAAGAATGAAACGAGAAAACAATGTAGCTCTCTTGGAGCAGATTGACTCTGGATTTGATCCAGGTGTCAATTACAATGATGTGACACCACCTTAGGGTGATGACCACAAGACAATATGACCCTTGGACCTAAGGTTGCAATCAAGCAAATTGGCGATGATACCACTCGAGCGGCTCACTCGCTTGGTGCACACTTGTGCCCGTGGGCAACTAAACGATAATGGAGAGGGTCCGGGGTGGGACAATGATGCTCCGGTGCTTGGCAAGATTGGGGAGAACCCCAATTGGGCCAGGGATGCCCACTCACGGGTGGCCGTCACACCATGGGTGTGGATTGAAATGGCTCGCTCACAACTCGCCCGCGATGGACACTCACATGTTCGGCAATTTGGGCCGGGCCCTCGCTCTCCGTCCGACGCAGCAAAGCAAGAATACTAAGCTAAGCAAGTGATATTGACCAGCAAGGAAAGGGGGACCGAGGCTCACCTAGCCGGCGTGAAGACGCCAACTCCGGCCGAAGACGGGGGCGAGCGGGGAGGCAAGGGTTTGCGCCCGCAAGCCGCGTCGGTGTCGCTTCAAATCTGCGAAAATATTATTACATGAACTACACCTCTCGCAGGAGGGGGACTCTTGGGGTGGGGGTTAAACTTATTACAACCAAGATTACCTCCACGCAGGGAGGGGCCTTCAGCCGGCCAAGCGGGGTGGGGAAATGATGAAGAGAACGCCGACTCTCCAAGCTTCGCCGGTTCTGCCACTCTTCAGTTTTGCTGAACAGGTTGTCGATGAAGATGCTGCCACGGACTCAACCAAGCTCCAAATTTGATGAAACTGGCGCCAAAAGTTCCCCAGCTGGCCGAGGATGATGCTTGAATTTTTTAGGAAGCTCTGGAACTCGGGGCTGTTCGGACCGATGACTGGAGCAGGACAGCAACACTCTGCCTCTGACTGATGCAGAACTGATATAGTGGATTGCAGAAGGCACTGCGGTCGCTCCCGAACTCCAAATCGAACGAAACTGGTGGTGACGCGATCGTGGTCGGAGTAGCTTCGAGCAGAAATTGACGGGGCCACAATCCGAGGTCGGAGAGGAGAATGGTGGCCGAAGAAGTGAAGACAGGTCGAACCTGGACCTGCAGGGGGCAGACTGCACACTCCGGCGAAGAAATTCAGAACAAATAACTCGGGCGGGTGATTGGTGTCGTTCTTTCTGCTACTGATGGAGGACTAGACGAAGAAGAATTTTGTAGAAGGAAGCATGATCGAATTCCTCCAAGGTTGACCGCTGAATGGCTTCCAAGATCGCTCTGGCCTTCAGTCTGGGACAGATTGCGCAGTCGTTGAAGATGACGTTACTCCGGACAGCTCCGAACTCGGATGCAGGCAAGAGTACCACCGTTGGAAAGAAGACTTGGAGACGATTCCAGCAATATAAGATATGCCACCGGGAGCCTTCAGGGGAAGTCGTGGCTGCTACTGCAAATCACTATTTTTCTGAAACCTGCAACAGGGACAGAATAGGTGGAGGAGAGGGTGTGGGGAAGGGCATGAACAAGGGGTTATTTGGTGGATGGGGAAGGGGGGGTGCGACCTTGGGTGGTTAGGGAGGTGGGGAGATGAAAGGGCACAGCCCAAGGGAGAGGAAATTCAAATTTGGCCTAGGGAAGGGCTCTTTCAGTCTTGGGGAGAGGGAGGGTTGCTTGGGAGAGTGGAAAGGTGCCTAGGAGAAGGGGTTTCCACCTAGGGGTTGGAGGGGGGATTGAATGAGTGCATGGGGAAGGGGAAGGGGCCTTAATGAGGGGTGAATGGGGAGGAGAGAGAATGAATTTCTAAATTGGGGTGGGGAGGAGAGAGAGAGGGGGCACAACCCACTTAGAGAGAGTGATAGTAAGAGAGAGAGAGAGGGAGATATTGAGAGGGAACTAGAAGGTGTGGAAATTTTCTGGATTCAATATTCAAGCATAATTGTTACAAATGAGAGAGGGGTGGGGCTATTTATAGACCCCACACTTTTCCTAAGATCAAACTGACCCTGACAAACTAACTAATGACCAAACAGTCCAAAGGAGGGGCGCCCCTGGGCCTAGCCCAATGAATTGGGCCCATTAACCTATCAAACCAACATAATGACTTCAAGACTTAGGAAAATGACTTTCTAACCTAGGTACATCACTCAATAAAGGGAAAATTACATGTTTTAGACTCAAATAAAAATAAGAAAATTACATGACTCGACTCACAAACACATGAGGAACATAATGGCGTACACCGACGATCAATCCGAGCTTCAGAAAATGTGGAGGGGCAAGGGATATCCCCATCATGCCCCCGGGGTGGGGAAAACTCTGCCCTGTCGAGTATGGGTGCACCGGGGAAGTAGCATCCCAAACGCAGTTCCGGGCGAACCTTGTTCTCCAAACTCGACCCATGTCCATAGCCGAGGAACGGTGCTTCCACTCGACAAAGTGGGTCGGACACACCCTTAGGCTGGCGAAGAGATCTTGCTTTGCTTAGTATTGCCGCCATGTGCTGACGTCGGGCTCTCGGGCTAGTTTGTGGTGGCACTCTGAGGGTGTCTCTCACAAGGATAGGTGTAGGCTCAAGACACTCACTAGGATCCACCGCGGTACCCTTAGAGGGTGCCGGATCCGCCACGTAGAAAGTGGGATGAATCCCAAAACCCATTGGTAAGTTCAACCCGCAAGCTGGGTGCCAAGGCCACTCGGAACTTGGCAAGGTCCAAGTCCTCGTGCCCTCAAATTGGAGGTGACCCTAGAGTAGAGCGACTCCAAAATCATCATCATCATCAAGTCGCCAACGTGGAATTTCAAGTGGCGCTCACGAGTTTTTGCCCGCTTTTTGTAATTCTCACCGCTTTTTGCTTGATGCATGTTTTGATGCATATGCCATGTACTAAGATGCGGTGTGAGTGAGTAGTGCGTGGTATGTAAAGGTGGTCCAGGGCAACCACATGTAGACCTATCATGCATTGATGTTATGAAGACTTTGAATGTCTTGGGAGGACCGGGGCATCCATAGGTGTCCCTTTCATGTTTGAGTGTGATGAGTGCCGGGGGACCCGGACATCCATGAATGCTCCTAACATGCTTGAGATTTATGATGAATGATGGTGGACCATTACAACCAAATATTGACCACTCATATTTTCTTCTTGACATGTGGGTGATATGAATGAATGGACCCGACTTTCTAATCATGTCAAGTGGGGTGGTATGCCTAAGCACATGCATTTCAATCCTAGTGATGACTTCTATGTGCATAGATGTGGGGTGGCCCTTGAGCTTCCATTCGTATGAGTCAAAGGGATCTAAGAAGGGAGACATCATGGAGTGGGGCCATCTATCAATCCCATTGTGTATGTTGCCTATGGTTAAGGCTTCTTTGGTGTAACCCAATTCTAGGATGGGAAGGTTTTGGGTTATCATGGGTGCTAAGGGTAGGGTAAGGTGGGTGGTGAATAAGGTGAGTTGGTTACATTGAGATCTAGGCTCCCATAGAAAAGGGTCAAAGGGATCATGGTAAGGGTCACTTTGGTAGGGGTACTCTATGCTCTCAAGGTCCTCGAATGGTGAGTCATCCTCCTTAATAATTGGGCCAAGGTTGCTAATGGGTTGACCGATCAAAGCACTTGGGATCTTAATGGTTGAGGAGTGGACTAGGATAGGTTCTTCCTCCATAGGAAGGAGGATGATCTCACTAGTAACTTGGCCATTAGTGTGGATGGAAGTGATGGAGCCAATGGAGGGATATGCTAGGCTAATGGTGTTAGTTTCGGACGGCCTCAAGGCTAGCATATTGGTCAAGTGAATTTGCCAATGTAGGTAGTTCACTAAGTCTCCCAAATCTTCCACACAATAGGAAGTTTGATAAGTGACATGTGGCTGAATGAGAATGATTTGGGATTGATATCCCATGGGTAGGTGGCATGGTTGTGAACTAGGAATGGTGAGACCTTTCTTGAGCCATTGGAGTATGGACTTATCTATGGTGAGGTTGGGTGTCTCTAGAGGAGCTAGGCTAGAGGTGTGTGAGTTGTTTGGCCTTTGGATTTCCTTTATGTTGGGAGGTGGATTCGGATGGGCATCCTTCTCCACTTGGGTAGGTATGTGGGTAGCAACTTCTATTGCTAATGGAGTAGGGGGATCTATGGTGGGTGATTTGGTGATAGCTAGCGTATGACACACCCAGGGTGGTGAACAAGCATGGGCTTGGGTTGGGATAGGAAGGGGAAGTAGAGGAGGCCTAGGTTGGGGAAAGATTGGTGTAGGAAGTGGGAGGTGGGTTGGGTGAGGGTTTTTGGGTTGATTTGTTTTGGGAGATGTGTCCCTTTTTGGGGACGATGGTGGGTTTGTGGTGGTGGTCAAGGGGGCTTGTGGGGTACGGGTTTGGTGAGGGGTTTTGGGTTTGGGGGTGGTGGCCATTATGGGCCTAGGTGGAGGGGTGGTCATGGGGTCCACTTGGGTTTGAGTGGTGAAGGTTGGATGAGTGGTGGTCCTTATGGAGGGAATCGGGCCGGTTAAGGGTCTCTTGCCCTTGGATCGTTTGGGGTGGAGGTGGGGGTTAAAGGGGCTTGATTAGTGTAGGTTAGGGGAGGGGGTTTTGGTTGGGGTGTGGGGGACCTTATGGGGTTGGGTGAGGAGGTGGAGGCCTTAGATACTTGGATTTTAGGGGTGAGGTTTTGGACGGGTGGGGTTGAGGGAGTGGGAGTGCTCCTTGGGCTTTGGTAACCCGGGTAGGAAGGGGACATATATTTTGCCCTAAGTTGCTCCTTCATGTCCTTCCAAGTGGTGATGGGAGTTTCCCTTCTAAGTATCTTTATCCCGACAATTTACATCCAATAAGTTTCTGCCCGTTTGGTAAGTTGCATTTTGGCAACCCATGCCTTTTCATCCTCGGACATAGGATACCAAGTGAAGTATTGGTCTATTGTAGCTTCCCAATCTAAATATTCTCTAGGAGAGGTTCCATCAAAGGTGGGAAGTAGGAAAGGGACCATCCTATCGTCCGTCCTTAGGGCGGGCCTATTTCCTCCAAGTTGGTTGAGTCGGCCCGATATGTTATCAAGCCGCTCATTGGCATAGGTCAAGGCTTTCATGAAGTAGTTGACATGGCCAGGGAAGTTATGGGTGTTAGTGGTAGGCATCTCTTGGTGGCTTGGACTTATGGAGTGGGCCAATTGGTAAGGTCGATATGAGGTGGCCATACTAGGGGACAAGAGTGATGCACTTGAAGACTCTAAATGCATAGACATGCCCTAGGACCAACTTGATAGAGACAAGTTGTGAACTTGCTCTGATACCACTTGATGTGACACCACCTTGGGGTGATGACCACAAGATAATATGACCCTTGGACCTAAGGTTGCAAGCAAGCAAATTGGCGATGATACCACTCGAGCGGCTCACTCGCTTGGTGCACACTTGTGCCCGTGGACAACTAAACGATAATGGAGAGGGTCCGGGGTGGGACAATGATGCTCCGGTGCTTGGCAAGCTTGGGGAGAACCCCAATTGGGCCAGGGATGTCCACTCACGGGCGGCCGTCACACCATGGGTGTGGATTGAAATGGCTCGCTCACAACTCGCCCGCGATGGACACTCACGTGTTCGGCAATTTGGGCCGGGCCCTCGCTCTCCATCCGACGCAGCAAAGCAAGAATACTAAGCTAAGCAAGTGATATTGACCAGAAAGGAAAGGGGGACCGAGGCTCACCTAGCCGGCGTGAAGACACCAACTCCGGCCGAAGATGGGGGCGAGCGGGGAGGCAAGGGTTTGCGCCCGCAAGCCGCGTCGGTGTCGCTTCAAATCTGTGAAAATATTATTACATGAACTACACCTCTCACAGGAGGGAGGCTCTTGGGGGGTTAGACTTATTACAACCAAGATTACCTCCACGCAGGGAGGGGCCTTCAACTGGCCAAGCGGGGTGGGGAAATTATGAAGAGAACGCCGACTCTCCAAGCTTCGCCGGTTCTGCCACTCTTCAGTTTTGCTGAATAGGTTGTCGATGAAGATGCTGCCACGGACTGAACCGAGCTCTAAATTTTATGAAACTGGTGCCAAAAGTTCCCCAGCTGGCCGAGGATGATGCTTGAATTTTTTGGGAAGCTCTGGGAACTCGGGGCTGATCGGACCGGCGATTGGAGCAGGACAGCAACACTCTGCCTCTGACTGATGCATAATTCATACAATGGATTGCATAAGGCACTACGGTCGCTTCCGAACTCCAAATCAAACAAAACTGGCGGTGACGTGATCATGGTCAGAGTAGCTTCGAGCAGAAATTGACGGGGCCACAATCCGAGGTCGGAGAGGAGAATGGTGGCCGGAGAAGTGAAGACAGGTTGAACCTGGACCTGCAGGGGGCAGACTACACACTCCGGCGAAGAAATTCAGAACAAATAGCTCGGGTGGGCGATTGGCATCGTTCCTTCTGCTACAGATGGAGGACTAGACGAAGAAGAATTTTGTAGAAGGAAGAGTGATCGAATTCCTCCAAGGTTGGCCGCTGAATGGCCTCCAAGATTGCTCCGGCCTTCAGTCTGGGACAGATTGCGCAGTCGTCGAAGATGACGTTCCTCCGGACAGCTCCGAGCTCGGATGCAGGCAGGAGTACCACCGTTGGAAAGAAGACTTGGAGACGATTCCATAAATATAAGATATGCCACCGGGAGCCTTCAAGGGAAGTCGTGGCTGCTACTGCAAATCACTACTTTTCTGAAACCTGCAACAGGGACAGAATTGGTGGAGGAGAGGGTGTGGGGAAGGGCATGAACAAGGGGTTATTTGGTGGATGGGGAAGGTAGGGTGCGACCTTGGGTGGTTAGGGAGGTGGGGAGATGAAAGGGCACAGCCCAAGGGAGAGGGAAATTCAAAATTTGGCCTAGGGAAGGGCTCTTTCAGTCTTGGGGAGAGGGAGGGTTGCTTGGGAGAGTGGAAAGGTGCCTAGGAGAAGGGGTTTCCACCTAGGGGTTGGAGGGGGGATTGAATGAGTGCATGGAGAAGGGGAAGGGGCCTTAATGAGGGGTGAATGGGGAGGAGAGAGAATGAATTTCGAAATTGGGGTGGGGAGGAGAGAGAGAGGGGGCACAACCCACTTAGAGAGAGTGATAGTAAGAGAGAGAGAGAGGGAGATATTGAGAGGGAACTAGAAGGTGTGAAAATTTTATGGATTCAATATTCAAGCATAATTGTTACAAATGAGAGAGGGGTGGGGCTATTTATAGACCCCACACTTTTCCTAAGACCAAACTGACCCTGACAAACTAACTAATGACCAAACAGTCCAAGGGAGGGGCACCCCTGGGCCTAGCCCAATGAATTGGGCCCATTAACCTATCAAACCAACATAATGACTTCAAGACTTAGGAAAATGACTTTCTAACCTAGGTACATGACTCAATAAAGGGAAAATTATATGTTTAAGACTCAAATAAAAATAAGAAAATTACATGACTCAACTCACAAACACATGAGGAACATAATGACGTACACCGATGATCAATCCGAACTTCAGAAAATGTGGAGGGGCAAGGGATGTCCCCATCATACAAAGATAAGCTCTCTTCTCACTCAGACGATCAAAACAGCTTACGATGCTCTGCTTTCCTTGACCTTTACTGCAGCTTCTTCTTTCAACTTTTTCTCTGCTTCTCACACTCCCTCTTGCTTGTCTATTCTGCTCAATCAGCCTTCTCTATATGACTCGCAGTCTCTATCTGCGAGATCTTGCCCCTTTATATAGCCTCGCAAGAAGAGGGAGAGTGGGAAACACGTTTCCCGCCCAAAAATTAAGTAGAAGAGGCTCTGGTGAAGCTCCACGTGTCAGGAGATGCAGATGCTCTTTCCACGTGTCAGATGAATGGAACAGCATGGCCCAAGTGTCAGATAGATCTGATTAGAGAATCGTTCTGGATCACGTGCCACTTAATGTCTTGGGATCACGTGACCACATAAGTTTTTGTTGTTCCCAGAGACGTAATAATTAATCCTGCAATTCAGACGACAGACATTTATTCAAACACTTAGAATGCATATGCACTGACCTTGTAGCATCATATAAGAAAATGCACATACTTGTCCTTGCAAATGTGCACGGACTTTGATTATGCTAAATCGAATGAGCACTGACCTCGATATGCATTATAAGAGATATGCACCAACCTTGGACATGCACGGAATAGAGTGTGCACAAAACTGCCAAGCGATTAATGCAAATGTGCACTGACCATGAGTTTATGTAAATGACTATATGCACCGACTTTATAAAGACACAGGGCAGATGTGCACAGACCTTCATATGCATAAGTCAGAAATGTGCACCGACCTTATATGCATATGGCAAAATCTGCATCGACCTACTTCGTGTGTGAGGCAAATCATGCACCGACCTTAATATGCATGAGATAAATGTTGCACATACCTTTATATGCATGACGTAGAAACGTGCACCGACTTTGTGTGCAGTCATACAAGATGTGCACGGACCTTATGTGTAGGCACTTAAAATGTGCACTGACCTACATGAGGGAATAGTGGCATGCACTGACCTTCATGTTTGCATAAACAGAAACGTGCACCGACCTGATAGTCATGTGTGCACAAACCTTATGTGTTGTCTGCAAAAAGGTGCACTGAATTATATGCGCACTTCTACAGAAACATGCACCAATCTTGTATAAAATCATACAAGACATGCACCGACTTTAAATGTGCGCTACAAGATCTGCACCGACCTGTTGTGCACTTCTACAGAAACGTGCACCGACCTTAGTAGTACTTAAGAGATGATGTGCACCGACCTTGCCTCTACTTACCATGCAATATGCATTGACCTTCATGTGCGGAACTATAAAAATGAATGAACTATAGTATGAAATGCGTGCACATGAATCTATGAAATGCTAATAGTATAATAAGAATGGTTTCAGAAAGTCATTATTATCAAAGTCCAAGAGCTGAAAAACAAAATGTATTGTTGCCAATCATCAAAACAAAATGGGAAATTAAGTTCAGATAAATGAGTAAAAAGAGACATGACATGAGACTCATTATCCCACATGAGCTCCCACAACATCTTTACCTTAGTTCTTCGCGAGCCAAAAGTAAGGGTCGCGCGCCTGAAGAAATTAGAATTTTTCACGTGATCAAACTGCTCGTGATCGGACTCTTAAAAACGGTTCTATTGGGACCGTTTCTGATCCTAGGCGGTCGCTTGATAGACTGCTTTTAACCTTGGGCGCCGAATTTCAATCAATTCAAACTCTTTCATTACTTATCCATTTATTTATCTGATAAGTAGTAATTTATCCCTTAATTCTGTAAATACATCAATTTAAGCTTCTAGAAGATGGGCCAAATGTTGTGGGCTTGGGTTTAGGTCCTTTGGGCTTATTTAAAACGGCGAGGTCCATCAATGAATATAGAGTATTGATAATTAGATTTAATTAACCATAATTCATTGAATAGCCCATTTAGTCCATTTAAATGCTTGATAATTATATTTTAATCCCAAAAAATTTCTAGAAAATTCTCGGGCGTTACACCCTCCCCCACTTAAAAAGAATTTGGTCCCCAAATTCATCGTAATAATATTTTCTAAGGATATTGTACTTACAGTCAAAATATCTCTAGAAATCTTCTGCGCACAGCTTCCTTGGTTTCCCATGTTGCTTCATGTGGACATAATTTGGTCCATTGGACTTTGACCGTGGGAATAGTTTTATTCCGAAGTTGACGTACTTCCCATTCAACTATTCTGATTGGCTTTTGCTCATACGCCAAATCCTTCTTAATCTCTAGGTTGTCATAGGTTATGACATGAAATGGATCGGAGACATACTTTTTGAGCATTGAGACGTGAAATACATCATGAACTCCAGCTAATTGAGGGGGCAAAGCTATTCGATATGCGACTTCACAAACCCTTTTGAAGATTTAAAGGGGCGAATGAATCTTGGAGTGAGCTTACCTTTGATACCGAATATTTGAATACCTCGCCCCAGAAAAACCTTAAGGAATACATGGTCTCCTACTTGGTATTCCACGCCGCGCCTTCTGTTATCAACATATGATTTCTGCCTGTCTTGTGCAATCTAGAGTCTTTCCCGAATAAGCTTTATCTTCTCGGTAGTATCCCTGATGATGTCGTGACCGAGAAATTATCTTTCTCCTACTTCATTCCAACATATAGGTGACTGACAGCTACTTCCATACAGAGCCTCAAACGAAGCCATTTGTATGCTAGCTTGGTAGCTATTATTGTATGAGAATTCCACTAGAGACAAGTGGTCATGCCAACTCCCTCTAAAGTCAATAGCACATGCTTTGAGCATAACCCCCACCACCTGATTTGTCCTTTCGGTTTGACCGTCAGTTTGTGGATAGGACGCGGTGCTAAAGTTGAGTCTGGTACCTAATGAATGTTGTAGACCCTTCTTCCAGAACTGTGATGTGAACCGAGAGTCTCAGTCAGATATAATTATGACGGGGACACCATGTAGTTTGACAATCTCCTTTATGTATAGTGCTGCTAATATCCACAGACCATCGACTTTTGATTTGTAAAAAAATTGCAGATTTAGTGAATCGGTCTATAATCACCCATATACCATCATGTCCACCCTTTGTCTTAGGTAAACCCATGATAAAATTCATCCATATACTTTCCCATTTCCTCTCGAGAATATCCAAGGGATGTAGTTTTTCGGCAGGCTTTAAATGTTCTACTTTTACTTGCTGACAAGTGAGACAGCGAGATACATAGTCCGCTACTTCTCTTTTCATGTTAGGCCACTAGAAGTTTCTTTTTAAGTTTTTTACATCTTGGTAGCACCAGGGCGAATAACATCTCTTGATTTATGAGCTTCCTCCATCATCAATTTCTTAGTGTTGATATGATTCGGCACACAGATTCGATCTTTAAACAATATTCTCCCATCAGTTGAAATGGAGAATTCCGGCCTTTTATCAATATTAGCCTTGATCTTGATCAATGTGGGGTCATTTTTTTGTAATTTGGCTAGATCTTCGATTAATATAGGTTGTGACCTTATATTAGCAATCATACATCCTTCCTCTACTTTATCAACATCCAGATTCAGACGAGGAAAATCCTCGATAAGATATGTCGTACCTTTCCTGAGACGTGCTAAAGTTGCTATTAGTCTTCTGCTAAGAGCGTCAGCTACAGTGTTTGCTTTGCCTGGATGATATTAGATAGTAAAGTCGAAGTCTTTAAGATACTCCAACCATCTGCGTTGTCTCATGTTCAATTACTTTTGGGTGAAAAGGTATTTTGGACTTTTGTGATCAGAAAATATGGTGAACTTCTCCCCATAGAGGTAATGTCACCAAATTTTGATGGCGAATATAACTGCAGCTAGTTTCAGATCATGCACGGGGTAGTTTTCTTTATGACGCTTTAACTTCCTTGATGAATAGAAAATTTCCTTTCCATTTTGTATAAGAACGCATCCCAAGCCAATGCCAGTTGTATCCGTATAGACTTCAAAGCGCCACCTTCAATAGGAAGTGCCAAGATAGGGGCTGAAGTAAGATGATCTTTAAGAGTTAGGAAACATTTTTTGCAATCCTTCGACCATATAAAAGGGTTCTCCTTTCTTGTGAGTCTAGTCAAAGGAACAACGATTTTTGAGAAATCCTTGATGAATCGCCTATAATAACCCGCTAGACCTAGAAAAGTTCTAACTTCTGACACGGTCGTCGACCAGCTCCAATTCTTAACTGCTTCTACCATAGAAGGATCGACAGCGATACCTTCCTTTAAAATAATATGGCCAAGGAAAGAGACCACCTTTACAGAGAACTCGCACTTGCTAAGCTTTGCGAAGAGTTGATGCTCTCTTAGGGTTTGCAAGGCTATTCTTAAGTGCTCTTTATGTTCCTGCTTAGTCTTGGAGTATATCAGAATGTCATCAATGAAGATGACCACAAATCGGTCGAGATAAGGCCTGAAGATATTATTCATAAGTTGCATAAATGCTGCCAAGGCATTGGTTAACCCGAACGGCATTACCACGAACTCATAGTGCCCATATCTGCACTGAAAAGCAGTCTTGTATATGTCTTCATCTTTGATCTTGATCTGATGATAACCCGACCTGAGGTCTACCTTGGAGAAATATTTTGCTCCCAAAATTTGATCAAAAAGCTCATCGATTCGCGGCAACGGATATTTGTTCTCGATAGTGAGTTTATTTAGTCGTCGGTAATCGATGCATAGCCTGAGAGATCCATCCTTCTTCTTGACAAATAAAACGGGCGCACCCCAAGGGGATGTGCTAGGTCGAATGAAGCCCTTGTCTAATAACTCATGAAGTAGCTTCTTTAATTCCTTCAACTCTGTGGGGGACATCCTATAGGGAGCTATTGAAACAGGTGCTGCTTTGAAAACGAGTTCAATGAAGAAGTTTACTCCACTTTCGGGTGATAAACCGAGTAAATCTGGTAGAAACACATCAGGAAACTCATTCACAATGGGAATATCCTCTAAGATGATCTCTTTGGACTCGGTAATGATTACGGAGGCAAGAAAAGCTTCACATCCTTGCGAAATGAGTTTGCAAGCGTGAAGAGATGAAACAATGGTAGGATGCTTCCTATATTTGATACCTAGGAAGGAAAATCTGGGAAGACTTGGTTTCCGAAAAAAGATTATCATATTGCAGCAATTTATATAGGCATCGTGGTCGACAAGCCAGTCTACACCTAGGATAGCATCGTAACCTTCCATGTCAAGGCATACGAGGTTTGCAGGAAGATTATGACCTTCTACCATTACCTCACAATCGGGGTAGTGGGTTGTAAGTTTAGTTCCAGGACCTGAGGGTGTAGTGATAGCTAGGTCCGAAGGTAGACGAACTGATGAAACTGGCAAGGTTTTTGCAAAGGTAGTAGATATAAAGGGATGAGAAGCACCAGTACCAAATAACACAAATGCAGGATGGGAATAGATGTGAATAGTACCTTACATTAGCCCATCATCCTTGGGTGCTTCCTCATCATCTATAACAGCGTTAAGACATGCCTGCCACTTGCGTCCACCGCTGAAAGATTAATCCTTCATGAGGGGGCAATCCGGCATGCGGTGCTCCCGGCTGCCACATCGCAAACAAACGCCGAGACGCTTCCAGCATTCCTCAACTGCATGGCCGAATTTCTCGCAGAACATGCAAGCCGTCATGACTTGCTTATCTTCTTCTTTAACCTTCTTGTTCTTGTGGTAGCCACTACCATTCCCGTTCCGAGATCTTTTCTTGTTGTCCCGAGAGTTGTCAGTGATGCTAATTTTTTCCTCTTTTCTTCCTCATCGATCAGACTTCTGGCTTGGCTCCTCCCCTTTGCCTTTGAGTTTCTCGACCTACTCCAAGGTCCTTTACATAGATGGGCTCGTTGGATCATCTCTGCATAGGTCGAATATTTTACGAACCAAGTTGTTGAATGAAGATGGGTCGTAGCCCGTCCATGAAACGATTAGCCTTGAGAATATCCGTGCTCACTAAATGCTGAGCATAAGGTGCTAGGTGAGAGAATTGTAACTCATACTCCTCCACCGTCATCATGCCTTGCCGTAAGGAAGGGAATTCTGCCACCTTCCTCTCCTTAACATGTTCGGAGAAATATTTTGCTCGAAAGAGCATGAGAAATCCCTCCCAAGTGTGTGGTGCGTCTACAGGTGGTGCTGAAATAGACTTCCACCACGTACACGCATCCTTGTTGAGTTAGAACGTGGCAAGATGAAACTTCTCTTGGTCGGCACATTGCATGACCTCGAATATGCGGTTCATTTCATCGATCCAGTTCTCAGCTTCATCTGGGTTGGAGGAGCCAGAAAATCGTGGAGCGTTTAAACTCCAGAAGTTGTGGTGCAGATCACCAGCACCAGCACTCGCGCCACCTTGGGCCATGTTTTGCAAGGCCTGGGTAAGACCCATAACAGTTTGTTACATTCCACCCCAATCAACATGGTGAGCCATTGTAAGAATAGGGTACCTGAGAAAAAGGAATAAATTCGTCAACTCCAAAGGGGAGTAGTGGAGTTACTCCTAGAGATAATTTCTAATTAACTATATCATCCCGAGTTCTACCCGATTCCTCTCTTGGGTGGGGAATTTATTTCCTTGTTTCATAGGTATGGGTCCTTAAACCTTGGGCTTAGCCTATGACATGAGTAAGTCCTAAGACCTACGCTCTGATACCACTTTAACTGTCACGTCCCGAGCTTTTAATACAGCGGAAGGAATCTCGGGAACGTGGACAGTCGGCTAGTACGCCTCAAGCAAGCAAGAAATCAGAGCGCAAGACAATCACATAAAAGTAATTGCACAAGTAATTACTTAAACTCCAACTTTATTTCATAATAATAATAATAACCAAAAAGTACATAAGACCATTGCCTTTGACATCCTTACATCATATGACTCAAGAAATCAAATTTTCAATATGACTCGACTAGACACTAGATAACTAAGGCTTCTCTCATTCTAATAGACCATCAATCGCTCTAAGACCCGCTACTTGCATAATCCGAATCCGATTCACTAGTATTTCGTGAAAAGATGAGAAAGTAGGTATGGGCACACATGCCCAGTAGGTATCCTCATATCAACATGAAGGTAATATTTAAGTAATTAACATTTTAGATCTAGAGTAAAAATTCATGAAATATGATAAAATACACGGTGTAAAACCCAAGTAACACAAGTAACATGATACGATTAAGAATAAGAATTGAGAACTTGATTGAGCAAGTGTATAGTAAGAATGTAGGTTTGGCCTTTCATGAATAAGAATGTACTTTTCCATAACCACAAAGGCTATGCACTAGAAAGTCATGTAACGAGAATGTACTAGCAAGCCTGTAATTTCACAAGAATGCCTCGTGAGTATTCGTGGATATTCACCAGTTTATAAAAAAAGTACTCCCAGCGTAATGCGACGCCAGTGTTCATCATACCCCATGGTTTATAGTATGTTTCTGGCTATCTGCCGAGGGGACTAGAGTGGAGCCGTTGGAAACTGTCGTGCTCGCTCTTGCATCTTCAAGTTATAAATTAAGCTACTTCCACAAAAATATAAATATGGCCAATAATGTAATAAGTTCAAATAATAGGTTTCATGACCAAGTAACCAAGATATAGAACGTTCCAAAACTGATATGAGATTTCAAAGAAGAATTAAAAGAACATTATGCTACGGCGGCATACCGACAGCATAATGGTACATTAATTAAGTTCCATAACTTAACATTAACTTGTTACACATAGGTTCGGAATCCAGATAATCCTATGATCATCCAAGAATAAAATTTAAACATCTCTTAGGTCAAACCTCGGGCTATGAACTTGATAGAAAGAGACGGTCATTTACTGGCCCGTTTCATGCAGAAACGGTCACAGTCAAGCCGCTTAAACAAGACTAGCAGTCTAGTGAAGGCCGCAACTAAACTATGTCAACCAGAACAAAGGGAAAGTCGACACTTGAGGGATTCTGGAATAATAACGGTCTCAAGGTGGCCATTTTATAACAATAGAACGGTCTGAGTAGGGCCGCTAAGTAACCAGAGTACAGAAAGTAAAATACCGGTCATGTGAGTGCTTTCTAGAAAGTTTGGGCTTTTAAGGGTACAACCAGCTCGGAGTCCTAATGCGAATCTTAGGCTCATGGAGACTTATGGATGCCTTGAAACATGATCCCCTAGTCCGATAGAAGGAATATCCGGCGGAGAGGTTCACAAGTCCAAGAGATGTACCTATAAGTGCAAACGTGTATCTAATGGTCGCATACCGGAGTATACACCATGTACTTATGAAAGACTGTGATATGAGAGTGAATGGTCAAAACCAATGGTAAAACCCAACATCTTAATACCACATGAAATATGTCCACAAATGTGGAAATTATTTATTTACAAAAGTATAACTTTTGGCATAAAATTACACATTTATGAAAAATAAGGGTTTATACATGCTTACAGTAAAACATGGTATTTAACAGGAAATTAAAACATGAGGGAATTGTAAATATCATGTAAGTAACATAATAAATCATATTATGTTTGGACTGGCATAAAACGGTCATGAACTGACCGCCAGAAGAGTAAAAATAGTCTCGCGATAGACCGATGTTAACTGTAGCAGTCACTTTATTGACCATTTTTGTCTAACAGACAGGAGCTAGAAAAATAGTGAAATAAAATGCAAATCTAAGGCATGTTATGCTTGGAAAACTATGTAATACATGTAGTAAAACATGCTAGAAGAAAATTGGGCCAAGAATATGCATAGGAGAATGTGAATTAAGTCAGAATTACATCTTTTCATTAAAGGGCTAGGCTCATGCATGGAAAATGAACTAGTTTACGCAGTCTCAATAATACATTAAATTCTCTACGTACCATGCATGGAATTGACTGAAAATAGAGGGCTTTTGTTCCTAACTTCGAGTTTGAGCCAATCATGAGATAACCTACCTCTAGATGGAGCTCTAAACTTCGAATTTTGGGCTGGAACTCGACCCTAATTCCTGTTTGTCCTAAACCAAATCAGTAATTTCGTGGCCTTCTAACTTCTGATCCTCTTCACCTATAACCACGAAACTTGGATGGTAAGAAGAGGGTACTAAAAGGAATAAATAATTCTAAAAAAACTCATATCAAATTATCTCGTTTATGGCTTCAACTTCGCTGATCAATCTGGCTCGGTCGCACAATCACCTGGGTTTCTTGCACTGAACCAGCGTCTTTGGAAGGCTTGTCCTCTTTGATGGCTTGATCTCCTATTGTGAAATTTAGAGGGGATTTAGACCTTACTATTATGAACAAATTCTTCTAAAGAACTTACCTTCAATTCGGCCTCTTTACCTTAGTTCTTCGTGAGCCAAAAGTAAGGTTCGCTTAGGTCAACTTAAGACCTATTTATAGGGTTAGCTAGGGTTTTGAGGATTTGGACGACCCTAGAGTCCTAATTAGGTCACCAAACCGATCCTAATCTGTTCTAGAGCCTTCTAATTAACAAATTGCATCGATCTTAAAGGATTTGGCCTAAAAAATTCAGAATTTTTCACGCGATCAAACAGCTCACGATCGGACTCTTAAAAACAGTTCTATTGGGACCGTTTCTGATCCTAGGTAGTCGCTCGATAGACTGCTTTTAACCTTGGGCACCGAATTTTAATCAATTCAAACTCTTTCATTACTTATCCATTTATTTATCTGATAAGTAGTAATTTATCCCCTAATTCTGTAAATACATCAATTTAAGCTTCTAGAAGATGGGTCAAATGTTGTGGGCTCAGGTTTAGGTCCTTTAGGCTTATTTAAAAGGGCCAGGTCCATCAATGAATATAGGGTCTTAATAATTAGATTTAATTAACCATATTTCATTGAATAGCCCATTTAGTCCATTTAAATGCTTAATAATTATATTTTAATCCCAAAAAATTCTTAGAAAATTCTCGAGCGTTACAGTCCTTATTTTCCTTCCTCGACCCTGTCGGGTGATTCTCATTCTTCTTCCCCGACCCTATTGGGTGGTCCTCATTCTCTTTCCCCGACCCTGTCGGGTGTCTATCGTTCTTCTTCCCCGACCCTGTCGGGTGATTCTAATTCTCCTTCCCCGACCCTGTCGACTTTCTATAATTCCTATTCTCCAACCGCATCGGATGACTCTTATTTTCTTCTTTCTACTCACTCCTCCTCACACTTTCAAAGTTCTTGCCCTTTTTCTTGCTATTTTCGAGGCTTTAGCCTGCCTTGATCTCAGTTAATCTTCGTTTATTTTGTATCTGGTTCCTTGTTATCAAGGTCTCAGCACCTTAACGAGGGAGTTCTAGCCCTCGTCTCTTTTCCTTTTATCCCTCTTCGTTCAGTTTGATGTCTACCGCTCCTCCGCGTCGGGGAATCTTGAAACCTTGTTATTCTCCCATCTTTGTCCTGTCAAGCCAGGAATACAAAGCTCGCACTACGCGAAGTTCACGGATCAAGATTGCTTCAGGATATTGCTGTGTTCACTCCATGGATTGCAAGGTATTTTTATTTTGTGCAAGAACATGCTATTATTTCTATCACTATTTACTCTTGCACATGATTATAATGGTGAATTCCTCAACAAGGTTGAGTGGCTTTAGAAATTTGCTTAGATTTAGTCAAAATGAGTTCACTTTTGCAGCATCCTTAGGCTAGTGATAGCTCCTGATGGGGCATCAAAGGCTAATGAGTTATATTTGTGTGTAATGGCTTGTAATAGTGTGTCTTATGGATATATGGGCTTGTATTAGTGTGTTTATTTGGGTTTTTTTTCATTTGGGCTCCTTTGTAAGGCTTTTAACAAGCCAATGGGCCACATTCCATGTAGAATACATCAATGGGTTGCATTTAGAAGAGTCCATTAAGGGGTTAGTTCATATTGGGTCATTAGACTTCATATTGGGTCTTTAACTCACTTAAGGCCCAAGTGGGCTTTTCCTTCTCATGGGCCATCTAGGTGGGAGAGTCCATACACCAAGCATGGGTTAATGGGCTTGATTGGATGGCCTTGGACCAGCTAGGCCCAAGAGGAGGCCCATGAAGGGGGCGCCCCCTTCCTTGTCTTATTAGGTAAGGTAGGTGAAGTTTGAATGGAATTATATTAGTTTGATTAGAATTTGTTTAATGTGTTTTGACCACATGGGAGGAATATTTTCTTCTATCCCCTTAATACCCCTTTCATCCCTAGATCTAAGGTCATTTTGAGTCTTTTTACATTTTGTATAAATGCTCGTATTTCCACATTTTGTTGGAATTAATGAGAATTAATGAGAAGAAAATTATGTGAAAGCCAAGAGCTTCTTGCGCCCCCTACCTCTCTCCCTCTGGTTCCTTCTTCTTCCCTCTACATTTCAGGGTTGAGAACCCCTTCTACCTGACCCCCTCTATCTCTGATTTCATCTCTGGTGCCGCCGCCGTCGTTCGTGCCGCCATCGAGCCGCCGCGAAGCCGTCTCCGAAGTTCTGTCCAAGGTTCTGTTTGGCTAGACAGAGTCCCACTCCGGGATTTTTGACTCCCAATTATAACATCATCTGGAGTTGAAATTTAAGGGTTGGTTCCTTTCTTGATTCTCAACCTCCAGTAAAATAATCACGTCATTCAGAGTTCGTTTTATATTTTTCTATTTTCGTGTCTTTCTGTCTACCTGATCTGCCCCTTTTCAGATCTGTGTAGCAGAAGCTTAGTTCTTTCACCTTTCGACCCCCTTTTTGATTTTTTTTGGAACCCCCAAATTTATTAAAAGTTTTGTTCATCATTCTCACCCTCCAAAAATTTTCATCAAATTTCTAAAGCCCTCTACCTATTTTTAAAAATTGTGTCTTTTCCCCAATTTCCATTCTGTCTCTACTGTCCAGATCCGACCCCGAGTCAGTATAAAATCCCCACAAAATCGAAACTTCCACCAACCCTTTCATAAGATATATCCCCGTTTTGCTCTCTTCAGCCTCTACAACTTGCATGAAGGGCTCAAAGGCTGAATCGAAGGTCTACATCGCAGTCAATGCCAACTCTCAGAAAAACTTAGTTCTGTCCTGAGTTTTCAGATCCTATGAACCAGCAGCTTGAAAATTCGATAAAGGCCATCAACGGGAAATTAAAATTTCTTTATCTGGCCATAGATCGAATGATTTTAAGTCAGCTTTCCATCGGTACCTCTTGTGCATCGATCCGATGTCGAGAGTAACCACAGCAGCAGGTCTCGCCGGGTCACGCTCTGTAAAACAGAACTACAGATCCGTGGCCAGCAACTCCGGCGAGTGGAGATCGGAGCCGCCCGGCCTCCGGCCGGCGAACCAGCACACCGCCGTCCCAGGGAGCACCCTTCCAGGCGTCCCCACCGCAGTGGTGCCACCCCGGCCCCACACGACCCCTCGGACCAGCACGTGTGTCCCACGGTCGTGAGTACGTGTGCCGCCGAAGCAACACAAGAAGCGGCCCTACAACCCGAAACCGCTACTCCCGGGTCCCATTGTGTCGCCCTTTACATCCCTGTGTGGAGTGGGCAGTAATTTGTCTCGCTGTAATTATTATGTATTTACTGTTCCGAAAGTACGAGATCGGCCGGGAAGTCCTCCCCACGCCAGGCGCATGGAGGTATCATGTTCGCTCCTTACTCGGCACTTTGCTTAGTTCATATATGCTTTATATATGCCGCTGCTAGAGAGCATGATAGGGTAACTTAGCTCGATATTTATTGATATTCACTGCTGCTGCGAGAGAGAGCGAGACCGTCCCGTGACCCGATCCGAGCATGAATTTGTGAGTTGACCACCCTAGCTCTTTGCCTGTTTCTCAACTGCGCACGGTCCCACGTCTTCCCTCGCTAGCGACACCCGCAAGCTAGAGTCCCAGGTCGCGTGTCTGTCCCGCATCAGTTTGGTATTAGAGCGAGGTCTAGGGTGTTTAAAACAAAAAAAAAGTGTGTCATTTACGTCTAGTCATTGTCTAAGTCGGTCTAGGTTGCATTTGCATCCCTTTACTCGGTATATCAAAAGGTGTTGTCCGAACGTTAGGCTACGCCTATCGGGAAGGCCACACACTTGCGCGAGTGATCTTCGGATCGATTAACTCCGCCACGTCCCGAGTCTTGGTTA